>JANTUC010000003.1:2400000-3069760 GCA_026873275.1 Pseudopithomyces maydicus | reverse complement strand
AACCCTAACCCTAACCCTAACCCTAACCCTAACCCTAACCCTAACCCTAACCCTAACCCTAACCCTAACCCTAACCCTAACCCTAACCCTAACCCTAACCCTAACCCTAACCTAACCCTAACCCTAACCCTAACCCTAACCCTAAAGAAGTATATTAAATAATAATTAAAGAAATAAAATAACTAAAAGTCTACTAAGAAGTAACGCTTAGACCATAATTTTAAACTTTATAAAAGATACTACCTTAGAGAATACAGAATATAATTAATTATTATTAATAACGAGAGAATTACGGCAACTTATAGTAAAGCACTGTAAATCTAATAAGAGGATACCTAAATTTATACTCTAGTATCTAGACTATAAACAACCTAGTAGGCCTCGCGATATAAGCGTGCGTCTAGGGCCGCGAAAACCTAAGGTAAAAAAGGACTAGTCCTTTTTTGGATAGGGGAAACATTGCTCGAGATAGACATAGCTCGTCTTGGCCGTATTCGCGGGCGGCCCTGGGTCTCCTCCACGAACGGGATAGTCCGAATCTCTCTACTAATTCGGAGAATCTCTTCACGGGCTGCATGTATTTGAGCTTTCTGGAGTACCCAGCCATGAGTGATAGGCTCTGGACCACTATCGTGTCGTATCTGAATAATCTGGGGAACTACTATATAGTCATCCTTCGCATCGGTTGTCGTGAGAGGCGATGAGGTACGCTTTTGGGCCTCGACTGTAACTGGCAGCCTGACTATGTACCAAGGGTACTTCGCGGTCGAAAGATGTGCATCGAAGTTCGGTTCGATCTTCTGCTTCCCACGCTGTATTCCTCTCCACAGACCTTGGAATTGAACTAGAAGGTTGTACAGCGCTTCGAAGAATGTCTTAAGGTCGTCTTCCGTTGCGAAGAGGAGGTCTACGCCTACAATGACTTTCAAATCGTCAAGAACACAATCCACTATTTCCTGATCTGATTCTTCTTGGCTGTCATACCGCATAGAAAGAAGAATACCCCGCGTATACATTTCTTTCAATGGGTCGATGGTCGCTTGACGGCGTAGCAACCTTCGCAGGCCACTATCTTCATCCATCACGTAGGTAGGCTGGAAGAGATACCGGACCACCAGCTCCGCAACCGCACCGAGAGTTACCCCCACACGCATATGCTTCGCGATATTGGAGTTATTTTGAGGAAGCGGAATCCGGTTGTTGAACACTTTGATGTCGTTCAGCCTCGACCAGTCATTCTGTTAATGGGTAAGCTAGGGTTCATTTCTACTGTGCTTGATTAACCTGCCCTGAGCACGTCATTCGGTAAATCACATCCAACCGTCTCCTGTACCAGTGCCACAACAGATCCCCATAAGACCTCCAGTTGACCGGTGCTGTAAGCGTGTTAGTATCGAGGCCCGTATCTATGATTGAGTACTCACACTGCCTGCAGATCGAGCGACTCAATTTTCACCGTAAAACCCTTATATTTTTCAATTTTTTTGTTCATTTCAGCGGCTTCCAACATGAGGTTTTGCTTCTCGTGTGTCTCTTTCTGCAACAATCTGTTCAGAGAAACCATGTTGTCGTCTGCCTTTTTCAGTCGGGCTTTCAAGTCGTTTGCTGCATTCACTGCAGTATTCCGTTGCGCATCCAGTTCCGCGAGCTGAACGTTTTTGTTCTTCACGCTCTTTGTCTCCGCGCTATATGCCTTCTCGAGGTCAGATACTTGTGTCTGAACCTTCTTCAGCTCCCCCTGAAGCGCCGCTATGCTCTTGTCTTTCTCCTTAGAAGCTGCGCTCAACGCTGCCGCTCCGCTTTGCAACTCTTCATTCTTCTCTCTCCACTGCTGAAGTCTCTCCTCAAACTTGTCAAATAGCTTTTTATTAGAGGCACTGTGAGACGCTTCGCACTCAACCAGCTGGTTTTCCAGTGCATCAATCTTGTTAGCTTTGTCTTTGAGATCGGCTTCCTGAAGATTGATACGTTCAACGAGTTTCTCGAACTTTCCGAACCCGTCTTCCCTTGATATTACATGGATGGCTTTCCAAAGGCCCTGCAGCGCCTGAACATCGTGCGATGCTGCATCCGTACTACTGTCGCCAGGCTGGACTCCATTGGCGCGGGGTGCTGATGTTGTAGCCATTGCATCTCTCCTTGACTGTATCAGGCCTGGAATTGGCACATCTAGATGGTGGGTCTTGTGCCCATCAAACGTTAGACAACCGTTAGCTTTTATATCTTAACCCTTACCCTAGGCAAGGTATTTCCAAGGCTCTGCAAAGAAGCCGTCATTGCTCGCTGTCTGATAGACAGCTACATGATGTTCTTGAAACGTTTCGAAAAGGCATAGGGTATCTTCATCTTTTCTGGACAGATGGTGTGGTGAGTGGATATCTCATTGGCTTCGGACGGCTACCAGGATAGTGTACTGCGTCTATGACCGTTTGCCTTACACATGAACACGGCCCTATTGCGCCGTCAACATACGAGGCTATGATTCTGCTGGCGTGTTCTTTTACCGGTGAAACCGCAATGGTGGAGTTCAAGATCATCCCGCGCATACAGTATTGATCTATGGATCGATCCGATAGGTGGGGAGTAAGGCTTCGGGCCGAGCCTATCTCGGGGCATGGAATCACTTCGATACACGGATCGCTCATATCTTCCATGTGTTCTTTCGGCTGCGACATCGTAGTATGACGATTTGTCAAGGAGACATCAGCCAATCGTCACGCTTGGGAGTTTATTCATCGTCCTAGCGACGAGCCAACACGTATTCACCAATAAGGTCTAATGCCTAAATCATGCAGTATCTGCGGGCTGCAGTGCCAATCATTGCATCTGGTCTGGAGAAACTAACCCCAAACCATGTGTAGCGATGAAAACTGATCGTGTTAGCTAGTATCATACGACTCGCATATGTACAGGCACGGCGGCAACTGACACGTCGCATGTATGAACGGGTTACGGCACAACGTCTGAGATGGGGTATGCTGGAGCGGGTGACCAAGAACGTGGCAGAGCGTGTATGGTTCCGCCCAGGGCCAAGCCGTAAAGGTGGAACGCTTCAATGTCCACTGGCTCCGTCTATCAAGTCAACACCAGGGGACCACGAGCAAGAAACGAGTAACTTGTAAAACCAATGAAAGGGTAGAAAGAGGGGTAATTCCATTGTAGGAACGTCAGGAGCTACCCCAGCCGTTTGCCGCCCTAGACGCGGTCGACTGATGACACGATCAGGAACGCATCCTGTCACCACTTACGGGTACACGCTGCCTGTTATTTCTGCACGCCTGATAATCGGGCACCGATTTCAAATTCTTGGGGACGTGTGCAAGTGTTGGCCCGAGGACCTCACAGGCTGACTCCATCACCTGGCCTAATGGGCAACCGGGTTTTAAGGCCGAACGTGGCTCTAAGCAAGGATCTGTGGTAATTCCTCATACAATGGGCGATATGACCCAGGTAAAATGTTCGTTATTAGGTTGATGGGCAAACACAAGCGCCTGAACATAACAGGGTGGATCAAATGTTTCGTCGTTTGCCACTCAATTATTAATGGCGGAGAAACCCGCATGCCAAGTATGAAGACATGATCGCAACCTGTTCAGCCAGGCTTCCTCTCGAAATCGAGCCGAACCGTTCCCTGCATCGCCAAATATAAAACAGGATTGTTACTAGCGTTAGCGACTGGCCGATAGGGAACCTTGTATTCGTGTGGTCTAGGGACTGTGGAATTAAATGTCTCGCCTCTGATGGCATGCATGAAGCGCGCAGACCACAATCATCTGTGAATTGCCTATCCATACCACTCCCGTGCCTGGAAGGAAATTGCCTATGGTTCTGCCAGTCCAGCGAGCGGCCCAGACAGCCGCCCCACTATGGAACATCAACTTGATGGAGTCAACGAGTATTTTGCTAAGCAGTGGGTTGCTATAATGGAGCCTCACCGAGACTACTTGGCATGGAGACACCAAAAGGTATTCATGAGCGACTACACTAGTGGACCAGCCAGGCATGCATACCGTATTGACTCAGCAAGATTTGGTACATGCCTGTTGTTGAGTGATACAGAGAAACGTTAGAAAAGTTTATTGATGAAGAAGCCGCGCTGCACAGAGAAACCAGACCAAGGCCGGGGTCAGAATTACGCCGATATTATCCAACGCATATTTGCGGCAACCCTTGCACATTTTGTTCATCGATGCTGCAATTCACGTACTGTGCCCCAGACATACTTCCAACCGAGTACTGCACCTTGCTCATCATCATTAGTAGTTTGCTGTGCCGTTCCGCTACTTGCCTTGAGGCCTTCTTGAACAGACATGTCGGGTGCTGTGCCTAACTGTGTCACAATCGCTTAGGGTGCTGGAAATTGACTTTTCACGGCAGTTACTGCAAGTATTGTTACCTCACGGCTTTCAATATCGTGTCCGTCAAGGCATGCGATGCACATGTCGTGATTTATCCATGCCGCGCCACTCATCACTTCAAATAAGTCAAATTCGGAATGCATAGTTTGCCATCGCAAGTGCTTCGTGGATTGAAGGATAAGCGCCCGACATGGATTGCTCCTGCACGTTGGTCGCTTATTTAGCTTACTAACATTATGTCTTCTTAGGCCATCGATACAAGGCGTATATAAGAATATAACACTTAAGGGAGTATTAATGCTAAGAGGATTACTCCTAGAAGTCGAGTTTACCCGTAATTTCTATTCTGTTGCAGACCACATCGAAAAAGACCGCCTTAATCAGTCTAACCGGACACCAAAATCCCGTGCCCCCATCCGGCTTGTTGAAGAGATCAGGGGTTATCTAGCTATCGATTATAAATCAACCCAGCGAGGGCCAGGAGCCTGTTTTCTGCCATACGTGCTCCGTGACTCCGTCGGGATCGTTGCCTTTAGTGATATTGGAACGATATCTATCAATTGCTCGAGTGGCAATACCTATGACAAAAGAATGAATATGTTCAAAGGCCGTATCTACTGAAGGCGGTATCAGCTTGGTATCGCGCGGAGCGGAGATGAAGGTGCGAAAATGATGCTGAGAATGACCCAAGTAATCACCGGCGTCAAAATACTGATGAGCACTGGCGAAAACATCATTGAAGTCCTGGCCGACCAGTAATCATAAGCAGTCTGCGACGGTCCTTATGGGGCAGATTTAAGTAAGTACCTACAAGGTTGGCGCCGGGGTCAGGATTGCTTACCTGCGCGAGAGCGGGGTATTCAGATTAGTTGATCCAGCGCCTATGAGAGCACCTATTTCTGCGAGACGTCTGTTCGCTGTATTTTACACAAGCATTGACAAGCCAGCTTGCAAAGAATAGCTCCGCATGATCCGCTGGACACATACGGCAGCCGTTCAATGCAACTTCTTTGTCTACAATGACAGTATCATGCTGTCTTTTCGTACAACAGAGCAACTACAACATCAAACAATTCGGTCTAAATCGAATGGCTCCTTTACACTATGAATGAGTAAATTCTCTTTACGTTATTCGCCTATATCCAATCTTTGACAGGATTTCTTTCACGCTCAATTCATCTTTGGGGACAGGTAAACCTTTAATGTATATGTATAACGCACCCACTCAAGCTTTTTACAAATTCGATATTTTCGTTTGCTTAACTGCCACATGTGAGTAACGATCAATTAAAGTATAGTATTGCAACCTTTGGGTACTGCTATGTTCGCTGATTATCATCTGATAGGAGTGGGCCACCTATAGGAACCAGGACATGGTTTATTATGCCTCAGCTCTTCGCTTATTCTTCAGCTTCCTGACATATCCTGGACGCAATTGGTCCTACCAGCATCGTTGTGTTCAATTGAATGCAGTTTATGTAAATACGTGGCTTTTCATGAGTGGTCAGTTAGACACTCGCCACTACAAGCGATGTTTCTTGATAACGTTTCCCCACTTCCAAACTTCACACCGAGATGAACCATACCAAATGCATGGCACACACATCAATAGATCTCCCCTCATCGTCGCATACTGATAATGAATTCCTCAAAATCAACGAGACAATTTGCTGGGTAAAGTTTGCATGAATGATCGCAAAGCTCATGGCTTACAACCACGAAGGTATCTTCGGGCAGCTCCGATGAAGATCTTCGCTGGACACGCGAAGACAGTCTATTATGTTCATCCTGAGGTATTATTGGCACACAAATCCTCTACAGCAAGCGTTCGCATGAGTGGGTCATGGAAGGACACCGGAGAAGGTGTTGTTGATTGGACCGACTTCGACGAACAAATTGTTGAGTGTGTTTTGAACTATCTTTACACTGGAGATTACCATGTTCCGTTTCATGAGACAGGAAAAAATATAGCTAGTACTGGGTGTATGGAGGATATTTCAAACGACGCTCAAGGTAAGTTAAGCTACTCAACCCACTTTAGACCTTATTTCAAAGCGGAGGTTTTGCTTATGCTGAAGAGCTAGGACTCGCCGATGAACCACCTGCCGAACCATCTGACGACGAACTAGCTGCTGACGAGCCACCTGCCGAAGAATCACCTACCCCAGTACCGTTATACCTATCTCAAAGGATTGTGGCAGACGAAGTTCCAGTAGTGCGGCCGCTTACCCCCTTTGAAAATTGTTTAGAGACTGGATTTCCAATGGAACAGATACAAACGGCTGCTGGACTTGTGGCCAACGAGAATCACAGACACAATAACCGTACCATGGGGGCAGCCATTTTGACGCATACGCAAGTCTACTCGTTTGCGTACCAGCATTGTTTCTCTGATCTGGCAAAATTCGCATTACAGCGTCTTACTCAAATTCTGTATATTGCACGGTGTGAGTACAGTACTTTATCACCTTACCTTATGGATGCCATTCGCTGTGTTTATGACACGACACCTGGACCTGAACTAGAAATTGACCCGGCGAGAAAGCTACTATCGCATTACTTCGCACTACACTATGAAAGCCTTGCAGGAGACGATCTGTGTACTCTGGCTGAGCAGGGAGGCGAGCTTATGGCTGACATCTCGCGCAAGTTGATCATACTGCTTAAAACAAGATCCTCCTTAGTTTGTTCCCTGGAAACCAAATTGAGTAGTCTCTCTGTGGAAATGGGAGAGTTACAGATGATCTGTAAAGACAAAGAGAAGGAGATCCAGCAGATACGAGAAAAGCATGAAACAGGAGCATGCGATCCTCGAAGCAGCAGAAATTTGGGTAAGAAGAGGCTCAACACCCTGTATTGATACAAGTAGCAAAGCATTGCATTGTATGTTGCACCACATCGCCAAGTGGCGCGATGGCTGTTGCGCTAGCGGTGTGGCGCTATCAGGATGATGGGCGCAGTAGTTGTTCGCTGCTGCTATAGATGCGCTTTACCAAAAATAAGACAATCAAGTTACTACATGTTTGCCTGTGCACAAAAGTCCACAACGGTTGACGCGACATCTTCTATTCCAGCCAAGTCAGTAATGGAGGGCCATTTAAGGAACCATTAGGGGTTCCACTCAGTACTACAAATTCGACATCTCTAGATCCGATTAAATTTTAATCAGTGCCTAACCCTCTCAGCAACTGCTATGTCGCTTGTCTGCTCACCAACGCCGCCCCAACATTTCTATCTTTCCATGCCGAGCAGCGGAACGCCTCCAGGGCAGCCCTATAGCCGGTGCGGATCCGCCGTCCTACTTACTAGCGATGGCAAACATGCTACACCAACACGTGAAGTTACATCATCCAATCAGACGTCTAATGTAGAGGTTAATCAGCAAGAGAAGGTCTCCGACCAAAGACAGCTAAGCAGTTGGCGAGAAGTGCGGTGCCGCCGATGGCGGACTAAGCATCGTCTTTGTAGTACCCGGTCGCGGCGCACGAGATGTAGTGGGGATGTTTCAGGGCCTTGCGGATTTGACATAGGATTCCCTGGAAAATTAACTTGTGTAGGCCTGGCGTTGTCCTGGGCACGGCCGCAACCGCCACTGACACGCGCCCTATTGTCAAAACTAGCGAATTTTCAAAACCCGCTTTTCAATTACGCAATATTTAGGAAACCATTTCGGTAAGGCGCTCCCAGTTGTAGTACAAAACGCACGTGCGCCTTCTACATCACACTCCTTATAGCCTGCCCTTCGATACGCATATTCTTATCCAAAACAAGCTCATCAGTCATAATGGTTACTCTTGCCAATCCACAACACTATCTCGACAATGCGCGCATAGCACCTGAGGTCTTTCAATTACGCCCGGATTACCGTGCTCTCATTCTGGTTATTACAAACATCCCACCTGCACCCAGCGATTCGCAGAGCGAAACACTCTTGCAAGAAGCCGAAGCAGCCGCAAAAGCTACTCTTGCGAAAGCACCTGTCACCGATATTCCGCATGTCAAAGCCTGGAGGGAAGCATATACTGCTTTCGGTGCCAAACCGAAGAGGACGCAGAACAGCCTCGAAGCGCTCACACGGCGCGTTGACAAAGGGCTGCCACGCGTCAATCGCCTGACCGATATCTACAATGCCATATCCGTTAAACATCAAATTCCACTGGGCGGCGAAGATCTGGACAAGTACTCTGGTGCGCCATTCTTGATCCGCGCTAAGGGTGACGAGAAGTTTGAGATGAACTCACGTGGGGAGGTGGTGAATGAGCCTCCAAGCCCAGGAGAGGTGGTGTGGTGTGATGATGTTGGCGTTACGTGTCGGAATTGGAACTGGAGGCAGGGCCCGAGGACCGCGTTGACGGATGATACTACGAACGTGTTAATCATTATGGATGCGTTGCAACCTTTTAGCGACGATGCGTTGAATGCTGCAGCGGATGAATTGGGCCAGGTATTGGGGGGACTGTCACCCGAAGTGAAGGTCTTGCGTCGATTATTGAAAGCATAGCTATGGGCAATTGAGGATCGTGTTTCTACCAGAGTCATTGAATAGCACGACTGCCTACGTTCATTGGATTGGAGGGAGATTGGGGTTTTGATCTTATCTCCGCGGTCGTACAAGCACTTTATATGGACCAACTAGTCGACTAAAATCTGAAAATACTATTGGAAATTCAAAGCATTGCCTATAGGAGTATGCCGGGTGAACGCGGCGTCGAATTTCAAGCGGTTACCTCGCTCGTCGGTCCATCTCACTATATCCTTTTCCCAGGCCCTGAGTGTATACTTCTACTATCACTTCATCCACAATTCAAATCCCAGGACGAATAAACAACATTGTACCTTGAATATTACCATTGGTCGATTATCGTGTGACGGTATCTACACATTCCATTTACAAGTTATTGAACAACAATCCTCATCAGATCACTAAGGACAAAAGGAAATGCATCAGTCAAAATGAAAAACGTGATATCGAATTTGGCAGTCTGGCGGGGAAAATACACGGCCTAGCACAAAAGCAATTGATAATATACAGGCGGATCCTTAGCCGACCATATGGAAAAAGAAATAGCAGGATCGAGAGAACGGGAAGATCAAGAAGGGAAATACTTCAGGAGATCGGTCAAGTCAAGGGGTCTCTGGATATCCCACAATCCATCCTCAGTGTTGACCCAAGGATTCCGGCTCGCCGTTCCTCTCTGATACTTCTTCAACATGCCGACCGATGGACTTCCTGGAAAAATCTTCTGATCAACTGGCTTCAAAGCCATCTTCTCTTCCAAGTATCTTGGCATAAAACCCACCAATCTCCAACGATTTCTCCATCTTAAGTTATACCAGCCCGCGTAAAAAAAAGACGCTTTTCCTTGGCCGTATTGGGCTCTCTGCATTCCAGTAGACACTCAGACCTTCAACATTGATTACTTGTTATTCAAGTTTGTCAAAAAAGAAGCACTGTCAATGGGGACTATATGCGGCGTCGGCTGCGTCGACAAAAATGAGAAGTTTCATTCTAGTAGCGTATTTTGTCTGGAACTAGGTTATCTATCATAAAGCAAGAACAATGCTCTATATATGCATACATGTATAAGGAAATAATTATAAATAATATTATTGCCGCTTTTTCTCTATGAAGGTAGAAAGCGAGCGAGGGATATTAGACTAGAGTTGGAATTAAAAGGTAGTGGAATTGTATGGTGCATAGTCATAATTATTGTCTGGCCTATCAGCAATTTCACCGATCCCTCGCTCTTGGTGGTCGACTATAAAAAGCCAGTTTACAAGGTAGGTACATACTTTAAACCGTCATAGCTGCTGCACCCCGCTTACAAGGCCTCCACCAACGCAGACAAACAAGAATCACGTGCTCAAGAAACGCCTTCAATCACTTGTATCTTCAGTCTATACACTGAGCTTAAAGTATCTGTAGTTACAGTTCTATAGAACCCCAACTCCTCCAGCGTAGGCGAGCCCTATGTGAGGCCCTAACTCTTCTCCCTGGTTGTCGCATTGTTCCTCTGGAAACGAGTCTACCAGGACAACTCAATCAAAATTTTGCCTCTAAAGAAAAGGGATGGCGGAAAAATTCACTCATCTTGTTCCCCAACAACAGACTCTCGGGTATGACTATGAATTGAATCCTCGGTGCTATGCTGAACGGTCTTGTGGGCACATGCGGCTCGAGAATCCAAATTCTCAACCTTCTGATTAGACATATCACCAGTATGCTCTCACAATCCCCCCGTCTTTTCGATATGTCTTAACTAGGTACCTTCCCGTTTCTCGCCATATTATGAACGTGTTAAACGTGATGCTATTTAGATAGAGCTTCGGTGTTATCATTTACGGTGAACGCCAGGATCTCGACCATTCGTTCATTCAAGAAATCCGATATCTTCCAGGAGGTAATGCACAAGCACATTGACAAATGGACCATGGCAACCTTCTATACGTCCCTCGCAAACCGATGGATGAGTTTCCGCTTGGCACTTCTTTCCACGGCATTCTGCATCGCCGTTGGGCTCGTCATAGTCTTCACCACGATTAACGCTGCCCTAGCTGGCTTCATCTTATCTTTCGTGCTCGATCTTTCCGACAGCCTTCGCTGGACGGTCAGATGCTATGGCGATATGGAACTAGACATGAACTCCATGGAGCGCGTCGACGAATACATAAATCTCGAGACTGAGGACCTAACAGGTGTTACTCCGCCAGCATCGTGGCCTACGGTGGGTAATATCAAGTTTCAGAACCTCGACATCGCGTATGGGCCCGATATGCCGCTCATCTTGAAGAATATCTCATTCAGTGTAAGACACAAAGAACGTGTAGCTGTGGTGGGGCGTACTGGGGCAGGCAAGTCGTCATTAGCGTTGGCACTCTTCCGTTGCTTGGAGACACGCGCAGGCACTATCGCCATTGATGGGATAGATATATCTACCGTCCCTCTTCACGATCTGCGATCGCGTCTAGCTATAATTCCTTAGGTAAGTATCTATAACACATGTGCCGTGATCTTTCATTACACACTAATAAACTTCAATACACAGGACCCTGTTCTGTTTTCCGGTACCATCCGGTCCAACCTCGATCCTCTGGACAAACACAACGACAGCGAGATGTTACTAGCTCTTATGAAAGTCCACCTCGTGCAGAACGCGCCCTTAATGCTGCCCGGTAATGAGTGCCGTCTGCATCCCGCAAACACCGGCATTGACTTCTCCAACCTCTCTAGCACCATAACTGAAGCCGGTAGCAATTTGTCGCAGGGTCAACGGCAACTTCTATTAATCGCACGAACCATATTAGCTCGTCCGAAGATCATTGTATTCGATGAGGCTACCTCTGCTGTTGATGTGGCTACCGACACTCTCGTACAGCGCAGCATCCGTGAGGAGTTCCCGAATAGTACGCTTATAGTGATAGCTCACCGGTTAAGCACCATTGCCGATTTCGACAAAGTGGTGTTTCTTGATAAGGGCTGCGTGGAGGAGTTTGGCATGCCATTGGAGCTTTGGAAAAAGGGAGGTATGTTCCGAGCCATTTGTGAGAGTAAAAATCAAGGAGAGAAGGAGAAGCTGAGAAATACTAAATTTACTATGCATGGAAATGACTAGGAGCTATGATGAAGGCGGTCTACAACTTAAATCCTACTATATAGAATTCAAAGAAACTCAATGATAAGAGACCTCTCATTAAAAATATGATCTACTTGTCAAATTGAGAATACTAGTTTGAGCTTATGGATGAGATATTAATTTCCCAACCATTGAGTTGTCAACATCAATTGAGATGCGAAACAATCAAGCGATCCAAACTTTTCCTGTCTCCATCGCTACTCTTTTCATCTCCCCGGGGAGATATCTGCCCGCAGTCAAGTTAGTAGGCATGTCCAAGTTCGATAAGTATGAGATCCATTACCGCTGAGTATGCCAACTCCATTCATAATTCCCGCGAATGTGGTCGGCAAGCATGCCTGTGTACTCAATGATCTGCCGGTCTAGCTCGGGTCCCCACGAGGGGAAGCCATTCTTATTGATCACCTTCTCTCGAAGCTTCAAAAAACGAACAAGGACTTCTTCGTGTCGGTCAGAGACCCACTGTACAGCACCGTTAAGGTCTACGCGAAAGTGGGTCATGACGGTCGTGATGGCGTTGTAATCCGAGTCGTTGGCAATTTTCTCTTTCCTATATGAGAAGATGTCCTACATGCGTGATGTTAGCAGACATAAAAGGCGTGCTGAAGAAATCAGGCTCACGTTGGTGAGAGTCACTATATGAGAGACGCATATCCTCATTTCCTCGAGAATCGGATGTTCCATACATTCATGAGGAATTTCGAGTTTTGCACATTGCTCACCGATAGCGTAGCACGGCCAGGTTCCGATGTTGTTGACACGCTCAGCAAGATATTCTTCGGGGTGGAGTATCTGTTTCCGGTCGCGGTTCGCGGCTTGGCGAACGACTGAGTCGAGATACCCACGCCACGTGTGCTGGAAACGCTCCACGACGACTCGTGGCATATCGATAGATGCGGCCGCCCAGAACCTGTACTCTCAGCAGCCTTCTCACATGGATGTGTTATACATGTATGACAGTCTTAACGTACTGTCGAGTAACTTCACCCAGAATGTTCTCTCCCTTGGGCCGGGGCCTGTGAGGATTCATGACAGCATCAACACACATGTCACATCGTTGTTGCACTACTTCTAAGGGCTCGTTGTCGGTCTTCTCGTCAATGAGGAAGAAGGTATTCATCAAGTCGGCACAGTCGCGCATAGACTCTGTCGGTCTTATCAGCTACGTACCATGGGTTTAGAGGGATGACAGTTTATCACGAACTAAACGAGCTCTCTGTTACGCAGTCAGCTTCCATAGCAAGAACAGGAATATCTGCTGAGGATTTTCCCAAGATTTTCATAGAGGCCTACTCACTAAACATCTGTCAGTGAACCTATGAGATGAAGATAAAGTAGAGAAACAAGTACTGAAAAACATGAATAACGTACCGAGGATAGAAGCCGGCAGCCAAGAAAGGGAAATCCATGCTATTGTACATCGCTTGTTTCTTTGGTGAGACGCGTTGCAGGCTCCCTAACCATGCATCTGATTGAACCTTGGCCTCTGCATAATGTTTGTTTACACCATTGTTCCACGGGAAGTTGCGTAAAAGATCAGGCATATGGAAGTATTCGGTCTCTTTGACCTTTTTAATCCCAGGGGGCTCAAGGAGAGTAGCTTGAACTTCGGCGACAAGAGCCATGATAGAGAGATATTTGCGTCAGTCGGCACAAAAGAGAGAGCTAATGAGTACAAGATCTTTATTTGACAAGCCGTCAGAGTGGCGGCATTCCCTAAATACTCCAGAGATCAACGATCTCCCACATGTGTTTTGCCAGTCATTAGTTATCGCTGTCGCAATCGAATCCTTCGACGAAAAGCCCGACAGCTCCCGAAATGAGGTGTCATACACCAAAGCTCACAACGAATGCCGATATGGATGGGGACTCCTAATCTACCTGTGGTTAGAAGGCGACGCGCACCTACATAAAAAATAGTGTTTAGTGATAATGGATTTAGCCTATATATGATATTGACTAGTCTCTCCAATCCATCAACAATCAACTGCACTTCGAGTGAGCGCCGGATCACATAGCATCGGCAGACCATTGTTGTTGAGCACAGGGGCGTGGAAAACCGGGTCTCGGTACGCAGCTTACGTTCGTGCATGTGCAGGAACTAGTGCATGCGCTGTTTATCATCATTTCGCTTCTGATGCATCGTTCCGACGTCAGGCCCCCAATCGTCTTGCTGTGTGTAGTTTGGTGGCTCGAGCAATCGAGGCTCACACACTCGATAGGGTATTTTGGCACCGAAAACGTTTCAACGAACGGAATAGCCAGTGACCCGACACGGGAGGAATTGAAGCAACAGCATATGAATATCTGAGTCCTAGAGACTACCTTGCAAACTATCCTTCAAATACAAAATGTCATACAAGAGCATGACCGCCGGGTTCCAGATCTCCCATCCTCCACATATAGCCCGATCGCCGTTATCTAAGTAAATCGGGTGCCTCAGGGGAGAATAACAGCTCTGATACCTTTGGAGCCTTTCCGAGGCATCGGGATCATGAGATCGTGGTCGTATCTGACATCGTCGGCAGTGGTTTCGTATAATCTCATCTTCGGTAAGACGCGTAGAGTGAGTGCTGCCACCAAAAGATTCATCTCGCAAATCGCAAGACTATTTGGAAAAGTTAGGTCAGTGGTCAACCAAATAGAGATGGTATAGGAAACGTACTTCATTCCCAAACATATACGACTTCCCGTCGAGAAGCTCAAAATGTACTTTTCCAGATGCACATTTCTCTTATTATCTTCCGTGATCCAACGTTCTGGCTTGAACTTGAACGGATCGGGAAAATATTTAGCGTTGTGGTGCAGGATACGTGAGCTCTCTCCGATTGGAGTTCCCTTCGGTATGACATATTGGTATTTGCCGTCCTCCGATTTATAGATAAGATCTTCAGTTCGGGCGATGCGCGGTGACCGCTGGGATATACCATATCCCATGCGCAGACCCTCTTGGATCACGCCGTAGAGGTACAGATGCCCCTCGAGGTTCTGCCAGTCGAGATGGAAGGGGTCCACGTCGCGCAAGTCCTCTTCCAATTGCGTTCGCACTTCAGGTTTCGTAAGGAGGTGGTATGTAATAAAAGCGATGATGGCCTATAAATAGCAAACACAAATTAGTCCATCTTCAGGATGCCAAAGGGTGCCACCTTACCGCGGTCGTCTCCATGCCCGCAGTTATGAATGAGAAGCCTTCTCCGGACAAACGGTAAACCGTTTTCTCGGAGTCGGGCATGTCGGACTGGATCAAATGAGAGAATACGCGCCCCTGGGTCTTGCCCTGAGTGGCCTCGCGGACATAACGGGGCATATTTACGGTAAGTTCTTTGAAGAGGTTGCCCATGTGCTCGGGTAGGTAACTATATGTCGCAGATATTCAGCAATTGCGTGCATTTCGGATCATCAAGTAGTGATTATCGCGCCCACGGGAATGAAGATTGTCAGGTACGTACTCTTGGAGATATGGGGCGACGTGGACCATCTGTCTGGTCCATGGTGCGTATCTGAGAATGTACATTGACTGAGTAAAGCCCTCCAATGCCGCTCTATGATTCCTTTTCCAGCCATCTTGAGATATGAACCCGGCAGTCTCACCAAAGCAGTACTTAGTGATAGCATCGGCAGTGAAACAGCCATACGCCATGGTTAAATTGACAGGCTCCCTCCACTTCAAGAGTTTTTCGATAAATTGCTGACACAGTTCGTGTACTTCGGGTTCTAACTTCTTCATTTGAGTGCGGGAAAAGGACTTATTTGCTGCATTCCGGCGGGTACGGTGAATTTCGTGATATATGCTGCCAAAACTCGAATCTGCAAGCGCGCCGGCAGTAGGATTTAGGAAATGCTGTTGCTTGTCACGGATGCGCCCTCCTCCGGCGTAGATCTCCTCGATAAATTCCCCATCGTCGCAGTGAAGCTCTTCGGGGTTGATACGCACGACTGGACCTAGTCATAACCGTTAGCTGGGCTGACTCCAATGTGGTCAAAGTGGTCAGCGCATCAATGGTGCACATGCAAAGACGTACCGTATTTCTCATGCATACGTTGAATCTCCCAGGTATACTTTCCCCAGCGGATCCCTTCATACCAAAACTCGTAAAGAAACGTCATGGCCGCCAGCTTGGGGCCTGGGAATCGGGAGAGCGGGTGAAATGGTGAGATGTTGTACAGCGCGAGAGCCACGCGATAGAGAAGCCAAAGCCCAGCGAGCCGCATCGTCGTTGACGTGATGCTCGCCCAAAGATCTTGGGGCTTCCCTCCACAGCGTCCATAGTCGCTTAGGTTGATTCGAGCGCTTCGTATAATCAGTTGTCCTATGCTTATGCAATCCGTAGGCAGAACGACTTGTGCCACAGAAAATCACCAATGTAAGAAACGCAGAAACCAATTGAACGCATTACATGTACAGGTCCTGGAGAAAGTCGCAGAGAGGCTCTGAAAAATTACGCTTGTAGGGTTGCGACTAGCTGCTCCACCATCCTACATGTCACGTCATTTGCCGTGCCAGTGACTTGTGCCGCAGCTTGAACCCCAGGAAATGCAGTCCCCCTTGCGAAAGCATATGCAGACGTATGCGCATAGCGTCGGAAAGATTTTGGAGCATTTAGCGCGTGTGCAGAGGGTAACTCACATAAAATCTCATGTTGCCACCCTTGCAATCCTCCCGATGCTGTAATTGTTCGACATGGTAAAGATCGTCAGCGGCTATACCTTCTTGCTCCCGAGCCCTCCACAGTAACCAAAAGTAGAATTAACTGCGTGAGGTATAACGTAGGTACATACGAGAACGCGGAGAAGGCTTTAGGGGCCGTCCCGCCCGCTGAGACCGTCGTGTGCGAAGTGGGCAAAACTGCAAGAAGGCCTTTCGTTGCAGCCAATGGCGGGACTTGCCGTGATAAAAGCTGCCGCTTTCCATCCCTGCACACATGTTTAATAAGATACCGAGCTCGAGAACAGCAAAAGATTGCCCAATCTACATGCTGGATTTCCTAATTCGTGGGGGCGCAGGATGGCAGGATGGCAGGATGATATCCGCAACGTGAAGGATGCGCAAATCTACAGCGAGTGAGCCAATCAAAGGTCGACTGCCAATGTAAACCAGTGTGTGATTGTGGGATCGAGAATGACACTTCGTTGCAGAATGTGTCTCGCACGGGAAGGGATGATAGCCCTGCACTCTCAGGCATTAGCATGGTTAGTTATACACGGTTTGCTTTCTTGTTCTTCTTGTTGGTGTGCGACGAGTCTGAAATCTACAGTAAGGCTCTTGATCCCTCATCCTGTCCGGGTCAAAATTTGGCAAGTCTAATCAAATCGTCCTATCGAATTTCCTGTCAACCTTGGAACTCATCAAAATGTACAATGATCGATCAAACCTCAACTCTGCTCCCGTACTGTATTATATCCGACGTTACAGGCCGATGCTTACTACCGAAAAAAGCATGGAATATCGAGTCAGCTGGAGCCAATCCAATGCAAAAGTGCCCGAATGCGTCAGTTGCAGGAATCGCTGGCAGGCGTACAGTACGAACCAACGTGCCTAAGCTCTGTATATTGACGATCTGCAGAAGATCAGGGGATAAGTCCTGGGAACGCATATCCATGGTACTAAACATTGTAAGAAGTACCTCCTGAAGGTCTTAAACGAAGATTTCTTTCGAGTAAGACTTGAAGAGGTCAGCTACTAATATTTGAATACCCACTGGTTTTTGAGCCTTTAGTGCCTTCTCTTTGCCTACCCTTCCGCTAATCAGGTGCTATCTGCTAGGCAGCTCAGCATCATGGAGCAGGATACCATCTACGTCCCGCCGACTCAAAGGGCTATTGACCATGCGATCTTGAATTCTGTCGGTATGGCTGTCGCCATGGGTGTTATCGGGTTGCGTCTCTCTGTGCGCCACTCTGGAATAGGCATTGGATGGGACGATGGGCTCATGGTAGTTGGATTTGTCAGTGTTCAGTCGCTACTGATTTTCAGTGCAGTGGACTCACACTTAAGCTAGATTTTTGCAGCGGGGTTCTTTGGGATCGTGTCATCTTGTAAGCCTCAATAACTATAGTTTCAAGCGCGAGCCTAACCTTTTAATTAAATTAGGGATCACGCTTGGTATGGGTTACACTCTTGATCCAAACGTATCACTGTTCCTCACTCGTAAGCCGTTCCCAAATTCAAAAGTCTCCTCTCGTTCACGACGAGATTTTTGCCTTCAATTCATCGATACAGGCCACGGATGTTGACAAATTCCAGTCATGAACAACCTTCCTTCGATTTATAAGGTACGCCAATCTGTCAACGGTTAGCTTATACGAGAAGATACTAACGTTCATACCTGAGCAGGGGCTGCTCGTTGCGCAAGTCCTCTACGTCACATCACTCACAGCCATGAAATTGAGTGTCCTGATGTTTTACCTTCGCATATTCACTGTTCGCGTACTGCAAACCGCAACCAAGATCTTTATCGGGGTCATCATCTGTTGGGGTGTCGCCTTCATCCTCTATATGCTTCTGGTTTGCCGGCCTATACAGGCGAACTGGATCTTCACAATGACTCCTACCCACTGCGGCGACCAAATCGCCATGTACACCGCTTTAATCTCGCTCAACATGATCACCGACTTTTTCATCATGGTATTTCCGCTCTATACTATCTGGAACTTGCAGATGCGAACAGCCGAAAAGCTCGCCCTTACCATCTCGTTTTGTCTTGGATTTACGTAAGTACTGCACCATAAATGGTCTCCATATGCATGTGGTTAACGAATCTCTCCAGTGTTATTGCCCTCGGTGCCGTCCGTCTACATGCACTCTATGATTTGGCATTGGCAGCCAACCTGACCGGAACCGTCGAACAGACGGTGTTTCTCGCGACGATGGAGTTGTGGTTCAACGCTCTGGCACTTAGCATCCCCACTCTCCGACCCTTGTACAGGCAGATGCGAGAGAAGTGGTCTGGTTCGAACATTGACCGTTCCGGGGCGAACAGCTATATGCCCAACACCAGCGACCCGTTGAGCAGGAGGTCAAAGCGCAAAGGCACGTTTACGGATGTCTCAGCGACCTATCTGGAGATGGACGACTGCGAGTCGCTCAAAGACAAGAGCGGTGCGGATTACGGTGTCGTCGGACACTCCTCTCAGGTGGACGATGCAAGCTCTGAGAAGAACTTGACAAATAACCCGAACAATATCAAAGTCACGACACGGTGGACAATTTCGCATAACAAATGAATTTTCGGAGATGCTGCCCAGGAACATTTACATGTTTATAGTAAATAGTCATGTTGGGTGGGCGGCGGAGGAATTTCACGCTGAGTGAGCTATACAAGGAAAACGCATTCCCGTTTGCATACGTAGAGAACTGAATCTTCCTTGGGCCCCAGAGGAGCCCCTGGACCCTGCAATACCATGTTGAGCCTCTCGTGGTACCTTGCTGCCTACCTGAAAAACAAGTGCTCAATGCCCTTACCAATACTTGTATTTCTACCTGCTGGAGAACCATAGATTGGATAAAATTATCTAGATTGACCACCAAGGACCTTTTCGCAAACGTAACTAAGCTCTTCTACACTGTTCACTACACTAATTGTCTGCTGGGAGCTTTTCCAAGAGCACAAAGGGTCGTAGTAGCCAGAATATACTCCAGTTAGGTCTATCACCCAAACTTCCCCCTGTGTCTGTTCAGCTCTATATATATCATAGTACATCGACTATGGCGTGTTAACGTTTGGGCCATTCCAAAGCTCGAAACACATTTGCAGGCGGTGCGCGACTGCCGCGACAACGCCCACACCACCATCCTTAATCTCCGAGCAGATATCCTTTTTTTGTGTTGAAATAGCCGAATGAAATGCGATTCATTAAAGCTGACTTTGCAGCAGCTCCTTGAGAAAGGAATAGAAAGATAGCATAGCTTCCATATGTGCAGTGTACAAAAAAACAGAGTTAACCATAGCTTCGGTGTATATCCTATATGAAACTTTTCTGATATAAAGTATTGTTGTATTCATTTTCACGTTCGAGAAAGTAGCTTCAAGTAATGATGCCGTTCTGCTCACAGATCCTCGAGTGTCCAACTTCCGGCATTCCGTCCTGTGCCCACGCCAATCCAACGTTTAACACCCGAGGCTACAGTTAAATACAGGCACGGGGAGATTTTTACCATCAAGTAGTGCTCCCGGGCATTTCCTGCACCTTTCCATAGCTGCACTACGATAACGTTGACAGGCTCCACTCACCATGGCCATTTAATATTAATATACAAATCAGTCGTTTGTAGCTTGTATCTCAGTTCTTTTAGAAACATAATCGACTACCGGTAAAATTATATTCATAGGATAGCTGTCATCTATTTAAACTCTTACTTTATCGCATGCGACGGTGAGATGTCTGGCTATCCAAGTGGTGTATACCACACATCTTTATTTGCGAGATGGTTAGTGTAGTTTCTTTTACCACTTGCATAACGCTCTTGCTTTTTTTATTACATGGAGAAGAAAAATTATCATGCTGACTGCCTCTACATTTACACCTTCAGCAATCGTGCTATAGTCTTCTGATAAGCGGACTCGATCTTAACCGAAGGAAAAAAGACATACACTATCAGTAGGTTCTATAAGCGAGATTACACATCAAACTTGATGGAATTGACCAAATTAAGGTATCTCGACATGTTTAGCTTTCCAGAGTCGTAACATTTTGCTAGAAAGGCCTGAATAAGAACGCAGCTTATACTCTCACAATGAATTTGCTAAGATGGCAAAGTTTTTAAAGCTTCAGAAACTTTAACTGTTCATTCAAGATAGAAATTATAATCTAATTCATCTGGGATTCAGACCAGAAAGTGTCTATGTGCCACAACCTGGCAACAATTTCATTGGACCTAACTTAGGCTGTATGTGATATAAGCTTATACGCAAACACATACCAACTTCACCGTCTCCTCCACTCAATCCTCACATCCTTCGGCCTGTTCATCTGCAACGTCAACACCGGCTGACTATCCTCCATCAAATCCACCAGCTTCCGTCTAGCCTCCTCCGTGCTCTCTCCCATCCCCAGCACCGGTTGCGCCGTGCACTTCCCAAAAAGCGTCGCGATCACCGTCACGAATTCCACCTGCGACATCTTCTGTCCAGGGCAAGAGCGGGGGCCTGTAGACCAGGGGATGTACGTGCCGCGAGGGGTTGGATGAGAATCTCGGTGCCCTCTGCGCCTTCTATCTGCTGGATCCAGCGTTTGGGGTTGAACTCTAGGGCGTCGGGGCCCCAGACTGATTTGGACGTGTGTAGTGCCATGGCGTTGATGTATACAGAGCAGGGGGTAGGTTCGATAGAGGGGCTGTTGGGGAGTTGCCGAGGGGGATGGTCTGGTCTGTTTCGCTGGCGCGCATGAGCAGCGTTACGGGGGGAAGAGTCTGAGTGTTTCGAGCTATGCGGATGTCAATTGAAAGCTCGATCGTTCAGAGTCGGATGCTGTTATTATAACTTACCATGATGGCCATAGATCTCACCAGCCGAGGGAAGCTAGTCGCATACTCCGGCATCTGTAGCTCACCCCGTTGTCTCTGCCAAGCACCCCCATCACAGCATCAATCTCGGTTTGAATCCAAGGTTGCCACTCAGGGTACGCAGCCAGTAGTGTAACAGCATACCCCATTGTATTCGCAGTAGTGTCGAACCCAGCGGCAGTGAAGATGAACAGATTTCCCGCTATCTCATTCTCTGTCAAGAACGATTTGTTGAACCCGGTAACCGCTGTCGACGCGTGCTTTTCCCCAACCGTGGATGCTTCAGTGCTCTCCCTATTCTTTTCCTGGTCGGAAAGACGGACAAGTGTGCTCATAATAGTCTCTGGGTGACTACTCCAGCCAGGAACCTTACTTTCGGTCTCAGCCAACGGAACTGACAAAGACCTCTGACGCTCTTTCTGCAGCATATCCTTCGTAAGATCAGGGAGCCGCGTCAATGCCGTGCCCAGCATCTGCAGCATATGTGGCATGATAGGTAGCCGCAACAAGCGCGCAGGGAGGAAGGCAGCTAGAATGAGAAGTTCAGTGCAGATCGAGATTGCATCGACATAGGTCATGTCCTTGTACTGATTTCGGTTGGAAGATGGCAAGGTGAAGTGTTTGTGGTGGCCATAGGCAATGTGAGCGAGGACATTGATTGCAATGGCACGAAGGCCCGGGACCGTCTGTCCAGGCTCCTCTCCACCCTTCCACGAAGCCGATGAATCGACCAAAAGGCCCGCGAAAACAGACGCCTGCTCTGCACTCTCTTTCCACACCGCGGGACTGATCCGATCGTTCAAAGCCGGCGCTATAATTCTCCGCTGTCGCGACCACGAATCTCCCTTCGCCTAGACAAAACGTCAGTGAATCCTATATCCAATCTGTATAATCTCAAGATAAAACGTACTGTGATAACATTTCCCCCTGCGAACCCCATCGCCTGCGTCGAAATATCAGGATGCAAAAACGCCATCCTCCTCGTCAATACATTCTGCGCCAGCCCCGGATCCGCCGAAACCAACCTATTCACCCCCGTCGTAACCAGCATGAACGTCGGCCCCAACTTCTCGTGAATCGCCGTCTTATCGCGGAATTCCCAGCCCCAGATACTGAGCTCGACGGTGGCGAAGAAGCGGGAGGGAGCAGGCGACGGTAAAGTGGGCGGAGGGGGACGCAGAGGAGGGAGTGGATGTACTGGTGAGTCGGTTAGTCTTCGGAAAACGCGGAATTTGTGTTGTCTTGGTTGCGCTTGAATATATCTGGAGCGAAATGCAATAGACTTACATTCTCAGGATCATAAGGACATATAACAATCGGTACGCCAACGGCGCGAGCAGCTCTGTAATTGCGATTCAAGAACCATAGCGTCGAAACGACGTACGTCAAGATCACGAGCACTATTCCGAAAACGAGCGTACCCATCTTTCGAACTTAGCAGGTGCACTCAAGCAAGGTGCTGTCTCTGTACAATAAGTGTGTATACAGCAACCAACTTTGAATCTTTCCGAAAGATTTGCTTTTCACGATGAGGGTATTTTTTTCTACTGCAGTAGTTTCAACCTCGAATTTCCAATAGGGTGCCTATTGACTATACTTGTACAATGTCTTCCTACTTGGATCTGCTTCCAGTTTTACCAACGGGACTTTCGCATCCGCCTCGTACGATTGTTTGTTTCTGCTTCCGGATAGCGTTACCAACGGAACTTTCGCTTCCGCCTCGTGCGATTCATCTATCTGGTTAGCGCTACTAAGGCAATCCATCCCAACCCAGCTACCTATTCCTTGCGCCGCGCGCCGAGAAACTGCCGGCCGGTAAAGCACCGAGGTCAATCAACACCTACCTAGTTACTGTAGATAGAGCTATAGCTAGCTGGTCATCTCAAGATAACCTATCACAATGCGTTCTCTATGCAAAATTTCGAAATCAGGTAATTGCGGAACCGCTACTCGAATCAGACAGTCACACAAAGCCCAAGCATAACAAGAACATCACCTCCTCGATTGAAAATTCTACAAACGAAGCGTAAGACAGGGGAATCTCATACTCATGCCCATGCCCGCGCCCAAGCCCAATCCCAATCCCATGCTCAACCCGCCAACCCAATCGCCCAAAACAGACAAGCAAAATCCCCGCCCATCCCACTCCACTTCACTTTTGACCAAGGCCGAAAAAAAGCCCATGAATTTGAATCTCTGAATGCATGCCGTCCCAGTTCGATCCAACCCAATCCACCCTCAATAAGCCCCCAATGTGAGCCATGCTCCGTACTATGGCTGCAAGGCCATCCGTCCCTAACGCCTCAAAAATGCATATCAACGCTGCAGAAAAGGATGGTGGCTATGGAACGAAAACAGCCGCAGTAGAGAGAAGAATTACGCAGATGCAAAGATGGATCACTGCGGAGGTCTACCGATGCCCTGTTTCGCCTGTGGTATCGTTAGAAAAATTCCATTGGCGGCAATAGTGATATGATGCTTACCTTCATCATCTCGATTCTTTGCTTCAGATTCTGCGTCACCTCTGCAGCGCGCTTCCAGCTTTCTGCACCGGACGTTGCTGAGACCCCGCCGATCCGACTTGCACCTGCGTCTCCAGGGCTGATGCGTCCTCCGCCGCGAGATGACAGTGATGAGGCCCGTGTGCCTGTATCTGCGCGGCTGGGACTCAGCTTCCCACTCAAATTGCTCCCGGGCCGGTCGAAGTTCTCCTTACCTTCGCCGCCGGGACTTGTGGGGTTGCTCGCAAGGCGATCTCTCCTGCTGTAGAGGCCTTGGCTACCATAACCAGAATCTCCGAATCGTCCAGCACCGGTGCCGTTGGTATCGGTGTAAATTTGTTCGGAGAGGTCCGCTGGAGGAGGGGATGTTGCACGCACTTGTCGACTGAGCTCGCGCTTCAGACGATCGACTTCGCGGCGCTGGTTCTGGACTGTTTGCTCGGCAGCTTCGTAGTCGGAGCGGGCACGAACAAGTTGTGTTTCCTTTGCCTTGATGGAGAGTACGTCACGGGTATGGTCCTCAATAAGCTGGGCGTTCTGATTTTGGAGCTCGTGGATTTGAGACGTGAGTTTTGTTCGGTCACTGCGAAGATCTTCGTTCTGTCGTCTCAGTCTTTCAACTTCTGCTCGTAGTTCTTCGAGTTCTGCACGCTCGACAAGACTAATACCGCTAGGTGCAGGGGCAATAGATGCAGCAGCAGGCTCTGCTTGGGGCTTTCCGAGCGGTCGGCCTGTCAGTCCTCTTCCGGCACCGAACTTAGGCTGGGTTGGAGGTGGTGCGACCTCTTCTTCCTCCTCAGGGGGCGGAGAGGCCACCTTTCGGGGTGATGCTGCGACGGCAGGCTTCTTCAGTCCGCCTAGACGTGAAGCTCCTGCGAGGCCGGATTTAGGCGCACCGAGTTTCGAAGCGCCTGGGCGGGATGTAGGCTTGGGTGCCAGAGGTGCAGTGGGCTCTTCGACAGGTGCTGGTGGGGGTGCTGCAGCAGCGGGTGCCGCTTTCTTGACCGCAGGTCTCTTGCCCACAGGCTTCTTGCCAGCTGGTGCTGCAGCAGGCTTCGGAGGCGGTGCTGCAGCTTTGGGCTTGTACTTGGCTTTGACTTCGGCAGCGTCATGGAACTCTTTGATCTTCGCTTTTCGAATATCATCGAGACCATCCAGATGAGCATTCATCATACGATCTCCCATGATTTTCCATAATGTGCCCAAAACTTCTGCACCAGCGTCGCGTTGAACTGCTTGCGATTCAGTCAATAGCTTCGTTGCCGCCTCTGCTATTGTTTTGACCTCAGGCTGTGAGGGCGCTTCCCTGATGGTCTTCAAACTTCGGACCAAAAAGCGTGTCGACTCGAGTTTTACTTGAGGGTTTTTGTGTTTCAGGAATTCCACGGTCTCCTCTAAACATTCCGACAGAGAAGAAGACATCATGACTGCGTCCAAGGCGTTTCCAAGGGCATCAGCAACGGTTTGTTTCTTCTCCTTCAGTCGTTCCATCATGGGGGCCATAATGGTGGATCTGTATTTAGAAAAGCTCTTCTTCAGGCCTTTAGCCAAGAGTTCGGTACAGTTGGCAGCTGTAATAACCACCATGATGTTGGCGTCTTTCATGGACTTGGCAAAGCTGCGGACAAGCTCGTCGAAAGGACCTTCAGCGATTCTAGGGACATCGAGGACCTTGTGGAGGTCGTCAAGAGCCTCCTTTCGATCCTTCCATTTCGACGAAGCCATTCGCTCGTTATAGTCCTTCGGAATCTTGGCGACAACGTCAACGGCTTCAAACTCTGGCTCCAGGTCGATAGCGGCTTCCTCTTCCTCCTCGCCTTCATCCTCTCCGCCACCGGGGGCAGCTGCGGCCGCCTCTTTCGCGGCCTGCTGTGAGCGCAACAATCGTTCCTGTTTTGGCGGTGGTTCATCTTTCACTTTTTCGAAAAGCTTGTCTAGGTCCTGTTGCTGTACAGGCTTCAGGTCGCCCCAGAAGAGGGGCTTCATGGCCTCCTTCAGCCATCGATAAAACTCCACCGTAAGCTCCTGCGCTTTCGCTCGGACGTTCTTGTCTGCATGACCGTAGACCTTAGGCAATAGTTTTAGCACGGGTTTTGGCTCTACTGTCTTGCAGCCGTAGGCGTGATAGATCTGTGTGAGGGCGTCGAGGGTCGCGACGATGGTTTTCGGGACTTTGTGCGACAATGTGGGCAATAACTCCTCGATGACAGGTTCGGGCTTGTCTGTTTCAATGTATAGCATCAAAGCCTCGAGCGCATTCTGTTTCACGGCAGGTCTGGTGGAGGGCAGGCCCTTCTCGGCGATTGTTGAAATGGTAATTTGCCGTGTCCTGCGGCGGGCTACGTTAGCAATGCATTATAGCCGGACTGTGCAAAGTAAAGCGTACCGTTGGCAGCCGGAAGCACCGGATATCTGGAGGAAGGAGCACAGGGCCTTGAGGCCTTCCTGTTGGGCAGCGACGTTGGAGTCACCCACCACGCCCTTCCATATGCTTGCGTCGTTGATAAATTGCCGGACAACGGCGTCAGATTCGCTGGCGGCGAGGTCGAACTCTTTGGTGGCGGCCTCGTAGCCCTCTTTCCTGACTTTCCAATTTTTGTGTACAAAGCGATCGGGCAGCGGAAGCTTGCTGAAGTCCTCCTCGGCGTCTGCCATGGCGGGAAGTGTGTCTAAGTGCGGTTAAGGCGGGGTGTTTTGCGCGTGTGCGGCGGCTGGAAAGCGAGCAGTCAGTGGGCTGGCCTGAAAAAAATGACGCCTTGATTGCCTGACAGGTGAGAGAAACAATGCGGAAAGGGCCCGGGGCTCAGGGTGCGGCGAGGGTTGTAGCGTGCTTGTAGTGCGTGTAGCGTGTGCTGGGGGAAAACAAGCCCGTGTGCGAGCCCCTCGAAGCGGCATACGCAGTGGAGCGCACTTACCGTCCCGTGTGTGTGTATGCGTATGTGTGTAGATAATAGCGCACGCGGTGAACAGCAGCGATGCGCGTGTGTAAGCCGCTGTGGTACGGCTCGAAGCAATAAGGAATAGCGAGCTCGTGGTGGTGAGGTCTGCAGGCTGCGGCGTGTGACGCAAAAGTTGGTGTGTTGGTCTCGGTCGTCGCCCAGCAACGGCGCCGATACGCATCATCGCCCACCACCGCCGGCGCCGCTGGGACGACACCGCACCCATGCCCCTCATTCACTGAAGCTCCACCTGTCGCGCACCCAAGAAGACCACTGCTCGCCTGCCTCGCGCCTGACGCGCCCCCGTTCGCTCTCTCGCTCGCCTTCCCGCCCTGTGGATCTGCGCACACTCACCGCACTTCTCGCTCGCCAAGACTTCGCAAACGCATCCAAACATCACAGGAGAACACCTCGCTCCCGAACCTGCCTCTCTAGTGCATGGTCGCCGCCAGAGGCGATTTCGCCTGAACGTCCAATTGCGCCGCCATGAACGCAATACTGACAGACCGGCAAGCTGTGGAACTGTGAGTCCTAGAAATGGTGGGGACCCGGAAAAGGCACTGACAGGAGACTTACAGTCACAAGGCCATAGCAGCATATCTAGGTGCCATCGGTGCCTCAAAGGCTCTCGAGGCCTTCCAGGAAGAAGTAAATCTCCCAGACGAATTCA
Source organism: Pseudopithomyces maydicus (assembly GCA_026873275.1). Lineage (NCBI taxonomy): Eukaryota > Fungi > Ascomycota > Dothideomycetes > Pleosporales > Didymosphaeriaceae > Pseudopithomyces > Pseudopithomyces maydicus. The sequence goes on along the minus strand of JANTUC010000003.1, from coordinate 3,042,156 downwards.
ACGAGGCGAGACGAAAGCAGTATGAAGGCGTCATGGAGAAGAAGTGGACCAGCGTGGTGAGGCTGCAGAAGAAGGTGAATATCTCATGTCGCTACCTGTGAGACGCGGTGTTGACTCTTCTTAGGTTCTCGATCTGGAACAAGGGACAAAAGCCCTCCAGGAGGAGCTCAATTCCAACACCCCCACCTCATCCCTCCGCAAAAACCAAGATCCCAGCACCTGGCTGCCTCGAGCACCTGCGCGGCACACCTTGCAGTCGCATCGCTCGCCCATAACATGCGTCGCGTTTCACCCTATCTTTTCGTCTCTTGCATCGGGCTCCGAGGACACCACAATAAAAATATGGGATTGGGAAATTGGTGAGCTAGAGCGGACGGTAAAGGGGCACACCAAAGGCGTCCTTGACGTAGATTTTGGCGGGCCGAGGGGAGGTACACTCCTTGCGTCGTGCTCCAGCGATCTGACTATCAAACTTTGGGACCCAGCAGATGAATATAAGAATATCCGCACCCTGCCCGGGCACGATCACTCCGTTTCCGCCATTCGCTTTATACCCAGCGGCGCCGCCGGCTCACCGTCCTCGGGCAACCTACTAGTCTCCGCATCCCGAGATAAAACACTGAGGATATGGGACGTCACAACAGGATACTGTGTCAAGACGATAAGGGGCCATGCAGACTGGGTCCGCGATGTAGCCCCGAGTTTCGACGGGCGATGGCTGCTATCTGCCGGTACTGATCAGACGGCGCGCCTGTGGGACGCCAATTCTGGCGAAGCGAAAAGCACATTCTTAGGCCACGAGCATGTCATCGAATGTGTCGCCATCGCGCCTCCAGCCTCGTACGCAAGTCTCGCTTCCCTTGCAGGCCTCAAGAAAGCACCACCGCCAAGCAGCTCTGCCGAATTCGTGGCCACCGGCTCACGAGACAAGACCATCAAAATTTGGGATGGCCGAGGAACCCTAATCAAGACGCTTGCCGGGCACGACAACTGGGTCCGCGGGCTAGTCTTCCACCCCGGAGGCCAATACCTGCTTTCCGTTAGCGACGACAAGACGATCCGCTGCTGGGACCTCAAGCAAGAAGGGAAGTGCGTGAAGACGCTATCCGACGCCCACGGCCACTTCGTTAGCTGCATACGATGGGCCCCCAGCCAAGTCACCGGAGGACCCGCAAACGGCGATGCTGCCAACGGAACAGCCGTAAATGGCACCAGCAATCCGAAGAAGGAAGACAAGATAAGAACCGTGATTGCAACCGGAAGCGTCGACCTCAACGTTCGCATATTCGCCGCCTGACCTACCTATATACATACTCTAATCTTGACACCGATAGAACACAACACCCTCTACCCACCACATGCTTCGGCATCCGTGAACATGGGTTTGGCCCACCGACCGATCGACCGACCGCGTCCTTTAACTTCTGTTGCACACCTTGACATCTTCGTAATCTTCGCGTGGGGGAGGGAGGATAAATCTGCCGCGGCGCTTCACTTTGGATGGGTTGCGATTGCCATGACGTTTCTGTATGCATACCCCCATTCACATCTTCCTGGTGGACACTTTTTCTGCGGAGTTTGCTGTGCATGGTAGGCGTTTGGATGGATAAGTAAGAGGGAGTGAGGGTGGATTATGGATCATTTGGCAGGGCGGCGCATAAGACGATGGAAGTAGAGGGATATTCAAAGGCTATTACTTCATTACGTTCAACATGTGCATCTTGAGATGTCCAATGGTCGTATCCATGAATCTTTGCAGGAGCCGTGCAGTGTGACACTTGTGGAAGGCGTCGCGTCAAGTTGCCACTAGCCGTTATTGGTCTAGTCAAGGGCGCGTGCGCGAACCCTTGTCATTCAAGTTGGTCGGTCGCGTCACTCTAGGTAGCCCACTTCTCACCATGTCAGAGGCCGCCGCGCAGTACAAGAAACAAGATGGCAAGATCGCTGTCTCTGCAGACGGTCGTACTGTGTCGTGGAAGGCGAGTAGCGGAAATCTGGCCGTGGACGTAGAGGTCGCAGCCATCACCAGTACGTCCACCATCCTAACAAAGTGCTACCAGCCTGTGCAACTATTCTAACATTGCCCAGATCTCCAACAAACACCTGCCACCTCTGCTAAAGCCTCCATCAAGATCGTTGTTCAGCAGCCCGACCAGACCGAGAACCATACTTTCACCTTTACCTCCGCTGCAGCTCGCGAAGACCAACAGACCATAACCGGTATATTGCGCAAATGCATAGAGGACTTCAAAAACAAGGCGGCTACTGTGCCTGCAGTGGCTACTCCTGCTGCCGCTGCAACGCCGACGCCGACGCCTGGACCGGACAATGGCGGTGCTTCGGCTTCCATGACCATAGCACAAACACTGGTTGGCACACCAAAGGATAAGGAGGATCCATATGACGATGCGAAGCTGCTGGTAGATATCGCGCTGCAGCGTTCACTTTTGAACCTGAATGAAGACCTGCGCAAACGTTTTGATCAGGCTCTTCGTGACAAGCCAGAGTCCATCTCTCTCGCACAGTTCTCCAATCAGTTCTGGGCCACAAGAGTAAATCTGCTAAGGACTCACGCTGTGGAGAAGAAGCAAGGCGCAGGCACATACAACGTTCTTTCCGTCGTGAAGCCCACGGTTGTGGACGGTGTGCAGACTTTGAATATGAGTAAAGAGCAAATCCAGCTCATCTTCGCGCAGCATCCATTAATCAAAAAGGTGTACAACGAGAATGTGCCGCCTTTGACTGAGAGGGATTTTTGGTCTCGTTTCTTCAACAGTCGTCTTATCAAAAAGTTGCGAGGTGAACGCATCAACGACAAGATCGATCCCACTGATCCGAAATTGGACAAATACCTGAATTTTAATGAAGCGGCCGACGCTGCTCCCCAGCTCCTTGTTCCCTCTATTCCTCTTTTCCTTGACGTGGAAGGAAACGAGCAAAATCACAGCCAAAAGCAAGGCAACCGGCCAGACGAAAAGATGCGTCCAGCGTCCCACGAGAAAGTTCCCATCTTGCGCACACTGAACCGGATGAGTGAGAAGATGATGGCAGAAGTTCCGCCTACAGATAGTGCTGATCGTCATGGGCCTGCAGGGTTGGACGAGGAAACATACAATCAGCTTGTACTGCGCGATCTGGAGCGCGCAGCTGACGACAACCGTATCGTGCTCAATCTCCAGGACCAAAGCCAGTTCTTTTCCGCTGGGCAGGGTGTGCATACGTCTAGTAGTGCTGAAACATACGCGCAGCGCACTACCGCTCAGGTTCTCTCTATCATGCAGCGCGAATCTCAGAACATCAGCGCGAACCAGACTCAAAAGGGCGGCATAAACTTACAGGCTGCCATAGGAGCTGAAGATGATAGCAGCAGCGATGAAGAATCTAATGCCACTAAGAAGCCCAAGGTAGGCAGCAGATCGTCGCGGAAAGGTGCCTATTCGCAGATTGTCAATGCGATCAAGCAGCGTCAACGCCTCGGCGACGAGTTTATTTCAAATTCGGATACGCAATCCAAAGAAGAAGCCATCAAGCTGGGACTTTCCGATCAAGTCTATGACAATCTGAAAATGGCGCACGACACCACCGTCGAATTCCTCCACTACTTCTGGGCAGTCTTCTACTCCGGAGACGCTGAGCGTGCCAACGAAGTAGCCAAACTCGTCGAGACATTAGACAAGTCGCTCGACAGAATCAAGGCCGTCGCCGACACCGCCGAAGCCGAGCGCTCAGTGCGCATCCAAGCGAAGCTCGAAGAAAACGACCTCTACACCCAGCGCACTGGCAAGAAGCGCAAGTTCTCCCCAGACAACATCAAAGGCGGCGCCAAAGCCGTAAACAGCTTCGTCGAGCCCCTCCGACGCGCCATCGACAAGGCGAGACACGAGTACAAGACGGCGTTGCAGGAGCAGCTGCGGCAGAGCAAGGTCTAACTAACATTTGCTTTCGAACCGCTGCAGGGTGGTACATAGACTAGCATACATGTGTACTGTAGTCCTCGATTTTCAGGGTCCATAACATCCGGAGATTTTCGGGCGCAGGGATTTTGCAACCGTGAATATCGGAGGCGCGCCACTGAGGGCCAGAACGTTAATCAGTGGGGGGGCAAATGAGGCGAGGAGACGTTGCCATCGATCGAACGAGGGACGGGTTTTCTATTTTTGCATAGCGATGGCGTTAAGGTTGTAGATCGTGCCGGCAGCCTACCGTACTGTACACGCACACGGTAATAGTGTAGGTAGGTTGGTAGGTAATTCAATCTGCATTATCTACTGATTTCAACGTTCCCTATCGGCGCAGGCAGTACGCCCTTCTTACAACAGACCCTTCCCTCCACATCACTTATCTCTACGAACAAACACACACACATACATACATATACCATCAATCAATCCCATGCCTTCCTGCGACGTACGTACGTATGCAACTCCACTCCAATCCCCAATCTCAACCGCCGCCACAACCTCCGACCCTGCGCCTGCCCTTGCCCCCGTTCGCTCGCTTCACCCACGCCCCCGTCCCCTCCCCTAAACCACGCTATCCGCCCGCCCCGAGCACCCCCAGTCCGCACCCCCATTCGCCGGAAGCACCACCCGAGCATCCCAGACCACTGCGGCGATGCTCGTCTGCTTCATGCACGATGCTGGGCGCAGATGCGGATGCGGTTTGTCGGGATGGAATTTGTACGGTACGTGCGTGTGGATGTACGTATGTTCAGCACGGTGCGGTGCGGTGTAGGCAGTATGTAGGGTTTTTATGGATGTATGTATGGCAGAAGAAGATTGGATGGCGGCGCAGGGATCGACGTGGAGGCAATGGGGTGCGGTGTTGCGGATGCGTGGGTTCCGGGTACTGGGGCTGGGATTGATACGACGGGGAGGTACGGTAGGTGATTTGAGTAGTTGGGGGGCGGATGAGATTATGGATTTTCTGGTTTTGTTCATAATGTTGAGATGGGAGGTTTTTATATAGGGTGGGTCTTTCCGTGGGGTGGGTTCGATTGGAATTTTGGATTATGATTCCTTTCTTGAGGAAGATGTGTACGTACTTCTTATATACATACACATCCTTTCGCGTTTTTCGAGAATGGTACGTATTTTTATTGCTTGTTTATTTGCTCGTGGGATGGCATTCTCGCTTCGATTCTTGCGCAATTTTAGTTGTTCAATTACTGTTATGCTTGGCTGAATCCAATGATACAGGCACATTCATCCAACCACTAGCTCATCGTGTTCATGGGTCGGTTTGTATATCCAAATAGAGTGCTTTGCAGCTGCGTCGAGGTCTGCCCATGCTTACCACCACCAGGTCATTGGCTGGCTATCAATCGAACATATAACTAGTCAGTCGACATGAATCGCTCCATTGCAACGGGGATCTGGTCCGTCGCTTTGCACCAGTAGCTACCATGATAACATGGTCGTAGCTTCCAACCACTAGCCCGGCCCCACTTGCCTCTCTACCGTCCGGCCCAACGACCGCGGGACCTTAACCCGACTACATTTATCTTTATTCTCTCTGGATGTTTCAATAATTGTAGCAGATGTCCTTGTCGATTCCATTTCTCGATTATCGTCCTTCGAATTTCACTGCGTCCTACTGCGACTGGAGTCACAAACAGTCGAACACCAAGGCACACTCATCACGACACGTCGAAGCCATAAAGCGATCCTGATGAGAAACTTTTCTTAAATATATTGGGTATAGATCTCGTCTTCGGTCATCGATGGCGAGATGAAAGAGATAGTCCTGGTGGATACGAAGCAATCTTTTACAATAGGCGCTCACCCGTCATGACGACCGACGAAATGTTTTGTGGTTTTCCCTCCAACAGCGATAGAACAATATCCGATACGCGAATAAATAGTAGCAGGAGTAACAAGAGGAACAAGAATGTGAGTATTCGACGGGATCGAAATCGTCCGAGGAAGCGGGTGCTTGAATGACTTCCGGCCACATGTCATCTACAGGCCAGGTCACCTGGGCCTTGGTTTGCCATCTACAGGTCGATCTATATGTTTGGACCTTTTCGAGCAGCCAAGCAACGGTGTAGATTGGTGTTCAGTGCTCTGGGTGAAGAATGGTGTTCCAATACCCAACACTAGATGTACCTACACGACGCTCAGCCATGCAATCATCTCTGGGAACCATTTTTGTTGTATTGTCTTACCTCGAGCAGAAGAATTATGTGTTGTTGTAACACCTCTTGGTGGGTCGATTGTGGTTCGATTATCGCGAAATCGGAAGCTATGCCACAAGAACCAATCTGCCACCCAGTTGTCCACTACGGTTGTGCCATACTGGCCCTCTTGATAGTACAATCGTGTCCTGGGTCCGGCTCGTGCAACAATGCTCATCCTCTCTCTGTGTCTATACGTCTCTTGAAGGTCATCCCATCGGTATGGCTGCTGGACTCGCTTGTTTCTAGAGTATTCGGTCAGAGCGTTGTAATCCTCGCTCAGGTTCTTTCGTCCAACAACAGCCTCGTCCTGTTTTCTTACAGGTAAGCTAAATCGCTCACACATCTCGAATCGTCTTACATATAACAAGTTATAGATTTCCTCTCCTATTTCACCCGTCAGATTGAGTCTGACCATTAAGTCCGACTTCGGCCTACTCTTCGCAAGAGGTGGGCCGGGCATGCTTCCAGGTGAGAAAATGCTCTGCTAGTGCTACAAAATATGCCAAATTCTGTGGTGGTTTGCTCGACAGCCACTCTCTGTTGTTCCCTGCTTTTATAGTACGCTAACTACTCTGAAGGGCTGAAAGGCCGTTCACAACAGTCACGTGCTATGTGCATCCCGTTCAAATATTCACCAAGTGTCCCCCGTACATTGGTCAGAGGCTCGCAATAGATACTCACGGTAAGCTAAGTTCGGGAACGGCAGCTTGAGACACCGTAGATCCCGAATAGCTTACTATCTGTGCTCGGTCCGGTGGTGCAGCCTTTCCACAACAAAACGATGCTCGGAAGACTAGCAACACGCTAGAAGGACTTCTGCACAGACGAGCACTTTTTTCCATCATCGATCATCCTTGTCATGTTATGTGAGAACATGCCTGCTCTCGCATTCGGGTTGTGCGGTTACGGCGGACGGGTCTACTACCTCCAGTGGTTAAAAGCATAGAAGCCTGGCCACTTGATCAAACGCCAGTCCTCTCGGCACCAATAACCGAGCCAGGCTCCATCTTATCTCTCCAAAATCACATGCAGAGTGGACATGTCCCGGTATTTTCGTAACGGACATGGCCGCTACTACCACGTATCCGAAAACACATCAGCAACTGCAGCACGCTACAGTGATGCTAGTGCATGAGCGAGCCCAATCCTACGGACAGATCAGCAGCAGTGCAGCTTAGATTCTGACTTTTTATTCGTCTTCAGAATCTCGGCTCTATATCCGATCGCAGCAGCTCGTTCGTCCGTCTTACTTCGATTAAACACGAACTGCCGGGCATGAGCAAGGAGTGCGGTTTTTTGTTTTCGTGGAATCCACGAGAGTGTAGAATCAGCAACTTGGACACCAATAACCATCAGCACTCCAGGCTGGCTATGAACCAATACGGAAGTACCCGCACTTGCAACCATGTTGTTGTACCACATCACAGCTTCACCGGAGCCCAAAGTCTATCAACCCTATTTCATCCTGATCGCTCGAAGCAATGACACAGGACCCGTACCAACAGGAGCCTCGCCGTTTTGGGAAATACTTAAGGGAAGCGATCATCCTAAGACTATAACGAGTGCAACAGCCACGTTCATGAGTATTGGTTGCCAGCCACGTGGCCAAATTACGACAAAAGTTACCTTCAAACATCTCAGGCACAGGCCAGGATCGGCCCCAACCGATGGTTTATGGAAAAGTGGCGAAACACTTTGCAGAGCCCAAAGGAAAAAATGCACAAGTCCAGCCTGCGTTCTATAATCCGCTACGCCTACAAATGATAAGGGCAAAAGAATATCCCTCGCTATAATATATTGGGTCTCCCATTCCGATGGTCGGGCCGCGGAGTTCTGCAATGTCAGACTACGCTGAGGGTGAATACCCTTGCGCACTGCTGCTGCGTGGGGTGTACTGACTCATCAGCACATTGGGGTCCCGCATTCATATGCAGCATCCTACATGCCATTGCCATGGGACGAAAAGTGAGAAAATAAATGAACACGGGCTATATCTTGTCAAGCATTGTGCAGGGCTAAGCTTCAGTCTAGTGCAACAACGGAATAGAGCTGCACCGCTAGTAAGACAGCAATGCTCTATACAGTACAGCTCCAATTCGCAGTTCGTACACACGCGATGAAGGGAAAATTCTTCGACCGCCACCCACATGTTACGAGAAAGAGGGTCGTCGGGAATCTCGTTTGACTTCCCGTCTGCTTTTTTTCCGCCGACTACATTTGTTTTAGCTCCTGAAATGTACAAACACGAACCTCAACAGCACGGATCGCTCACGCATGGGCAGGCACGAGTAATTTGCCGTTTTTAGAAAGGGAAAGAGTTGCGCACGTTCTTTTGTACAGGATTGTTACACAGAGACGTGAACTTCACAAGCGGACCAGTGGTTTAGACACTACCGTTGCCATATATTGATTTGCATTTTAGCGGCTTGAGCTGACAAGCTGCAGGAGCAACTGAGCTGGGCAAAAGAAAGCGAATGGTAGCTGGAATACGGCACACGCTCAGCGTGTAACCCGCCTTGTTACTTTTTATGGTTTTGAAGAGGCCCAATGAGAGCATTTGGTTCACCGAATAATGCAGCATCACTTTAGGTCTTTTTGGTTGTTTCCACCCTAGAGTTTTGCCAACTACCAAAAGTGTTACTCTGGCCCCGAATAAGGCGGACAGGTCGGTTGGATCCTTCTTCCGTGACTGCAATGCAGTGTGACGGTTGTCAGGCGGTGAGAACGAGCAGCGGCCGTTCCTTCCATCCTATCCTCGACATGCTGCTTGCAGAGCAGCTACGGCGAACTTGGAAACAACGCCACCGAGGACTTGCTGTTGAAAATTCAAACCTTGCATAGGGACGTACACAGCAACAGTATCTGGTTACTTTCGTCACACGACATTGCACATGATCCCCTTCTGTCGATAAAACTGCATGGTCTTGAGCATCACAAAAGATGTCAGTCTCCCAACCCCAGTACTCTCTATATCACGATCGCACCAATGGTCATTGTCTTCCCGTTGTTTCTGGTCCGACGCAAAATCGAACTCGTCCTGCAGACCCCACATCGACAGGACAAGGGATCAGCTACCCTCAACATGGCGCAATACCGTCCCAGGATCCCTTCACCTACTACAAGGCTTACCTCGACACGGAATCAGCGCCCAAGGTGCACTCAAATCACCTGGGTCAGAAAGACGATGGTGCCACACAAAGCAGATCACAACCAGAAGCCCTGTCAATGCAAGGGTCAGGGGGATCACACCAAGACAAGCCACGGCCCGTCCCTTACAACTTGGCGGTACGCTTTGCAAATCGTCTCAACAAAGCGCCTCTAGCCACCATAATTGAGCAAGGATCTGTCTCGACGCTTAACTCCCATGGCTCTTTGTTGAGTGTCGGTCGTTTCCCCTCGATTCGCACTCCTGAGAATGTCTTGCCCGACCGTGCGTTACGGGTGCCTTCGCAGAATTTGGATGAAAATGCTCTTAGGGTTATACAAGAAGAAAATATAGAACTGGGTTATGCCGGTCATTACCAAACGCCAGTGGCTTGTTCGACAGAACATATGCGAAATAGACAGCCAGGCTATGAGCATGATCATACCACTTTACCTACATCTATCAACTCTGAAGTGTCGAAAACTACAAGGCTTTCCGAGATTTCACTAGCTTGCGAATCCAGAAAGCTTACAGCCTTCTTGCGTGGCGTAATTACGACTGTCCGCGGGACCCGCGAAAGGTCTTGTTCATCGTCGAGCATGGATCCATCTATGCTAGCAACATCGAATCAATTGCAAAATGCTAGCCCAAAAGCAGATATTTCCGAAATGAGCTCTGGCTCAACAGAGAGCAGAGAGAGATCAGGCCATTTACAAGCCTCAGGGTTGACTTTACAAGAAACCCCAATCTCACTATGTCAGCTAACTAGGGCTGGAGCTGCCAAACAACCCAGCCCACAAAAAACCAGCTCTGTCTCAACTTTCATAGACGTGCCAGTATTGCATCTTTCGCATCTTGTATACGAACCCACGGCGCCACTGTCATCTACATCTCAACTTTCTCAAGGCCCTGACCTACCGATTCCTTCAAGGGACAATGAAGCATCATTAAAGGTGTGCCATTCACGCCCAATACCACGCGATGCGGCTATAGACCACGTTTTCACTGCAGCCACAACGTTTCTTAGTCGCAGCAGAGATGAGCTTGCCGCCCGGTACACTCCTGATGGGGCTGGGGTATACCAACACGACGAAGGATCTATCCGCGATGGCGCGCGTGGTTCGAGTCGTAACGCGAGCTTTTGTAGTTCCATGTCTACATCGTATTCTGGTACAGTATTGGGAATAGATCTTGACCTACAACACGAGTTTCCGCACTCCTTTCGACGCCCCGTTACTCCAGTGTGGTTCAATCCTACAGAAACTGTGAGAAAGGATGAAAAACAATCACAACCAAAGCGCCAATTGCAGCTTGAATCAGTCAAGCCATTGCGCCCTCGTTCGATTACTTCTTCGGCACTAACTTCGCTACTGCCCATCGCAGTAGCGGAAGGCATTGTGCAACAGAACCTTACTACGCCACAAATATCATTCTACTCACCTTCTGGTAATTTGATCCAGGCCCAGGACAACGCGCTGACGCCTACGCCCGCATCCAGTTCACGATCGCGCTCAGACACGTATTTTTCAGATTCACGTGCAGCTGAACAGTCTGGCCACAACAAGGCAACCTTTCCGTCTGCCCACTCGATCCTTTCTGCTGCAGTAAGTCTTCCGCCAGCGCGTCCAGCTCCTGTCCCGCGGATCACTCCTGTTCATTCGACCGCCCCGCTTCCAGAGTGCTTGCGGTATCACCATAACTCTCAACATGCAGAGAGGACACGAATTCGATCAACCTTAGACTCAGAACCCACTTTACTCGTCCCCTCAGGTTCAAACTCGCGCGGCTGCGGAGAAATGGTCCGACCAACCAGCCTTGAGCCTCATAGCGACGTTTCACAGTCTCCACAAAAACATTCCAGATTCAAGCATTCGATATCTAGTCGTTGTGTTAGCCGAGAAAATGGATCTCGATTTCAGAGTCTTCTTTCTTCTTGGTCGGCTTCCACATCCGCGTGTCATCTCAAGTCTAGACATGAGGTGACTCAAAGTCTTAGAACGAAAGGGAGGACGTTGCAGAAGCGCTGCCTGCCTCGGACGAGCACCGCTCATGAGAATGAAGGCGTTGGATCCGTAACCGGGCACGTAATCCAAACTTGCTTCTGTCAACCATACGACGGAGTTGTTAATTCCACCAGTGAATCCAACCGTGGCGGCGCCACGACACACTCGCGTGACTTGCAAAGTAAAGCTTGTCCACCAGAGCTGTCAACAGGCACCCCCAACGCAAGGGTTGTAGCGCGAGAAGAGAATGCTGGGGGCAAGGGCAGGTCGAAGGTCCGAGTACGGAGTGACAGTGTACAGTAGTCAGTGTTGGGATCAGGGCCGAACTGACGAGGGCTTGACCTGGTCTCATCACATCATATGTTGTCTGATATGGTCTGACCTGATCAGACGGGATCGGGAAGGATAGGGTGTGCCGATCTTCACTGGTCTCGAGATGGCGGGGTCACTGGATAGCTGACTGTACATTGCATCCGGTGAAGACATAAGGACAAAAGCAAACATGGCATCGCTTGCATAAGCGATGGCGGGCTCTACCAATCTGGATTGTGCTGGGTGGTAAACTCAAATGTTTGCTTTACTCCAGTTTATTGGGACACTCAATTTCATTATTCGCGTGGTGTGATGGCGGGGTAGCCCAGGTACCTAGTTGAATAGATAGCCACATAAATAGACTGTAGACAATAGTCCAGCCTAGACGCCCTCGCCACCACCCAAACAAGTAACCCGTCAGTCACCCAGAAATCCCAAAATCCCAATCGTACCATATCAACAGATTAGATTAGATCACACTCCACTTCCACCAGCGCATCGTACATACACGCGCATATCCGTGCATGGGAACTCTCCGAAGCCCTCCTGTACCGTACCGTACGCACTTCACCGCCATCCGTGCACCCAGGCATGTACATACGTTCTAGACCTCCCCATGTCACCACTTCTGTAGCCTGTACCTCCGCGCACAACGCACCCACCCATGCACGGCCATGGCATAGCGCGCCCATCCCAGCAATAGCTCGCGCCGCCCCCATATGTGCGTACGTCCGCACATGCAGATCTTGCAATTTTCGATGCTCAATCCGCATCTCCGCATGAGATCCGCACTGCGGTCGATCCTGATTTTGGATCCTCACGCTTGGGGCCGGTGCCACATGCTTGGCGGGCTGCGGTTACCCGATGCGTGCTTGCATGCGAGATAGCGTGCATGCGTATGTATGTATGTACGGTATGTACGGTATGTACGGTATGTACGGTATGTAAGTATGGTATGTATGGGTGCGTGGTAGGAAGGAATGTAGGTAGGTGCGGTGCATGCTGCGTACTGTACCGAGCGATGGTGGCGGCTGCATTGTCTCCTGGCCGCGAGGGAAAAAGCAAGGAGTGGTGCAGGAGCGGTGGTGGTTTGGGTGCGTTGGGCAGGACATAGTACAACCTACATAATACGTACGACGTGCAAACGTAAACTACCCTCAGACTGTGCGTATGTATCGCAAAGCAAATGACCAGAAGAACAGCGCTCTGAGTACCAGAGGGGAGAAGGTGAAGGTCGTGTGGGATGTGTGTGGGGTGGGCATGTCTCTGGGGTGCAGGTTCGCGAGGTTGTTGGAGCTGCATGCAGGGCGAGGGGGCGCTGACATATGCCGCGTTGTATTGCATGAAATGCATGGGCTGAGGTATCGTCACTCTGCAGGATGACACGCGCATGTTTGTATGTACTGTATGTACCTAGGTATATGGATGCTGCGAGTACCTACCTTGGGTGGAGGCATTCTGGATGTAGAGAGGTCATTCACCTGCAGTTGTAAACGGGCGAACCAACCGTTACGCTGTGATGTAGTGATGAGTGAAAGGGGTTCAATGATCCAGGCTTGTCAGGTCGATAGGGCGAGTATAGAACAGCGCATGGCAGCGCATGGCAGGGCAACACATGATAGCAGGACCGATCCTTTTCCAGAAGCGTGCAAGCAGACGCACATGAACGCATGCAAGAGAGACGATACTATCGTGCTTCCCCAAACACATCACATAGTCTCGCACGAAACGTCGTAAACCGTCCACCCTCCACCAGATTAGACTTTATGACATTTCCCTCGCGCCCCATACATCCTTCCAAAACTGCCGGAACCCATACTGTTTCTCCGTCCTCTCATCCCGAACCTTAACCTTCTCGCCTATTAGTTGGCCCATCACGCTGTTGTCTTTCGCGAGACTCTGGCCGAACCCTTCGACCTTTCGAATGGGCTTGATCGCTCGCTCGCGGATCGCGGATGCGAGCTGGGGTGCCACGTCGGCGTAGCAGGCGTTGAGCTCGCGCTCGAGGTTGAAGTAGGGCTTCTTGGCTAGTTCGGGTGCTTGGAGGTTGTAAGAGCGGGTTTTGGTATTGAGGTCCTCGATGGCGAGTTTGTGGTAGGAGTGTTCGATGGACTCCCATGAGGGGTCGCGGAAGGGGTGCGTAGCGGGGGGAATGGAAGGTGAAGGCGTGGAAAGTGGGACGACCATTTGCTCCGAGGTATCCTTAGTTTCGATAATTTGCTCGTTCTGTGTCTCTAGATCAACAGTGATTTTTTCCGCTATGATTTCTTCGACCATAGCTGCGTCCGGCGAGTTAGAAGATGGCACTTTTAGTTCGCCCGAAAGCGTGATCTGCGAGACGTGGCCGTCGTCATCAACTGTACTGAGCACTTCTTTCTTTTTCTTCCGCGGGTTCACCAGGAGCTCCGCTTTCGCATAGGCCTCTGCTCTTTTGATCTGATCTTGCAACGTGCCCCCTTTGCTAGCAATCATCCGAGCAGCGTGCCTTTTCCACTCTGCACGCAGTCTGCTTCGGAACTTGTTCGCTGCCGCCACCAATTCCTGCTGTTTTTCTATCCAGGGAGGAACAATCTCTTGTTTCTGGATCATCTTGTTCAGGAAATACTCCGTGGTGTTTATGAACGGGCTAGAGGCATTGTAGTCGCGTTCCACCGGCTTGCCGCGATTCGCAATGTTCTTGAATTGGCCTCTCGCAATAGCATCTTCGATTCTTTCGTTGGCCAACGCAGCAAGACCTTGAACCGTGCCAGGTACAACAGCACGCGCGTGCGGCGAAAAGCGGTCTTTAATCTCCTGGAAACGTTGCTGTCGTTCTTGCTCATCGAGATCAGAAGTCTTTACACTCGAGTATAACCCACTCCTATCTCTCGCATTTGCCAGCCTCACACCTTGGCTTCCAGTATTCCTCCTTCCCGTATCAACACTACGCGGTAACTGCACCGTTGTTCCCGAACTCGCCCCCGGGGTACTTTCAGAGGTTTGTGTGCATCATTCAGCATGCGCAGACTCGCGTCATGTATAGACTCGGTGCCGCTCCAGGGGTCTGCAGTTGCAATATCTCGCGTGTGGCGACTAGCCGTGGACGGGAGCTCTGCTTCGGCAAAAGCATTCCTGTGCTCGGCGCGGAAATTCGCGGAGGCTATCCGTTCTTCGAGCTGTCTCTTGAGATCCTCGCTGAAGCCGGCCTCGGCTACTGTTCGTTTTGCGCTGCGGCCGCCAGCTCCGAGAGCTTCCTCGCTCATGTCCCGCAGCCGTCTTGTCATGGCACCTTCATCGTTTCCCTCGATAGCTTGCTTCTCCCCACCGGCTCCATCTGGACTTATGCCCTCTGTCCCATTTTTCTCTTCGGTGTGCTTGTGCGATACAGCTGACTCGGCATATCTTCGTACGGTGGCGGGCGCAATGCGATGGATCGATATCGAAGCTTGAGCTGTGAAGCTTGAGCGTTTAGCCCGCACGCAGCGAGCACAGATGTATGGGGATAGCGCAACAGACGAGGGCATCTAGGCATGTATTATATGCACGGAATTGGGATGTATAGAGCTCTGTATGGGCTGAGGCAATGCGAGGAAGAATCTCGTGGACGTCATCACTGGTGGCGGAGATATCGGGGCGGAACGCCAAGGGCGGAATTCATCCGGAACGATTTCGGACGGCATGCAGCTCACGAATTCTACCTATAGATAATGGGATTTGCGCTCCTCCATTTTCTTCGCAAGTTACATGACAGAGGCATGTTAGCTGTAATTGTTCATCTTATCAAATCTCATCAGCACCCAACCTAGGTACTATCCATCTCCCCGTCTCCCAAAGCCCATCCGCCTTCCGTGTAACCTGTCAGCCAGCCTCTTACCCACGCCACTCCACCAGTCTCACGTCCTCAAAATACTACAATCTTCAACCCCGTAGCCACTTCACTGTCTCATTCTCTCAAACAAAAGCAATGGTGGGCTGTCGAATCTCTCCCATGTCTCACTCACTTATCAACCGCCACATCAAGCACGCTGGGAAGCAATTTCCCAACGAGGAACTTCTAGCGAGGAGGCTTTACGCCTGCAGTCGAGTCCATGCAAGCTTTCTGTGCGGCACTTCTGTGTAACTGTGGTGTTTGTTGGGCTCCGAACGCTGGGATACCGATGCTTTGTCATGCATGAGCTGAATGTGAAAAGACGTGGGGGGCACGATGTGATGAGTCGTTGATTCCAAAAAAAAAAAAGATTGATTTGTTTTGCCGGTTGAGCGCTGTCGGGAAATACAGAATTTAATGACGGGAAAGGGAGAGGTTGCCGTAGTTCCATCCCGAGCGGATATAGCTTTGGACGACTGAAAAAACACTTATGCGGAGATGACCACTCCAGAGGCTGATTCAATCTTTAGGCTTGGTTAAGATTAGTTTTCCTCTTGTGATATTAATTGGTAAATTTAGCTACTGTCAGCGCATCTAGGTTTATCTCTGAGAAATGTGGAATGGTTATATTGCATTAACATGATGAGGAAAAATTGTTAGAGAAAAAGTGGTTTCCCTCCTCTAGATAGCAGAAGAAAATGGTCTCATGATTTATAATTCTTCTAACAGGTATGCCCATTTTATATGATGAATTTAAAGGCAGAGGCACTATGAAGTTTAGGACAACAGATTATATGTCCAGCAAAAAAAAGTTACCTTTGTTATTCACCATCTTTGGCCTCTGCGCCTGCGCGAAATATTTATACAATTGTTTGTTTATCCTTGTGAATTACTACTGCCTAGCTCTATAAAGATTGACATTAAGGCATGGTCTACGCCGAAAATGAAGGCTCCTATATTGACTAAGTAAGTATGTCTCGTGATGAAAGAGATACAGTTCATTTGATTGGGTACTTTCATTTCTAAAAATTCAATACTCCTGACTTTCAGGTATTTCAAAGGTCTAGGTGTGGTCATTTCTATTTTACCGACACACTATACACAAATAATTTATGAGAAGCTTGAATTCTGTATAAGAAAAATCATGAGCAATTTTTTTCTAATTAGATTGCCTTGTTGATTTTTAAATGCACTAGAATGTTTACAAAAATCATTGTGTTTTGTAGCTGTCCCGTTCGTTATTGTGATGGCCTAAACGGTGAATAAGTCACAACTGCAACAATTCTTTTTAGTATACACCTATCAAGCTCAATATATACGCAAAGATAGTTCCTTGAATGCTAGGTCTTTTAAATTTACTGAAAAAGGGAGATGGGAAAGTTGAAAACAGTAGGGGCGTAACAAGATGTTGTGGTAGTATAGCTCACACCTAGACAATAAATATTCCACCACCCCAAGAATTACTTTAGACAAGGAAAGCTCGTGAGATTATTGCCCAAGACTAAACCTAAAGCTATTTATGCACTACTTGTCATCACAGCACTAGTTTGATAGTAAAGATAGAGCACTAGAGGCGATGGGCTGGGAAACTCTAGACGAGGGGCTGGATGCAAGAAAGATAACGGAAGGGTTCAAGATTTACCGGGACGGTAGAGGAAACGAATGTGAAGTCTCAAGAGCTAGTGGACATCAAGATGTGAAACGCTTGGTATCTTGGGTTTCCGATGGACTGGTCGACGATCAACTTGGTTTTGTCACTAGCTATCTTGGTAAACCACTCTACCTATTATAGATAGGAAGCGATTACGCTGTTGACCATCATCTGCAGCCATTACTTGGATAGCTGAGGCAGTGTAGGGTTTTCGCGTGTGAAGTTATCAGGTTTTTTAACGTGAACGGTTTGCGGTTGGTAGGTGAAGCAGAGACTGTATGTACTGGTAGGCAGCCTGTGTAAGTATCTCGAACCGCCCCAATGCACAGATACAAAAAAACACAACGAATGTAGTCGACCCGATCCCGAAGATCTGCGTATAACACACGGGAACGCTCCGCTCGTTCACAAGTTAGCCGAGCAACGGCCGCGGATCCTACGCGACACCTCTCCAACGTCACACCCGCATCTTTTCCGTGGGTGTGGCGCAGGCTTTTCCACGATCTGCGCGTCGATTGGGCGGGCTAGTCCGGCGACGGGTCTGCTGCAGCTGTGATGTCTTCTCGCATGCTAACGTCACTTGAGTGCACTGCGAACGGTCGCAACTGCCTTTTGTCTCTGCGTATCGAAGACAGCATGCACGGGCGTGAAACGAGTCAATTAGGTCTGGAGAATAGATGAAGACGAGACAACTCGCACGGCATCCGGAACGGCCGCCCCAGGTGAATTGTGAGGCATTTCCGCCGACGAGTCAGCATCTTCAAGGCAAACTAGCTACAGGGCGCTAGGCCGGATCGGGCGGGCCTCTGAGCGCATGCTTGTGTCCTCCTGGCCTTTCTGCAACCTTGCACAAGACTCTCCAGTCCTACCCATCCGCCGTTTGGATGTGCTCCCATCCTTCGCCCTTCCATATATCATCCTAATTCACAATGTTGCGCACATCGCTGCGGTGTACCCGCCAGCTGCAAAGCTGCGCGCCACGAGCAAGCCTCTACACAGCTTCCGCATCGCCGGCAAGGACCGCCATTACCGCAAGTCGCAGGCCGCTTGCGCTGTCCCAGCAGAGGCGGAGATATGCTGTGTCGGTCGAGGAGACCAGCAAGGGCGTTGTACGTGTCCCTGGCCGCCGCCGCAAACTTTTCGAGAACAGGAACACCGCTAACAGAGCTTTGCCGCAGGACCCCAACGACTCGTTCCTCCAAGGAAACACGGCCAACTATGTCGACGAGATGTACATGCAGTGGAAGCGCGATCCCTCGTCCGTGCACGTGTCATGGCAGGTCTACTTCCGCAACATGGAGTCTGGCGACATGCCCGTCTCGCAAGCCTTCCAGCCGCCGCCCACCATAATGCAGACCCCGACCATGACCGGCGGCCTGGGCCCTGACCTCAAGCCTGGACTGGGCATGGGTGTGGGCGAGGGCTCCGACGTCATGAACCACTTGAAGGTCCAGCTGCTCGTCCGCGCATACCAGGCCCGAGGCCACCACAAGGCGAGGATCGACCCGCTGGGCATCCGCTCCGAGGCCCACGCCTTCGGCTACAGCAAGCCGCGCGAGCTGGAGCTGTCACACTACAACTTCTCCGAGAAGGACCTGGACCAAGAGTTCGAGCTTGGCCCTGGTATCTTACCTCGCTTCAAGACCGAGTCCCGCAAGAAGATGAAGCTCAGGGAGATTATCGATGCCTGCGAGCGCCTGTACTGCGGCTCGTATGGTGTGGAGTACATTCACATCCCCGACAGGGAACAGTGCGACTGGCTCCGTGAGCGCCTCGAAATCCCCCAGCCCTACAAGTACTCGGTCGACGAGAAGCGTCGCATCTTGGACCGCCTCATCTGGGGTACCAACTTCGAGGCTTTCCTCGCAACAAAATACCCCAACGACAAGCGATTCGGTTTGGAGGGTGGTGAGAGCTTGATTCCGGGTATGAAGGCTCTCATTGACCGCAGCGTCGACTATGGTGTCAAGGATATTGTCATTGGCATGCCTCATCGTGGACGTCTTAACGTGCTCAGCAACGTCGTCAGGAAGCCCAACGAGTCCATTTTCAGCGAGTTCGCCGGCTCCGCAGAGCCCAGCGACGAGGGTTCCGGTGACGTCAAGTACCACTTGGGTATGAACTTCGAGCGCCCCACGCCGTCTGGCAAGCGCGTCCAGCTTTCTCTGGTCGCCAACCCTTCGCATTTGGAGGCCGAGGACCCAGTCGTGCTCGGAAAGACCCGTGCCATCCTCCACTACAACAATGACGAGAAGGAGGCCAAGACCGCCATGGGAGTGCTTCTGCACGGTGACGCTGCTTTCGCCGGCCAGGGTATTGTGTACGAGACCATGGGTTTCCATAACCTCCCCAGCTACCACACCGGAGGAACCATTCACCTGATCGTGAACAACCAGATTGGTTTCACCACCGACCCCCGCTTCTCTCGTTCTACCCCCTACTGTTCGGACATTGCCAAGGCCATCGATGCCCCCGTTTTCCACGTTAACGGTGACGATGTAGAGGCTTTCAACTTCGTCTGCCAGCTCGCAGCCGACTTCCGTGCTGAATTCAAGAAGGATGTCGTTATCGACATGGTGTGCTACCGCAAGCAGGGCCATAACGAGACCGACCAGCCGTTCTTCACACAGCCGCTCATGTACAAGAAGATCTCGGAGCAGCGCCCTACTCTGGACATCTACACCAAGAAGCTTCTGGACGAGAAGACTTTCACCAAGGAGGACATCGACGAGCACAAGGCCTGGGTTTGGGGTATGCTCGAGGAGAGCTTCAACCGCAGCAAGGACTACCAGCCTAACTCCAAGGAGTGGTTGACTTCGGCCTGGAACGGCTTCAAGTCGCCCAAGGAGCTTGCAACCGAGGTCCTGCCGCATCTCCCCACCGCTGTCGAGAGCTCGCAGCTCCAGCACGTCGCTGAGGTCATTGGCGGTGCCCCCGAGGACTTCAACGTTCACAAGAACCTGAAGCGTATTCTCGCTGGCCGCACCAAGACCGTTTCCGACGGTAAGAACATCGACATGGCCACGGCCGAGGCTTTGGCTTTCGGTACGCTCTGCATGGAAGGCCACCACGTCCGTGTCTCTGGACAGGATGTTGAGCGTGGTACCTTCTCGCAGCGTCACGCAGTTCTCCACGACCAGGAGACTGAAAAGACCTACACCCCTCTCCAGCACTTGAGCGAGGACCAGGCCACTTTCACAGTGTCCAACTCTTCGTTGAGCGAATACGGAGTGTAAGTTCACGCGAATCACTATTTATCTATTGCCGCTAACTTTGTCATAGTCTCGGCTTCGAATACGGTTACTCACTGTCGTCGCCTAACGCGCTCGTCATGTGGGAGGCCCAGTTTGGTGACTTTGCCAACACCGCACAGGTCATTATCGATCAGTTCATCGCATCTGGTGAAGTGAAGTGGCTGCAGCGATCCGGTCTTGTGCTTAGCTTGCCCCACGGTTACGATGGACAAGGTCCCGAGCACTCTTCAGGACGTATGGAACGTTACCTCCAGCTCGTCAACGAGGACCCCCGCGTCTTCCCCTCTCCCGAGAAGCTTGATCGCCAGCACCAGGACTGCAACGTCCAGATTGCCTACTTGACCAAGCCTTCGAACGTCTTCCACATCCTTCGTCGCCAGATGAACCGCCAGTTCCGCAAGCCTCTCATCATGTTCTTCTCCAAGTCCCTTCTCCGCCACCCTCTTGCCCGCTCTAGCATCGAGGAGTTCACTGGCGAATCGCACTTCGAATGGATTGTCCGCGACCCTGCCCACGAGACGGGTGCCATCGGCTCCAACGAGGAGATCAACCGTGTCATCCTCTGCACAGGTCAGGTGTACGCCGCGCTCGTCAAGGAGCGTGAAGCCCGCGGCCTCAAGGACGTTGCCATCACCCGTATCGAGCAGCTCAACCCCTTCCCATGGCAACAACTCAAGGAGAACCTCGACTCGTACCCCAACGCACAGCAGATCGTCTGGTGCCAGGAGGAGCCGCTCAACGCTGGTGCATGGAGCTTCACACAGCCGCGTATCGAGACGCTGCTCAACCAGACCGAGCACCACAACCGCAGGCACGTTATGTACGCCGGCCGCAACCCGAGCGCCTCCGTCGCTACTGGTCTGAAGGCTAGCCACAAGAAGGAGGAGCAGGATCTGCTCGAGCAGGCCTTCACCGTCAAGCAGGACAAGCTGAAGGGCGAGTAGATGGGTGGAGCGTTGTAAGACGAGTCACGGCTATGGGTGGATGGGGGGCTTGATGTACTGTTTTCTTTTTCCTTTGTGGTTTTCGAGCTTTGTAGCATTGTGTCGCCTTATTCCCCGTCGAGCCATTTTTTGGAGGGTGCGAGAGAGTTGCATCATGGGGTGGCTTTTCTCTTGTATATTTGCATGGGCAGGAGTGGGGTCTATATGTATGTATAAAGGCATGGTGTACTACCGTTAGTAAAAAGTTGCTTTTTTTCGTTGTACAGAGTCAGACAGGGCGGTGTTGGTTGAATCGTGTACACGGGCGCGTGCGTTGCTCGGCTGAAGGTATGCCGAGCTTATTGCTTTCCCCTGACTAGGGATCCGGGGATGGGAAGATGCGGGTCATGCTCTGCTGTGCTGGCGTGGAATAATTCTTCCGTCCGGTATCGTGAGATGTCACGATAATGGGTATTGGGTATGTTTGCGTTGTTTGACTATGGACAGTTATAGAGGTTGGGATACATCATGCAACATAATGCAATGCAACATCGATTTGATGCTCGGACAGACGTGAATGCAATACATGAGTCGCCAGCCGACATTCAGTCTGAATCATGCCCCTATTCAACAGGGTGCGCAGAGAGATGGATGTCGAGGAAATCCGCGGGTCGGAACAACTCGGAAGGAGAAGCCGGTGCAGGCTGGTCTGCTCCAGGAATTGGCGCCCCGCTTTCCTCTGATGCCCCTCTATCGTCATCGTGGGGACGTCTCCACGGGCACAGCAAGACGCGCCGGCAGCTTTCACGGCAGCAATAAGTATCCAAACGACTCTTGTAGCTGCAGCCGTTCTGATTGCAGCGTCAAATTATCCATACGACGCGACCTGAATGTCGGAAGGATATAAAAATGGCGCGCAATGCTTAAGCCGAGGGTGACGGAACCAGGTGCTCACGCGCAACCAAATACCGACCGCGCCTCCACTCCACCCGTCCGATGCGCGTGCCGTAACTACCCACCTGGGCCCCAGAATTCAGCTCTAGGGTGCTTGAATTGACTTTGATCTGCTGTCATCACGATCTTTCCTCCCTGACTGAATTCTCTTCATTGCACACATTCCCATCTTCTTTGTTTGCTACCGTCGACTTGACAACGCAGCTTCTTTCAACACCGATTGATACCTTTTCTTGAGTGACACGCGACATAACTTTTGACAATGAGCGGCAAGGAGCAGAGCAACGGCGGCGCGGTGGGAGAGGCCATCAACACGGATATCATCACCTTGACGAGGTTCTTGACTGAAGAGCAGACGAAGCACAAGGAAGCAACCGGTGACTTCACGTACGTTGCCCATGTGAAACTTCGGATGCCGCTGCTGACCCTGGAGCAAGATTACTTTGCCATGCCCTGCAATTCGCCTTCAAGAGCATTTCCTACTACATCCGACGATCCACCCTGATCAACGTGCGTTCACATCCCGAACGGCAACAGCCAACCCCTTAGGCATGCACCGTAGCTGACCCTTCCCAGCTCACCGGCCTAGCCGGCACATCCAACACCACAGGCGACGACCAGAAGAAACTCGATGTCATCGGCAACGACCTCTTCATCTCGGCGATGCGCTCCTGCGGCCGTGTCCGCATCCTCGTCTCGGAAGAGGAGGAGGAACTCATCACCTTCGACGAGTTCCCCACCGCCCGGTACGCCGTCGCCTGCGACCCCATCGACGGGTCGTCCAACCTGGACGCCGGCGTCTCCGTCGGCACCATCTTCTCCGTGTACAAGCTCGAGGAGGGCGCCTCGGGCACCAAAGAGGAGCTCCTCAAGCCCGGCACCGAGATGGTCGCCTCGGGATTCACCATGTACGGCGCCTCGGCGCAGCTCGTCATCACGATGAAGGGCGGCGGCGTCAACGGCTTCACGCTGGATAACAACTTTGGGGAGTTCATCCTCACGCACCCCAATATGAGGATTCCCAAGAAGCGCGCCATCTACTCGGTTAATGAGGGAAACAGCTTGTACTGGGAGGAGCCCGTGAAGGAGTACATTGAGAGCTTGAAGAAGCCGCAGGAGGAGGGCGGGAAGCCGTACTCGGCGAGGTACATTGGTAGTATGGTGGCGGATGCGTATCGTACGCTGCTGTACGGCGGTATCTTTGCGTACCCCTCGGACAAGAAGAGTCCCAAGGGTAAGCTGAGGATCCTGTACGAGTGTGCGCCTATGGCCATGGTGTTTGAAAATGGTAAGTCAATTCCCTGGCTGATGAAGTAAACTCGAACGAAACACATGCTAACCACGCATCTGCAGCGGGTGGCCTTGCGGTCAACAGTAAAATGGAGCGCATGATGGAGGTGGTACCAGAGCACATCCACGACCGGAGCGGCATCTTCCTGGGCAGCGAGCAGGAAGTACAAAAGGTGATTGACGTGCACAAGAAATACCAAAAGTGAGTGAGCAGCACGCGGAATGGAGTCGGCGTAGGGACTGCGACTGGGTAATGAAGACACGAGCTCGTATTCAAATAGCGTCTATGTATTGCTTGGAACAAATTTCCTGACAACCCTGCATATACCATCCTGCATGGTGTTGTACCCTGCATGAAGATGAAGATCTCGTCCGTTTCAAGAGAGAGAAGGAAAAACTGTCCTTCTCTCGCCGACGAACACCAACGTTATCATCGATGGATGTCTGATGAGTATGGAAGTAAAATTGAAAATGACTCACACACCCGCACGCACATTGTCTTAGAAAGAAACGAAGAAAGAAGAAAAAAATAACCTCACGAATCCTTACACATCCCCCATAATCAGAGCACCACTCACGCCTTCCCAATCCTACCCACCAACCAACCAACCACACGCCTCCCACCCGATTACCCCATCCGCCACGCACCACTCACCCCACACCATCCATCGCCACGCCCCTGCATCACGGTTTATAAAAAAGAAACAGCATCGGCGAGCCCACCGCGTCTATGTAAATGCGGCACGGCGCGGCACGGTGCGGTGCAGTGCGGTGTAGCTAGTGTTGCACCCGGGGCCACATCAACAGCCGACGTACATGTATGCGGCGTAGGCGGCGGCGATGCGGCGTCTACATACTTTTACACAGGTCCATGCTTATGTACATACATACATACATACATACATACATACACACGTACGAAAAGAGCTATTCCCGGAACACATACACGCAGAGATCTCAGCAGGATGCTTACCCCCGCGGGCGGGCGGGCTTAAGAACTGGCCCCGGATACGGTCGAAGCAGGACGATGATGCATGGATGCGGCGGAGGCGCGGCGGGGCCAGATTGCGTGCAGAGGCCCCGATGGGGATGGCTGGCTGGGTGGATGGGGGTGTCATGTCATGTCATGCAGGGCTGCGTGTGTACATACGGGATGTATGGATGTAAGTACGCGGGTGTGGTCACGGATGCAGAGTCATCTTTGGACGGACTGGCTTGGGGTGGGTTTAGGCTACAGTGTGTGTACTTGATGCGTGGTGCACCGGACGGCTTTGTTGAATGCGTGCATGCATGCATCGTGGTCTACTTACTGTACATACATACAGTAGTGTGTAGCATGTATGGTGGTAGTGTGTTCGGTCCTCGGATAACTGCTGTACGTGAAGAACATGTGGATGGATGTGGGATGCTTTCGCGCGGGACGGTAGGAGGACCAGCGTTGTATAAGCGCCGCCAACTCGCTTAGGGGCGCGCATGCTGCTTGTGTGCGACAAGCTCATTCGCGTGGTGTGAGGATGTGCCGCATGTGGCGGTCGCTATTTTTGTGTTCTTGGGGGTGGGTGGTGGGTGGGAGCCAGCGCAGTCCGGTCCCCCTACCTACCCTACATACTACATACGTACTCCAGGCTCGATGGGGACAAGGTGGAGGGCCATACGCACACGCTTTGGGAAGGGAGAGCTCCAGGGCGTGGCAGCGAGCCAGTCACATGGGCGGTGGTAGATGAGGTGCGTCGGAGGTTTGGACGGCTGCTTGGACTCCCATAGTGAAGGTCGTATGCGGTGCGACGCGAGGCGCTACAAAGTCCGCGCCGCGTCGGTCCCTACTATAGAACAGCACGACGAACGGATGACAGACGAAAAAGGGCCCTGTAAATATAGGCGCCGAGGCAGCAGATGGCGCAGGGATGCTGCAGCTGGTCCCTGGCCGTCACTCGTGGTAGCCGCCGTTATTCGTTGCGTGTCGCTGCACTCGCCCCGGAGCAGCTAGATGGGCTGGGCGACAGTCTCGCCGCATGCTCGACATCGCAGGCCGGGCGGGCAGGCGAATTGCGAAGACTCCCTCCCTCTGGAGAGCCACGGGGAACGCCTCCGCCTGCCTTGCCTTGCCTGCACACCCCCGGCCCCAGATCCTTTCGCGGGCTTGAGCGCCCCCCAGCGAGCGAAGCGTGACCGACGTCGCAACCCTGGATTCGCCTGTCGGACTGCAAGACCCGCAGAGGCTTCGGCGTCAAGCGCTTGCACTGCTGCTCCACCGAACCTTCTGCGGTGACTCCAGACGCAACCAGCCATGTCATTCGCACAAGAGCACGCGTCCCCCCTCCCTCCTCCGCCGCCCGCCCCGCCCTCCCAAGCGCCCTCGCCCTACTCCCACTCCCACTCCCAGCAGTCCCCCCTACGCCGAATTGCGGTCCAGCCGCCCATCCTCACCACCCAGCTCGCGCCCCCGCCCGCCCAGTACTCGCATGGCCACACGCCCGCGAGCGCGACGTCCCTGAACGTGTCGTTCTCGCCCTACGCGCCCTCGCCCTCGACCTATGCGCCCTCGCCCGTAGTGCCACCCTCGCCCTCCCCAATGGCCATGCGGAACCCAGGCTACAATCCCCAGCAATGGGCTCGCAGCGGCGGAACCGTCGGCGGGCAGTACGTCCCGCACTCGGCGACGCAGACGCCCGTGACGTCTCGGCCGCAGGACGTCACTGGCATGGAGGGTACGTTGATATCCAATCCAGCACCGCACGCCCGTCGCGCGTGTACGGCGTTGCAATGCTTCGCCCGACACGCTGTCGGATGGAATGCGTAGACATGAACTCGCGATGGTGGAGTAGACTAGACTAACGGTCCATAGCGTCCATGCCCTCCCCACCTCCGCCATACTCCCCGGGCCAGACTCCAAGCCGACCACACAATGCGAATCCAGGCTCATCGCCGCACATGTCCGCCGCTGCATTCGCGGCCAGCCATCCTCCCCCGCCTCCACCGCCCTCGGACTACACCCCCTCGCCATCGTCCCGACCGACGTCAGGCTTCTTCCACAGTAGACCTGGTTCCATAGTGGTACCGCAGAGCGCGACAAGTGTGGTCTCGCTCTCGCAGTTTCCTCCTCCGCCGCCTGCAAATGGATCGAAACGATCAGCCTCTCGTGACAAGTTGACTTCCAAGTTCAGCCTTTCCAAATTTAGAGATAGAAGCGCGGGAAGCCCTGGGCCCAGTAACATTGATGCCCTGCGTATGAGTACAAGTGAAGCTCTACAGCGACCTCCTGCCTCGCCAGGGATTCCCCGCCTCGCGGTCCCCACCAGGTCCTTCCCAGTGCCTTCCCCACAGACCACAGATGGAGTCCAGATACGCAGTCTCCTGTCAGGGCACCAGGTGCCCGGCGGGCTGCTTCCACGGGCGTGCTTGCATCTGAATCGCGGACTCCCATAGACGAGACTCCCACGCTTGCCCAGGGCAGTTGGGGCCATGGAGCACCGCTGCCGCCCCCACCACCTGGCCCACCGCCTAGTACTTCCAGGTCCCAGAGTCTTGGCCGTGGCATGGATTCAAGCGTTGGTCGACAGTCGGTTCACATGCCAGCACCTCCTACTCGGAGGCCTGGACAGAGTACCTTGACGCCGATTCCACCCACGCCAGTAGGCTGGCAGGATGAGACTGTGCGGCAGAGATCACGATCGCCCGCCGCGCAAGGTCTGCAAGTAGACACGAGCCCACGGGCATTACAAACCCCAGACCGACCGCTCCCGTCGGTGGAAAACGAGTCGAGCTCGATAGGTTCTGGGCTCACGGCGTCAACGTCGACGACCAGTACGCTCTATCGTGATCCGGTTGGAAGCCAATCCTCGCGAGGCATACGTGAGCGCCGAAGCGAGAGTCGTGCAGCACGGGAACGTGCCGAGCCGAATAATAATCCTTGGGCACAAGACATGGAAGCTGCTAAGCCTGCTGATTTGGTCCTGGGCAGCCCAGAGGGTGGACTGAAGCGTCGGGACGCTGTCACGAAGAACACACCACGAAGCGGTGGTCTTCGTTCACCGAAGAGTTCCCATTCATTTGGAGAACCCGGGTCGTCGACCTCAACGCCTCGCCTCACCGTGGTGACCGGGGCGGCGCCGACGCCTCCTTTCTCGCCAGGTACGGAACGTCTCGATCATCCTCATACCCAGAAGCAGCCCTTGGCAATCCCGCCAAAAGCGCTTCCTACCCCACCCATGCGTCACTATGCGGACGATGTTGAGGGCCTGGCTGACAGTTCAGGCGCCCGAGATCGATCGACATCGAACGCATCCCATCGTTCTGGCGTCCAAGCCGAGTTGTCCTTGTCCAGTACGCCGAGACCCGGGGCGATCCTTTTACAGAAGCTGCCGTTGAACGTCACCGCCAGTTTGTGGAGAAAGAGATGGCAGCACAATCGGACCAGGATCGGCTGGAACTGTTCGCTGAGTACATCGTCAACGAGTCGCGACTGAGGCGGGATCGGTATTCCGCAGCTTTCGATGCGATGGCTGGGGACATTGTGGATCTGACGAGAGATCTCTGGCGGTCGTACAGCACTTCTGGTCGCAGATCCGCAACACCGAGTGCGCAGGCTGCACCTGTCGTTCCTACTGGTAGAAGATCGCAGGCTTCAACTAGTGGGGAATCGCCAGATACTAGACAGCCCATCTCCATTCCCACTACGGCAGCAAGCCCGGCTTCGTCCGTAGCCAACTATACGCCCCATACCGAACCGGCATCGCCGTCAAGTGCAACTAGCCAGCGCGGCCGCGATGCATCCTGGAACTACAAGCCGGTCCTTTCGCCGATCCCAAGCATGGCCATGAGTACTGTGCCTGATGAGCAGGACTCTCGTGGAAGATCAGCCAGCAGGT
The DNA here is from genome assembly GCA_026873275.1 of Pseudopithomyces maydicus. Taxonomy (NCBI): domain Eukaryota; kingdom Fungi; phylum Ascomycota; class Dothideomycetes; order Pleosporales; family Didymosphaeriaceae; genus Pseudopithomyces; species Pseudopithomyces maydicus. The sequence goes on along the minus strand of JANTUC010000003.1, from coordinate 3,013,731 downwards.
GGTGGGAAGCCAGCAATGATGGCGCTTCGTCTGGAATCGGCAGTCGTCGTTTGGAAAGAAGCAAGCGCGAGTCAAAATATATGAGTCTGCCGAAGGAAGCTCGTGAAAATCTCCAGTGGATAGGAGAAGATCAACCGTCTCCTGCTCAGCGTGGGGAGTCGAGCAGTAGACAGTCGTACGGACCGAATGAATATCCGCCCGAGAAGGTTGGTCTTCACGAGCCGGTACCAGGCAAGCAGGCTGTTGGGTAAGTCTCTATTGTCTCTACGAGTTGGAATAGACCGCTAATATTTGCCCACAGCTACTACCCCAACTCTGCCCCAGCGACTCCTGATCCACGGAAGCTGGATGTGTCGAGATTGGTGACATTGCCTCCGCCTTATCCCAGACACCACCCTGCTGTCAACAATAGCCATCCTGACCTCAGCTCGATTCGTAACAATTTGCGAAATCTTTCCGACCTCGAGGAAGTGAAGACTACGAAAGACGCGTTTCATAAGAAAATTTCTACTCGCAAGGAACAGGAGACTGCCTCGCTTGCTGATCGTAGGGGCCAGTTGCGATACAACATCAAAGAGAATATTCGCAATGGGGTCATGAGTTACGGAGATGCTGCTAATGCCGAGCAAGATTTCGAGGCCCGAGAGCACCAGCGGGCCCAGGACCAGGTCCAAAATATATTCGATACTTTCCAGACCGAGGTTGCGAATCCATTGCATGCAATGTTCTGCGAGCGCATCACGAAGGCATCGGCATCAGTGGAACACTTGAAGGGCCGTTTGAGCAGCGCTGCGTTGGAGTCGGACCCCAATCAGACGCAAGAGGAGGGCGACGAACAGCCAGAACTGCTGGAGATGCTGACACTGCTGAAGTGGCTGTTTGAGATGCGTGAGCAACTGCACAAGGAAATGTTTGAGTTGGAAGACGAGCGAAACGACCTGTACAAGGACATTATCGTTCTTCCGTACGCACAGACTGGCAACGAACAGAAGGTCAAAGAAGCCACCGATTTCTTCCGACGCGATGCTCAAGACCGCAAAGTCACCTGGGAAAAGGAGATCCTGAAGCGCTACGAAGATTTCATGAACGTGGTCGAGATCAACGTCACTCGTGGCGTGGAGGCGCAGCTCTCGGCATTCTGGGATATCGCACCGGGCCTGTTGGCCGTCGTGCAGAAGATCCCGCAACGTCTCAACGGCTTCGAGGTGCTGATACCTCCGCAAGAATACGAGGAGAACCCCTCGTACTACGACTTCCCGTTACAATATCTATACACGCTTCTCGCGCACGCCGGTCGCTCCGCATACCAATTCATCGAGAGCCAGACAAACCTGCTCTGTCTTCTGCACGAGGTCAAGACGGGCGTGATGACTGCCGGTTCGCGGCTGCTAGAGACGCAGAGGATCATGGAAGGCGAGGATCTGGAAAGCGTAGACCGCGAGATGAAGGCCATCAAGGAGGACGAAGAGCGCAGACTGACAGACGATTTGAAAGAGAAGGTAGGGCTAGTGGAAAGCCAGTGGAACGAGGCTCTAGGGAGCGGTCTCGCGGACTGCAAAAACAGAGTCGAGGCCTTCCTTGCGGAGCTCGGGGGGTGGGAAGACTGCTTGAAGGACTAGGCGATTGCTCGCCAATCGCTCGATGTATGTGGAACGATGCTTCACGAAAGGCCATGTGCGCGTTTGTTTGGTTTGTGATCTGGGGACTTTTTTGTTGCATCAGTGGTTTGTTTGCATGTGTTGCGTTCGAGCACCGATACCCCATTTTTATTTTTCTCTAGGGCGGGCGTTGGCACAGTGATTTTTTTTTCTGCTTTGCAAAAAAAAAGAGTGGGGAGCTGCGTGGTTAGGCGACTTTGATTCCCGTGGTTGTACATATTCAGTCGTTGCGCGGGCGTGTTCTGTGCGGTGGGTCTACGTGGGAAGATGGGCTGGGTAAATGGGACAATTAGAGGCAAGGCGCGCACGCCCAGCTGCTGAGGTGGCGGTGTGTGTGCCGGAGATGAATTTCTTAAGTGAGAATGAGATGATGGATGCACGCGTGCCATGCTTGTCAGGTGAAGTGGTCAGCCAAGGGTGTGGAGATAAGGACGTTGCTCGGTGCTTGCTTGTGGCTGCTTTGTGCCATTGTCCTGGCAGGTGGCAGGCGCGTGTGCGAGAGCCAACGACAGCGACGCTGTGCGACGGGGGCTACTCCTGCGGACAATGGCGGCGCTCGCTCGCAGGACAACAACAAGCACAGCGCGCCTGGCTGCTTGTCGCGGTGCCTGTTGCCTCTCGCCCGCCGCCGCCCGGCGCGATGCAGAAAGAAATTCATTCACATGCACCATGGCACTGTCCTTGTTCGGTCCTAGCGGCTTGGCGGCAAGCGCGCCCACCACCTTCATAAAAGCAACCGCTGCCACGCTCTCTCGACCCTAAACGCTCTCACCACCCAACATCCGACAGCTCTTCGTCTACCTTGTTCCCCTGCGGAGCATTTCATAACAGAAAAAGCCACAAAAAAATCCAGAAAACTACAAAAAAATCAAGTCTTGACGACCGCGCGCCAATCCACCCACGTCGTCAGTCGGTCGCTTGCCCCCACCGCCTTTCTCTCCCCCCAACCTTCCACCCCTCTCGCGAGTAGAAGGACACACAGCGCGCCTGCCCCGTTCGTTTCTCCTAGAGTTACGAGCACACTTTACATAGCAAAACTATCTTCGCTACACCCGGTTAGCTTATTAGAGGTGAGGGCGCGCCAAACTTTTTTCTAGCGAGCGCGATCCACGCCGCACCCTGCACCTGCACACAAAAATTTGACCCCGACACTTACCTTGCAGCCAGATAGCAAACATGTCTGCCGAAGCCGCCAACTCGACTTCGCCTGTCCAGGAGGGTGCCCAGGACGCTGCCAACGGCACCACCGTCAACACCAACGTTGCCGCCGCCAACGATGCCGTCGCGACCCCCGCCTCGGCTGCTGCCCACCCCAACTCGGCCTCGCTCTACGTCGGAGAGCTTGACCCCGCTGTCACCGAGGCCATGCTGTTCGAGCTCTTCTCGTCCATCGGCCAGGTTGCGTCCATCCGTGTCTGCCGCGACGCTGTCACCCGCCGCTCGCTCGGATACGCCTATGTTAACTACAACAGCTCGGAGGACGGCGAGAAGGCTCTCGAGGAGCTCAACTACACCGTCATCAAGGGCAAGCCGTGCCGCATCATGTGGTCGCAGCGCGACCCGCTCTGCGCAAGACCGGCCAGGGCAACGTCTTCATCAAGAACCTTGACCACGCCATCGACAACAAGGCCTTGCACGACACCTTTGCTGCCTTCGGCAACATTCTGAGCTGCAAGGTTGCACAGGACGAGAACGGCAACTCCAAGGGCTACGGATTCGTCCACTACGAGACCGCCGAGGCTGCCAACAGCGCCATCAAGCACGTCAACGGCATGTTGCTGAACGAGAAGAAGGTCTTCGTCGGCCACCACATCCCCAAGAAGGAGCGCATGAGCAAGTTCGAGGAGATGAAGGCCAACTTCACCAACATCTACGTCAAGAACGTCGACCAGGAGGTCACCGACGAGCAGTTCCGTGAGCTCTTCGAGAAGCACGGTGACATCACCTCCGCTTCCCTCGCCCGCGACGAGCAGGGCAAGAGCCGCGGCTTTGGCTTCGTCAACTACGTCAAGCACGAGGCTGCTGCCAAGGCCGTTGACGAGCTGAACGACACTGAGTTCCACAGCCAGAAGCTGTACGTCGGCCGCGCCCAGAAGAAGCACGAGCGTGAGGAGGAGCTCCGCAAGCAGTACGAGGCTGCCCGTCTCGAGAAGCAGTCCAAGTACCAGGGTGTCAACTTGTACATCAAGAACCTTGATGACGATGTTGATGATGACAAGCTCCGCGACATGTTCGCACCCTTCGGTACCATCACCTCCGCCAAGGTCATGCGCGACACCCTCCCTGCTGAGGGCTCCGAGAAGCCTGCTGAGGAGAAGACCGAGGAGAAGCCCGAAGAGGAGAAGAAGGAGGACGAGGCAGAGAAGAAGGAGGCTTCTGGCGACGAGTCCAAGGAGTCCAAGGAGACCGAGAAGGTCACCATCAAGGGTGAGAAGAAGATCCTCGGCAAGAGCAAGGGTTTCGGTTTCGTCTGCTTCAGCAACCCCGATGAGGCTACCAAGGCCGTCTCCGAGATGAACCAGAAGATGATCGGTGGCAAGCCCCTGTACGTTGCCTTGGCCCAGCGCAAGGATGTCCGCAAGAACCAGCTCGAGGCTACCATCCAGGCCCGCAACCAGCTCCGCATGCAGCAACAGCAGCAGCAGCAGTTCGGTGGCATGCAGCCCATGTTCATGGCACCTGGTCAGCAGCCTATGATGTTCCCTCCGGGACGTGGACAGCCCTTCCCTGGTGCTATCCCCGGACAGCAGGGTGGACGCGGCGCTGGTTTCCCTGGCGCTATCCCCGGCCAGCAGGGTGGACGTGGTGGACCGAACGTTGCTCAGATCCCTCCCATGTACATGCCCCCTGGCATGGTTCCCGGTGCCTTCCCTGGTCCCTACATGAACAACCCTCAGTACATGCAGCTCGCCCAGGCTGCTCAGCAAGCTGCCATGGGAGGAGGCCGTGGAGGCCGCGGTGGACCTATGCCCCCCATGCCTGGCATGCCCGGTCAGATGGCCGGAGTTCCTGGCATCCGCGGAGGTAACAACTTCCCTCAGCAAGGCGGTGCCGGCCGTGGCGGACCCCAGGGCAGCCGCCCTGGACAGGCTCCTGCTGCCTTCCCTCAGGGCGGTCGCGGCGCTCCTGGCGTCGATCTCGCCGCTTTGAACGCTGCTCCTTCTGGCCAGCAGAAACAGATGCTCGGAGAGGCTCTGTACCCCAAGATCCACGAGATGCAGCCTGAGTTGGCTGGTAAGATCACTGGTATGCTCCTCGAGATGGACAACACCGAGTTGATCAACCTGTAAGTTTTTCCTACTTCCAACCTTTGGTGGTAACATCGACTAACATTACTAGTACTTCCGATGAGGCTGCTCTTAGGGCCAAGGTCGATGAGGCCATGAACGTTTACGATGAATACGTCAAGAACAAGGAGGGTGAGGGCGAGAAGGAAGCCCCCAAGGAGGAGGTCAAAGAGGAGAAGGCTTAGGCGGCTAGGCTCTCTCAGCTCTGCGTCTAGATTATTAGCAGGACTGCCGAGCTGAGATTGACTTCCTTGGTTCCTTTATGATGATGGTTCGATGACTGGTTGGCGAAATGGCGCACGGATTACGGTTTCTTACTCTCTAACGGCGGCTTGGTCATGACTACCCCAAAAGTTCTTGTCTCACCCTTTCACGTGCGGTCGGTCGGTCGATCTTCTTTTCTGCGAGAGCTCCGGTTGCCATTTGTCCGTTTCAGACGTGTACAGATTGCTGCAAGTACGTCTGGTGACCCACTGGTTCTCTGTTTTTTTTTTTCTCTTTTCTTCCTTTCTCTCTTTACATGTTCGAAGGCTGCGGGGCCCCCGATGAGGGCCCCCGAGAGCGAGCGCCTACCCCTTCTTTACGCGATGGCATGTACTATAGACTCTAAAGTCTGCGACGACAATGGTTATGAAGATGAGTGGGGATGCAAACGACATTTGCACGGGCATGGTGTTTGATACCTTGGCGTGGCTGTGATGATGGTCCGTCTGTGAATGTTATGGGGGATTATGCGGGGTTGGGAGTAGGCGATAGGAAGGACATGGATGGATGGATGGATGGGAGTGGGTCTGTCGTGGCGCCGCTGGAGCACTCGTGCAAAAGGCGTTGGGGGATCGGCTGCTGTCTGTCTGTCTGTTAATTTCCGATATTTCCGGTTCCAGGCTGGTGGCGTATGGGAGCAAGGCAATAGATGATATGTTCTCATTGTTTCGTGCTGTGCTGTGATTCGGGCTTCGGCTGGAGTTCGGAAGTCGTGAACATGGCGATGGTCAGTGATGCTGATGCAGGAGTACATATAGATAGGGAACAGGAATCATTAGTACATATGCTAACAATGCGATGGGGTATGTCTCGCCGCCATGCCAAAGTCTATCTATACACAAACGAAAATCCCAGCCAGGCCACAAGCCATAAACGCCGCGCTCATGTATGTATGTATGTGTGTATGTATGCATGTATGCTCACTCAACGCCCAATCATCCTCACTTCTTCTCCTTCTTCTCCTCCTTCGCCATATCCGCCCCGGTACCCTTCCCCCCTTCCCCTCATCGTCCTCCTCCTCGCCCTTGTCCCTCTTCTGCTTCTGCTTCCGGCGCTCCTTGCGCAGGGCCTCGGCGACCACCTCGTCGCGCTCGTCCTGCAGCTCGTCCCACTCGACGTCGTACTCGTTGGCGACGGCCTTGATCTCCTTGCGCAGGGCGTTGCCCTCGTCGATGAGCGTCTCCCACTTGTGCAGGTCGAAGTTGTGGCTGGCGTAGAGCTTCTGCTGCCGCCGCGAGATGGTGAAGTTCATCGCCGACCGGTAGCTGACTTCGCGGTTGTGGTACAGGAACCACACGTAGCCGCCGATGAGGGTCGAGAGGCCGACGAGGTACTGGGGGGGTTAGTATGAGGTGGGATTGGGTGGGGTGAGTGGGGACGGGAGAGGGAGAGAGGAAGGAAAGGGAGGAAGGAGGTGAAGTGAAGTGAATCAGGGGAGGGGAAGATAGAGCGAGAGAAAAGGAGAACAAGGAAAACACGCACAGTAACCGGCTCCATAACATCCCACCCCAAGTCCGTCTCGAACGTAAGCCGATACACGGTATACCAATACGTCAACAGCACGCCAAACCCGCCCATGGCCACCCTCCTCGCCCCCTTATGCGCAATCCGATCGCACTCCCTCTTCAGCTCCGCCATGCCCGCAATCTCCTTGCTCATCTTCCGCAGCCGCATCCGCAGGTAGTACGTCCGGTCGTTGAAGCTGGGCACCCCGACCCGCACGTCGCTCGGCGCGCCCTCGATCTCGACGGCGAACTCCTGGCCGCGCGCAGCGTCCCGGATGAAGTCGCCGATCTCGGTGCTGGAGGACCACCGCACGAAGCGCCGCGGGGGACCCCGAGTCCGAGGAGGAGGAGCCGCCTTCGTGGCCGAGCCCGGAGTACGATTCTACGCCTCCTTGGCCGTGGCCTCCGCGGAGCGAGGCGGCTTCGGAGCGTGTCTTGCGGTCGGAGGAGGCGGGTGTGGAGGCGGAGGGGGAGGCGAGTTTGCCCGTCTTCTCTACTTTCCCGTCGAAGCGGAATTCGTCTGGTTTTTCGAACGCCTCCTCGTCCTTCTTCTTCCCCTGCTCCGGCGAGGATTCAGAGGAGCTACCACCATCGTTTTGCTCCTCTGCCGCGGTTTCACTACCGGCCTCCATGCTATCCTGCATCGAGTCCTCTGCGCGGAAGTACACGTTCGGGATACGCTCGTTGCCGTTTTTGTCCTTGAGGGTGGGCAGCTCGGCTTGGATGAGGCGCTCGAGGTAGGAGAGGGGTTGTTGCGGGTGGACGAGGAGGGCGAGGGGCTCGACGTCTTTGCGGTCCGAGTTCATGTCTTTGGTGGTGAGGGGGAGGATGAGCTTGAGCATGCGGGAAGGTGTCGTTAGGAGTTTGCCTGGTTGCGATGCGTTAGTTGCGGGTTGGGGGGCGTGGATGTATGTAGGTATGTATGTGTGTGGTGAGGAACGGCGAACTCGAACTCACCCTTCGTCATGGCGCCGGCGCTTCGCTGGCGGGCGACGGGGGGCGTGTCGCTGCCTTCGCGGTTCCAAGGCGCGCGGATTTGCCGCTCTTTCACTTCGCGCTTGAGTTTTTGGTCGTAGTCTTCTTGCTCTTCTTTCGTGATGTCGTGGTTGAGGTCTTTGGCTGGGCGGGCGTTGGGGCTGGAGTAGTCGTATTGGCTTTTTTCTTGGAGTTTCGAGCGTGCAGAGAAAGTGAGGTGTCGAAGGTGTGTTCGTTCATGGCTCTTTAGGGTCTGGTAATGCAAGGGGTAGGAGAGCCTGGGGATGGGTGATGTGGCCAGGGGACGCGAGATGCGCGCGAGGCTTTGGAGGGAATGTATCCGTGGTTTCATAGTGTAGCGGGGTGATACTGGTTACAATGCTGATATCTGGGTGGGAGGAATTGGGGATGAAGCTCGTGATACGCTCTGGGGAGCTACGGGAGCAATTGCGACGCGACATGGGACAGCAAGGTTGGACGAGAGTTGGCATTGGAGGCGATGACGTCGAGTGGCTGTGGTGTTAAAGCCACAGAGTGTGGCGGTCAAATCTCCGCAAAGTGAGGTGAACCATCATGGACGAACAACACCCAAATTGGTGTGCAGTATATACATTCATGCAAAACTAACTATATACAGATAAAAGCGATGGTCCACATCGAGTGACTCCTTTCGGTAACAGGAAGCTTAGTACCCCAGTCATCGGCATCTAACATCCGGACGTCTTCACGCTGCTCGTTGCGCACGTCTTGCCATCCGCAACCGAGGCCGTCTTCGAAGGCTCCCCGGAAGTAACGCCCTTGTACAACCAGCAAATATGGCTAGCTCCATCAGGAATGCAAGAGTTCTTGATCGTGGTGGTGTCTACGATGTGTTAGCGTCGCCTTCAATCAATTCACTGTGGGAGCAATAGTGGCCCACCTCCAAGATTTCCATTGATTCCTGCAACAACACTTCCGCCCTTCACTTTGATGTTGTCAAATGTCGACTTTCTTGCATACTGCGTCCCGCAGTTTCCGCACGATCGGTACACTTTGCCGACGTCCTCGGCGTAGAAGTTCTTCACTGCCACTGTCCCGCCGCCGTTGTGCTGCAACACCTTGTCACTGGCCTTTCGGGCGCCTCCACCGTTGACGTACGATGTACCAGACTTCTGTTTGAAGGTTGCAGCATCTTCACATACATCTACCCACCATACGTTGTTGAGCGTGCAAGCACCTAAGCAGTGGACGCCCTCGCCGTTGTTCGGGCCAATGATGACATTGGAGAGGGTGGCGCCGTCTTTGAGAACAAAAACTGCGTCGGAGTCACCACCCTCGGCCTGATCGTTGCAGGTCGATGCTATCTTGTAGTCAGTATGGAGGAATCTCAGAAAGCATGTAGAGAATGTGGGCGAGTACTAAGAAAGACGTACGACTACGGTCCCACTGTTTCATGCCTCCATCCACGACCTCGCCCGCAGCAAGGGTACGAGCCGCCGCAAGATTCGTAGTTCCGCTCGATTTGGGGAATGTCGTCTGTAGCGCCGTGTTCGTCGCCGCACGCGCAGCAAGATGGTCCGGCGCCGCGACACCCACGCCGGCGAGCGCTGCAATGAGCAAAATCTGTGAATGCATCGTATCCCAAAAAGCAAGCCAAAGTAACTATTTCTTTTGAATTTCGTCTCAGTGAGCTCAAGCTTCTTTCTCGTCCACAGTGAAAACGAAAACCAAAGCACCGTCTTTCTCCCCATCTTTTATACTCAGTCTACCACAAACAAACAACCTCATCACCTCTCCCCGTTCGTGCAACCTCCCTGCCCCCTCCGTCCGTCTCCCCTTCTATTCTTCCACCTCTCCCTCTCCCTCGTCGCCCTCTCCCCTGCTCGCCCTGCGTCCCCGTCCGACCGCACCTACTAACTCCCAAACGCCCGCGCAATCTATCGCCCGGGGTTTTCTGCCCCCGCCCTACCGATCTCCATGCAGCGCGCGCAAGAATCTGGGGAAGCGAGTACCCGATTCGGCAACGGTGCTGCTTGATTGGACGGAATATCTTGCATCGGGACATCCCTGTCTGGGGTACCGACTGGGGTGCGCAGAGAGATATATAGGCTGTGTCACGTGGAGGCTGGGAGGTGCAGATAAGGCGGAAGCTTGGCGACGGACAAATTATGAGCTTCGTGGAGCTTGGGGTTGAGGTCGGAGGGAGGGATGGTGGGTTTGGGATATGAGGGTTAGATTGTGTGGCGTGAGGTGTGGTTATGGGGTGGTGCTGAATGGGGGCCGCATGAAGGTCTAGATGCGTGTATTGAAAAGAAGGTTGGGATATGTGGATATAGTAGGCCAATGCAAGTCTTGTTTGAAAACCAAAAAGGAGATGAGCGATGTGGGTTGTTTGGGGAAGCCGACTAGCACGAGTGTGGGTCGTGTGATCGGCTAGTCGATCTTGAATAGAGTATAACAGAGTGGTTGGGACTAGTCTGGAGTGTGTATGGTGCGTTGGACAAGAATTCACTAGGCTTAGACAAGCAATCGGTTTTAGATCATGTCGACTCCTCGACCCACCAATTACAACAATAGTTGTATTTTACGTAGTGAAAAACGACTTGCGAAACTGACTTCAGTCGGCAAGTCGAAATAATTCATTCTGTTACTTGGCAACAAGGGACACGAATATTGAGAATTGAAAATAAATCCACCACTAGTATTGCCTACGTAGACTTCGTGTTGTGATGAGTTTGGTTCATGTTTAGGTGGTGGTTTCTCGCCATGAATTACATGATTTCACTTCTTTCTAACGCAATACCCACAACCATCAATTTCACACATGAACAGTACCAGAAGCGGGAATAAATCAGGTGTATTGTCTATCTATGCCAACCAGGTGCCTCTATCAGGCGAGATCGCCCAACCCACCTCGGCGACTCTCGCCACTGCAACGCTCGTTTTCCATTCCTGTCATCCCACAATTTTCCTACTTCAAGCAGCGGGTGGGGGCCCCGCTCAGCTGAATTTCACCACCTCGAATAAGAACGTGAAATCCATGATATTGTCGAAGCATCCAAGGCGCGCGAAAAAAATGTCGCCTTCAATCCCCACTTTGACCCGAATGAGCCTTAGTTCTTGTAGCACTTGAACGAGGTGGACTTGTCACGCATGTTGCCGCGGATGTTGGTGGTGCCGGGGCCGTAAAAGTCGTCCGAGCTGTCGCCGTTGCAGTTGTTGGAACTAATTTGTGGTGAGTAAATGAACAGCTCAATCTCTGTCTGGATAAACTCCTCGGAGTGCAAATTCAGGGGTCGACTAGGGCGATCGGATACCGAGCAAGATGTGGAAATAACTACTTACTCCCAGAAGCGGCAGCGGAAGCCAGCAGGAATGTTGACAGATTGCATGTTGTTGTCCCACTCGGTCTTGGAGTAACCCACTATATTTTCCAAAGGTATCATGGTCAGTTGCAGGATGGTCTTTACCGTTTGGATTCGAAGATCTTGATTTGGAACTTACAGCATTGGCTTTGAGTGATGATCGTTGGGTACATGCAATTGCCCGTAAGGTCCTGGCCTTTGCAGACAATGATGTTGACAGTATCACGCTGCACGAGAGGTGCAGTGGCAGCGGCAGCAAGGCCTACGGCGCCGAGGATATTGATCAGAGAGAACATGTTGATATATTCAAGTACGGGACGAGAAATCTGGGAGACTGTTGCTGTGCTTGCTGCTAGTTGTTGAGCTGGAGGTGTGTTGCTGTCATAGAGATAGGTTTGAGCTGTATTTATATGTGTATACACGACTTCGACTTGATGTTGAAGGCGACAGCCAAGAATGAGAGATATATTTGATGATGCTACAAGTCCTCGAGCGTACCATTTCAGTACTAGCATCTCGACTCTGTACTCCAGCTTTGAGCCTCACGGACGTCGATCCGTACGACGGACACCAGAATCATATTGACGCCAAACTACCATGGAGTAAGTCACGCTATGGGCATCAGTACCATTGTACCTAGGTACCGCCGGATTTGGTGCGGTGTTACAAGAGGCCTCAAATTCATCTTAGCGCTTATCTCCCAAGGTTATACACGAGGAAAACCAAGTGTATGATGACGCCAGCCTTGTATACGAGGCTTCACTCAGCCAGTTCTAATTCGAGTACATGCGTACCAGTTACATGTCTTTTCCTAGTCTTCACTAGTCGCGCTCTGTGTATAGCGCTTGTAGCTGGTACCTTCTCTCTAAAGGCAGGATTGCGATTCTAAATCCCAACTTGTCACGCCCTTTTGAATGATATGTCTAACCGAGCAGTGGGTACTGCGACAACAAAATGGTATAAAGTCTAAGCAATCCCACCTCTTCACCTCATTAACCTTTCTCCCAACAACAGCAATGTCTCATTCAACCCCCCATCCCCAACTCATCGGGAGTCGGTATGGCCAGTCTAGGTCCTTGCAACGACAATTAAAAAACCGAAGGGCAGGATTGTGATTCCAATTGAATACTCATCGCGCTCTTTCAAATAACACGTCTAACCGCGCAGTCCACTCTACGCCAAAAAAAATGGTATAACTTCCAAACCAACAGACCCCATCCTCTTCACCCTAACTACCCCTCCTTCACCCACCAACAACAACACCCCCTCCAACCCCGCCATCCCCTCACACCTTCAACCCCTCCACATACTCCCTAAACACCTGCTCACAACTCTCATCAAACACCAACCCCATCCTCCTCGCATTCCCAAACTCCGCCGTCCGCGGCCAACTCGCCAGCAACCTTTCAAACTCCTCATTCCGCACCGTCCTGAGCAGCTTGACCTTCTCCGCCCCACACACCCTCTCAACCGCATCGTACATGTCCCCCAACGTCACCGATATCCCCGGCATGTACACGGCGCGAACATGCGCCGGCATCACCTCGCTAGGCGCACGCATCACGCGCACAAAGTTCTCGATCATCACGCGGGGACTGCATATCATCTGCCGGGAATCGCGGTCCTCGACGGGGATCTCGCACTCCAGGCCGGCCATGGGCTCGCGCACGATGCCGCTTATCCACGCGGCGGCGGAGCGGGAGGGCGCCCCGGGGCGCACGGTGACGGTTGGGAGGCGCAGGGCGAAGGCGTCGATGAGGCCGCGGCGGTGCAGGTCGTTGATGTGGGATTCCATGATGAGTTTGTGGGTGCCGTAGACGCCGAGGGGGTTGCGGGGGTGTCGTCTGTGATGGGGCCTGAGGCTGTGTAGGGGGTCCGTATACGGCCTGGGTTGAGGCGTATACGATTCGGGGTTTTTCGGGCTGCGAGAGGGCTGCGATTGCGGAGAGGACGGCCGTCGTGGCGTCGATGTTTACACGGGTGGAGAGCGCGGGGTTCTCTTCGCACCCGACGGACATGATGCCGTGGAAGAGGAAGATGGCGTGCCAGGTGGGGCGGAGGGCGAGGAGGCGGGAGATGTCGGAGGGGAGGGTGAGGTCTGCGGGGGTGAGGGTGAGGGGGGCGGAGGAGGGGATGTTGGCGGGTTGAGGGGGGGTTTGGAGGTCGGTGAGGACGACGTTGTAGGAGGTGTCTTGGTCTTGGAGGAGCTTTGCGGCGAGCATGGGGCCTAGGAAGCCAGAGCCGCCTGTGATGAGGATATTTTTTGGGGAGGCCATGGTGGTTTGCTGACGGGCCGATCCGGGGGGTTGTGTTTGGAATCTGAGGGGCCTTGTTATATATATCTCTCTCTATATACAGATAGATAAATAGATAGATAGTGTGACAGTTGTCGATATAGGAATCGAGCACAATGAAATTTCCCAAGTACAAAACGCGGCATTTCCACGAGCCTCCAAGCCATGCTTATATAGTCGGTCGTCGAGCAGACGCTATCGCGCGCGCAAGCAACAAGTGACTCGTCTCGAGGGGAAATTGTGGGGAGTGCCTCGGATCGACTCCACGAAAAAACGTGCGTGGGGTCTAGTGCGGAGCCCCAAGAATCGACAACCGTCGTGTGAGCTTCGAGAACGAGACGCCGCTGCACGCTTATTTGCCGGTATATGTCTCACGAGTCGGGCTCGTTGCGAGCGGCATTGATTACTGACTCACAAATGCTGCATCCGGTGTCCGCCCGATGAGAAGTACTCAAAGTTCCTTGTATTTGGCGTAGTAAATGACTCTATTCCGTCATCGATGGCTTATAGCAGTATCCAGCAAGGCTTTATGCTCGTTCTTCGGATTGGCTAGTCTTGCACACTTCTTATTCACTATAAATATATTAGTTTGGGGCATTTAAATGGCTTATAGATGGGAAATGTGACACCTGTTCAAATACACATACCAATACCTAGTCGGCCAACATTGGACGATCTTTTCATAAAATCCTTGTGTACGCCAGTTATTGTTGTCAAGAGAAGACAAGCTTTTTTTCTTGAATTTTTTAGGTGATCGATTCGACTCTTCTGATGCTTCTTTTTTTCAGCCAAATCATCAACATCTGATATCCTTCTCCAAGACACCAAACCCAGAGGGAGAAAGAAGACAATGTGTAATAGAAAAGATTGAGTCTAGTTTTCCCATAGGAGACGGATATGTACAATTCTTGGTGTATGCGCAATGGCAGATGGACGGGGGAACACAACCTCCCTCGCATCCATGCATCTCTCTTTACGTGTTTTCCTTTTCCGTTCTTCCCCGCACGCCAGGCATCTCTTCTATCCTCATCTCACCGTCTCAGTCCACACCACACCCAAGCCCTATATACAGCACTCCAGCCAACCACCCCCCTCATATTTCCCCCTAGTAATCCTTCCCCTCCACCCCCAACTTCCCCTCCTTCTCCTCCACCCACCTCACCAAATCCTCAATCGTACACACCCTAATCCCCCACTCCCTCCCAAACGCCAAGCACTCCTCCGTCCTCATCATGCCTCCCCCCTCCAACTCGGCCTTCCCCTCCACCCTCACCCCATCCGTCACCAACTCGCATATAACGCCCACCTCCCCCTTCCCCGCCAACCTGCACAACTCCACCGCCGCCTCGGTATGCCCCCTCCTAACCCGGACGCCCCCTCCCTCGCCTGCAGCGGCAAAATATGCCCCGGCCTCCTAAAATCGCCCGCCTTGGCGCCGTCCGCGGCCAGCAAATTGCACGTGAGGGCGCGATCGGCGGCGCTGATGCCCGTGGAGATGTCGGCGTGCGCGGCGTCGATGCTGACGGCGTAGGCGGTGTGGTTCGGGTCCGCGTTGTCGGCGACCATCTGCGGGAGGTGCAGGGCGGCGGCGCGGGATACGGGGAGCGGGGCGCAGATGTAGCCCGAGGAGTAGCGGATCATGAAGGAGGCTTTGGCGGGGGTGAGGGCCGAGGCCGCGATGATGAGGTCGCCTTCGTTTTCGCGCGAGGGGGAGTCGAGGACGATGACGAATTCGTCGTTGGCTGGGAGGGGGTTAGCGGGGTGAGGTTTGGGGGAGGGGGAGGTGGGAGGGAAAGGGCGAGGGAAAGGGCGAGGGGGGAGGGAAGGAGCGAAGGTAGGAGGCAAAGGGCTCTAGAGCAGAAAGAAGACGACAGAGCAGAAAGAATCAAAACGCGACGCAGCGTAGGAAAAAGAGCCACCGTACCAAATGCGGCAATGACGTCCGGTATGGAGTCGAAGGCGGGGTGTGCGGGCGTGGGGTCGACGTCTGCGTGCTTCGAGGTAGCGTGGCCATTCTGCAAGCCGGGCGCGGCGTCGAGCTCTACGACGGCGGGCATGATGAGTTGGGCGCAGGTGGCGACTGAGGTCCAGGGGCAATCGCGTGGAGGGGTGGAATGCGTCTTTGGGTGTGTGTGGTGTGGTGTGGTGTGCGGGCGAGCGAGCGGGCGGGCGAGCGATTAGGCGGCTTTTGCGTGCGTGCGCGCGACGCTCGTAGATGGACAGATAATAAATGGATGGGTGAATCTGAGTATGAATATGAATCTGAATCTGAATCTGAATCCGAGTCTGGATCTGAATCTTCTGGCAATGGCAATCCGTCGTACGCACACAATTCAAATCCCTTGGTAAGCCGGTGCCGGGGGTACCCGCTCCACCCGAATGCGCGTGGTGTGCTCCGTAATCTTTTGCAATCAGCTCAGGCACGCACTAGCCACAGCGTTAGGTTGCCCCTCAATTCCTTGGCCTATGTAGGTAGGGCGCAATCGCTGGCGGGGCGGGGCGTGAGGACGAATTCGTGATTTTTTTTTCTAAAAAAATAAAGGCTCGGGTAAGAGTCAGGTAGTGGACAGCCCCGCGACGACAGGTCTAGGTATGTATGTATGTATGTAGGTAGGGACTAGGGTGGGTGCATGTATGTACTTATGCGTCGACGTGCATGTTGGTGAGCCAGGCGGAGGGGTCACGCTTCAGCCCAGCCGAGGCGAGACGGAACCTTGCATCGCCGGTCCACGCCACCGGGCCTCCGATCCCCGGTCTCTCTTGGTGTTCGCTCTCCGAACACCAGCCTACCTCCTTACGTGCACGCCGTGAGCTGAGCTGACAGGCGTCGTATGATGCATCCGCTAGGGGGACGGGACACAGCTCTGGTCAATGGTCAATGGCCAACCAAATAAACAAAACTCAATTCTCAAAGCGAGGGTATCTCCCAATCCTTTTCGTCCGACAGACATACAGCTCAAACCGACTGTACCAAATACTCTACTCGTACAGCGCCATTAGATAAAAATCAAAGCATCTCCACAGCCCCCAACGCACCCGTGATCCATCGCCCCTCTATCCAACGCGTCTCGAGCCATTCTATCCGTCCGTCTGTCTGTCTATGCCACCTTGGGACCCTTGCTCTCATCCACCGGCCCCTCGCTAGTCTCGCTCTTGCGCTCGCTCACCACCCCGGCAGCCACCCCATCCGTCTCGTCGTCGCTGCGCCAGAAATCCCGCTTGCCGCGACGCATGCGGGAGAACCACGGCGGGGCAAGACCCCCAGGGATCGTCCACACGTCCTTCTCTTCCTTGTACTCGGGTACCAGGCGCCCGCCGGACGCCTTCTCGATGACCCACACGAGCGTGTTGATGATGGTGTAGGAGACGATGCCCGCAATCATGCCGTACGCGATCGAGTAGGTGAATGGCATGATGGTGATGGTTAGGAAGGCCGGGATCGCATCGCCCATGTACCGCCAGTTGATGTCCTTGGCCGCCGATGCCATCAAGCAGCCGACGATGACGAGCGTGCAGCCCGTGGCCCACGGCGGAATGGATGCGAAGATGGGCGCGAAGAAGACGGCGATGAAGAAGCAGAAGCCCGTCGTCATGGCGGTTAGACCAGTCTTGCCTCCTTCACTGATACCAGCACCGCTTTCGATGAAGGCGGTAACGGGGGAGTGCCGAAGAGACTGCCGATGGAGATGCCCAGAGCATCGATCGAATACGCGATGGAGCTGCCCTCGAAATCCTGGGTGCGCTCGTCGATCAGCCCCGCGAACCGCGCCATCGAGTACAGCGTACCCGTGCAGTCCAGAATGTCCACGTAGAGGAAGGAGATGAAGGCCAACGCAAACTGTCCGCCGTGTCCGGAAATGTCCCACTTTTGAGCACCCAGGATGTGCTTGATGGGCCGGAAGGTAACCACCTTCTTGAAGAAGTCGAAAGACGAATCGCCAAGCGGCGTGTGCGGGAAGTAGGTGACGGATGTCGAGCGGGGCCACGAAATGATGGATACAAGCAGGATGCCGGCGATGATGGCGCCCTTGACGCGGTACATCATCAACATGACCGTCAGGAAACCACCGCAGAAGATTCCGATCCACATGGACGGGTTCCGCATCTTGTAGGAACCCAGGCAAGCAATTCCATCCGCATCGAACTGATCCGGCGTGTTGACGCAGCCGGCGAGCTCAAGAGGCGTCGACTTGGCGCCAGTGATGACGCCAATACCGGCTGAATAGCTGAGACCGATGATGGTCAGGTAAAGCCCAATGCCCACACCGGTAGCCAATTTGATCGAAGCCGGAATCGCCCTAGATGGGAATGTCAGCAAAACTTCCTTTGCGGGTGGCGTCTGGCATCGGAAAGGGACGAGCACAATTGCAATCTGCCCCTTCAACCATAAACGGTGAGACTATCTACTAACCTTGCAAGCCACTGTCGAAAGCCCAAAAGGGTCAGCGCAACAAAAATGAAGCCTTCCATAAAGACAGCCGTCAGTGCAACCTCGTAGGGCACCATTCCTGTAAGAGCAATTAGTATGCCTTCCCAAAAAGCATTTCGTACCACCACGGCCACGCCACCAGGATGCTTGCAGCTACAGTAGCATCCTGGCGAGGAGTACCAAAACGGGTGATGGCGCTAGATGCGACGTACCTGATCCGTGGTACCCAACGACGGTGTAAGTGAAATACGCATTGAGACCCATGCCCGGGGCAAGCCCAATAGGCATGTTGGCAAAAGCCCCATGCAGAACGAAGTCAGCGCCGAGATGGCCGCAGTCGCAGTGACCAGATCGCGATTAATCTCCTGGACGCAGAACAGGTACGGCTCGTAGGTATCGCACAGGTCGTCCATGTGTTCCGGCGGGCAGACACATGTTCCACCTGTATTTGAGGTGATGGATGCTGGGGGCAAGTGTCAGCACAGGGCGTCGTAGTCCTCAGATTAAGACTCAGATTCAGAGTCAGATTCAGACTCCACACCACGTACAGTTGACCGCAATGATGTACGCCATTGCGAAAAACGTAGCCAGTCCAGCTCTTATCTCGGTGAAGAAATAACTCCCCGTCCGTGTCTTGGGCTAGGTAAACCAGTCAGCACGAAATTTTTCCGGGCGCAAAGCAAAGCGCAAACTCACATGTTGTGAGCCATCGAGGCGGAACCAGCGCCCAACTGCTGATCTCGCAACAGCAGCGTTCGTATTCTCAACCCAGCCCATCTTGAAAATCGCACTCGGCAGGCAGCGCGGAGAGGGTCCTCGATCAAAACGAGGACAAAAGTTGAGGGGTGATCTGTGATCTGTGATCTACGCAGGGCCTCCAGCCAGCGAGGGCGGCACCATTTATTTAAATCAGCGGATGCAACTAAGTGTGGTTCTGTGTGCACCCAGGGCATCCCGCCCCAGGAGATAAGGGTTTGCTCGGTGGGCTTGGCGACTTTTTGAAAATTGGTCTCGCCGTTTGAGGCGGCCCAATCCGCGTCAACTTTTCGTTCAAGCCCCCATGGACGAGGAGCAGCCTAGCCGGGATCCGCACACGTCGCCGCCGGGATGGAAGCCAGGCAGCGCAGCCAGGGGTGCTGGTGAACAGCGCGTGCTGCACCGCACCGCTCACAGGTAGTGTAGTGCTGCCCCCGGTGCGTGCGGTGGGGTGCGTCGCCACGCCCACATCCAGGTGTGCGGAGGTCCCGTGGCGCGCTTCACGCGTCGCCATTCCGGCGTCGTAGCTGTCCCTGTGCTGTCCCTGTGCTGGCTGGATGCAGCGTCGTCGTCTCGGTGGCGCTCGAACAGGAAGGCGGAGGCTGCCGACATGCGATGCGGAGTACCCCAGGGGAGGGGAGGAGGTCGCCTCTCCTCACCCTCTGCTGTTATCTATCACATCATCTCCGGTAGGCTATCGAAACGCCATGGCTATGCTATCGTCGACTCGACAGTCATCCTCGCGGCCGCCGCGCACCGTCGCATGGGCCTGCTATTGCAAATGCGAACTTGTAAGCCGCCCAGTATCCACATGGTGGCATGGCATGGGTAAAAGCGGACCGCTGCCATGGCGAAGACGCTGCGATACCCAGACCAGGGGTGACATGACATGCGTCGTCTCTCCTCGGATCGGGGGGCCACAGGTGCAGGTACAGGTTCAGGTACAGGTACAGGTACAGGTACATACAGACGAGATGAAGCTGCGACATGTCATGCCGCGTTCCGGTGGTGTGCTTGCAGTCCAGTCCAGTCCAGTCCAGCACAGCACAGCGCAGCGCAGCACAGCACAGCATCCGACAGCGCGCTGCCGCCACATCGAGCTGACACCGCAGCCGACACCTCAACAGCGCGGGTGTGGGGTGTGGTGTGTTGGAGGTTCTCCCCCCGCCGTTTGGCGCCGATGATGGTGCGGTCGTACATTACACAGATACAATGTGATCCCCGCTCACAGGGTCCATTTGCAAAGGTTCCAGGTTGCCGGGCAGGCACGTGAGGCTAATTTTAGGTGGACGTCGCGACGCAATCCAACCCACCCATGCGGAATGGTCTGGTCCTCACCGATCTCGCACAAAGCTGGGTCCGGGGCTACAGTGTGGAACGCACTATCAAACGCACGGTATGTGTACATCTCGATGCGCTTATCTTGGACTGTTTCGGCGGCCTTTTAGCTCCCTGGCACACATACGGTCGCGCCGTCCCGTTCACGTATGTACCAGTACTGTATTTATGTAGAGGCTGGCAAGCTGCCTTTGGAAGTACATAGACTAGAGGTATGTACAAGACTAAATGCAATCTTCCCCGTGCGCCTTTTTCCCATGTGCCACACTAGGGTTTCTCTGCACTTGGTCCAGAATACCTGCGCACCGCTAATTGGACAGAGAGGTGTTGGCGTATGGTATAGTGTAGCATCTATATAGTATCCGAATTCGGCTCTATCATGCCCAGGGCACGTATCTAGGGTTCGGGCAGCTCTCTCTTCTTTGCTTGGTGCACAACGCTCTTTGTGTTCTATTTTTTTTTTTAACAGACTTGGACTGTTGCTATTGAAGTGGCTTGCTATTGTGCTGCGAGGTAAAATATCGAAATGAGTAGCAACAAGCTACATGCTAATCATCCCCTCGCCTATCATTTCCCTCGTATCAGGAAGCTAGGACACCTCTGCTTACCAATTTCTAACCTTTTATCCCGCTTTCGTATTCACTGCTATATCTATCTCTTCCTTATCACACCGATGCTAGTTGACCTTTCTCCACCTCAAGCGTGGAGCGAAGACAAATTTTGGTGGTTATTCTTTAGAAACCATCTAATGTGCACGGATAATGCGGTTGATATATTTTATAACGTTGTCGGTCGTAGAAGTATTATCTTAAGACACGATGGGCACAATTTTAATAGAAAACGCAAACAACATCCTCTGGAGCGAAAATACATTTTACCTCGACGACACTCAAACATCCAAGCATTTAAATATACGAAGACAGTCTTTCCTACAGATGCTCCTACCCCAACTCCCCTAATCCCAAATGCTGGAGCCAATCTAACCCACCGCTAACCTTCTCCCCTAAATTTCTTTAACTCCCAGCTGAGCTCCGTAATCAGATCTATAAACCCTATATCGTCTCCCCCAGCACTATTGCCCCTGCCCACTTCCCCACTTCCTCTGCAAAGGCAAAGTCCCAAGCTCCATCGAGCCAACCGATTACAGATATAACAGCTCTGCTATTTCCATCTAGTCAGCTCCATACTCAGCTGCTCCTTTCTCAAGAAGCAAAAAAAAACATAAGACTTCCTCTCCCTTAAATCCGTCACTCCCCCTACCATCAGCCCTAGAAAATCCAACCATATACAAGCACGTCTATAAAAAACCCTGTAACATTCCCCTCGCTCGCAACCACT
Source organism: Pseudopithomyces maydicus (assembly GCA_026873275.1). NCBI lineage: Eukaryota > Fungi > Ascomycota > Dothideomycetes > Pleosporales > Didymosphaeriaceae > Pseudopithomyces > Pseudopithomyces maydicus. The sequence continues at coordinate 2,992,543 of JANTUC010000003.1, read as the reverse complement.
TTCTCTTCACGGCTTGCACCGCCATGTTAAAGTCTTTAGATCACACCACGCAAGCAGCGTTTCTCCACAGAAGAATGAGTTTGTTGAGCAGGAGCAAGTCATCCTGGTGGATTGTGATACTGGATCAGAACACCATTGAATATCAATATACCAGCTCAGGATTGTTGATACCAATGAATGGGAGAAAATTGTAAGTCTCTCATACCCGTGGGATAATGATCCCGCCACCAAAAACCAACCGATGGATACAAAATCCATGAGAATAGTGTAGCAAGACCATTAGGCGCGCGACCACATAATAGATAGCCAACCTTGGAAAATATCAAGATACTCACTCTTTCTTCAACCTCATGCGATCCTCATCGTAAATAAACACCGCGTTCATCTTCTTGCTGTCTTGTATCAAGCCGCTCTCCGTCGTCTTCTCACGCAGGCCTTCTTGAGCGTCACTAGGCCCGTGCACCCAGTCACTCGCATTGATCCCGTGGTACATAACCGCCAGCGATGAGGTCTTCAGCAGGTAAGCCTTGTTCCTACTCCCGATGATGGATATCACCAAAAACAGCGCCGAGAACAGCACAATGAACAAGGGTACCGTCATATATGGCCATATAACGTGGACGTGCGTAACGCCGACCCAAGTCTCCATCGTGACATTGTCCGTGTCCGGATTTCCAGAAGATTGTATGACGGAGGTAAGCACGTCGGCGAAGCGATTAAACAAAACCGGGAAGTTGTCAAGTGCAGTCCCCTTGGTGCGATTCGTTGGCCTCAGCACCGAGTTTAGCAGATTCAAATCTTGCAAGTCTTTCGAGTCCTGCGAATTTTGCAACGTAGAGGCGATCTGGTTAAACCGGGTTCTCATGTCGAGTAATGCATCGTAGTGTATGTTGTACTCCGTTTTGGCATCGGAGTCTGCTCTGGCATACATTCTGCCATTATCAGACTTATCAAGTATGAGATTACTTTCTGTTAGGCCGGTATAACCTTTGGTGCCGCTCTGAATGCTGATTGAATCGTAATGCTTTTCGCAAAGTTGCAGTTGACACGTTTCCACGGTGCCGTTAATTTGGCCAACTTTCAGTATATCCGTGTATAACGTGAGGTCTGTAGTAGAAGAAAAGCATGATGCTTTAGCCAGACTGAGTGTCGGATTATTTGTAACTCTAGGAAGCGTATCATAGAAGCATACTTTTAGTGTTGCGTTTCGCACGAGATCAGTATCGTTTTTAGGTACACTTATGCCGCTGGAGTGTCTCACCATTTGGGCTTCTTGAAGCATGTTATACACACCTTTGAGCCACAGTGGTCCTAGCAGTGGGCGTATCGAAGTATCCTCCGTCGCATTCAAGGAAAGTGAGACGTTTGGAAAGTCGCCGTAATCTTGCTCACACTGCATGGTCAAAATATGATCTGCCGAAACGTGTGGAAGATCTTTTAGTGCCTCAGAGAAGTCTTGGTACGTCGAATACTTATTGGGCTGACTATTCAGACAATTTGTCATTCTTTCAAGGAATGAAATATTGCAACTGTTAAAGTTCGAGCCCAAAGCGGGTTGGGTGTCGCATTTAGAGCATATGCCTAACATTGATACATCATTAATCCGGCAGTCAGAGCTGGGGCACTCGTAGTTTGGCGACGGCGCGTAATCTTCATTGCCTAAGGCGTTAAAGACACCCGCTGTGGCTGGTATATAGACTGGCAAGAGTCAATATAAACTAATTGAGTCACGATAAATCTCATTAAACGTACGATTGTAGTCTGCATTGTTGTCTTTAAGGTTGCCCGCATATCCATTTAGCCAATTGCGAGATACGGAAAGGTGCCCAGTTTCGTTCGTGGAGCGGTCTTGTTGGACATGATAATCGATTCTATCAGTGGAATTTGATTAGGGTCTCGAACATGATGTTAAAATTTTTGGAAGTACACTTACGCAAGCTGTGTAAAGGGATCAAAAGACAATGCCAGGATCATCACGACAGCGCCGAGGGAGGCTAGGATCGCCTTGCCCTTGACCTACAAGAGGAATAGGAATGATCCCCATGGTCCTCGACTCGCCCCATCAAAGACTTGCATATAATTCAACGGCTTCGCTTTGTTCTCAAAGTATACCCACTTAAGCTGTCCAAGACATTCTGCTAGGGGAAAGAGCAGCGCAGACTTGGCGACTGTAGATAAAATGGATACTACAACGTTGGGTACAGGCTTCTTATACCTCCATTGAGGCAGTGGCTTCTTGTCAATGGCTGCTAAAACCGCGACAATGGCTGCCATGAATGAGATGGAGATAAGTATAGCAATCGTCTCCCACCACCAGCCAAACTTGTTCCACCTTTTTGTTGGTTGATCTTGAGGCGCTTGTATCAAGGAACGTTTTACCTCTTTCGTTGCAGATGTTTCGGATTCCATCTTATTGAATCTCCAAGAAGTGTGCTTTAAATTCAAAAGTGGCCTTGCCCACGCAGTCCTCTTGGGGAGGTGGTATCTCGTCGTTTAAAGAGATCAATAAGAGTTCTTGAAGGGTTATGAGGCTTACAGTCAAGAGTTAGCCAAGTGCGCACAAGCCTTATAACCTTTGATGGCTGATACATCACAACCCTGCGTGCGGGGAAATAACGATAGATAGATGTTACATAGCACGCCCACAGCCAACCAAGGCTACCGCTCTCAGCTTAATGACGGAACAAAATTCTTGTTTCTGTTCGGTGACATCAACCAAACCTATTGAACCCAAGTCGAGGCAACATGATGCGTGATTACTAAGGGACATCAGCAAATAATGGCGGGTTTATTCAAAGGGGTTGTTCTAGTCAAGCCGCGCGACCAGGAAAAAGAGGTCAAATTTGCCCTTCTTAGAATTTTTAGATTAAAAAGGCAAACGAAGATAAGAGCTCGACCAACCGGTGCAAGGCTGTCGGCGGCGAACTATGGTCCCGAAGGCTGTCCTTCCACCTGGGTATTTCCCGGCCGTGGGGGCCAATGAGTAAGCACGCTGTGATAGCTGTCAATGCGATATGCGCGCAATATGCACAAGGCCCGGGAGAAGATAATAACCTCCTGTATACTTAAAGAGCACATGTTTCTGAAAGTTATAGAATTTCCCATGAATGAAGAACTGGTCCTCAGATTCCATCTCCGCATATACGTATAGGTATTGAGAAGAAAACATATAATGCAACACAACTGGATGGATTTTATAAACCATTGAACAATAAGTATTGAGTCTAAAAGAAAACAATCTATCTGAAGAGTGACTATCTAAAAGCCCACAAAAAGCTTTTCTCTTACTGATTCACGAGCTGTGCGGGCTTCGAGTCCTCGTTACCCCATACGTTCCTATCTGGCGTCCACCAATTTCCCCATGTGATTGATGTGGCAGTGTTTTTGTACTCTCCAATCGCATCGATTGAAGTGGTCCTTCCCTCCTTCCTTAACCGCGGGAATTCTGACTCGCCCCAAATACCGGCTTGCTTTACTCGTCCGGTTGAACCTGCCTTGATATTCATGTCCATGACCGTGACTTTACCGCTGCACATGGAGGCCATAGTTGCAGACATAGTTGAGAAGTACTTCTGTCGGATTGGGTTTCTGTTGCCCGATCCTAGGGGAATATTGTCCGCGATAATGCACCGCATAGGATTATCCAGATGAGATGGCTGCCATTTCATCAATGGGCCACGCCAAATGTCCTACAGGCCCAAGTTAGTTTACATCATGTAGGAAGTGTGAGCAGCAGACTAAAAAGATAGATACATACCCAGATAGTTGTTAGGCGGTGCCTCCTACCGTACACTTGCGCTTGGTCGGACAAACCATTGGTGTAGAAGAGACATTTATTGGGCCTTGGCCTGCGGCGTGCTTCACGACGAAAGAACTATCGAAAGGTGAACAAGGCTGTCAAAGCATGGTAAAAATGTGTAACTTACTTGCTCAGTGAACTTGCTAGGTGGGTAGCAGGGCTTAAATAGGGGATGATTCTTGTGCTCTATGCATGGGTCTTCTCCGACCCTGCGTGGATGTGCACGACATTTTGGCCTTGCGCATTGATCTGCGGTTTTTGAACGAGTAGTTGCACGGCCGACAAGAGATTGTGTTTCATTAAAGGCAAAATCGAGTTCACGGGCCCCGATTTTGCCTTTGCCCGTTTTGCCTTTGCCCTTCGCGTTGGAAGCCGGGCAGGCTTTTGCAGGCTTCTTCTGCGTCGGCTTCTTGTTTGTTGTCGGCTTCTTATTCGTTGTTGTGTTCTTTTTCTTCTGTGTCGTATTCTTCTTCTTCGTCGGCTTTGTACCCTGTGTTGTTTTTTTCCGTGTGGTTTTCTTCTTCTGTGGGGGTCTCTTCTGCTTCCTCGGCCTGGTCTTCTTGACCCTACCGCCCCTTCCACCCCTCCCGCCTCTCCCACCTCTTCCCCTTCTTTTCTCCAAGCTTCCCGAGTCAACTGACTGTGCCTCGAGTGCTACACCCGCCGAAGCGTGGACAAGACCCTGGGACAAGATTGCATCCGAGATGTTAATCGTGCTTGGAAAGTCAGTTCTACTCGCCTCAGCCAAAAACTTCGGCTTCCGATAGTCTGCGTGTCTATTGTGAACAATATCTGCAGTGCTAAGAAGGATGCTGGCGGTAAGGGCCAGCAATATATTTCCAGCACGCATTTTGTTGTGTTTCAATCGCTCAACGAATGACTACCAGTTTATTTCATCAATGAAAGACTGCACCTTCAATCGATCAACGAGTGACTGGCGCGAAATGAATGAAAAAGAATCAGTGAAAATGAGAGTTAATGAGAGTGGATGAAATTGAAGTTGTGTACCTGGATCTATTACTCGGTACCTTTGGGAGATTATATACCCATCCCAAATGAGCATCGATAGAACTTTCGGACATTGTAGATAGCCACTTAGTTCTAATTCAGAACCAACCACATGGGGTGGCACAGTTCAGAAACTGTACAAAGTACGGACCTGTACTGAAGCTCCGGCGCATCACGGACTGTAATCTTCACTCACTTCATTCTACCCTCCTACTGGATGTAAACTCGTATCCTCTGCTGTGAGGATCACCGTTGGCCTGGGGAAATCCGGTCTTCGGACTGAGCATTAAAAGCAGTGATACACCGTGAGCACTCGCCATGTATATAACTAGGTCGCGAATTCATTTCCTCAGTTGGCTTAGAGTATTATGTGAGTTGCTGCTAATACAAGCCACTTGTCACAGTGTCAGTGCGTACAGAAATTTTTGAAAGAATGCCCTAATCAGAACACTGATGTGTTATCAAAGCGCAGCCAGAAAGCTACAGTAGTGATACTGTCCAAAAAGAACCGTCGAACGCAAGGGAAAACATTGAATTATCGGAATATTACTACACCCAATTTCCTTGAGACTGCACAAAACCTTCATTCAATCGGTGTGAGATTTTTCCAGACTCCAAGGCAGACATACAGCGCGGTACACGATTCATACGGGATATGGCCAGGTAATCATCCGGAGACTCTACCAAGGTAGTGCGCAGTGATGAAAAAAGGCGGTGGCAGTGTTAATACTCTTATCTTACCTTCAGTACTTCTCTGTTGAACATCAGTTAGCAGCACTGCTACATCACTTCTCAACGTGCACATTCATTCGAGCTTGAGAAAGATTTTAACCACATTAATCGATAACCATCCAAATGAATATGTCATTGAGAATTTCACAGTCTCTAGTTATTTGGAATCACCGGCTTTCATCGTGCTGACAAATATGGGTCCGCATTCCCTGCCGGAAGGATTGGCTATATACGCCTTACGCCCGACTATTTTCACCAACTCCACGAGCGCACGGCGCGTGTGAGCATCTCCATCATTAGATTTTGGGGCACAATCTACTGCCATGATCACGAACACACACGTGTCTTTTGATTCAAGCACATTTAATAGGGTCAAGAAAGACTTTGGGAAAAGGCGGGTTATCACTCTTTCGCGTTCAAGGGTAATATTATGAGCTAAATCAACCTACGCGAACCCTATACATCCTATCTTACCAAACACTGTCATACCACTTCCACTCCCTCTTTACTGGTGAAACCGGGTTTCTAATCTTCTTCCGTAGCGCACCATAAGATTTGCCAAAAGCATTCCTCCCCCATGATTTCCTGCCCAAGGCTTCCGCTTCACTTGCATCGAGTCCGACCCCAAGGTAGGGATCTGTCGGATCAGCAAAGACGAGTTCACGGTCACCGAGCTCGGCAATCCGGTTCAGGAGGTCTTCGCTTTGGTCGCTGTATAGGAATTTTCGCTGGTTTCCAATTTTGATGTGGGTGGTGTAGTCGCGATCTGCTGGGTGTGAGTTTTCGATATCATGTATACGGTGGGAAATTCTGGACGGAAAACATACGCTTTGCCCACTCATCGATGGGTGAATCCTTGATATTGTCACCTAGGGCCTTGATTTCATCCTCGGTGGTTGCCAGGAGGATTTTATCTCTCGATTCCTGTGATCATTTGATTACAATTTTATCCTCATGAGATATGCAGAGTATATATACATACATCGTCTTCGAATATCTCGGCTCTGCGGACCATAATGTAATGACCAACCGAGACATATTTTATGCCCTCAAACTCAAAAGGGCACGGGTACCACGGCGAAAGAAAGCCTCCTTCGCTGTCAGGATCTGTCCAGAAAAAGAATATAGGCTTGCGAGCGGTCTTAGGAATTTCCACTTTAATGTCGAGTTTCGGATAGTCCTTTGGGTTGCGTTCCTTTTTAGGTTTCGATTTTCGAACTGGCTTACTTTCCGGGTTAGCGGCGGCTGTACCTGCAGCGGTGGTTTTGCCTTTAGCCACCGATTTCCGCTTCGAAAAGGCTTTGCGCTTAGCTTTAGGCATGTTGAAGAAGTTAGAAAACTGGTGATGCAACAAAGGAGATGGAAAGGAGATGATCAAGTATCACGTTGGAGCCTGGCATAGCTCGGGTAAGATTGCGGCGTAGTATATACATATTTATACTAGACCCGATCATCCTTCACTTTGGGGCCAAAACAGATCTCAGCCAAATACATAACGCAAGGATTCCTGCTTAGAAAGATGGCACGGTTAATGGGATTGTTATTGCTGGTTCACAAAAGTCAATATTCTGGAATTCATCGCTTCAATTACATCTTTAACATAGAGCGTTCATGATGCATAGCTGAAGATGGGTTTATACCCTACGAGACATTTCATTACCTTGTTTCACTTCAACTAAATATATTCGTTCTGTCTTTGTATCCTCTACCTGCTCGTTCTATTTCCACATTTACAAGCTGCGCGAACACAAAGCTAAACGGCTTCTTTCATATTTTAAAAATAATATTTAATTAACTTTCCCTTGCACTAGGACTGTTTGAGTAGCTGTTTTTAAATAGAAAATAGGACTATCTTTATACACCCTCATCTTTTATACCGTTAAAGAGACTTCTTATGTATTCATAATGAGAAAAAGTAGCAGCAAAGTAGCTGACTAGATAACAATAGTCAGGACAGGTCCTCACGACGTTAATTGAAAAACTGAAAACTAGTCAGGAAAAATGCCGTCGTCCCCTCTCCCGACAGTATCAAAAACTGCTTACACAACAATGATATAAGAAAGTGGTGGAAAGTTAGTACGCCTTAACATATCAATTTTGTTATCTGCTATAAAAAGGATGGAGTTTGTCTAATTCTTAGAGCCAGCCTAATTCCAGGTTCAGCGAAAATGAAGCTATGGCATCTGGTAAACAAAAGGCATTTATATCCAAAGAGGAGTTTGGAGCATGTCCACTTTGCACCTTTTGAAGCGACGCAGATTCGTGAACTTGTACTCTCCTCGCGGAGGCGTAGTTATAGCGGCAGTCTCCATCAGAGCACCATGTCAACAGGGGAAATCTTTTCCAGACCATGCAGCTCATAGCGTGCCGCCATCACTGTTACTGATATCGTTTGTTTGCATCGTGAATTAAAATTATTTCTCGCTATTTATACATAACCACAGAATGTACCTGCAGGCTATACAAACTGTCGACTGCGTAGTCGGGGTGGCTACTGCCAGAACAGACACATGACTTGTCCGTTATATCTTTTTCCCAGGTCGGGGTCCTATCCAAAGCACTTATCAGCAGGCACGACGCTACTCACGGCGGTGACGAGGCTGCCCTATGGCTCGACTCTGCAGGTGTAGATCGACGCATGCGTCCCCCTGCGCCTGCTCGTGCGCAACCGCCGTCCTAACCTGCGCCAACAGATCCTCGCTAACTTTCATCGCGAGCCTGACTGAGTCCCACGATTCGTCTGCGAGCCGCTGCACATCTGCGTTAGAACGCGACACAACCTCTTCTGCCGTCGCTATCAGATCCTCTCTCTTGTCGTCGAGCTCGCGGCGGATTTCCTCAAGACCATCGTCCTTTGCGATTGTCAACTCCAACTTATAGTCTTCGAGCTCCTCGAAGAACATAGCTTCTGCGTTATTCCTGATGTCGAAGCCCTTGTCCAACACATCTTCGAACACATCTTTAAGCTTATCGGAAAGTACCCTTGTTATGAAGTCTCCACTCATCTGCTTGACTGCGTTCGTGCACGATTCCTCGATCGCCTTGGTGTGCAGCGTAGCCAAGCGAGATTCAACATCGGAGGCGATGCGAGCACTGACGAGGGAGCCAACCGAAGCCGCAGCATGGGGTTCGGACGATGCAGGCACGGCAAATGCACGAGCCAGGAGATTTGGCATCACCTACACAAGGTCAGCACACAGCAGGTTAAAGGGCTAATCCAAGCGATTACCTTTTCCAACGCGTCTGGCAGCAACGTCTCCAGCATGGCTTTTGATGCTTCTCGAGGGCTTGACGCGTGCGGGTGTGGCGATGGCGAATGGCGGGGGGTAGACCAAGGCGATTCTGTGATAGTGGTGGCTTCTTCCGTGGCCGAGCCCCAGTTCAGCAACTGAGGCTCCGTTGGGTCGGCATCAGGCTTTGGCGATATGGTGCGTGCGCGTTTGGAGAGTGGCTGCACGAGCGACGAAGACGCCGAAACTGCACGAAGGTTAGTGCTACCGACACATATCTAAGCAGAACCGAAAGGGAGTGCTCACTCGCTTGGGGTCGCTTTGAAGACACCTGCTCATAGCGAGGGAGTTCTTCTGCCTGATCATCATGGACAGGACCAAACACTGTCCAATCCACTTCCCTTGACAAGTTTCCTTGGTATATCGAAGCGGGAATGGCAGCGAGTTTATCTGGACGGTTGATCAGGCTGTATAGCGCTGCGTAATGCTCTTCCAAAACCCATTCGTGGTCGAAGACAACATGCACCTCTGTCGCGCTGGCAAGATCCCGTAGTCTGCAAAATTCGGCGGCGTGCCCTGGCTTTGGTGCGAAGCAGCCGGTCGAAGCAGCGCACCGGATGGAGCAAGGAACATTGAGCATCAGTGATAAAGCCTTGAAGACAGTGGTGTTGGTCCTGCGCGCGATGCTAGATAACTCATCGGGGGCGAGCTCGCTGGGAGGCGGCCCAAGGCAAGTGCCGGCCGCAAGATTATCGGCATTGTAAATCAGATCAAAGGTTTGGGCTTTGTCAGAGGCGTGGGTGTGAGCCGAAAGATTGACAAGGATAGCGGCCTGCCTGTGCTGCGAAGAATATTTGATATGAAGGCGACACGGTAGAACGTCTGCAGAGTTCGAGCAATATGCCAGGGCTGGGGTATGGTGGAGAAGAAAGGTGTATGACATTGTCAACCTGTACTATCTGGGTGAACCTTCACATACACTTTGCTTACCAAGACCGTCACTCTCGAGTTGCCTGTCGCGATCGCTGTCGCCGTCGTGGCTGTCGTGGCTGTCGTGGCTGTCGTTGCTGTCGTTGCTGTCGTTGCTGTCGTTGCTGTCGTTGCTGTCGTGGCTGTCGTGGCTGTCGTCGCTGTCGTCGCTAACGAGCCCGCCCACCGAACGCAACCAACCCCCGCGAGGCCGCTCAACTCAGAACGCGCACAGAACCACCCCTCTCAACCCGGATTGTCAGGGCGCGGGCCGTGAGGCGGACGATACTGTACAACCCAGGCGAAAGGCCTTGTGAACTTCGCAAGGATGATGGACTGGCAACGTAACGAGCGAACGGGGTCTTGGGGCACCAGCGGCGCACGGAGGAGCAAGAGCGTCGTCGCTGTCTTCGTTACCGAACCCGCCCACCGAACGCAACCAACCCCCGCGAGGCCGCCCAACTCAGAACGCGCACAGAACCACCCCTCTCAACCCGGATTGTCAGGGCGCGGGCCGTGAGGCGGACGATACTGTACAACCCAGGCGAAAGGCCTTGTGAACTTCGCAAGGATGATGGACTGGCAACGTAACGAGCGAACGGGGTCTTGGGGCACCAGTAGCGCACGGAGGAGCAGGAGCAGCAAGTCGGACTATCGGGGAGAGGATAAGGTGGCGATGGGTGGATCGATAAATGATGCGCTGGAGATGAGCGAAGAGGTGGTGGAGTGGAGCCTAAGAAGGCGCCGCACTGCTGCCTAGCGGTGACTAATCAGCCAAGACAGAGCAGCCCTTACCTAATCTGGTTAGATTATCAGGGTCATCACGTGATAGTAATGTGGACCCGACACCAGGTAGCTATCTCATAGTCACTAGTCTTAACGTTGACAGATGAAAGGGCTTCGTGCATCTGGGGAGAGAGGCCTTTCCTCCTACAGCTGGACGAGATTCGTCTAGCCACAAAAAAAATCTATGGTCAGAGATGGGCGGACTTCTTCGGAAATGATGGCCATGCTGGCCATCTCACCGCTACTTCAGCTTGATTGCATGATCATGAACCAGATCCAATTATATCAGTATTTCAGCAATGTGACGCGGGGTATTAGCTTTCACAGTTGAGATAGACATCAGGGTGATCCCTGAATTTATTCCCTATGCCCAATCCTTTGCCGAGAAAAGGGAACATCTATCGGTAAATATCATGCGCAGAGCCAACAAAGTTATGGGTGTTTGGAGCACGTTGGTCAAACTTCTCTTCCAAAATACTTTGAGAGTTTTTCCTTGCCCCACTTTCAAAGATCATATTCATGAACTGACGATAATTACCCCATCCCTCATGGAATTGTTCTTCATCTCATCTTGATCATTTTACGTATCGATACATTGCTCTCCCTCTTTCAACATACGTAAATCAAGGATTACATACAACAGCTTCGATATTTTTCAATTTTCGAATACCAGATTATTCATTTTACTATCGAACATTGTCCCCCACATCCTTTACTAAAGATGGTCCGCTCTGAAGAAGAAAGAAAAGTCTACCTCGCATGTAGACCCATATTCACTCACCAAACGGCATTGTTGCGCAAACGAAAGAAAATCCGCGAACTTGTGAATCAACACAAAATTCCTCTCGGTGATACTTTGGCGGAGCTTGGGGAACAAAAACTGGTCAAAACACTAGAAATTTTACTGTATGACGGCATCTTTAAATCTGATTCGAAGGCAAAAGAAGCATTTCCAGAGATCTTTCAGTCTTCTCCAGTAAGAGAAATACAGCGTTCTGAGTCGGAGATCCATGCGGTGCAGTCTGTCGTCGAAGCCTTGAAAGAGATTGAAGGTCAGCATTCGTCGACACTGTCTGAGCCTTCGAAAGAGACTGTGGATGAGATCAAATTGTCAGGTCGTGATGAAACATCATTGGGAGATTTTGATGTTCCCCAGGATCGGAATAAGTCTTCGGAGGACGAGAGAGTGGTTTCTGGTAAGCAATTTCTTCCCAATATCCGTTTGATCTATGGATATTGACAAGGAGCGATTAAGTTGAGTCGCTCGACGTGCCGTCGTTATATCCTTCTTACATTCCCTACGCAGCACAGCATATCATCTTGACAACTTCCCAACGTATTCTTGAGGAATCTTGTTATGATTTTGTGAAGCGCTGGCAACCATCGATACTCGAGACTGAAGATTCGGAATGTGCGGAGGCTATCGAGCTGACCAAATGGACACGCCTCTTGCACAAGCGTTCAGGAAAGCTTCCAGCGCATGCCTTTAAGCTTAAGGATGGATCTTCCTTCCGTGATATTCTTATGTCTACAAATGATCTCCGACATAGTGCAGTCCACCGGCTTCGAATGACAGCTCGTGCTGTTGTTCAGCTAATAGGTCATGCCCGAAATTTGACAGAAGCTCTCCAAGATTCCGTTCGCTCTGCTCAACTAGATGAACTCTATCTCGATGCAGAAAGCAAGATCAAAGCCATGGAACTCAACAAGAATGTTCTGGAGTATGAGTTTGCCCAAAAACTGGAAGAGATAATTCAAAAACGGAAGGAACTTGACCAGGAAGAGCAGCGCTTGAGAACACACATACATGCAAAAGACCTAGAGAATAAGTTGTTAATAGGTTCATTGCTTGAAGAATCAGTGGAAAGAATATTCCAAAGACCCTGCGAGTCACAAATTACCACAAGAGAAGAGGGAGAGATCCCTATGACTCGAAGCGACATAGAAGTGCTTTCTGAATGGGGAAGATATGCAGAGATGCTTTCTAGGCCTTTAAACCTCCTATCTCGGTATGTTCTCCGTGGAGAGAAGGGACCAGTGTCTAGAGAGATATAATGATTACGTTGGCTTTCGATATTTTGGTAAGAGAATAGATAGATAATGAATTCTTAAAAAGCTAGAATTAAAAAAAGTCCAAAATCTGCAGTATATCACATTTTCGGGTAATGTGTAAACTAAATGGCAATAAAGGTGAGCGATCATCACCATTTGTACAACAATCATACGTCGAGAGTCCACGAAGCGGGCACTTTGTTCAAACACATCTAGACCGTTTGATACTTGATTATGGAATGGAAAAGAATACATTACTAGAGTCCCATAATAACTTCATAAAGATAGCTGGGAGATACATTGGTGTCTCTTTACCGCGCTAACCGGCAATGAACTAACGCAACCAGCCCCCACTGTGCGTGATTATAGCTTTCCCCACCGAGTGACCAACGCCTTGCTCAGCATCCAAGTCAGGCTGCAGTCACTTCTCTTGTGGTTAGAAATAGATGTGATCGACGCAGTATTGGGCCTTACCAGTATTTCTGACTTCTGAATGACGGCGATAACAAAGAATCATAATCAGCACTACAAGCTGGAGAGCAGTTTGAGCAATGTTGGACACCAAAGAGATGACTTCAATGGAATCTGAGTTTAAGATGTTAACTACACGGAAGGTTTATATGTTGATAGAGTGTATTTCTTACCAAGCTTGTTCGCCATGGATAATGATGGGTTTTGCGATACAGTATAATGTCACACTGAGGGAGGTGAATATGGAGCCTCTTGTCCAAAAATCTGCGTTATACCAAAATCTGGTTGTGGCGCAGCAGAGCCCTCGCTTTCCGCGCTCCTGGTGACTCGCCCGATTGAGATGCTGTTTTCAAGTAACGTTCAGCGTAGCCCGCACTTTCTGCGCTTCTAATAACATAAACACTTGCAGTCTTTGAATTGTGCTTGCCAGACAATGTGAATTCGTTCTTGGTAAAGGAATTTACAGAAATTGTTGCTGAATATGCATCATGTGTGGTCTCTTTCCCCGTATGATAACAGGTCCTTCTTAAATGCTAGGACCGGAGCTTTCACTCGATTTTTTGCGTCTCGAATTCTTGCGTCTAGATTTTTTGCGCTTCGATTGTGAGATTTATTTCGTCTTCCCCACGTTCAAGAGCTAGCCTTGCAACTGCCTCCGTCACGGCCAAACATCTCTTTTCAGCCAAACCTATTCAGACTAGTCAAATCAGGCATCGAATCAGACAAGGCTACCTAGTCTGTGGCATGCTGGCCTCAGGTGGTTCTATAGGCCCCTATTTTTTTCGTCGCTCGTCATGATGCCGACCCCTGCCCCAGCCATGCAGTTACGGGACGCCACCGCAAAAAATACGTCCAATGAACGAAGTCCGTTTTTTTGCGCGCGTTTCACTGCGGCTGACCATCCAGACATCCAGTGGATCTCTGAGCCACGCGCCCCAATATAGTTCACCTGGCGGGGCTCAGCCTTGTACGCGCTCAATTCGTTTATAAACTGCGCTCAGCCCAGTGTAGTGCTTCGGAATCATACTCGCAACTTCGCAATGGAGAACCACCACAAGATCAAAAAAAGGAAGCAACAGAAAGAAGTGGAGGCGAAGAGAAAGAGAGGGCGACCAAAGTCCTGGTCAAACTCATGGCAAAAGCGACTTGTCATGCTTCGACTGTGTGGCTTACGTATTGAAGTCATTGTTGAACTTTTGAAAATCATGAGCAAAGGATGTTTTGATGCAAAGTATGTTTGTTATCTGGCACAAATCAAGCATTGGCTTATGTACCGTTCAGAGTCAGAAGGGCACAGCAAATATTGAATCATGTCCTCTCAGAGGGGTACCAAGAGTAAGTGAACGTCTTGGCCGAATTACAACCCGCCGTACACACCAGTTCTTTTCCCAAGTGATTGGTCCTACCCATGGCTAGTTTATGTCAACACGACGGCAGACTCTTCCAATCAGGAGCGGTAGCCGCGCTTTTACTAACCAGAATCGTTATCCAGGGACTGCCCTAGAGATAAAGTACACTCTCGCAACCGCATTACCTTCTTCCGATCTCTGCGAAAAAGAAGTCTGAAGCAGAGGCAAAATTCAATCGAATCATCAATAAGCCCAAGACGCCTATCATACGGGAGAAATTCTTCGTGTTTCCCACCCTCGTCACGCAGTAAGACGCCAGGGACCTACTCCACGAACCCGTTTTGGCCCTTAAGTACCTACATTACAGATTGGGCGCCAGGGGCTCACCTGCGAAACAATGGAAATATATCAAGAATGGACTCTCTTTCATCTGCCCGTTACTCCATATCCACGACTACTTCCAAGTACGATGCAAGGTCCTTCATGTCAATAGGAAGTGTCAGCTCAAACGTCCGGGAAATTCTGCAGAGAAACAGCTACAGCTCGTCGCTCGTATCTGAAATCGTGGGTGTGCTACGCATGAGGTTCTCTACTAGTACCCTTGGAACACAAAGCGAGCCATCTATATACAACGTTCCAATATCGATGAACGAAGACAACATTGTCGGATGTATGATTCAAGCTAGGAGAGCTCTGGACGACCATCAAGCTGACATCAGCATGTTGAATGAAGCAGTGATTCAGGGCTGTTGCTCCCAAAACACCACTTGCGTTCATCGCGACATTCTCGACTCATCCACCCAAGATGGATCCGCGGGCGCTAGCAATCCCAGCCTTTTACAAACAAGAGCACATGATGTCGCCACCTTGTGCTTCATTGCGGCTTCGGGATCGTCCTCGGAAGTCTTGACCACAGCAACATCTTCATTGGGGGCAGATATCCATGGAATTAATTTGGATGGCCAGAACTTCATGTTCTTTCTCGAAACCAGTGGATTCACAGAGAACCTTACCTGTGCAGCATGCTCAGCCTCGGATAGTCCAACCACGCCACGTTTCGCCAATTTCGCAGATGTCTGCACCTGCCAGTTTTCAGACCAAACTGCTTTGCTTCGCTTTGAGAATCTCTTGTCACTGCTGGATGAGAGGGGCTTCAACTTCGAGCATTTCGATAATGAAGGACGAAGCTTCCTATCTTATCTGTGCCCCTCACGAACGTTCGATATCAACTGGCTAGTGGCAATTGCCATGAGAGACGACTCTTGGGTATCACGCCTACGGAACTTGTCAAACAAGAGGGATGCATCGGGATGTTTTCTGATCGACTACGTTGCGTTGCATCCAAACTACGAGTCACTCAGCAACGAGACATTAGACTATTTTCGGCCCTTGTTCAGACTTGGACCCGAAGGTCAACTTCCATACAGGACTCTCATTGGTGAAGACGACAACGGAGCGACGGCTCTTCACAGCTTGTCTCCACAGTCAATGAGGCCTTTTCTCATGGGGCTTTGGGACCTACAGGACGAAGCTTCGAACTTGCTACGCAACCCAAATAATCTCAATGCTTACGACTGCACCGGAATGACGCCACTTCTTAGCTTCGTGCATAGGTGCATTAAGAATTCGGTCGATGAAGACACCATCATCTCCGGTGTCAGCTTGATGATGCTATGGGGTGCTAACGTCAATGCACGTTCCCGTAATGGCGGCACTATTCTGCATTTGACAGCCAAGTCGGCTCTACCACGGTTGGTGAGCTACGTGGTTTCTTTGGGCGTCCAAATCGATCTTGTGGATAAAGACGGCTTCGCTGCGCTGGACTATGCGGCGAAAACATTTAATCGTTCGCGCCGACGGCATGAGCCTCCTGAATTGACAGGTCGATCGCTCAAGTCCGCGGTCAAGCTGCAAGATGCTCGGCGATTTCCAAGAGTCACACGATTCACTACACGAGAAGGTCAAGACACGAATATATATGGAATACGACGCTGAAAAGATACCTCAAGTGAATGATCAACGGCACACAGTGGATAAAATATCCCCCAAAGTCCATGAATGTATCCATTTTCTGATTACAATGACTAAAGAGCTAGTTACTCTACCGCCCCCTCTTCGCTGGCGCATCATGGAGACGCTTCCACCTCCGGCCTCACACCCATCTGCCTCTCAAACCGCACCGATATCGGCTCCATATGCGTCACATCAATCCTCGGCCTCTGCTCCATCGGCGGATCCTCCATTTCATGCCTCGCGCTCCTCGGCAACTGCTCCCACTGGACCCCAGGCACCTTGTACCACGTCGTCAACGAGCGCCACTCCATCTCGTTCGGATGCAGCATCAGCCCCATATCCACGTACCGCGTAAGGCAATAAATAAACGGCTTCTTCTTGTACTTCTTGCGCAATCTCCCCGCATACAGCGACTGCGGTATGATCTCCATGACCACCTCCGTGGGACACGACGTACAGCGGATAGTCTTGAACTTGAAACCCTGGACATACGCCGCGTTGTTCGGATGATTGTGCTTGCGCACCAGGGAATACGCATCCTTCAGAGCCCTCATGAAATCATCTCTCGGCACCCGTTCCCGCATGTGAGGGCAGAAATCCTCCACAGTCAGGATTTTCTTCTGAGGTTCCAACTAATGCGTATAATCCGGAGAAGGCGCCCAGTCGAGCCCCAAGATGATGCGTCTCCGGATCAAGAGGCGGTTTTCCACGGCCAGTGCGCGCGTCTCGATGCATCGAGGATAGTCGATGTACGAGTTGAGGAGGAACGGGTTGCCGTAGTTGGGGCCGAGTCGGAAGCCGCGCATGACCTCGTAGAAGGTTGGCCACTTGTACATAATGCAGCCCCACAAATCGTTTTGGCTGAATGTCTGTGTGAATATAGTGTCGACGGGGCAGTCGTAGCGGGGGTAGATGTGATTTTGTTGGAGGGGGTGCTTTCTTTCCCAGCGCGACTTTTCGTGTGGCTTTTTTCGAGGGTGGTACTCGCCGCATACAAAGCAGAGCAGTTCTTTGGGATGCTGAGCATCGAATTGAGCTAGGTAAACAGCTCGTCTGGAGATATACGCAGGGTATGGCGGTTCGTGTGGGATGGTGTGGGGGGTGCTGTTCGTGGAAAGGGGTCCGGTGTTTGTGCAGGAATAAGGGGGCGGTTTGGGCATATCCTGGCTGTACTCGCTATGTGTCTCGAGGGAATCATTCCTTTCCTGGAGACCTCCTGCCATTTTGGGGACAGAGTGGTGCGTGGTATGACTTGAAGGCAAGAACGTAGCGAGTTTGGAGACGAGAAGAAAGATCTTATAGTGACCTACGTTGAGAAGAAACCCAAGTCATCATCTTTACATATGTGCTGAGGGTTGATCCAGAGACAGTGGGTTTGCTTATGGGAAATTACCATTGGATGGTTGTGAGCCGTCTCGTTCAACACAACATAGTGTGGATAGACTCAAGCCTTTTCGCAGCGCTAAATATCCGTGGGAATATCGGTCCCAAGAAAAACATCAGCTGAGAAGCTAAACCCTTAATAGTTTTAGCATATTATCTACATGTGAACGCTGGCATCTACATACACTACTGTGGTAATATGCAGCTTCCCTTGTAGAGAAGAGAAGGGGAGGTACCAGATAGCTTAATTCTTTCCACGTTTACACCCATTGAAGAGGAAAGAAGAAGCCAGTTAGCCATGTTTATTTATTCGTTTTCTACTAGCAAATCGGTTTTTCCTTTCTTCACCACCACGACGAAAACACTTTGTAAGGTATGCACAGCCATTTCCCATCTAAAATATTTCTTAAAGACATTTCAATACGAATTGCTAACTCATGTCACAGTACTATGAGTTCACGCTCTATATGATTACTGCGTAGAACTGGTTCATGGCTGATAGACTTTGAAGTTTGATTGTTTTTTTAAAGAGAAAAAAAAATGCTTGTTTCGGTAGATCACTCTTCTTTCTCTTTAAGCAACGTTTTCTTTCTAACAAGGTTTACAGGATTCGTGGCCTGTAAGTTCCTCTTTAACCCCACCCATTCCGCCGCCGTCCCATCTTCGTGCTTGAAAAAGCTCGCCTGCTCCATACCCACCTCTTACCCCTACTGCCCATTTTCGAAGACACCTTGGGTCATCGTTGTCACATGACACATATTAACAATACATAACAGTTGGGCCGCTGTGTAGATTTGGTTTTGGCGATGGTGCAGGTCGCCGCCATGTATTCTCTCCTCGAGAATCTGTGGTCGGCGACCATCTGGTTCTTTAGTAAGCAAACCCCTGATGATGCTAAAATCATCAGGCATTTCGAGTACCTTCGCGCCAAGCGCGATGGCATTCTCCCGGCCGGCTTCGACGAGATGCCCGGCCTCCCACTAACACGGGACGACCTCCTCCCCGACCAAGTCCGGCGATGCGGTGCTGGACACGCATCTGGGGGTTGGCCAAGGCAGGAGCGAGTGTCGTGTTCAAAGCGGGCCAATTTCTCTGCGATTATGCCTTGCACTAACAAGTGAAGACAGGCAGAGGGTGGGCGGGCGGGACCTCAGAGAATAGCTTCCACCTTTACGTGGTTCTGGGGATAAGTACGCCGAAGGCGGAAACCAAGAGAAGCTCGAATCGGCGCCGTCGTACGAACGAAGCTCGATTGATGGCCGTTCTTCGAACGAGGCTCGATTCATTGCCATCCATCGAACGAAGCTCGATTCACCACCATCGAATGAACAACGCTCGATTCACCACCGTTCAAAAAGACGAAGCTTGGTACATCGCCATCCATCGAACGAACGAAAGAAGCTCGATCCATGCCCTTCCATCGAACAATCGAAGTTTGATCCATCGCCATCCATCAGATGATCGACCACCGTGGAAGCACACAGGCACAAGAAAGAACGTAGAATCAGGGTTCCGCCCACAAGCTGGGCACAACACATGTAGAACAATACCATTTTATTTTCCATCTCTATCACACCTCCGGGTATACCCACCGTCTCCCCCCTCCCTACTGCGCCATAATCCCCTTCACAACAGGAACATAACTCCCCTCCCTAATATCCTCCAACACCCTCACCCCCTTAGGCTCCCACCCAAGCTTCCGTACAGCCTTCCCCCCACTCGCGCGATTCTCCGCCCTCAAAAACCACGCGATATTCTCCCCAAAGCTGCCCAGCGCCTCCTCGTACGAGATATCCTTGTTCGGGACCCCAACGCTCGAATTGATGGCGTCGAACATCTCGCCCATGGTGACCTCCGTCTGGCTGCCTGCATTGAACACGTCGCCGGCCTCGCCCTTGTCGGCGGCGAGCAGCACGAGCTCGACGGCGTCGTCGACGTGCACGGCCGTCGTGCGGTTCTTGCCGCCGTTGACGGTCGGCAGGCCGCCCATGCCCTTGGCCATGCCCAGGAAGCGCGCGATGCCGCTGCCGCCGCGGCCGTACGTGTAGGGGCTCATGCGGACGACGATGACGCGGACGCCGGTTTCCTTGCCCTTGGCGATGGCGTGGTGCTCGGCTTGGATGCGCACGTTGAGGTGGGAGGGCTCCGGGGGCGCCGTCTCGTCTGTTTCGCCGCCGTTGGGGTCGGCTTGGGCGGAGAGCGTGCCCGAGGTGGTGATGAGGGCTTTGTTGGTGCCGACGAGGCCGGCGGCGAGGGCGTCGACGGCGGCATTGTCGATGGGGAGGGCGTCTTCGTATTTGCCTTGGCCGAAGACGTATGCTGAGGCGAGGTTGATGACTGCGTCCGAGGCGGAGGCTTGCGCTGTGAGGACGTCGGTCGAGGTCAGGTCGCCGCGGATGGGGGTTGCGCCTAGGGCGCTGAGTTTGGCGTCGCCGGATTCGTTGCGGGAGAGGGCGTTGACCTGGGTGGGTAAGTATGGGTGGAAGTGAGGTGGGTGGAGATCTTGGCCTAGGGGTGGTGGAGGTGGGGTGAATGGTAGGCTGTTTGGGGGAAAGCTTGGCTTGGGGTGGAGGAAGCGGGGTGAATGATAGGACAGGATGGGACAGAACACTGAAGTCTGATGAGACGAAATGAAAGCTACCAACATACCTTGTATCCCTTCGCGATAGCGATTTCGATCAAAGCAGCACCGATGTATCCGGTCCCACCGGTAACGAAGAGAGTTTGCGAGCTCATGTTTTTCTGATCTGACTGTGGCGTTTGGGTTAGGGGACTCGGGGAATGAGCAACCACCTTGGAGGAATGCCGCGGTTTATATCGGGAACCAAGCGCGTTGGCCCTCCAGCTGAGCTTCGCTTTCGCTCCCCTTGGCACCTCGCATGCATGCCAGACCCGCCCCGTCCGTCATCCGTCTTCTTTCTTACCTCCCCTCCCCTTCCCTTACAAAGAACCGCAGACAAGGCCGCCGCAAACTCCACGTCGGGCTTAGGACGAGCGTAGCGCCCGCGGCTTTAGGCATTAAGGACCGCCGCCCGGAACATCGGGCATGGGGCTTGGAACTGGGGCTTTCTGCTTTGGAACTGGGCGCGACATTTGGTGACGGGGCGCGGTGGGCCTGGTCATGTTTTGGACGTGGACGAAGGTCGGAGCGCGAAGGGGTGTCAGATTTGCTGGAGCATGACGCGGGAGATCGGAGGGGGAGTGACTAGCGGGTTCGGGGGCGTCTCGCCCGCGGATCTACACCCCGCTTTTGCCGAGCAGGGGCCCGGGCTGGGCGCTGACTGAGCGGACTGTGCCGTCGCTATGCAGACGGGGCGGGGACTGTGCCGCTGGCGCTAGACTATTGAGCGCCGGTGTGGAAGAGGGGGTTGTTGGTTTGGGGAGGCGGTTTCGGGGGGCTTTGGTTAGCTTGGTTCACCAACACATGAACACCACCGACCAAGGCACGCTCCACCAAAATGTACTCACGAGATGCAAAGACAAAAAATTGCGCCTGTCTTAGAATAGTCAATTAGAACTGTATCACATCCTCGCACGAGGCCAAACCCAGCATCAATCCATGCATCTAGGAAATCACACCTCCATCTCCCCACCCTAAGGCTCCACCACCTCAGCCCCCACCCCTTCCACCTTCCTATCTTCCAACTTCGGATACGGCACCCCCAACAAATGCACCTCCCCCACCACCCCCTTAAACACCTCCCTCCCATGGACCTCAAAGAACCACTCCAGTACCCTCGGATACTCCTCCCTAATCAACGCATGCATGACCATGACGCCAAACACCATCGTGCCCGCCGCGAAGTAGTCCGCGACCGTGACCTCGTCGCCCACGAGGTACTTGCTCCCCTCGAGGTGGGACTGGAGCAGCGCGAGGTCGGCGTGCAGCGCGCGCAGGCAGTCCTGCGTGTCCTTTTGCACGGCGACGTGCAGGCGGAGGAGGGGCAGGATGATGCCGCCGATGGAGGGGAGGAGGTCGCTGTTGGCGAAGGAGAGCCATTTTTGGATTTGCGCGGTTTGCTTTGGGGTGGAGCCTAGGAGGGGGTGGAGGGTTTCTGGGAGGCGACTGCGTGGGGTTAGAAAGTAGATATACATACGTGCTTGTGAACAGAGGTATGTATGTATAGACGTGCGTGTGAATGTGTATGTGAGATTTGCAGGGAGCGAGATGCGGGTGAAGAGGTAATCAATCACGTACCATACAGCAAAATAGCAACGCACTCCGTCAGCACGAAGCCATCCTCTCCCACGAAAATCGGCACCTGTCGCAGAGGGTTCAACTTGTACAGCAGCGCCTCATCTTCTGCGTTCTCGCGGTCGAGATACCGCACCGCGAGGTCGATGTCCAGTAATTTCGCGACGGCGATGATGCCGAAGGAGCGCGGGTTGGGCTGTTGGTGTGTGAATTTGAGTTGTATGTTCGGTTGTTTGTTTGGGTATTTGGGTGGTTAAGGGGAGGGGAGGGCAGGAGGGAGGAGGGAAGCTGGGGAGAAGGGGTGGTGCGACGTACGTTACGCGTGTAGAGGGTTCCGAACGCCATTTTCTTTTCTTGTCTTGTCTTTCCTTTCACTTCTTTCCTTTCTTTCCTTTCTTCTCCTCCCTTTCGTCCTATATATACCTCTCTCTCTAGAAATGTTCGTACGTATAAGTTCGCAGCAACAACACTTAGTTTGCAGCACTCCAAACCGTTCGCAAAAATCAAAAGTCAAAAAAACCAAACTATCAGTAGAGCGAAGAACAAACCGGGGAACCACCCCGTCTAAGTGTCAGACACCGTCCTTCCACCCTAGCACTCCACGGCGTTGCAGTTCTCTCCTATACCCCAGGGTGGTCAAGTATACACCGTACGATGCAGCATGCCGCCGTACGCGGGGGCACGCCTCGGTGCTCGGGGACTCCGAGCAGTGTACGTACGCCGAGGGATATGCCCCGAAGACTAGCGGTGGTGGATTTTGGCTTCTCGCATCTACCCGTAGGTCTTACGTGGGTGCCGGGTACGCGAGTAGCAGGTGGGTGGGGAGGAAAGAAAGAAGGAAGCGAGGATGGAAGAATGGGAGGTTACGTGCGTGCGGGCGTTGTGGAATCCATCGACCGGGCAAAATGCGTATAAGATTGTTAAACTGAGGAGGAAAAAAGCTTATTTCAATTTAACGCCAGGTAGAGCCCTAGGTAACGTAGTAGGTAGAGTAGATAATTCGTTCGGCAAGCAAGTAAGTAAGTAGGTAAGTAAGTAGGTAGCCATCTCGGCATGTGTGTATGTATCCAAGCCCAGTCCAGTCCAGTTCAGTCCAGTCCAGCACATTCCCCCACCCCCAAAAAAATCCCCCCACCAGCCCCCTCACGAGATGGAGTACCACCTCTTCTCCCGCTGCCGAATCTGAAACGCCACCTTCCCATCCTCCGCAAGCTTGTTCAGCACCTCCCCTATCATCGGCTCGATAGCCATCTTCCTGACCTCCGGATCCAGATCATCGCCGTGCATCAGCGTGACCAGCTCCCCGACCGTGACACTCGCCTTGCTCCCCGGGGTCCGAACCCCCGCCAGCGCAGCCAGCACCTGCGTCTCGCGCCTCGTCTTCGCCTTGAGCTCGAGGTCGATCTTGCGGTTCAGGTTCGGCACCACGACACCGTGCGCAGGGTACCCGATCTTGCACCCGTGCGATTGCATCAGCCGCAGCGAGTCCAGCCAGATGCTGAGCTGCTCGACGGCAGCCGTCCCGTGGCCTAGGATGTTGTCGCCCGTGAACATGGCGTTGTCCTCTTCGAGGACGAAGCACGTGTGGTCCTCGGCGTGGCCCGGGGCGTGCACCGCGCGGAGGGTTGCGCCCTCGACTTTGAAGACACTGCCGTCGGGGACCGCCTGTTGGGTGTCGCTTGGCATGTTTTTGTAGATGGACTTCTCGAGGTGCGGGTACATGCGGAGGAGGTCTGGGACGCCGCCGGTGTGGTCGCCGTGCCAGTGTGTGAGGAAGACGTGGGAGAGGGAGACGTTGAGGTCTGCGAGCGTGGCGGCGATCAGGTCTGCCCATTCCTTGTGGCCCTGGCTCGTATCCAGGAGCATGCGCTCGGGGCCCGTGCCGATGAGGTAAGTGTTTGTGCCCTGGAGGGTGAATTTCCCGGCGTTCTGGCCTAGAATACGAATGCAGCGTGGGCTGAGGACCTCGACGTCTGGGATGGAAGGGAGGCGGGAGAGCTGCGTGTCGAGGTAGTCTTCGAAGGCGCAGATGTTCAGGGCCTTGTTGATCTGCTTGTAGCCACCCTTGTGCTTGTCCTCATAGTTTCCCTTGTTAACGACCTCGGGCTCTGCGTGTGGAGCCATGTTGAAGCTGACTCGAGAGAGTGGTGTTTGGTGAAGAGAGGAGATGGCCTGTCCCGACGAAGACAACACGAGTGTCACGCCAATAAAACATGGTCGATCGGACATAGCTGGCGACCAGTCACTCATCGTCGGACCGACGCCAAATTATGACTTCTCCGGGATCCGGTAATCGCCGTCCACGCGGGCTCGTCCCACGTAAAATGACTGAAAGGATGTAAAGTCATTCCGCGCGCTCCAAGCAATTGAGGCAACCAAGCTCAACCATACGCCCCCAATGGTGCACCACGCAATCTCCATCAACGCAGTCGGAGATAAACACGAATTCGATGTAGAAAAATGGCTGCCGACTTCTAACAGCAACGACCTGCCAGAGAGGCAGCCAAGTACCGGTCTCGATGTCTTGATCGTGGGGGCTGGCATGGGTGGGCTCACCACGGCGCTGGAGTGTTGGCGTAAGGGACACAACGTCTTGGGAATCTTGGAACGCAACGATGGGCCCGTCTATTCAGGAGATATCATCGTTATGCTACCGTCGGCCGTGTCGGTGGTGAGGCATTGGCCTGCCATGCAACGTGACATGGATGCCGAGCAAGTCAACGCGGTTGTGAGCTACGAGACGCATCGAGGCGAGCACGTCTACGGCCCCACGGTACCCTCATATAACGACGCCGAGCATCGACAAGAGCGCGAAGAAAAGGGCCACCGCCCGTTTGTGGCACCTGCCCAGATCCGAAGCACGTTCTATCGAATGCTCCTCCGACAGGTCGCGCGGCTTGGCATGTCCATCGAGTACGGAAAGACGGTACGTAGCTATTTCGAAGATGAACGCCAAGGCAAAGGTGGAGTCGTGCTTCAAGACGACGAGTATGTATACTAGCCTGCCTAGAATAATCCTGGCCAACAACTGATCTGATCGAACTTAGGGTACGTCTGGCGGACATTGTCGTTGCTGCTGACGGCTTGAAATCCAAATCTGAAGTGCTCATCCACGGCCGCCATGCGGCGCCGCCCAAGTCCAGCGGCATGTCGATTTACCGTACTGCCTACTCCAAGGAAGTGGCCATGAAAGATCCTGTGGTACGAGAGCGGTGGGGCAACAAGCCCCCGTCTGGGAGTACTGGCTGGGCCCCGGTATGTACATGGGTGTTTTCATCTCGGACGACATCGTCTCGTGGGGATTCACGCCGCTCGACGCGCAAGGCGAGGCGACGGAGACGTGGGAGCCGGATACCAATCCCGAGACTATCGTGAACGAGCTACTCAAAGTACCCGGGTGGGACCCAGCCATGCTAGCTCTTGTGCGAACCTGCCCCCACGACGTCGTCCACTGGCCGTTGCTCTGGAGAGATCTCAAGCGCGACTGGGCGTCCCAGGGGGGCCGGGTGGTGCAGGTCGGGGACAGCGCGCACAGCTTCACGCCCACGTCTGGCAACGGCGCGACGCAAGCCCTCGAGGACGCCGTCACGCTCGCAGCCTGCCTCCAGCTAGCGGGCAAGAGCGGGGCCCCAACTGGCACCAAGATATACAACCTCCTCCGCTACGAGCGCGTCAGCTGCGCGCAAAAGATGGCGTTCGTCAACGCGCAGCTCAAGACGGCCACGGACTGGGACGCCATCTGGAAGGAACCGTGGCGGGTGCGAACGCGCTTCCCGAAGTGGATCTTCAGCCACGACCCGGAAGCGTACGCGTACGAGAAGTACGGGGAGGCATTTGCGCACCTTGTCAGCGGCGCCGAATTCAACAACACGAACTTTCCCGCGGGCCACACGTTTGTGCCGTGGACGGTGGACGAGGTGGCGGGGGCGATGAGGGAGGGGAAGCGCGTCGAGGACCTGCTGGACGGCGATTGGTCGTGACCATACATAAGCAACACGCCGGGGATGGAAAAAAACGCGTCACGAAGTCACGAACCTGCACCTCTTCTAAGACTTAAATAATTCATGCTGTATCTATTGAGGCCATGGCTTGCTTTGGTCTTCGATGAACCGAAATGTTCCTGCGATTTCTCCCGTTGTGACCGCTGCGTGCCTGCCGATCCGCATGTGAATGCTATACGTGGCTAGCGCGCTGTGCCTGAGGCATGGTCCATGTAGTCTAATTGGATAAGTTTTCAGGTTGCGTGACATACAATACATACAGAGGTACCATGGTTGGACAGCGTCGTGCTGGAGTTTAGCATATGTTACCCAGGCATGGAAGGTTCACATGAGTTTCTTTGTCCCGGGCCCGAGAGCCCATGTGCACCAGGGTAATACGAAAACGAAACAACATGTTTTGAGAAGCAAAATTTGAAATTTCATGTATTCATTAAGTCCCCATGAGAAGTCCCCCATGATGTATATAAAGCCCCCGAAAACCATGTAAACCCAAGAAGAAAGAGAATTGACCCGACCCATCCCCATACTCAAACAAACATCATGACCGTGGAGAAAAAGGAAAATCAAGACGTCTGGAACTTCTTGGACACACCCGGCTGGATAGCCTCGATAGCCTTGAGCACCTCGGCGGCAACGCGCTCCTGGTCCTCCTGACCCTTCGCATCCGTCACCAACTTGGAGGGCTCCTCAACCACGCAGTCGCTCAGGTACTTGCCGTGGGTCTCGACGCCGGCCTGGCCACCGTGCCACACGGTGCGGCCACCGACCTCGGTCGTGCGCGCAACAGCCAGCCTGAAGAGGTAGAAGCCCCAGCCGTCGGTGTCACGGGCGAGCTCGGACCAGCACAGGCCGGGGTTCAAGATGTTGATGGTGACGGGGAACTCGCTGGCCGGGTGGTGAGCGGCGATGGCGCGGGTGACGTGCAGGATGATGAGCTTGGAAACGGGGTACTGCTGGTCCCAGTACTTTTCTGCGGTGGCCTTGTCGGAGACGGTGTTGAGGATCTGGCCGTCTGGGGCGTCGCGCTGGGGGAAGGTGGTGTGCTCGTAGGCGGCGGAGCCGACGATGGAGAAGGTGGGACGGACGCCGAATTTCTTGGCGGTCTCGATCATCTTGGGCATCATGTTGGCGAGGAGGAGGGTGGTGGAGATGACGTTGACGGCGATGCCCTCCTCGTGGCCGTTGAGCTCGTGGTAGTCGGAGCGAACGACACCGGCATTGGCGCTGAAGATGTCGACGCGCTCGAGCTCCGTCTCGGCACGCTTTGCGAAGGCCTGGACGCTGGCGTAGTCGCTCATGTCGAGCTTCCACACGAAGACATTCTTGTTGCCGGTGCTGCTGATGATCTCTTCCTTGGCGACCTCTCCCTTGCTGACGGTGCGGACAGCGAGGATGAGCTTGCCGGCGCCTAGACGGGCATAATGGCGAGCTGCCTCCTTGCCGAGACCGGTGTTGCTGCCAGTGATGATGATGGTCTTGCCGGCAAAGTTGCCCTTGGGGTACGGGGGCGTCTTGAAGAACTGGCTGTAGAGGAAACCCATGGCTGAGGGGTGATGTGAAGGGTGGTGTGGAGGAGTGATGTGAGGAGTGAAAGAATCGATGTGACAAGTGATGTGAGCAGTGGTGTGAGGAATTGTCTGACCAGATATGATCTTGCAGAGAAGAAAGTGGTGTGGAAATACAAGCTGAGAGGCAGGAGTGGAGCTAGAGAAGTAGGTTGAGAGCAGCCAGCAGAGTGGGGCTCGCTCAAAGAAAAAGAGGCACGGCGAGCGTACGAGACCAGGGCGTCTTCTTTGATTGCGTGTATTCCGTTTCGGAATTAGTGCGGATGCAGCGGGGTTAGCGGCGTCAAGCCGCCTTCCCGTGTCACGTCTCGCTGTTGTGCTTGGAACCGACGCTGGTGGCCCGCCTGCGCCCCCGGTCAAAGTGACAAGCCCGTGTCAGTGTGACAAAACATGACATCGGCCCTGCACCCGCCCTTAACCCCGCCTCCGACCCGACCCCTGTCCTCGCGCCTTCCGCCCCGAGAACGCGACCGGGCGCGCTTGCCTCGTCGATCCCGTGCACCTGCCCCGCCCCAGTAGGACCCAGCGCCGCACCTCCCTTGCTGACTAGCTGCGTGGGGGCGCCTGCCTGGGTGACGCCCCATCGCCATCGCCCCGCGTGGGGCCCACCCGCTCAACACTGGCTGACGACGGTTGAGCTCTGGGTGACCTTGCTCTGCTCAGGTCATGTGGGGTCAAGCGGGCTTTCTGGACCGTCGCTGCCACTGTCTTGACTTTGGTGACTGCAAAGTCCGTGGACGACCAATTTCATGACCTTCTCGAGCCAAATGAAAAGCAACGCAACGCAGACGGGAGCCATGTTTCAAACTGCACTTTCCGGCTCCTCAGTATAGTTCAACACCATGCCTACCTACGCCGTCCTTGGATCCACGGGCAACTGTGGCACTGCCCTCATCCAGAACCTGCTCCAGTCGCCCGAGAACAAGATCAACGCCTACTGCCGCAACGTCGCAAAGCTGCACAAGCTCCTCCCAGAGGTCATCGACAACAAGCAGGTCACCGTCTTCGCCGGCAGCATCAACGATGCCGAGCTCATCGAATCCTGCGTCAAGGACACCCAGGCCATCTTCATGGTAGCCACCACCAACGACAACGTCCCGGGATGCCGCGTCAGCCAGGTAAGACTGCACCCAAGTCCCTTCCATTTCCCCCTCTCCCTCCCCAAGACACTGACCCAAGCTAATGCACACACCCGCCTGCAGGACAGCGCCATCGCCGTCATCGGCGCCCTCAAGAACATCAAGGCCAAGGCCCAACCCGGCCTCAAGCTCCCGTCCCTGGTCCTGCTCAGCTCCGCCACCATCGACGACTACCTCAGCCGCCACATGCCCGGGTGGTTCCGCCCCATCATGCTGGCGGCCGCTTCGCACGTGTACGAGGACCTGCGCGTCGCCGAGAAGATCATGCGCGCTGAGTCCTCATGGCTGTCGTGCATCTTCATCAAGCCTGCTGGCCTCTCGCCCGACGTCTCGCGGGGTCACCGCTTGACGCTCGACGAGGAGGAGAGCTTCATCAGCTACCTGGATCTTTCTGCGGGTATGATTGAGGCGGCTCAGGACCCTGAGGGCCGCTATGAGGGCAGGAACGTTGGTGTTGTGAATGCGAAGAGGGGGACGGGCGCGAAGTTCCCTTCGGGGACTCCGATGTGCATTTTGATGGGATTGATTAGACATTTCTTCCCGTGGTCGCACCCGTATCTGCCGTCGGGTACTGGGCCTGCTTAGGTAGGTGGTGGTTAGATGAATGACTTAGACGGCTTGTTTGTAACATCAACTGTTATTACCCTTTACGAAATCGAATAGCATATTATTTCAATTGCATTGATTGAGACCTTTGAAGGTGCTGATGTAAGTGAACTTGCAGTACGGTGTATTTTGTCCGGTTGGCTTTGATGATTCTTCAACTGCTGCCTACCATCCATTTCAGCAGAAGTGAATCAGCAGTGGTTTTTTTCTCTTCCTTTTCACTGTCACCTATTGACGGGTGGATCGATTGGAGAAAGGTGTTTATCATATAAGAGCAAGCACGCACTAATTCTACTCAGGCCATTGAGCTCCTTATCATCTGTGATTTCTATTCATCGTGATATTCTGTAGGCTTATCTGCGTGTAGCTGAAGACTGATCAACACTTTGTATCCGCGTTCTACTCCCCACCGCACCCGCGCACATCTCTACCCCAAGCACACCTGGGCAGTATTCACAGCACGACAGCATGTGTATACATCCGAAGCACTGTTCATCAAGAAACCATAAATATACTCCATTTTAAATCTAACCATCAAGTCAAGAAAAGTATGCACAAACATCACATCACCCCTACGGCGCCGTCGCAATCAAATCAGGCCTCTTCCACGGCTGCGGGAACCCCGTAAACGGCACCCACTTCAAATCCGTCGGCAAGTCCTTTGTCGTATCCTGGCACATCCTCGCCAGCTTCAACCACATGTCGCCCTTCATGGGGAAATACTCTGCATACTGCCCTTCCTCGTACTCTTTCGCCTCGTCCTGCCCGTTCTTCAGCGCCCGGATGAACTTGGCCGCGTGCCCGTCGTCGTGCTCCTTGATCACCAGCGAAAACAGGTCGTCCCACGACAGCCCGTCGCTCTCGGGGTTCGCGTACTCGGTGATGGCGGTGGTGTCGAGCGCGGCGCACCCGGAGACGGCGTACCACGCGAGGTCGAGCCGGGCTTTCCACTCGGCCAGGCGCACGCGGTCCGCGAGCGGGATCCAGTCCTGCTTGTTGAAGACGGTGAAGAAGATGCTGCTCGTGACACAGTGCATGTAGAAGAAGTCGATCTTCGTCTTGCGCGTGACCTGGGCTCTGTCCTGGGCGGCGCCCGCAAAGTACGCGCACGTGCTGATCATCTCGGTGGTGCGGCGCTTGAGGTCCTCCTCATCGATCTGGATGCGGAAGCGGGCTGCGAGGCTGGACATGTCTTCGAGGGCGCGGCCGACGATGCCGTTGCGCATCTTGAAGCCGAAGTCGGTCCAGACGGGGGCATTGCGGATGGTGTCGTTGGCGCGGACCTGGTGGATGAGGTCGATCATGGACTCGGGCTTGATGGAGGGGTACAGGATGCTGGCCTCGGCCTCTGCGCTCTGGAACAGCTTGCTGATGTTTGCATCGTCGTGGGCGGCGGCCTGCGCGAGGGCCTCTGCGACGATGGCCGGGGACTGGAATTCGACGCCCAGGCCGAGATGGATGATGGGGTGGTAGGCGCCCTCGTACATGCGGGCAAGGATGAGGTCGGCTACGGGCGTGCGCGCTAGCACGTACTGGAGGATGCACTCTTTCCAGCCCTTGGCGTCGATCTCGCCCTTGAAGAACTCGAGGTAGGTGTGGTACTGGTGGACCTGGCCGACGAGGGACTTGAGCAGGGCCTCGGGGTCGTCCTTGTTGCGAAGCTGGGAGAGGAGTTCGGCGTCGACAGAGGGCATGACGCGCTGGATGGGGGTTCCGTCATCGTAGCGGGCGGCGAGCTCCTCGGGGGTTCCGCCCAGAGACAGGACGGTGAGAAGGCTGTGGACGATGTGGTTGTGGCCCGCTGTGTCGCGGAAAAACATGTGCCATTCCTCGTGGTTCTTCTGGAGCAGCCTGTTGCACTCCTTGATGGCATCCGGCGTAATCTCGGTGTTGGCCTGGATGAGCCCAACGTGGGAAGGAGAAATTCTGATTGCCTCAGTCGCCATGGTAGTAATTGATTTCGTGTCTCGTTAATTCGTTATTCTGAGAAATCTCACACATTCATATGCTGGTTTTTATTTCTCCCCCACGGAAACCGGCAGCTGCAGCTTCCAATAAGCGCCGGAGAACAATGTACAATATCGGAACCCGAGAGTCCGACATACGTGGTTCACTATGTAGAAGGACAGGCGTATCACGTTCGATCATGCCACATGGTGGTGTGAGGGTGACGCTGGCTTATTGCGATTCAGATCGTAGACAATAAGAAAAGTGAAACTACCTTGAGCGTTGATGCAGGTTCATCAGCCCACCACCACAATTTAGTAACAACCAGAAGATACCATGATCACAACAAAAGAAAATCTATGTTACACCATATCTTTAAAATCCCGAGCCAGAACATATCTTCACTGTGCTTAACCTTAGATCGTTTTTGTCGCAGTCCGTCGCAGATACTTCAGTACAGCGTCTTGCACATCAGATTTGATGATCTTGTGCGTCGCATTAACGGGGAACTCTGAGAACCCCAGCTGTTTCAAGGACACAACTTCTCCAAGTGCATAATCCTTTCCAAGCTCCGCACGGATGTGCTGCTTGACCTGTTCTGCGCTCGAGTTGTCGAAAGAGTCGACAACCGCATATGGTTCAGCACCCAGAACCGGATGCGGTACTGGCACCACAACAGCCTAAACCACACGTTAGCTAAGACGAAGAATCAAAATCAAGGGAAATATCCACAACGTACCTGGCACTCGGTGAAAGCAGCAACACAGCTCTCAATCACCGCCGGCGCAATCGTCACGCCCCCTCTGAATCATATCCTTCTTCCTCCCCAATATAAACACCAACCCCTGCCTATCCATCATCGCCATATCCCCCGTATTAAACCACCTCCCTTTTCCATCCTCATAAAACTGCTCCGCCGACCTCCCCTCCGTATACTGACTAATAATGCTCGGGCACAGAATATGCAACTCCCCGAGCTCCCCCTCTTCACCGCAACCCCCTGCCTCGCCGTCGACGACAACCTGATCGTCGCCCCCGCGGCGACCACCCCAACGGGGCAAATCTGCCCGCCGACGAACGGGATAAATTCAACGGGGGTCTCGAGGAAGGGCCACGAGAAGACGCCGGGGCCCTCGGTCATTCCGTGGTTGACGCACACTTGGGCTTTGGGAAAGAGCGACGCGCATTTCACGAGGCATTGCTTTGTCACAGCGTCGCCGCCGATTTGGATACGCTTGACGCAGGAGATGTCGAGGGGGAGGCGGCGAGGGCGGTGGCGAATTCGTTGACCATGGGGGGCGTGAGGACGAGGAAGGAGGCGGAGAGGTGGGAGATGGCGTTTATGGCGTCGTTGACGCTGGGGGCGTGTTAGCATGTTCTTTTCTCTTACTCATTCTGTTCTTGCGAGGCTTGATAGTCTATGGGATACATAGAAAAGAAGGGGAGTTGTAAAATCGAAATCATGCAAATAACATACCTGAACGTCTGCCCCGTGAGCACCAATGCCCCTCCCGCCCTCCACGTCTGCAGCGTCTGCGCCGGCGCAATCCCCCTCGAATTATGCGGCTGCATCAAAGCGCACTTCGCGGCTCCCGAGTCCGAATCAATCAGCCACGTCTGCGAGTGCAACGCATGCGAGATCGCGGCCACCGTCTGAGGACATCCCTTCGGCATGCCAGACGTGCCGGAGGTGAACATGATCGAATTGATGCGACTCGGATCGTCGTGCCGGGCGTCTGACACCAGCGCTGCGTCATCAACCGCACCCTGCGCGTCTGCAGACGAGGCGACCGAAACGAGCGTCTTCCAGTCTGCATTGGGGTTGGACAGGCAGACGCGGACGGGGCGCGGGAGGCCCAGCTCGGACATGGCGACGTCGAGGGCTTTGCCGCTTGAGGCGTCGGGCGCGACGACGAGCTGGGGCTTGATGACTTGCAGGGTGTGTTTGAGCGCCGTGTAGCCTGCGATGTCGAGGGAGCTGGGGTCCATGTTCACGTATGTGATGCGCAGTAAGATGCAGGCCCACAGGAGGATGGCGTATTCGGCGCCGTTGGGGATGAGCATCACCATTCTGGTATTGGGTTTTACACCGATGGCTAGGAGGCCCTTGGCGAGTTGGAGACCGTTGCGGTGGAGTTGTTCGTATGTTAGGGTGAAGGCTACATTGTTGATCTCGCGGGTGGGCGTGCTGGGAGGCGATGCCAAAGGACTGTCGGTCTTGCACCAGAGGCTGCGTGTGATGTTGTCGCGCTGGATGTCCTTTTCCGCAGATAGGGCGACCAATTCGTGAACGCTGCGCGACTGCTCCGTCAGGCAGATGACAGCTGGCTCGTGAGGGTTCTTCCTGAGCCCCAGCTCGACGTGCTCAAAGACTGATAACTGAGGCCAAGTTTTCCCCTGGACTTCCGCGTCTCCATTTTCCACTTCAGCCTCCTTCTTTGCATTCTCCCCAGAGGCCGTGTTCAAGCGGAAATAGGCGAAGGCGAAAAGCGAGAAAACGATGCTAAGGACAGCATGATCCATCACGAAGCGCAGCGCGGACGCAATCAAAGAGTAACTCATCGTGTATTCTCTAAACACCAGAATGCAAACTACGTAGCAGTCCGCTCGAACGAACACCCCTCCTGATAAAACTCATCCGTCACTTCGCAGCACAGTCATTCCGGACTCCAGCCCCGCTGCCCAAACCGTCCTCCTGAAGTCCTACGCACCACGACGTGGGGTATCCTGTGAAAGATGACAAGTTCAACAAAACATGTCATGTTCTGCCCAGCGTCCCCCTTTCACAAGTACGCCATAGGGGCAGTGCGAAAGCCCACACGATTCAGGAGGGGGGATGAGGTAATCTAGACAGGAGGCGGCTAGTGGGGCAACTTTTCTCGGGAAGGTGGCGAAAGTCGGGTCGGGGTGGGGCACTTCGGGGCGGGACGAGCGTAATTCTCCTATTTGTCAGTACTCTGGATCTACGATGTCGGGTCATAATGCTGATCTGCGTTAATTAAGCGAGCCCCGATTCTTACAGATCTCGGTGCGAAGATCGGAGACCGAAATATCCTGTGCTCTCATTGGCCAATAGTTTGATTTTTCTTACAGGCTTGGATGCATGGAATTTGTGTGAAGTCAGATGTCTAGATTGGAGGTTCACGTGCCATCCATGTCACGTGTGAGATGGAAGTTGCGATGATACGCGTGTGGCAATGAGGCTGTTGAGATGAAGTAGGTTTATGGCTGCGAGGTTTTAGAAATAATATACGTGCTTGCTAGAGACTCAACCTATGGGCCTGTTTACCTTATGTACAGTAATAGGTTGCAACTTCTAAATTTTTGAACGCGCTTTCTAGTAGAAGTAAAGTTTACCATGTTCAAAATCTAAGATCCTTTCGAATTATACTTGTGGTGTACTCACTCTGAAGCAACACCCATGACTGGTGAAAATAAACTCCTGTAATAACCCCAAGACACAAAATCCATCTAACATAGTTTCCAATTGGTCTTCACCCCCATCTACTCCCTCACCCACCCCCTTCTCAATTTTAGTACACACAGCTCCCCGCCATTACTGCCAGAATGTCCCAATCGCACCAAGAACAGCACCAATCAGAGGGAAAGTCGATCTCGTCGCATGCATCGCCGCCCACTTCACGACCAAAGCCTTCGCCTCCGTGATACCCATGACGCCCGCCGCGGTGGCCGCAGCCTCCCCCAGCACGCAGTGTCGCCGTCGCCGCCTCTAACGCAAACAGCCGGTCGTTGGTAGGTACCATGACAAGCAGAGTGAACGGAATGATGCTCACGGTGACGAGTCCCGCAAGAGCAAGCAGACGCCACGACGCCGCGGGCTGCTTGGCGCGTCGCTTCTGCAAACACGCGTATGTGTAGAGGGAAAAGGTGCCGATCGCCATGCCCGGGAGCACCTGGTGGCCGTAGTGGTACATGCGTGCCCACTCGTGGAAGAGCAGGGGAGACGTGGGCGTTGTGTCGAGGAAGACGGGGACGGCCATGACGGCGAGCGACATCATGGATCCTGAGGCGCGTTAGATGTGTCGAAAATAAGTAGATATGGGCAGTAGCTTACCGGAGAGGAATGAGCCCATGACAATGGCTGCGACCTGAGCGGTGCTAGATTTGCTCGCCACGCTGGTTTCAGCGCTCTCGCCTTCGACCAGTTTGCCGTGCGCGATGAAATCCGTGACCCAGCCGATTGTCATCGAGCTTCGCTGGGTGTCTGCAAAGTTGACGTGATCGCCTGAAATCATGTTCTTGTATGCAGCGTCTTCCCGCATGCGCTGGTAGTCCTCTACGCTTTTGAAGTACACCTGGCTGAAGCAGTCGAAGTCGGCCAAGTTGACAAAGTGGGCATCGAAGAGCCGGCGCATGAGATCGCGAGTTTCGCTCGTGTTGTGAAGCTACAAAAACATTAGTTTCTCGTAATCGAGGTTTCTCTGGGCCGTCTAACCATGGTCCATCGCACGACGCCATATTTGACCATGAGTCCTTTGGTCATTGGGCCAGAAACTTTGGTCATGTGGTGCATGTATGCTTCCTCTGTCATCCCTTTTGCGCGGTATCCGCAGATGGTGAGGCAGAGGAGCTTTCCATCCTTGTTGTTGAGCGGAGGGGCGGGGTATCCGTTCTGTGCGGCCATGGTGAGGTGTTCGAGGAGGACGAGTGGGAGGGTGGGTTACGGAGGATTCTTGAGTACAAGCAGATGGGCGTTGGTCCGACTTATATGTACTGATCCATGCGTACTATAATCCCGAATCCCGGGAACCGAACAAAATGGTGGGGTGATCTAGGTTACGCGGCGTGGTGTTTCTCGGAGAAACGTGTTACGTGTAGCCTCGAGTTTATGCGGTGTTTCAATCACAAACATTACGACATGAACACTTTCACTGTCATGAGCATTTGAGAGCTCATTGATCAAGCAATTTATAGGGACTGGACTTAAATTTTACTTTTTCATTATGTCATCTATGGAGTTACATGCAAGGAAATATTTATAACATGTCAAGGAAATCCGACAACTCCCAAATTATGAAGCCAACCCAACCAGTACAATTTTAACAAGGTGTTGAACCTCAAATATGTAACAAGTGCTTCAGCCTCAGCCGTGGTACTCTTCCAACCAAGCGCGCAGATCTCCAATAGTCGGGTACTCAAGAAACAGACTTCCGCTAACGACCACGCCGAGCTTCTCGCGAAAGGTCTCGGCAATGACCAAACTCATCAGGGAGTCGACACCCAGACTGGCAAAGTGCGCATCGTCTGTGAGGTCCTCGGGGTCGAGCTCAGACTCCTTGGCGATGATGGCAAGAGCCTTCGCACTGATGCTGTCGGGGTTGGCCGCCTTGGGCGCCTCAGCAGCCGGCTTCTCTTCCGCATCCGCTTCCGAAGATGCAGATGACATGGAGGTAGCAGGAGTGAGGAGATCGACGGGAACCTCAACGACGGGGGCGGGCTTAGGAGCAGCGGGCTTGGGGGCCGGTGCAGCCTTGGGGGCAGGAGCAGCGACGGGAGCGGAGGAAGCGACCGGGGGTGCCTTAGAGTCATCGGGGGCGGAGAAGAAGCGGCTGAGCAGGATACGGGGGTACTTGTGGAACTTGATTCCGTTGACCATACCGATGATCTCGTCGTTCTGCATGATGAAAACATCACCGAGGAAGGTGGTGTTGTCCTCAGGAGTGGGGATCATCTTGACGTAGGAACGGTACTTGGCACCAGCCACGAGGGGCTTCGCGAAGCGCATACCCTCCCATCCAGGAGTGACGCAGAAGTTGCTCTTGGGCTCCATCGACTCAGTCACGTTGCAGATGAAACCAGCAATGTGGGCGACGCTGTCGATGAAGTAGGGAGGAACAGTCCATGTGCCACCCTTCTCGGTGGTCAAGGTGACATCGGCGAAGGCCTCGAGGTCGTTCAGAACGACGGAGGTCATACCCCTGTACTTGTCGTGGTAGTCGACCAAGTTGTTGGCAAACAGGGTGTAGGCCATGCTGCGGTTGAACCGGTTGGCACCACCGCTGCTAACCAACTCCTCGAGCTGGCTGATGCGAGACTGGATCAAGTGGGTCATGGGCAACCAGGAGTTCAACCAGTCAGAAGCAGGGGAGTAGTAGAGGTTGGCAGTGGCAAATGGCTCCTCAGCCCTCGCACCGTTAGAGTGGACGTTGTACCAGATCATGTTAGCAGTGCGGGTGTTGATGTCGGTCGTGGAGATCTCAACCTGGATGCGCTGGGCGACATCGGGGTTGGCGTTGGCAACGAGACCCTTGAAAACTTCAAGGTTGGCGATGTTGATCTTCATGTCCTTGGTGCCATTGGTCTTCTTCAGGAGGTACTCTCCCAAAGTGTACGCAATATCAGCATGGATAGACTGTAGTTTTTGTTAGTACGATTACATACAAATTTAATGAGGGATTGGAAACTTACCGAAGTGACAACACCACATCCGTTCATCTTGTGACCCCAAGCGGCAGCCCTGAAATCAGGGTGAGCCATGTCGGACTGCATGATGACAGTTCCCGCAGAGCCAGAGAAGCGCTCTTCGATGATACGCTGGACCACCGAAGTGCTAAGGCTGGAAACGCTGGATGGCAGCTCAGGAGTCCTCTGGACAGCCTGGGCGGCCTTCTCGGCCTCGTAGAAGGTGTTACCCTTAGTAAGAGCCCAGTCACCGTTGTACTGGATCCAGTGGTTCTTCTCGTTCCAGGCGTAGGTAGGAAGATCAAGCAGAGTCAACGACTTCTCGAACGGGTTGTGGAACTCGTTCCAGTCGACGGAAATGCCCGAGGTGTGCAGGGCTGCAAGACTGGTTGCCAAGGTAGAGAAGTTGTTCTCGTCCCTGCGCAGAGAGGGCACAGTCGCGCTGGAGGGAGCAAGCGTGGACTTCACGAAACCAATAGAGACGGGGTGGGGACCAATCTCAATGAAGACGGTGTCATCCTCGATTGTGCCAATCTCCTTAGCGGTCTGCAGAGCAGCCAAGAAGTTGACTGGCTCGCGGGTGCTGCGGCGCAGGTAGGTACCGTTGACGGTCTTGTCGTCGAAGATGACCTTGTTGAGAAGAGGAGAGATGACAGGGACGGTGGGAGCTTGGAACAGAACACCGCTCTTGGCGATCGCCTCGAACTCGTCCAGAATGGGGTCAGTCTGGGCAGAGTGGAAGGCAAATGCAACCTCAAGGCTGAAGCACTTGTAGCTGTCAGCTTCAAGGATAGGAATCAAGGCGTTGATGTCAGCGACAGGGCCGCTAAGCACAGTCTCCTTGGGTCCGTTGATGCAGGCCACCTCGTAAGGGGTGTTCTTGCCCTCGACGCTCTTGGCGATCTGCTCGAGAGAAGCGCGGACAGCCAACATCTTGTGGCTTCCAGCCTTGCACTGAGCCTCGAGCATCTCTGCCCTCTTACCGACCAGGAAGATGGCCTCAGATGCAGAGATGACACCAGCGACGTGCAGAGCAGCGTATTCACCGAGACTGTGGCCAACGACAACATCGGGCTTCACGCCAAGCGACGCCCAGTACTTAGCCAGGGCAATCTCCGTGCAGCAAAGTGCGAGCTGGGTCATGACCGGGGATTGAGGAAGGTCCTTGTTTCCGACGTTGCTGCCATCCAGAACAGGGATGAACGAAGGGAAGCCTTGACCCTGTGCCAAACCATCGAGAAGCTGGATCTGGGATCGGAAGTAGGCGGATTGGTGGTACAGCTCCAAGTTGAACCATCGGTGGGTAGCGCCCTGGCCGGTGAAAGCGAAAGCAACGGAAGGAGCACCGGTAGCGGGGATAGGCTTGTGAGAGTCGGCGGAAGCCAAAGCAGAGGAGAGCTGGCGCTTGATCTGCTCGATCGAAGAGCCAGTGGCAGTCACACGGTAGTTGTGGTGGTATCTACGAGCAGTGGTCGAGTAGGAGAGGTCAGGAAGCGAAACGCTGGGGTTTGCCTCCAAGTAGGCCAACATGTTCTCGAGGTTACCCTTAAGAGACTGCTTGCCCTTAGCGGAGATAGCCACTGTGTGCACAGGACGAGTATCGGGCTCGGCAATAGCCTTAACCGGGGCATCTTCGATGATCATGCAAGTGTTACCGCCGGCAGCACTGAAGTTGTTCACAACAGCAAGACGGCTCTTGCCAGCCTCACGGGGCCACTCAGTCTTCTCAAGAGCAATCTTGACATTGCGCTTGTCAAGGTCCTTGAACTTGGGGTTCAGGGTACCCTTGATACCGACGTGAGGGGGGATGGCGTTCTTCTCAAGCATGAGCAGAACCTTTACGAGAGCAGTCACACCAGCAGCAGCCTCGCTGTGACCAACGTTGGACTTGACGGCACCAATGTAGAGAGGGTTGGCCGAAGCTCGCTTCTTCTTCAAAGGAGCGAAGACGTTGGTGACGGACTGGATTTCCTCAGCGTCACCAGCCTGGGTACCAGTTCCGTGCATCTCAACGAAACCGACGTTGAGAGGGTTGATAGCTGCGCGGTTGGAGACAAGGTTTCCAAGGTAGGCCTGGTGACCAGCGTGGGGGTGGGTGATGGAAATGGCCTCAGCGGAGTGGTTGGTTGCGGCAGAGAGGATAACACCGAGGATGTTGTCGTTATCGTTCTGGGCATCTTCGAGACGCTTCAGGACGATGGAGGCAACAGCGTCAGCACCTATTTAAAATTAGAATCACATGAAGATCATACAGTCACAGATAGAGTGAATCACTTACGGCAGTATCCATCAGCCTCAGCATCCCAGGTCTTGCAAGCATTGGGAGTCTTGGACAAGAAGTGACCGTTACCCAGACCAGCGAAAGCGTCAGAGTTGGTCAACACGTTGGTTCCACCAGCCACGGCCATATCGATCTCGTTGGCCCAGAGCGCCGTACAAGCACTTTGTATCGTCGCCAAACTGGAAGAGCAAGCGGTATCGATGTTGTAGCTGGGGCCAGAGAACTTGAAGAAGTAGTTGATTCTTCCGGGTCCGAAAGCTCGGCATCCACCGGGGATAAAGTAGGTGCTGATCTCCTGTGCGGAGTTGACTTCACGGTAATCGTCACTAGCCTGGCCGTAGAAGGTACCAGTTCGGTGCAGATCGGTGGCGGCAGTTCGGTTTCCAACGTAACCAGCACGCTCGAGAGCTTCATAAGCCGTTACGAGACCAAGACGCTGCATGGGATCCGTTTGAGCGGCTTCACGAGGCGACATGTTGAAGAAAGGCGCGTCGAATAGTCCAGGCTCATCGATAAAGCATCCATATGGAGTGTACGAGGTGTTCAAACGCTTGCCAGTGGGGTCGAAGTGAGTGTCTACGTCGAAACGATCGGCGGGGATCTTCCTGTGGACATCAAGACCTTGCTCGAGCAATTCCCAGAACTTCTGGGTGCTGGAAGCACCTCCGGGCATCCTGCACGACATACCAACGATGGCGATCTTGGAGTTGATAGGGTCTCTGTTTCCGCCATCGCTCAGGCCAGCGTCAACAGCAGGAGAGGATTTGTTGTTGAGCCAAGCACCGAGGTCTTCGGTCGACACCTCAGAGTCAGCCTTCAAGGCAGCGGAAAGCTCCAATGAAGGAAGCGAGGACTGGAACACAAGCAATTGAGCAGAGCCGTAGGACTCGCGCTGGGCAATGCCATCGACAACCTTGTTCCACTGAATCGCCTGGGTGAGGATCTCGTGAACGATTTGATCGAAAAGGCCAGTGGCGCTGGTAGCAGTGAAAGGCTTGCCGGTGCTGGTAGAGTAAAGGTCGTACTGAGGAGAGAAGCGAGAGTTGATCTTCGCCAATGACGGGGTTGAAGTAATTTGTCGTACGTTCTCCTCGGTGTAGATGTGGGCAGCGTGGCAGAGACCAGAGTAAACGGGGAGAGCAATGCTCCTCAGGTCGCGGAAGAAGTCGTCAGACTTGAACAACTTCTTTAACCGTCCCGGGGGACCGCTGATTGTCACGGAAGTAGCACTGTAGGCGCTGATGAAGATCTTCGCAGCCTCGGGGGTTTGCTCCTTCGCGTGGATTGCTGTGAGGTGTTGCTGAACTTCTTCGGCAACGACGTTGGGGACAACGTAGGCCCACGAATCCAATGGCGCATCATCATGGAAATCGTCCTGGTGGAGGTTCTGGGAGACCTGGTTGACGAGGACTCCGAGGCGGAATGCCTGCCTCAGGACTTCAGCTCCAATGGTGGCGATATCGGTCACAGTCTTGGCTAATGAGAAAGCCGGTGCAGCCAACAGTCCTATTCCGAGACCAGCCAAGCAGGTGCTGGAATCATACTGCTCGAGGGCACTGGGGTTCTCCTCGAAGTACCTGTGCAGACACGATTATTAGCCTATGGTTTCAAAGATGCAATTGGTGCTAAAACGTACGAGATGAGAGTTCCAAGCTCGGCAATGCAAAGGAGAAGACCGTCAACAGATCCAGAGAGAGGACCGCGGCGCAGCTCGGTAAAGTCCAGGAAGGTAAGGACGGTCTCGAAGGTGGGGACCAAACGCCTCAGCTCGGTCGGCAGCTGGCGAGTCTCTTCGCGAATGGCAATCGAGGCATCTTGAAGGAAACGGGCAAGGATTGGGTGCTGTCTGCTCTTGCTTCGCTGATTCAGCTCCCGGAAGAGGACGGGGAGCTCGTCGAACTGGCACTCGTTGCTGAAGTAAACGACCTTCATCATGCACCACTGAGAGTTGTCGTATTAGGCGTGGTGCAGGTGATGTTAATGACGGGATGAAAGAACAATGGAGCAGATCGTCTCTTGTACTCTACGTAGCTTTCCAACTAGTAATGCGCATTGAATACAGAAGTGACTAGCTCGGGGAATGACCGTTCACTATCGCTCCATTATGCACAGAGCCCATCCATTATCGTTCAAAGGCACGTTCGGACGCCTAGCGGAGGCCGACCCGGGGGACCAAACCTTTGGTTGGCCTTTCCCTAGCCTATCCTCTAAAGAGATATCGGTCTAGGCACCGGGATGCGGAGAGTATACATGCGCACAGATCAAGTCGGACACCGATGCCCCGAGGCACACGATTGGTGGAGAAGCGACATTTCCACGTGCGTCGCACGTGCTCGCGTCAGTCCCGAAAGGGTCGCTGACCAACAACCGTATGCCTGTCACCGGAGCATGCCTCTGACAGTCCAACATGCTCAAAATAAAATTTCGGCGCCTGTTCTGACAGTCGGACGCATTGGCCTGCGCCACTAACCCAACAGCTGAACAAGCTCAAACCATTCTCTCTGCGCCACTCAGCCAGCATGTCACGTTCATGATCATTCATCCAACGGCTGAGCAGTTTCAAGGGGCCATCTCCTCTCTAGCCACTCGGCCGTCATGTCACTTTCAATATTGTGTACCCAACACCTGAACAATGTCGAATCATGCTCTCTGCGCCACTCAGCTACGTCGCGTTGATGATCGTTGAACCAACAGCTGAATAATTTCAAACAACCTCCTTTCTCTCTGCGCCACTCGGCCATTATGTCACTTTTAGGATTACCATCTAACACCTGAACAATCTCGACCCATCGTCTCTGTACCACT
This sequence comes from Pseudopithomyces maydicus, assembly GCA_026873275.1. NCBI lineage: Eukaryota > Fungi > Ascomycota > Dothideomycetes > Pleosporales > Didymosphaeriaceae > Pseudopithomyces > Pseudopithomyces maydicus. The sequence goes on along the minus strand of JANTUC010000003.1, from coordinate 2,949,789 downwards.
CGGCCATCGTGTCACCTTTAGGATGGCTCAGCCAACATCCGAACAATCTCAAACCACCCCCTTTGCGCCACTCGGCCGACATGTCACGTTCAGGATGGTTCGATCAGAGTTGTTTGCCAAGTGACACGATCAAATCAGCACAATGGCATTCACTCGATGGTGCTGCATAGCAATATATATGGATGCGTCTGGTTCGTCCCAATGGTTTTTATGCAGGTTCACCGCTCTTCTCTCAACGCATAATCCACCATACGATGGCCAAGCTCTCTGCACTCCTCGTGTTGTCCGGACTCTCATGGGTTGAAGCCATTGTGCTCCCAGAGTTTGCTTCTCCGGTTTCTGCACGAACAGCCGCTGCCAATCAGTACGATTTCGTTATCGTAGGAGGTGGCCCTGCTGGCCTTACTGTTGCCGACCGACTCACGGAAGACCCTAAAGGTTCGTAAAGTGTTTTGATTGGATATTTGAAACTAAGTAATCGTGCTAATGTGGTACAGTCTCGGTTTTGGTCATCGAGATAGGCCCCTTTGACAAGAGGGAAGATGGAATCAACATTCCCGGTGCCTGGAACCCTGTTCCATACCTCTGGCCTAACTTGGAAACCGAACCCCTCACTGCCTTGAACAACCGCAAAGATCGCGTTGTGGTTGGTAAGGTGGTTGGCGGTGGTACCACCGTCAATGCCATGAACGTTCTCAGGTGCGTCCGTTAGAGCTCCCTCAAAAGACTATCATTTGAGGCTAACAATTAGACTCTCAGGGCTACTACTACGGACTACAATGCTTGGGAGTCCCTTGGAAACCCCGGATGGTCGTGGAAGGAAATGGTCCCGTTCTTCAAGAAGGTTCGTTTAATCTTACGAACCTTTGAACCAGAGACTAATCGAGACAGCTTGAAAACTTCACTGAGCCTGACAAAGCATTTGCTGCCGCTAACAACATCACGTACGACCTTTCCGTTAGAGGCAAGGGCGGCCCTCTCAACTACGGATACGCAAACTTCAACTACCCCGCCTCTGGCAAGTGGTGGTCGGCTGCCAAGTCAGTTGGCGTCAAGCCCGCTAAGGACCCCCAATCTGGATCCAACATTGGTATCTTCTGGGTACCTACCGTCTTGGACCCTAAGACCAACACTCGTTGCAGTGCTCGTGTTGCCCGTTACGACCGCGTCAAGTCCCGTACCAACTACCACATTCTCACAGAGAACCAGGTAGAGAAGGTCCTTTTCAAGAACAAGAAGGCCATCGGTGTACGCTACGCTCCGGTTGCTGGTGGAAACTCGACCGATGTTTTCGTTTCCAAGGAAGTCATCGTCGCTGCCGGCGCTCTGCACACACCTCAGGTCCTCCAGCTCTCTGGTGTTGGACCCGAGAAGGTGCTCAAGTCGCTCGGTATCCCCGTCGTTGCCAACCTCCCTGGTGTTGGATCGAACTTGCAGGATCATGCCACGCTCAACGTGCCCTACAACTGTAAGACTCTATCTTTGACAGCGTCTTTGTGTAGTACTGACTGGTATCGCGTTTGTAGTCACCAACCCCATCTTCCCTAACGCTGGATCTCTTGCTGCCAACGCCACATTCGCTGCCGAGCAACGTGCTCTCTTTGACGCCGGTAAGCCCAGTGCTTTCACCGTGGTAAGGACCCTTGGCTCCACCTTCGGAACTTTCTCCTTCAAGGACTTGGTCGGCGTCAGCGCCTCCGTCATGAAAGATGCCGCCAAGCGCGACGCAGCTGCCTCTCTTCTTCCAGGCGAAGACCGCACTGTCATTGCCGGATACAAGGCCCAGCGTGACATTCTCCTCAAGCAATTCCAGAACCCAGAGCTTCCAGTCGTGATGGCAGCCTTCGACACTTTCTCGTCGGTCATGCTTGCTGTCCTGAAGCCCTTCAGCCGTGGAAAGGTCACCATCAAGTCGACCGATCCTAAGGTTGAGCCCACCCTGGACTTCCGCACTGCCAGTGATCCTGCCGATCTGCCTGTCTTCGTTGGCACGCTCCGCAAGCTGCGCGAGATCATGTCTGCGCCTGACATGGCTTCCATGGGTACTTCTGAGATTGCGCCGTTCGGTGCCCACATCCAGAGCGACGAGGATTACACCGCCGCGCTCCGCGAGTCTCTTTCCGTTTCCAGCGCTCACCAGTGCTGCTCTGCACCTATGCTGCCATTGAAGTTGGGCGGTGTCGTCGACGCTAAGCACAATGTGTATGGCGTGACTGGCCTCCGTGTCGTCGATGTCAGCACCTTCCCCATGGCTGTTGCCGGAGGTCCTACCGCCAACGTTTACGGTGTGGCCGAGAAGGTATGTTGTTCTCGTATAGATAATCCCGTGAAAGATGCTAACGGCGACAGGGTGCCGATATTATCAAGAAGGCGTACAAGCTTGCTTAGACTTGAAACAGGATGAGGCGCATAAGCCTCCATGGCCTTGTTGCAGGATGTATTCTTAGACATAGACTTGGTTGATTCGTTTCCTAGGCAGTTGTACTTATTCTTCCCTTATACATGGCGTTCATGCCGTCCTTGTAGTTGCCGTGATTGATTCTTGTGTGTGAAGTCGCTCTGAAGAGAGGTGAAAAGTAAGTTCTTCGAGAAAGATCAAGCTGAGGTTTCCAGTCAAAGGGCGAACTCCAATGTAAACAGACGGCGTGCATCAGCCCAGTACACTTCTAGACAATGATAACCCTCGGTAACCTGCCGGCAGTATATCGCTTGCGCATGATCTTGTGCAGCATTCCAACCCGGCATTCATAACGGCATTGAATACTGGAGTACAGGTGGTCTAGATGCGCACCTGATCACTTGTAATACACTCGACTGGGATCCCCGATGTGCTCTGGAGTCCTCTGATTAGACGGAATTATGGTTGCAGCTGTTGAGATCCCAACGGTTCTCACACATAGTTGTGAAGCTCTTGGCAAATTCAATGCCGAATTTTGTACAACGTTGACTTGGGGTTGATTCGAGTGAGATGGTGAGGGAAATATGACTTTGCAGGCATTTTGCTGACGGCTGGCCGTTGGGACCGACGCGTCGTCAGGTTGCTGTGCTTGCAACAGGCATCCATCCCGAATCAAATATTCTGTTGATTTGTAATGTGCTCAATCAATTAATTGAGCGCGCACATGTTGCTATCCCCCGAGATGGTGGGTGGGATGGAAGTATGGATGGGTCGGTGGTCGGGAGACTCGGAAGACACTAGGTCGTTGCAGCTAAGCCTCTTTGACATAGCGCCCCGATCATCAGCTAGTCCAAGAGAGTGGTACAGTGAACAATGTGAAAGTTGATGCATCAACGAATACGTAGCTGATGAATTGAGAAAATGTGCAATTTCTAAAAGAGAAATTTGACCTCGAGCCACAGTTGTAAACAAGGTATTGCTAACCTTCAACAATAACCTAGGTAGAGATTAGTCTAATACAACTATCGTACAATTTCATGGTGACAATCTGCATTGGAATAGCTGTATATAATTTTGAATATTCACATCTCGTTTCTTTCACACCTTTACGCTGCTTTTTTCTTCTAGAAACTTGTGTATCAATATGTTTTGTGAAGCCGTTAGCTAGTGAATGATTACTATTTCTAGGCAGCATTTCGTGGCCTGGCATCTATTCCGCTTTCGCAATCTACCATTTCAAACGGTAATAGTGTAGAATGTGAAATAAACACTTGTTTGATAGATAAAAGACGATTTCTGTGTTGAAATGGCAGCAATAAATTTGAAAAGTTGATGAAGTTGAAATCTTTTTTCTTGTACGTCTCTCCAAACTTAGCTTTGTAAAAATTCTTTTCTCGTCAAAAGAAGCTCAAAACGAATCAATAATATAATACCGAGTAGTGTTTGTACATACAGATGTATCGAAATAGAAAAATAAAATACTATTTAATAAAATTTTGATGTAAAGCGCTATCGCGGTTGACGAGCTGGTGTGATCGAATTACACCAGGAAGCGAAACAAAACAGTAGTAGATAATTAACTATTGGAATATAGAAGTATTTATAGCTTGAAAGTAAATCTATCAATTGCAGTCCAAGTAATTAGTACACGAAATCAAAGTATAAAGAGTACACGGATTACAGCCAAGTATATAATATTCAGAACTTATGACTGATATGATTAGTCCTCTCTTATTATTTGTTATATTTCACAGCTTGATTCCATAGAGATATTATATAAAGTTCAAAAGCACAGCAATAGTTTCTGCAAAGATTAATTACCCAACAGTTTTTTTCTTCTAGATACTGTATCTAGTCATCAATAGAGAGAAAGCCATCTGAGCTGTGAAATCTCACACACCAAAGCTTACCTTTCTCGAAGACATGCATTAATTTCCGCACTTTATCTTTCTGTGGATCTGTGATGTTCACGCTGTTATCAATTACTACTGCAGTGTTCTGATTACATACTCACGATGATAGTACACAAACTCCCGTTTATATATGTTCTGTGTGCTGTTGTAAACTTTCTTCATGATTGAGTTGCGCTACATCTGCCATATAACTCTCTCAAATATAATCTGGTCAGCTCCATACGAAGCCATTGAAAAGGTCGATGTTCCATGTCACAATGTCACGCACACACCCGACATCACATCGCATCGCCGGGCAAAATCCCTTACACATACACTCATATCGATTTCCCACCTCACATAAACACCCCATACTAATCTATTTATCCCCCTCACGGCTCCTCAATCCCCTCCTCCCTCCCATGCTCAAACACCTTATCGTGATCATACTCACTCCACCTGATATCGGGCTCCACACCGGCAAACTTCCACACGCCCTCCACCTTCTTGTACCAAATGGTGCTCTTCCCGTGCGCATGGCCCTTGACCGCGACCTCCTTCATCTCTTTATCCGCATACTTCTGGTGCGCGACGCGCATCTGGTGGTACCCTGTGATCTCCGTGTCGCTGGTCTTGACCCACTTGGTGGCGCCGACGAAGTGCTGCGTCTTCAGCAGGGGGTTGCCGATGACGTGCGGGTTGGAGGCCATGGCGATGAACTCGTCGATGGGCATGGCTTCCCAGATGCGGTTGAGGAAGGAGGAGTAGTCGATCTGGAGGGTGTTAGGGGTTGGGGTGAGAAGGGGAGACATGGGTGGACGGACGCGGACGGTGGGCGCGACGCACAGGGCGAGGCGGTCCCAGTCTTTGCTATCGTAGCTTTCGACCCATTCGAAGAGGGCGGCTTGACAGCCTAGGACGTCTGCATGGGGGTTGGGTTAGTAGGGTTGCGGGTAGGTGGGTTGCTTGTGTATGCTTTGTGGGTACATGGGGTGAAGTTTTGGGAACAGTGCTGCGAATATTGCATCACAGCTGAGCGGACGTACCCTCGAACGATGGTGTAGCCGACATGTTGCTTGACAAAACGTATGTATTCCGAATCTCGAACTCTCAATTCTCAAAGACGAGAACAATACTACTAGCAATACAAACAACAGAAACTCCTTCCCTCCTTCCTCCCACAACTACTATCACCTCTCACCCTGACGTGCAAGTCCACCTTCGGATTCCGTACCACACGTACCTACGTTCCGCGTTGACTACGAACGGCATCCGATCGCCACCCGCCGTCACACATCAAAGTCGCAGGACATCTTCTTCGCGGCCATCAGCGATAGCGCTGGGTTCATACGCAGCGCTCATCCACGCTCGAGAATGTTTCGGCGTGAGCGAAGGTGTCTCACTCGGGGCTCGGTGGCGCACTGACCTGACGCCAATCAGTTGGTTACCGCTTTCGGAACCCGAAGAAGGGGCCGAGGCTCCGATAATCGGAGCTCCCTGGGGAGTGGGTCGTTTAGGAAGTCGGTCAGGTCGGGTGAATACTAGATGCGGATGGGGGAAGTCGGTCTCGCCGGGGTTTGTCCGCGAATGAGGATGAGTGGTGGGTTGAAGGGCGGAGGTGAGGTGAGGTGAAGTGATGGGTGGTGCTGATATGTGCGCGCGTCGAGTATGAGAGATACGCATTTGATCGACACTATCGAATGCGCATCTCTACCCCCTAGTATGCTGAATCTAGGCTTCAACTCCAAAGGCGCGACTGGGGCGATGGAAAAGGTTCTATAGAAGCTCAAAAGGATTGTGGCTGTAAGGAGATGTTGAATATATGATAGTCAAAGAAGAAACAGCCCTTATTCCACACTTAATTTTTCATCTCTGCAGAAAATACATAATATCTAAAAAAAAAAGAAAAAAATCGGAGAGATTGCACTCTAAATGGCCTCTAAGCAGAAATTCAATGCACAGCTCTTAAAAACAGAAACCCACCACTCCATTAAAGTAGAATTCTTCCCCTAAGCAAACGTGGGAAAGATGATAAGAAAACCTTAGAGCTCTACACACATGCACATATACCGCAGCAACAGTCCAGCAAAACCGAAAGCATAGTTCGAAAGCGTTTTCATAAATCATATGTACTCTATCCCAATCTAACCAATTTTCCCACCTTAAACCACCATCTACGCAGCCCCACCATCAACCGTGATGATCTTCCCGTTAACCCACTGCCCCTCCTCACTCGCCATGAACACCACCACGCGCGCAATATCAGTCGGGTACCCGTTCCTGTGCAGCGGGGAGGCGAACGCAGCCATCTGCTGCCTCTCCTCGGCGGTGTACTTTGCGCCATCGGGGATGTAGTGCTCGGAGACATCGTGGAACATGTCTGTGACGGTGCCGCCGGGCGCGACGGCGTTGACGGTGATCTTCTTGTCGCCGCAGTCCTTGGAGAAGACGCGCACGAAGGAGTCGATGGCGCCCTTGGAGCCCGAGTACAGCGAGTGGCGGGGGACGGTGTAGTCCTTGGCCGTGTTGGACGACATGAGGATGATGCGCCCGCCCTCGTTGAGGTGCCGGTAGGCTTCGCGCGCGACGAAGAATTGCCCGCGCGTGTTGATGGCGAAGACGCGGTCGAATTCTTCCTGTGGGGAGCGCGTTAGCTGGGGGATCTTGAAGAAAACTAACTTGCTTCCTTCCTTGATCCTTTCATCTATCGTATATGTACAATACATCCAGATTCCGATCCCTAAATGATACGGAACAAACAAAACAAAAAAAACATACCTCCGTAACCTCCCCAATATGCCCAAAGCTCACAACCCCCGCATTGCTACACACGATGTCCAGTCCCCCATAGTGCGCAATCGCCTCGTCCATGAGGCGCGCCGTCTGCGAGACATCGCGGACGTCGGCCTTGAGCGCGATGGCGTCGGAGCCCAGGCTCTTGATCGTCTCGACGACCTTGAGCGCCGAGGCTTCCGAGTTGGCGTAGTTGACGACGACCTTTGCGCCGGCACGGCCGAGCTCCGTGGCCATGGCCGCGCCGATGCCGCGGCCGGACCCGGTTACGAGCGCAACTTTGCCGTCGAGGCGGTAGGGGAGGTGCGTTGTCATTTTGGTGGTGGTGGTGGTGTAGATGGGATGGATGGGAAGATGGGAAGGAAGGGGAAAAAGAGCAGATGAGTTGAGTTGAGTTGAGTTGAGGGGGAGGATACGGACCGTGGCGTGGTGCCGCGTATTTATGAGGTGTCGCGCGTGGGTGAGCGGAAGGAATACAGCAACGGACGTTGGATACACAGGCTTACACTTACCTCACAGGTCAGGTAGGTGCATTGCTTTCCACGGGGACTGACGTCGGGACAAGCGTAGCGCGGTGCGCTGATCGGGGCGAGAAGTAGCGTGCGTGGTGGGGACCGGCGGTCGGTCATGTTTTGAGTGTTTGTTCGGGGAATGGGGGTTGGGATCGGCGGGTGCGGTGGAAGGGCCCGTGAGGGAGGGAGGGAGGGAGCGAGCGAGCGGAGCGCCGAGCGGTGTTTTGTTTTCCCATTGATGGGACGGGGGCTCACGTGTGGTGCTGTGGCCGAGGGGCTGCTGGTTACATACATACAGTGGGTGTGGAGGGAGAAGCACGTTGTGATTACTCCTCGTTTTGAGGTTTTCATACTAGTCGTACGTGCGACTGGGCGAAATGGGACGACGTCGAGAACGAAACCGAGATCGAGAAAGAAATGGAAACCGAGATCAAGAGTAAAATCGAAATCGAGAACGAGATCGAAAACGACAATGAGAAACCGCCATACCGCATACACACAGAAATACACACATCCATACAGACCCAATCCAACGCCCAAAATGCTACACTAAAATGCTCTAACGCTCAACTTTTCCTCCCAAACCCACGCCTTAACTCTCTCCCTCAAACCCCCTTAGTCTCCTCCTCTATCATCTCCCCGGATCAAACCCCCTCAACCTCTCCGTTAATCCCCCCGCCAACCCCTTCAACCTCCCCCTCATCTCACTCCCCACCGCCTCCACCACCTTCTCAAACCCCGCCTCTCCACGCATCCTCTCCCCACACGCCGCGACCTCCTCCCCCTCTCCTCTCTCTCCCTCCTCACCCCACCCATCTTCATCCCCCCACTCACCGCATTCACCACCCTCTGCACCCGATGCAACTCCCCCAACACCCTCCTCACCCTCACCCCCTCCGCCTCGCCCTCGCCCTCGCCCTCGCCCTCGCCCTCGTCCTCCTCTGCACCCGCACCCGCACCCCCAGATCCAGATCTAAATCTAGATCCAAACCTCGCCGCCTCAGCATAGTCGTCGATGAGCTTGAAGACGATGAGCGAGAGGAGCGTGACGTTGTACCCTGAGGCTAGACACGAGCACTCTAGGGCTGGTGCGAGGGCGGCTGTTATCTTGCGGTTGTGTGCGAGGAGGGGGGAGGGGGTTTGAGTCTGTGTCTGTGTCTAGAGGGGAGTCTGCGGGATACTGTTGGGCTTGTGCTTGAGCGTGAGAATGTGCTTGAGACTGAGCGTGGGTTTGACCATGTGCTTGAGATTGGGCATGTGCTTGGGCATGTGATTGGCCGCGCCCCCGTCCACGCTGTCCATGTTGGTGTTGGAACGCAAACTGGCAGCGGAGCAGCTTTGTCAAGCGCACGAGGCAGGTTTCGTGTTGTGAGGGGGGTGTCTCGGCGTCGGCTTCGGGGGAGTGGCGCGGGGAGGGGAGCTTCGGGGTCCAGAGGGGTGTTGCGGAGGGGAAGAAGTCGAAGTCGTCGAGGTCCATGGGGAGGGTTGCGGGGGAGAGGGAGGCGAGGCCGAGGGAGGTGGAGGATGTGGCTGTTGCGGGGGTGGATACGCTGGAGAGGGAGGCGGCGAGGAAGAGGTCGTCGGGGGAGTTTGTTGTTGTTGTTGAGGTGGATGTGGTGGGGTGGTGGAAAGAGGGGGTTGTGGAGGAGGACGTGGAGGAGGTGGAGAGGAGGAGGTCGTTGAAGAAGTCGTCTTTGGGGTTGTCCGAGGAGCTCGTTTCGGAGCTGGTGGTGCCGAACCAGGCGTCGAAGTCGAAGTGTTCTAGTTGCGGTGCGGGCGCGCTGATGGGAGAGAAGCGGTTGTCCATCCATTGGGGGTCCTGACGGCGGCCTGCTCGTTTGATGGCGAGGTATTGGCAAGGGACGCCGCGTCTTGCGCAGCGCGAACAGGTGGGTTTCTGCTTGTGGCATTTGACTTTGGATTGGGCACAGCCCTCGCAGCTGTCTCGCAGCTTGACCGTGGTAGCGCTCGAATGGCTGGCCATTGTTTGAGTTTTGGGGTTGCAATTGGGAACACGAGGTTTGGGTGTCGGAGTTAACGGAGGGGACGAAGATGGAGATGACGATGGAGATGAGGGTTATGGTGGAGAAGACCAGCTTTCCGCACGGGTTCAAGGCACAATTGGGGGGAAGTTGAATGGGAGAGAGGTACGTAAAGCACAGCCTAGTCACTGTGGGCGATAATCAGCCCAAACATTATCACGAATACGCATGAATTGGGGCGTGTTACATGACTTGGTCACAAATCATAGATCAGAAAGGTAGCTCGTTAATTACCGGCGCGATGGAACAGGGACGGGCCAACTGCCGCTCCATTCGAACTAGACTTGGCCTGCTACACAAGCACGCAGGCAGGTCCCGCTGATTTGCACAGGCTGGTCTGCATTTTCCCACGGCAACGGACTCTAGTACTGCGAACAGCCTGGTCCCCCTGCAGGCGTGCGGTAATGGGTGACGCCGCTGCAGCCGCTGCGTGGACCAAAAAAGCACACGGGCGGACACTTTTCGGCTTGGCGTTGTCATTTCCAACACATTGTGGGGAAAGAGAGAGATTGGGACGAGCAAGCGGTACAAAAACAGCGCGTCCAGGCAGAGAGGGCGCCTTCGGTGACCGTGGAGAGGAAATGAGAAACATCCAACACGAATGGACCAACTTTTAGTGACACGGCTACTTAGGCGAGCCGTCAGCGCGAGCGTTGGAACGGCGGCCCAGCGTGCGATTGGAGGCGCTGTCGGCTGGACGTCGACTGCGTGGGCGCGGGTGGTGTGCAGGACGAAGAACTGTCGGAGGAAGATTCACATGTCGAGTTGAGGATGTTCCCGCGCCCGCAGACGGATGCCCAGGCCGACGAAGGCGCTGTTGGGTGCGTACAGCTTCTTGACGACGGCCAGGCCGCTGGTGGCATCGCGGACGCTGTGGACGAGGGTGATCAGCTCGTGCAGAGTCAGATTGCCGTCGCCGACCAGCTGGAGTAGTGACAGGTCGCGTAGGCGGGCGCGGTGCTCTGCGTGCTTGGGGACGGTGCCAGGCTCCGGCAGGACGGGGGCGGTCAGAATCAGCAGGGCGGAGCGGTTGGCGTCGAGGACGTCCATGTGGGCGCGCAGCTCCGACTCGATGCGCTGGCGGACGGGCACCGACGAGCTCGTCGAGACGCGCACGAGGAAGACGGCAGCATCTCTGATGGTCTGCGGCGTGCCGGGCGGGCGGTGCACCAGGTGGATGTTGGGGTGGCGGGCGCTGTGGGGGAGTGCGGCGGGGAGGGCTTCTGTCTGTATGGCGAAGCGCAGGGCGGGGTGGCGCTCGCAGAGGGCCAGCAGCGCCTTGCGGGGGGCGCTGGGGGGGACCCCACGTCCACTACCACCACCACCCGCCCGCGGGGGGCGCCCCCTTCACTGTCACCTACACCACCACCGCCCATATCATCGTGGTCCTGCCCCAGGCTCGCCCAGTCGATCTGGCCCAAGATGTGTGCGTCGTCAGCACCGCCTACAGCGCCCAGGTAGCTGGCCCACAGCCGCTGTGTGCGCTTGCTCGTCCAGTCGACGGCAGGAGGCTGTTCTGTCGTCGTCCGCCGTGTCTGTGCCATGTGCAGTGCCGTGGGCGTCGCTGTCTCGGCTAGGAACATGGCCGCGTCCAGCTGCACTGGGCGCTGGACGAAGCTTGCAGACAGTGCCGTGTGCGCCATGTAGCCCGGCTGTGGCTCGCACAGGAAGCCGTCCATGGCCATGAGCCGCACGACGCGACACAGCTGCGCCTCGGGCACGTCGGCAAGCTCAGCAACGTCTTTGATGGGCAGTCCCGTCTCGCTGCCGAGCGGGAGGAAGGCCAGCACCTGGAATTCGCCTAGCCACTGCAGACAGGCCAGGAGCTGGCTCTGCACGCCGTCAGCGTCGGAGCGACTAGAGAGTGGAGATGGGAAAGGGGATGGGGGAATGGGGAAAGAAACCTACATGTCCAGCTATCCTCCCGACGAACCATGCTGGTTCCAGCTGAGTCAACAGCGACTGCGCGCGCTGCATGGCCGCTCCGATGCTCGTCGCGTCCGCTGGCGTGAGGCCTGGTCCGCCGCGGGTGGCTTCCCGGCATCGGTCTGCGACTTCCTGGCAGGCCTTCGCAAGATCATCCACACGGTTCGAGGCCATTCTCGGTTATGACGAAGACTCGGACAGCGGAGGGCTCACAGTCGCCTCAAATACCCCGAACACGGGTGGATCCTCTCCAATCGACACGCCACTACACGGCATTCAACGACGCTTGACGACGCTTCTGCAACCACCATGTTGGGCCTCCACGCATCGGTCTCCGACCATCCTCGAGCCACCCCACAACCTCCCCAATCAAGCTTCCATAAGAAATGCTAGGCATCCAGCTCGATCCTGCGCCAGCTGAGCATCCCCCACTGCAACACCTCGCCCCGTCAATACTCAATACTACCACAATGACTTCTTCACCCGCCACCTTGCTGTCCCTGGTGGACGACATCTCCAAGCTCGGGTCTGCCTTCCAGTCCGCCAACGGCTTCGCCAACGAGGAGACCCGCAACAAGCTCGTCGACGCCGCCGAGAAGCTCGCCATCGCCGCCCGCTACCCCGACGAGAACATCTTCCACGCCATCACCCGCACCACCCAGAACGCCGCCACCCGCGTTGCCTGCGCCCTCGACATCTTCAACGTCGTGCCCACCACCAAGAGCATCGATGTCGCCGAGATCGCCACCACCGTCAAGGCCGACCCCATCGTCATCGAGCGCATCATGCGCGCCCTCGCCTCCTGCCGCATCTTCGCAGAGACCGGAGAGAACACATACACCCACAACGACCTCTCGCGCGCCTTCCTGACCCCAACCACCCTCTCCATGTTCAGCGAGATCTACGACATGGCCGGTAACGCCGCCCACGCCCTGCCGGAGTTCCTAGAGAAGACGAACTACGTCAACCCTGAGGACTACAATAACTCCGCCTTCCAGCTCGCGGCTCGCACTGAGCTCGGCTTCTGGGAGTACCTCGAGGCAGACCCCAAGAAGCTCCAGGCCTTCAACGCAGGCATGCGCTCCCAGGCCACCGTCAAGGCCTTCGACAGCTCCTACCCGTGGGACACCGAACTCAACGCGACCCCCGTGGGCGCCGACGAGATCGTCGTCGTAGACGTGGGCGGCGGCCGCGGCCACGCCATGGAGCGTCTCAAGCAGCGCTTCCCCCACCTCCAGGGCCGCATCGTGCTGCAAGACCAAGCGTCCGTGATCCAAGACGCGCTGGACGGCGGTCTCTCCTCGGAGATCGAAGCCCAAGCCGCATCCTTCTTCGAGCCGCAGCCCATCAAGGGCGCGCGCGCGTACCACTTCCGCCGCGTGCTGCACGACTGGAGCGACGCCGTCTGCTGCACGATCCTGAAGAACACGGCGGGCGCCATGGGCCCCCAGAGCCGCGTCCTGCTCGCCGAGTACGAGGTCCCCGCCACGGGCGCCCCGAGCAAGCTCACGATGCAGGACATCAACATGATGGGTATCACTGGGTGTGAGCGCACGGAGAAGATGTGGAAGAGGCTGTTGGAAAGCGCGGGCCTGGAGTTGACCAAGATGTGGAGGACGGAGGGCAGCAACTTTGTGATTGTTGAGGGGCGGTTGCCTTCTGGGGCGCCGTGAGGGCACTTTCACTTTCGATATATATGTGTGTCCGTATCCTCTCTTACATAGTTATGAGCAAAATGAACGAACGTAATGTCTTTTGGTGCGATGCGAGTTTTGGTTTTCGATCATACCATCTACCTTTCTTGGGGGTGATAAAAACGAGCGTACATACATCCCAGTGGTGATGTTTATATATATATATATATATATGAGCCATGTCCATAAGGAGGAAGAGCAAAAAAAGACAAAAACATACAACAGCGGGGATTCGCTAGTGGTCACCCACCTAACTACTAATCCGCCAGTACATTGCTTATATATGGCTGAGCGGACGGGAAGCCTAGTTTTCAATGTCCTATGGTCGTATGTGGTATTATATGGAAAGAGTAGCCTTCATATCTCTGCTTTCTGGGTGAGGAGAGGCGCTTGAGACTAACCGAATGAATTGTCTTCTTGTACGCTAGTAGGTCCTCGGATTGCAAGCTATTCTCATAAAATGACTTACAGTACTATACGAATCCTACGTTTGAATTCCCTGAGGTAAGTTGAGCGAAACATCGAACTTCGATTGTAGCTGACCTTAGTGAGGGGAGATACTAGAGAACATACCTGGAATAATCAGTTAGCTCGTGACGCCGCTCATCCTTCTATCCGCTGCTTCTACAACTCCTGCAACTAATTTAAGCTCTTCGACAAATCAAAACGCCTAAAATAGAGCGAGCGCTATCTATCAAGGTATCGTTGGCAATACCTGCCGTTGCGTAACAGTATATCACGCAGCTAGCGCCTTGGCACTTCTGCCTACCTCAGCGCCCACCCACTTACCTAGATAGCTTTCGCCTTGTAGATCCTCGCCAAACCTATAAATTTAACGGAAACAAAATCCACCTTTTTTGGACCTCCGTGATATAGAGCGACCCTGGGGCTCTGCCGTAGTGGGATTTGTCACCACCGACACATTGCAACTGCATACGCGCAGGGGAGAATCATACATACATACATACATACATACATACATACTGCTGGGTTTTCACCAGAAGAAAGGCAGGTCAACACTCAACCTAGAGCGTATCTACATATATACATACTCTCACCTCGATCCGTCGTCCGTCGGTGCAGCTATCCACACTACATCACTACACACACCCCGTGCCCACAGCGACCCAACAAAGCAACGATGGCAAACGAAGCACCAATCACGAACCAGGAAGCCGAGCTCATGGCGATCGAGGGCGGAAAGCAGTATATCATCAGCCATGCGAAGCAGGCGACGATTGAAGGTGTGGGGGAGCGACGGGGCGGGGATTTAGCGGCCTATGTGATGGAACATGCTGATATCGTCCGGGAGTACGGCGATGATCTGGGCCGGTTCGGAGGAGGTGCTGCTGTGGAGGAGGGTGGGGGGAGGAGAAATTTAAGGGGTAGATGGTGGGTTTGGAGGTCGGGGATACTTGTGGTTGGCTGGGGGTATGCTTGATGGTAACTTGTGGTTACTATATTTGAGATGGAATAGGAAGATTGATTGGTTGTTGGTTGATTCCTACTCAGTTCTGGCGACGGGGTTCTCGCAGATATGTCCGGCAGGGACGAATGCTGACAGAACTGTGGTGGTGATAGTGACTTTTATGTTCGGCAAGGTTCTACGCCATACAGAGCCTACGTACGACACCCTCATCTCCAGACGTATCTACAGATTATCGCCCCGGATGCAAGGGTATGGCAGTTACGGCTCGACCACTCCCTAGTAACGGTGTTGATAACTCCGATAATGCGGTGGTAAACGGCGCACCAGGCTAGCTAAAGAAAACGCGCCCTCCTTTTGACAATCACATATCGTGCATGGTGCATTGAGTAAGATCCCATCTTTCATTTAACAGTTTACCAAATTCTACATAGGAAATCTTGTTCATGATAATACGTTACAAGTAGCATAACCATCCCCTCATTGACGCCGATGCATTCCCCAATCTTATCATCCCATCCCATATCTTTCCCCATCATTCCACCACCAATCCAGAAAGTTGTAGAAATACCTCCTCTTCCCCCTCAGCAACAGCGTTGAATTCTTTGCCGGCACCTCTTTTCACCCACCACCTTTCCTCCTCTTCCTCGTACTCCTCTTCTCCCTACCCCTCCTCCCCCCTCATCAACCTAACACCTAATACGAATCCCCCCTCGTCAGCGTCCCCGACCTACTCTTCAACCTGACCTCCCCCGTCGACGAGATGCGCCCAGGGTGAAACGCCTCCGCCCCAAGATACGTCGTGATATCCAGCTCCCCCTTCTTAAACAGACAACTCACATACGACTGCAACCCCTTGCCCTCCTCCAGCTTCCTGTGCCCCGCCAACGCCTCCAACATCGCCATGTACCTCGCACAGTGCGAGCCCCGCCCATTCGCCTCCATCCACCGCGTCAGGTCCCGGCCGAGCGTCAGGTCGTCGCGCCCGTAGTACCGCGTCGGCACGAAGAGCTTGATCTCGGGCACCGACTTGCCGGGTGCAATGTCGAAGTAGTAGAGGTACCCCTTGAGCACGGCGCTGAGGTCGCCAAAGTCGACGTCGACCGAGAGGTCGGCGCCAGACGGGACCTCGGCGTCCTCGGGGAAGTCGGATGCGACGCCGTTGACGACGGTGACGAGGGTCGCGAGCTGGTCCAGGAGGGCGGTGAGCTGCGGGGTGGAGATGGCGCCGCCGAGGGACATGACGTCGCGGACGGAGGCGTAGCTTGTCTCTGTGGTGTGGAAGTACCATTTTAGGCGGGAGGAGGAGGCCTCGACGTTGTCGACGGCGAGGGAGATGGGTGTTAGCGTTTTGCCGATGGGGCTGTTGGCTAGGTAGTTGTCGATGAGGGTGCGGGCGGGGGTCGTGAAGGTCTCGGTCGCGAAGCCCGGGTCGACGTCGGGGTTGAGCTTGAGGTCGTTGATGCAGCCCTGCCACTGGGGGAGCGGCATGAGGCCTGCCTGGCCGTACTTGCGCGGGAAGAAGTACGACTTGATGGCGGTGGCCTGCTCGTGGAACTCGATGGCAAGCTGGATGCTTGTGCCGAGGTGGCCGCCGCGGGCAGCTTCCCGCATGAAGACGGAGTTGTCGTGGTCGAAGAGCGTGGACAGGAAGTGGTTCGCCCACGTGTTGTCCATGCCGGGGAGGAACTTCTTGAGCGAATAGAGTAACTCGCGCGAGGCCTGCTGGTTCAGCGGGTCCATCTCTGTGCCAGCGTCCGGGCCGATGGGCTCGACGACGTAGCGGATGTTGGGGAGGGATCCCGGCTTCGACGTGTTCCATTTCCACGAGTATTCGATGGGCGAGCCGTCGAGCGCCAAGAGGGATTTCCAGGGAGCTCTGCAGAGCGCATCCAGGGGCCTGGTGCCCGTCCCATGTGCGGGATGGTCCAGTGGTAGTGGAAGAGGAGGGCCTCGTACTGCTTCTCGAGGGGGTAACCTGCGGCGTCGACGAGGGCGGCGAGATGGCGCCCTGTGAGCTGCCACCACGCATCGCTGTTTGTGTCGCCTGGCCGCAGGCACTGGGCGAGAGTCTTCCAAGCTTCCGTCATGGTGCCACCTTGAAATCGGGTGATATGCATGAGTGCTGCATTTTGGAACGACGAGCACGAGTTTTCACTAGGAATGTCTGACCGAACATGACCATTCGCATTTGGCCTAGACGGGTCATTCGGGATTACGACCGGAGCGTTGGGGAGTTTGCTTCACAGCTGAGATCACGGGTGGGTACCTCTAAAAAGCAATTGTATCGAGGTGCTAAGGTCAATGTGGCTAAAATTGGGTGTCGCATCGTGCTGGAGTTCCTGGCGTGACCATCCACGATGTGCCAAGGGAAATGCTTCGGTTTACGAGCGCGTGGAGGATTGTGTTGTTTCGATGGTGAGCGTAAGCAAAAGTTTGCCGTATGCGGAACTAGAGTAAGGTACCATCGTGATTTGGGTTAGGGTTGGGGGCGCCTGAGCGAGATTAGGGTTGTTTAGGGTTAGGGTTACGAACATCACAACTCTCGTTCCGTGTCATCTCCGGGCTAGCGCAAGTCCTCGGTGCGGATGACAAGCTGTTGGCATCGTCTGGTGCCTGATCGTTTGGTCGAACCATCTGGTTAGGTCAGCCCCGATTCCCGGGGCCCGACCTCCGAACCACCAACAATGCTGCGGCATCTTGGCCACTTATAGGTATCGTTATGGCAGCCTTCTTTTGTTTCTCCAGGCAGTGCATCGACCTGACTTTGCAGTCTTCAGTCATTCCTGGTGGCCTTCAACAGTTTTCAGCTTGAATCCTCGGTCATTCTTATTCTTTGCATAGGGATCCTTCCAACATGGTGAACGCCATCGTTTTCCTGTTGGCAGCAGTTGCTAGCGCATCTGCTTCGACTTATGCCACTACCTGCGTAAGTGACTTTCTAGTCCCTTGGAAGAATGGTGTTTCTACTATGCTTTCATGTATCAAGCATTCTTGGATTCCTGGAAGCGTTCCAGCTAACCATTGTTGTACCATTTTAGTGTCAAAGCCTCAAGTCCAAGGTTCCGGGCCGAGTCTTCCTCAGCGGTGAGGGAGAGTACACCACTCTCAACACCCAGCGCTGGTCCAACACTAGCATCCTCGCTCCCAGCTGTGTCTTTCAGCCTCTGACGGTCCAGGATGTTTCCAAGGGTGTCAAGCTTCTCTCCTCTAAGTCTTGCGCTTTCTCCATCAAGTCCGGTGGTCACAACCCTCTCCCTGGTGCCAACAATATTGACGGTGGTGTTTCTATTGTTCTCGGTGCCCTCAACTCCATCGAGGTCGCTGCTGACGGTACCACCGTGAAGCTTGGAACTGGTGCCAGGTGGGGCCAGGTCTACGCCAGCAAGGCCGTCGCTGACAAGGGTCTTCTCGTCCCCGGTGGTCTCTGCGGTGGCACTGGTATCGGTGGTGTCTCGACTGGTGGAGGCGAGTCCTACCTTCTCTCTAGCCATGGTTGGGTCGTCGACAACGTTGTCAACTACCAGATTGTCCTTGCCTCCGGTGCCATCGTCGATGCCAACCAGAAGAGCAACCCCGATCTTTTCAAGGTCCTTAAGGGTGGAGGCAACAACTTCGGTGTTGTCACTCGAATTGACGTTGCTGCTATTAAGCAGCCCAAGGTCTGGGGTGGAGCCATCATTGTCCCGTACTTCCCCGACTCTGCCATTGCCACCTTGAACGCCATCTCCGAGTATACCACCCTCAGCAACAAGGAGGTCAACAACGGCGCCCAGGTTATCGTCACCTACACCTCCTCTGGCCAGGCCGTCATCGCCATCTCTGTCGCCAGCACCGACGCCACTGTCAACTCCACCGGTCTCGCTCCTTTCCTCAAGATTCAGCCCCAGGTTGCCAACTCCGTCGGTCTCCGCACCCTCAGCGAGATTGTCACCGAGCTCGACACCAACCAGGCCGACGGCTTCCGCGACACCTCCGCCACCATCACCTTCAAGAACGACCCTGCCACTCTCTTCGCCGTGCACAACGCTTCTGACCAGGTCTACCTCAAGTACAACAAGACAGTCCCCTACCTCGACTGGGTTAACTTCTACGTGCCTACCGGCAAGGTCGACTCCACCCACGCCGCTGCCCGCGGCGGCAACATCCTCGGTCTCGAGGAGAACCCCGAGGATCTCATCGTAGCCTTCATCACCCCCCGCTGGATCGACGCCGCGCAAGACCCTGCCATGTATGCCATGGCCCGCGAGTGGGTCGACGCCGTGTCCAAGGCTGCGGGTAAGAACCTTCACCGCTTCATGTATGTCAACTTTGCGGCGCCCTCTCAGAAGCCGATTTGCGGTTATGGACCCAAGAATGTCAAGTTCATGAAGGATGTGTCCAAGAAGTACGACCCTGGACAAGTTTTCCAGAAGCTTGTGCCGGGTGGGTTCAAGGTTAGCAAGGCCTGTTAAGCTTATTTTTATTGGGAAGGGTAGGAAAGAGGTGGGATGTATATAAAATGGTGGGTCGATGTATATAGCATCGGGGATTTAATGAGTATTTCGTTGTGTCGTGGGGCGGTATGGCGTAGAGTTGCTTTGAGGGGATAGATGATACTTTCATAGCCAGCCATACACTACCCAAAAACTATCGTTGTATTCAATTTCCTTCCCAATTATTGCTAAATGACGGTTAAGGATGATACGCTTGCGTGGGGGTGTATTCAGCAAAAAGAAAACTTTTTGTTGATACTCATATTGGACATACCATCAATCCAGCTTTCTATTTAGGGCAATAATATCCTACTTTTTACTTCTATTTAACCAAACATTTTAATGATTGGTCTTCTGTGGCCAATTACTTCAAAGTATAAAAACTTTTAAATTTGAATCAGTAGATGGTTGAATAGTATAATGATGATATGTTGTGAGAACATATGTTTTATTGTCATATTTACTACTCAGCATTCCAATATCTCCTATCTAGAGTACAAGAAGGAAACAGATAGTACTTGAATACTATTTGCCTATTGTTTTAGCTGCGTAAAATGTTTAGAAATAAAGAGAATGTGGGGAATGGCACAGTAATGTACAAACTTGAGCGGGAATAAGACGCTCCAGAACCTTACACGATAACATCATAAGTGTTATCGGCCTTCCTGGAAAGGTTACGGAACTACTTTGGATACCATCTCAGAAAGCCCGATCCCGATGTGGCGGCGATATCTTTTTCCGCAAACCAAAGACCTATACCAAACACCCGGAAGACAGGAAAACTGAAACAATCGAAAATCGCGTCCAAGGTCTTACTCAGCTGCTCCGCGAATTTAACCACAAGGTTCCAAACATTAAAAATGCAGAGGCTGATACGAAAACGCGCTTGAAAATCAATTATATTTAGTCCCTCAATTGCCCGTCCCACGGCCTTTTGGTACACCTGAAACTCTCTTTGACTTGGTGTAGTCCGGTATTAAGCCTGTCAGTGCATGGGTCGAGCTCGGCGAACTCTTTGCAAAAACATCAGACGCTATTCATCAACATGGCTGGCTTCACAGTGGTATGAGAAGCGAAAACCTTTTGTTCTTTGTTCCCGAGAAAGGAGCACAGCGCTCGATTGAGTGTTGGATGCTGTGCAGATTTAATCTCGCTAGATAGAGGACCTTACGAGTTCTCAAAAAAAAATCGTTAATGTCCCAAGTCTGAACCGGTATTTCCTAATCAGCTTGTACGAGAAACACCTTTCCCTTTTTCTATAATTGAAAATTTTAAAGATCAACTTAGTAATTTTAGGATTCCAAGATATCAAGGGCACGTATAAATGGTCAAATATGTATGAAAACTGAACTGGTATATAATAATTCAACTATTTAAGTACAAACCTAACTATTAATCGTAATGGCTCGATTGATTCGAGATTCATGCTTTTTCTATATTCATTCATTCCAACGTCATAATCTTGTAAGGTAAGAGGCCGAACTGGCTGCTTCGTTACTTCGGGAGTCATGGTACTGAGACCAGACCTAGCCCACGAAAGACTCTTAGCCATATTCCCTTTGAATTCAAGATCTGGGATATTTCCACTCGACCATTTCCCTCGTGATTCCAAGTAATTGGGGTCGTAATACTCCCTCAGGTTGATCATTTGCATTGCGTCAGAGCCAGAAGTAGTCGACCAACCAGGCTGAGAACGGTCAGAGCGAACAAGTAGGTCTGAAACCGAATTTCCCCCTTTGAGAAACGTCCAATTGGGGTATTTCTCGATCTGCTGGATCCGATCTAGTTCTGGAACTTTCATTACGTCGAAATATTTCTTCAACGATGGCGGTTCCATTTTCCAAACTCGGATCGTTGGATCGAAGGGTTTCTTGAAAGCATACGGGGCAAAATGCGGAGGAACATCCTCCCGGCGAAACACGGATCCAGACCAGTATGAGTGGTTGAAAAGTCCTACCTCGTCACCGTCGTGTAATATTTCAATTCCCCCACGCCATCCTTGTCTGGGCATCGCGGTATTAGGGCCTTGCAAAGATCCAGCAGGGCGCAACGACCACCTGGAAAAGTTCATGGTACTTGATTCCACGATCCCTTTGTCGGAGGAAGGATTGACCCATAACCCAGGGAACCCATCTCCCGGATTCAACCGCTCCGGTTTATAATCGGAGGGTATAAGAAAAATCGGAGTATCGGCGTACAGCTGATGGCGGTGTGTCAGTTTTCAAAAATTCGAGGTTTATCGTTCTGATAGACTGAACAGAATAAAGCAAGTTGCCCGACGTACCTGAGGCTGAGCCGGCGATGGGAGCGACAAATAAAAATCCTGTGCGTCCAGTACTAAGAAAGTGGTAGGTCCGCTTTCAGAAACCAAAAGAACACCGTCTCTGAGTGCCAGGTACTTGTTATCTTTTGTTGTAAATATCAGCTTTCCTTTCCAGGTTCCAGAGAGTGTGGGAGGGATTGCGTTGAAATTGTTCTCCAAGATCGTATTGAACATTTCGTTGATTGACGGCCAAACTTTCTCTACTTCATTTTTTTGCTTCGTCAACAAACTGATGAGCTTTGGAATGGTCTCTACATTCTGTTGCTGCTTTCATTCAGTATAGGGTAGACACGGAAAGGCACCACAAATTACCTCTATAACACGCCACGTTGAATAATGAGCAACTGAGTTAGCCCAAGCAGCAGGACTAGAGCGCATATCAGTAGCAGAAAGCCAGTGTGTAAATGATCTAGCTCACTTCGCGCATAGCAAGGTATTGCCACCATTCGCGCTCCATGCCAGAGCGGAGGAGTTGTCTACGCTCAAAGCGCGCTTCTCCAAATCATCCGATGTTCCCTTGCTATAACTCGCAGAGCCTGAGACGAACGATGATTTAAAGCTAAGTGCAACTGCAGCCTGCATAGAGTCCCGCGCCAGCTCATCATCCGTTTTCGCCAAGGATTTAGCGGATTTGGTAGAAGTCAGTTGCCCACCAAGCAGTACGGTACGCGTGAATATGTGGCCTATGGAAAGAATTAACTTTTGGTAGCATGAATACCTGCACAACCGTATATTTCTCGGATCATTACTTGTCACTCGCCCCAACATGGCATCGAGACTTGACCTTGCATCCACGAGCGAGTTCTTGGCGCCATTAGGCTCACTTACCAAAATGCGATAGGAATTGACGTATCAATGCGCCTGCCTTGGTTACAGCATTGTCCGCGTCTGGACTCTTTTTGAATTTGATGTTGCTCGTGATCTTATCCGCGGCATCTCTGATCTTGACCAGATATGCAGCACACTCAGGCGTAACCTCGAGATTGAGTTCGTCCAGAAAGATACGCGCCCTTGGGAACTGGGAGAATCGTCAGATACAGCAGCAAATAGAAAAGCTGGAATTATTGGTTCTCGTCCGCTCTGAAGCCTACAATTAGGGTTGTACGATTGGGTATACCCCCGATCATCCGCTAAGATTGGCCAAGATAAATCACAGGGGCACAACAGAGTATGCTTACACTATATGTAGCAACGAATTCTTTCTGATCGGCGAGATTTGAGTTGCTCTGGCTCCTTTGCTGCTCAGTGGCCTTTGATGCGGATGCGGAACCACCAGCAAACGGAGTACTCTGGGACACTATCAGCCATTCTTCTCCGGACTTTTACCTCGCCATGCATACCACAGAGATCGAAGCTGAAATTGCCTCTGCAGTAAAACCGTTCTGCGCCAAAGACGTCTCGATTCTTGTATTGGTCTCTTTGATATCGATATATGAAGAATCAAAGACCTCGCTATCTGGAGTGAACTCTTGGCGGTCTGTGAGACCATCTGTCGGGGTGTTCAGCTTTGGCTTAAACTGAAATGCCTGAAATCGAGCTCTGGAAACTCCAGTATCAGTCAATACGTAGCCGTGAAGCATCTTCGAGGATTCCATGATTTCTTTCCACTCTGAGGCTGTGAGGGCGGATGCAATGCTCAATTTGTCCACTGTCTTGAAATCCCAGGCAGGATCAGCGGTAAATTTAGCCCCATATCCATCAGGACGAGCAGGGAGGCCAAGACGTTTGTCCTTGTAATCTTTGATCTTGGAATCCAGTTCGACTTTCTCCGCATTAATCAAGGGTTTTTCCTTTTTGGCTTCGGGCTTGAATCCTTCAGTTCCATAGATCTCGAAGAAGGCTTTGGCTTTATCGACCCCTCCTAATGCGTTCGCGATCCTACCAAACTTATTTACCGCAGCGGTCAAATCCTTTCCGATTAATTCCTTTCCGATATTGTTAGACGCATGCTCCAAAACTTTTGGGAATCTCTGAAATTCTTACTTCGTTCGAAATGGAATCTTGAGACGTTTGTGCTGCACTATTCGCCGCCGGGGCTGGCATAGCGTTTGACGCACTGTTACCACCGGCGAGTGGCGGAGGGTTTGAAGTTCTGTTAACCATGTTGGTGACTGGTGGAGGGTTCGACGCTCTGTTCCGGTTGCTGGCAACCGGTGGGGCGGCGGGTCCCCTCTGTAGGTCGCTAACGGCAGGTCTGTTTGGTAACATGATGCGAGATTGTGTGTGTATGTGTGTGTGTGTGCTTTTTAGAAATGTCTGGAAATGAATGCTAACAGCACGAATTGGCGACTGTATGAACCATCATATGTTAAAAGACTTTCCGCACCGCCACCAAATGCATGACGAGTGCTCGCGATGTCGCTACTGAAACAGCATCCGAGGAGCATGTGATCATCGTGCGCTTGGTATCAGAATAGCTAATTTAGTTGTGTTTTGACTGTTCTTTCAGCCGCAGCTGAGGTTCAACTGTGCGTCTAATGCGAGGAGAATCTAGCGGTTCTCATACAATAGTCGAGTTGGACCCTGAGGCCTTAGATAAGCCTACGTGTGGCCACTAAAAGCGACCGGAGCTCTAGACATATTCAGCCCCAAATGTTCAGATAGGGCAACCCTCTCCGACCAAGGAAAGTCCAAGAATACGCTAACATAAGAAGTATAGCTTAGGGTGTTGATTGCGAGGGTGGTGAATCTAGATCTCCACCACTAAACATTTTCCCATTGTAATACTTTGGAACCTCTTCAATGTCCCGAAACATCTCATTTTGGACCCGATTTTGACGCCTTCTCATTTTTGACCTCTACTCTTTCCTATATTGCCATTTTTGTGTTTATCTCCAGCTCTTCCCCACCTTCTGTACGAACCGTTTCATACTTGTCATAAGAGGGGTGACAGCGTTTTATCCCACTAAGCATTTTCACCTAGTCAGTCCCTACTCAGCTGCTGCTTTTTAAAAACACAAAACATCTCCAGCTCTTTTATTTGATTCTTGGTCTTTTCACACGATCTCTATTGGCTCCAACATGTCTCTTCTTGCAGCCTGACCGACAGTTGTTCTTGTCGTTACAGATGTTCCCTCGATTATTCCTTTCTATTTTTGTCTCTAGCTATCTCATCGGCATCTAGATCTTCTTTCACGACCTACTTCGGCTCCAAAAATCCTTTCTTGCAGCCCCTTCGCCAGTCATTGTCGCTTTCATTGTAGCATCGCCATCTTGTAATTTATTCCTCTTTCGCGCTTTCGTCATGGTTATTTCACCACCCTCATCCATCTCTACCCGCCCAATCTCACGCTCCTTCATTTTGAGGTCCCCTTTGCACGCCGCGGGCGGATCTTTCATGGCTGTTAGTTCCAAAATTGGAATTCTGTGAGCCTCTAAAAAGTACTCATGCTTTTTCGAGGAGATTCTGTCGAGTTCTAAGGTTGAATTGTGGTATCGGCTCGTCTGCAGCATTCTTGGGTAGTTTCTTCTTCTGACGTCCTTCCGTGGGGATAATGATATGACAAGGGCGAGGACGGCGATGGGTCCTAGACCCTCCCCGATCCAATTGGAACGGGATTGGATGTTGATGAGTACTCTGGACACCATATGAGGCTCTTGCTTTTGCCGATATCGTTCTCCAGAAATAGCGTGACTTCCTATTCTACAGCTGTTACTGCAGTATTGGGACAGACTCTTTCCCCAATTATCTTCCAGAACGTTCTTTCTTCTAAATTCTAGTACGAATTACCTACCTTCACCTGCAAATTTCGTCTCCCGCTATCCTACTACTGCATCGCGCAACAACACACTCATTCTGCACAAGTATTTGAGCTCTCTCTCTCTCTCTCTCTCGTTTCACACCAGTTGCTATCTGTTATTGCACCTCTTTGGATTCAGGCTGCTCACCTACAACTCACTACCTCAATATGAGACCTCGCACCTCACTCGCACTCGCTCTCGCAGCTATATCGTGCACCGCACGTGCATCACCAACGAGGCGAGTACCGCGCGCGAAACGCAATCGCGATTTCTGACCGATACTAGCACGGTTGGAGAGAGAAGCGTAGCCTACGACTGGAGCTCGAACACAGACAAGATCCGCGGTGTCAACATCGGAGGTTGGCTCGTGCTTGAATCGTACGCCATAGCCCTCTATAACTGTGTCCTCGTGTGCTAATTGCAGCAGTTTCATCACGCCGTCCATCTTCTGGCAGCATTCCAGCGACGACTGGCCCGTCAGCGATGAGTGGACGCTCTGCAAGAAACTCGGCCAGTCTGAATGCAGGAACGTACTCACGACCCACCGGGACACTTTCGTGGGCCTCGAGGATTTCAAGAGGATCAAGAATGCTGGTTTTAACGTCGTTCGCATCCCTGTCGGGTACTGGTCGTTTCTCGACCTCGAGTCGGGATACGTGTCTGGCGCGGCGCCCTACCTGGACAAAGCGATCGACTGGGCTCGCGAGATGGGCCTCAAGGTTATCATCGACTTGCATGGGGCGCCCAAGTCGCAAAATGGATTCGATCATAGCGGTCACAAGCTCGAACGGCCGCACTGGGGAGAGGGAGACAGCATTCCGAATACGCACAAGGTGCTCCAGATAATGGAGGAGAAGTATGCCGGGGAGTGGATGCAGGACGTCGTTATCGCGATACAACCTCTCAACGAGCCGTTCTTGGTCGATCTAGACGACGAGATGGTCAGGCAGTTCTACCGCGATAGCTACTACAACTTGCGACTCATCAGCAGCGACATGCCGATGATGATGCACGATGGTGAGCGTTTGCCCTTGTACACTCCGATTATCGTCGGGGTGGTGCTAAGGTATTTATTTAGGGTTCGAGCGACCTTCGTGGCTAAACAACTTCCTCACGCCGTCGGACGACAACGCGCAGAACGTCATCGTCGATCACCACGAGTATCAAATCTTCAATGCGTACCAAGTCGCCTGGTCGACGGAGCAGCACCTCCAGGCTGTCTGCGCGGCGGCCGACTACTGGGCCGCCTCGGACAAGTGGATGGTGATCGGCGAGTGGTCGGGCGCAATGACCGACTGTGCTCCCCATCTCAACGGTTTCAAAGCGGGATCCCGCCACGAGGGTACCTTTGCCGACGGTTGGTGGATGGGATCGTGCTGGGGCGGGAGTCCAATCTCAGCGGGGAAGTCAGGTACTGGAGCGACGCGTGGAAAGACGAAGTGCGCAAGTACGTTGAGACACAGCTGGATGCTTTCGAGGCGAAGACCAAGGGCTGGATCTTTTGGAACTTCAAGACCGAGGGGAGCGCCGGGGAGTGGGACTTGTTCCAGATGCTGGAATACGGCGTATTCCCGCAGCCGATTACCGATCGGAAGTTCGGAAGGTTCTGTACGAACCTTTGAAACGGTGGGGCGGTTCGATCCGTGCTGGCATGTTGAATATGCCAATTGGAGAGGCGGCACATGTTACGAGGTTTTTCTTATGGCGACAATATGTTACAGCTAGTGTCGGGGTCTTCGGGATAGGCCATATCGGCGGTACACACTCCACCTGTATGAAGTTCAGAATATGAGGCAATTAGTATACCTGCTACATACAATGCTAACGCGACAAAGCTTGATGCATGATGCCATTCATGATTAGGAGTATGCTAATGCTACCAGCCCGACCAAAACTGTCGTTACAGCCCGATTCACAATCTACTCTGTCTTTCCGTAGAACGACCCCAACACATCCCCCGAAGCTCGTAGTAACATCTTCAAACCAGTAAATCTGCCACTCTTCGCCGCTGGAATTATGATTACCGAATAATTTATAGACAGTGCCAATACCATGCCATCCTAGTCTATTCCGCAGAAACACCGTTAAACGCCACAGCGTTGATAGTTCCAGACGGAACACCAGTCAGGACATTCTTGGTCGACAAATCAACGATCGTCTGGCCAACGGTGTCAACGGTCGCAGCATCGGTGCCCAAAAGGTAGGCAGCGAGACCGGCAATGTGGGGGTAGCCATGGAGGTTCCGCTGATGGTGTTGGTCTTGCCGTCGTTCCAGGTGCTGAGGACGCTGACGCCGGGGCCCCAGACGTCGACCAGAGCGCCGTAGTTAGAGAAAGAGGCCTTGGCGTCGTTGATGTCGGAGGCGCCGACTGTGAAGGCGGTGGGCTCGGATGCAGGGGAGTAGTTGGCGGCGTTGGCGTTGTTGTTGCCGGCGGCGATGGCGAAGAAGACTCCGGATGCGACGGCGGCGGCGACCTGATGTTATGATTAGAAACTTTTATTCAAAGATACATGCATGCATGCAATAGGGCTTCGAGTGAAAGGAAAATGTGGGGGTATCGGCGACTTACAGCATCGTTCACGGCCTGGTTCTTGCCTCCGCCGAGAGACATGTTAGCAACGGAGCCCTTGGGGCAGTTCCTGGTGACGTGGTCCTGGGCCACGAAGTCGATACCTGCAATGACGCCCGCGTAGCTGCCAGAGCCACTGTTGTCGAGCACCTTGACGGCGTACAACTTGGTCTTCTTGGCGACTCCGTAGGTGACGGAGCCGATTGTGCCGGCACAGTGGGTACCGTGGCCTGGTCATGATCAGTAAATGATGAGAGACGTTTTTCAAGATTTGCATACCGTAGCCGTCAGCGTCGTTGCCATCGCCGGTGAAGTTCTCGAGCCACTCGGCACCTTTTTTAATGTGAGTGACTTTTCACATGACACAGTTAGATCTACAGGTTTACTTACGGCCCTCGAACTCAGGGTGGGTTGTTAGGATTCCGGTGTCGATGACATAGCTGCAGGTGCCCTCGCCGCCCGAAGAGTCATAGGCATAGGTGGTGTTGCCCTTTGCAACGTGGGAGATTCTTCCAAGACCCCAGGGAGCGTTTGACTCGTACTGGATATCGTAGGTCGACACCTCAGCATCCTGGATGATATATTCAATCTGGGGAATGTGAGTATAAGTCACCTGAATATAGGCCAACCAGGTAATCATGGCCACTTACCGAGCTAGATGCTTGAAGCTTGGTGATCTCATCGGTGGAAAGAGCACCAGCGAATCCCTTGAACCCGTCTAGGTTGTACTCGAACTGGGGTGCATTCGCAATTTCGGATTTGATAGTGTCCAAAGTAGTGATCGAGTCATCCTTGAACTTGACAATGTATTTGCCTGGGATGGGGTTCGACTGCTCAATCAAGGGAGCGGCGAGCACCGCAGGGGCAAGAGCGAGCAGCAACGAGGTGTACATGTTGTAGGTGGAGGTGGAAACGTAGCCGGGAATAACTGAACAAGGTTGGCAACGGTAAGCTCGGCACGGGCGCTATGATGCTGGGCTCTGTTGGATTTGGTGAGCTGAGGAAGAAAATGGTGGGTGGGAGCGGTCACTTTATACATGGGATCATCCCAACCCTAACGGCGAGGTGCACCCACGGTACCTTCCACCTTCCTCAGTAGCAATCCGACCAACACTGCCGCTGCAGTCTTCGTGACCTCGATCAGGCCGGGGGCGAAGGCAAATGCTCTGATGCAGTGAGACGATAACCCACTGTGAGCCATGTTACTACAGGGCAGGCCTCCTACTGCCCAGCAGGATGCCGACCCATGTCATCTGCGAGGCGGTCGCAGATCCACGCGTGCCCCATCACCATGTGTCAGCCATGGACACACTACAATGTACGGTACACTCCGCAAGGTGTTGACCGCTCCGACCATTCCCAGCTCCCAGGTTAAATTAAGGTCGGCAGTTGAGTGTGTCTGCATTTCGGCAGCCAGCCAGCGCAGCGAGATCTATCGTCATCGGCGTGGGCGACGGCGCCGGTCGGTATCAAGAGGGTCACGAAGCAACACACCATCTGGGTAGTCCGTTCCCAATCTTGGCGGCGTGTGTACTAACCTAGTCAGTTAGCGTGGCCAGAAACGGGTATGTGCTGTGAAGTATCTCGACGATCACCGCAGGATTGATTTGTGTGACATCTCCGTACACAGCCACGGGTGATCCCGCGCAAACGGTCCTACCGGTATCGATTCACTAACCAACAGGTTTCACAGGGTAGTAGGGGTATGCTGGAATCTTCAAAGTTTCCTATTCTAGATGTACTATCGTATTGTAGCAGGATCCGCCCCGGATAGATGTCGCTCCTTGGTAGCAGTGCCGACAAAATCAACAAAATGGACCAGGCTATGCAAAAGGATACGAGAGCCAGGCCATGACTAGTGAGAGTCGTTGATAGATAAGATCTACCCATTCAATAGGACTCAAGGACTGCACTGAACAGTCAGCAAAGAAGTCGTGAGTGACCGATTGCGATAAGGTTTGTAGCACTTCGTCCCAACAATACCATTGGGACGATTGGTTGCTTTTCGTCTAAAGTTTGTGGCACCTCTCCGCGTGTCGGGGTTGTGTTACTCGCAGAAGCGCCGACTGTAGCTTTGCATCATATGGAACAAAGCCCAACATCTTGGACATTATCGCAGTCCGCTGAAACAACATCGACACGAGCAGGTTGAGCAGGAATCGGTCTAGGCTCGCAGTCCTTGGCGCACCATCATTGAGCCGGTGAACGTCTAGTCATGAATCTGCCTCACGACCAGGAAAGTGGCGACACAACATGGGCGTGCTTAGAGGAAGGTGGTGTTGAACGTGGGATAGACCTTGTGCGTCTCCTCCTCTGGAAGGGTGGTCTGTGCGTAAGATATATTAGCCTACTCCGTTGGTTCGGTGTGAGCAGGGATGTCGTCCGGTCCAGATATGCCGATCGCGAGTTGATTCGCCCTGACGGTAGGCTGTGCTGCTCTAGATTAAATCGCCCGCCAAATGCCTAAGATCAAAGCTTATAATGACTTGTGAGGGAATAAGGACCTACCAGAACGGGACCCTACCACAAGACATGCAATAACGCATGCGTGCATGCCAAGCCATGACGGAAAGATAAGAGGATAAGACGTATTCGCTGCAAGCTCAGCACGCTGTATGTCTTGACGCGGGGTTGCGATGTTGGGTAAGATGCTGAAAGGCTCCCTGTAATAGATGCAGTATTATTGCGTCGTCGTTTATTCTCAGCAGTATTGGCCCTCGAGATTGTTTGGGGGCATAGAGATAGGTCGTGTGACAGAATTAGCGGAGATCATGCTGATCCTCCACGGTAGGAAGCGAAGTAAAGCGGGGTGTAGCGAGGCGCCTATCTTGCAATGGTCGCTGTCGTCCATTTGCTTGCCACTGTGCTGGAGACGGAAGCTCAGATGTATCGTCCAGAAAACTTATTGGTAAGTTTCGCCGAATGATATCCGCCGTTCGAAACTGGCTCGGGTTGATGAGTCTCCAACGGATAAGGGAAAGTGAATATGGGCTCAGCAAACGTCGCTACAGTACTGAACCATCTTCCAATAGTAACCGAAGATATTCCATGAGTACCACGCGATGCTTCGTTGAGATACCATTCGAGGCGTGATTTTGTAAGCGTTGACTGCCTCAGTAGCCTTTCTGGCATCGTTCTAATTGATTAAAGTCGAAAAACTGCCCAAGCCACTGAGTAGCGGGTGCGACGTTATTCCAACATCCAAAAATATCTTCGGACATCTTTGAGTCTATTGTTGCTATAGTATACCTTATTATGGTGAGTGCGGAGCGTGCTTGTTTCTGTTGTTGGGTGAGTAAGATAGAGCGGACGATCCTGGACAGAGCAAGACAGCCCACCCAACAACCTCAGCACGGAAGGTAGTAATGGCCGACCTCCACTTCGAATGCTGATCATCATGCTCTTCTCTTGTAGTGGCCACCGATGCCTGGTAGGTAGTCTATTGACGAATACGACACGCCCGTTGCCAAGCAGAAATCCGCCAATGCGTTATCTGAATCTGAATCTGAGCACAGTTATAACCGTAAAGCGGTCCGAGAGCTCTAGGACAAAGTCGCAGAGGAAGATCGCTCTGAAAGTTGGGACCGCCCGAGGTCAAGTGCCGCAGCCAGCGGATGGCGACAGTTTATATATGTATACGGTATGAGACACGATTCTAGGCCTCATGTAGGCGCAGGAATCGGTCAGACTTCGCTTCGCGGATGGGCTGGCTGATTCGACGTATTGGTAGACGTGACGATAAGAGCGTTGTTAGGGCTGCATGGCTGCTGATTGACAGGCACCGCGTCTTGCGGAACGGCACTCAGTTACGCCGCACCGAAGCATACGCGACGAACGCGTCACCAGGTCAGATTGCTGTTCCACGTCAATGGGAATTGTTTGGCGAGCGGTCGTGCATGAGCGGTGAGGTATAACCTTTCCAGAAACGAGACACAACAGGCGACACACACTTGGGTGGTCGCATTGTAACTGGTCCTAGAATGAGATCCAAAGAGTTTTTCCTCTAATCAGTTCTTGTTGAGCCTCTTGTAGAGTATGGATTTCTTTCTCATTGATCTGTCGTGTGACTGCACGCTGCCGAGGGCGCCTTCGTGTTGTTGGTGCTAATAATAACTCTTGTCCAACTCCAGACGTTGAAGATAGACTTTGGCGCTCGTAATAAGATCAAGTTAAACTTTCGTGACCTGCTGCTGCGTTGCGTTTTCCTGAGGCCAAAATTCGCGGCAAAACCTGCCCATGGGCGCGCTTGGATGCTGGTTTGCGGCGCCAGACACCGATCGCAACCAGGTGCGAGCGTAAACTGTTCTTGAAACTTCGTTGCAGCGTAATGCCGATCTTGCGGCTGATATCGACTCGACAAAGGCGAATGCGGATTTCAACGGTATGTTTCGAAGGCTGTGCTTGACAGCCGCTGCCAATATATGACGCTCCACATGCCTGCTCCTAACAAGAGATCCGGAGCAGGGTCTAATCTCTGCCTGTCGCACATAAACTCTCGACATCCCGCTCAGCCGGCCATAGATTAAACGCCTATTAAAAGTCTTCGCTGCCACGGCTGTGTCCTTCTGTCCAAGTCCTTGGCACTTTGCACCTCTGTAGATGAAACATGCAGATCCGGCTCAAGGCGCGACGAGCCTGGGATCCTGGCCACGGAACCCGGGGGTTGTATAATGTGGGGACTTTGAAGATCAGGAATCCTAGCATGAGGCATCAAGATGGGATCTACATTGTTACATGGATGAATCTGGGATCCATGCTAAGATCCTAACGGCCTCGTCGCCATGAAATCTTGCAGCCGCCTCGGAGCTTGTTTCGACCAACGGCTATACTTTGGCCGATAGGGCCTTGTTTCATGTGTATATCATCATTCGTGCTTGGGATATGGTGGAGGATTGTAAGAAGGCAGTTCGTCATAGTGTATTGATCATGGGAAGTTTTAGACTCGGTTCAGACACGGACGGAACAGACGTCTGATCGTGACATACGGCGAGGAAATCCATATTCTGATTTTCCCATCGTGCGCGCAAACAAGATATGCAATTTCAACTATTTGATTCGTCCAAGTCACTTGCAAAATTTTAGCAGGTGTTCAGAATCTCAGACCATGGGAGATCAAACTTCAAGACCAACACACTTGACTTTGACACCTGACGCCAATTCCCGTGATAGTCGCGCTTCGCTGGCGGTCATGTCATACGCTTCACGAACCAATCTTACAACGCGCACAACACCTCGCACAGATGAACTCTCGTGCACGGGAGAAATCTCACGCTCCGCTACCGGGACCACTAACTACGGTCTCGTACAAAGAAACAAAGCACTATCTTCATCCGCTTCGTGGTACACTACTGCACGCCGAATATCCTAATGCGGGGTCCCGTTCCATCTGACATACCCGTTGCCCAGCACCTGCGTTAGAGTAGTCCATGCAACAATGTCGTGCCTACGTCAAAAGGATTAGCCAAAGCTACCCCTAATGCACCCGCCATGCGCACCGCCATGCACACCAAACTAGCAGCCGTCACATGGAGAAAGCGTGGGTGATCGCCGCGGGCTCGCGCCCGGCAGCGTGCCATGTCATACGCTCGATGACGCGCGCACACCCTGAGGCTACCACGCGGTCGCCGGTGCGCAGACAAAGAACATCACACACGATCAGGATCAGGATCAGGATCACAGACAGCGCGCGGAGAAAAGAACCGTGGGTCTCGAAACAGGATGAGATTGAGGTTAATCAGTCATAGCCACATGCCCCCGCCGTAACATCATAAGAATATCGAATTAGAAACATAAAAATCATCGCCCACTATGCACGCATGAGCCGTGATGCTCCCCAATCGCCCCTTTTCCTTCTCTCCCCCCTGCAACATGCAGCTGATTAGCAATTAGAGATTAGTGAGACGCTTACGAGCCGCTGCCGTTGTAGATGATGGCGTTGACGGTTCCGCTCTTGATGCCGGTGATCTTGTCCTTGGTGGCGAGGTTCTTGATCGAGGTGGTCAGGGAAGCGG
Organism: Pseudopithomyces maydicus; assembly: GCA_026873275.1. Lineage (NCBI taxonomy): Eukaryota > Fungi > Ascomycota > Dothideomycetes > Pleosporales > Didymosphaeriaceae > Pseudopithomyces > Pseudopithomyces maydicus. Next base: position 2,915,986 of record JANTUC010000003.1, on the reverse strand, counting down.
GCGAGACCTTGCCGTTGAGGCCCAAAAGGTAGGCACCGAGACCAGCGACGTGGGGAGAAGCCATGGAAGTTCCGGAGATGGTGTTCTATAAAAATTCATCAGCTTGGTGCACAAAGAAGGGGGATTGATCGGTTGCGTGTGCGACTTACGGTGGAGCCGGCGGTCCTCCAGGTGGAGAGGACGTTGACACCGGGGGCGTTTCCGTCGACGGTGGAGCCGTAGTTGGAGAAGCTGGCGAAGGCGTCGTTGCTGTCGGTGGCACCGACGGTGAAGACGGTGGGCTCGGAGGCGGGGGAGACGTTGGCGGCCTGCTGGGCCTCGTTACCGGCGGCGACGGCGAGGAAGACACCGGCGGAGACGACGCCAGCGGCGGCGGAGTTGACGGCGGTGGACTTGCTGCCGCCGAGAGACATGTTGGCAACAGCGCCGTTGGGGCAGCTGCGGGTCTTGACGTCGCTGGCTACGAAGTTGATGCCGGCAATGACACCAGAGTTGGTTCCCTATGTTCAATTAGCTTTGGACTTGGTCAATTCTTGGGAGGGACAAAGACATACAGAGCCGCTGGCATCGAGAACCTTGACAGCGTAGAGCGAAGTCTTCTTGGCAATACCGTAGGTCTTGGAACCAATGGTACCAGCAACGTGAGTGCCGTGGCCGTTGCCGTCAGTGTTGGAGCCATCGCCAGCGTAGTTGGCGAGGAAGGTAGCACGGCCCTCGAACTCAGCGTGGGCGGTGTAGATACCGGTGTCAATGACGTAGGAGCAGGTACCGGCTCCAGCGGTGCTGTCGTAGACGTAGGAGGTCGAGCCCTTAGCAGTGTGGGAGATACGGCCAAGACCGTAGGGGGCGCCAGTCTGAGTGGTCAGGGCCCTCTTCTCGACGTCACCCTCCTCCCAGACGGAGGCCTTCACGATGGCATCCTTCTCAATGTACTCGACCTTGGCATTGTCTTAGCACACGATCATTCCAAAGCTTGGCTGTACTTACATTGGGGAGAGCAGCAATGACCTTGACGAGCTCGTCGCTGAGCTCACCGGCGAAACCCTTGAAGTTGTTGAGGGTGTAGGTGTGGGCCGGGGCAGCAGGGAGCAGAGCCAAAGCGCTGTTGACGGCAGAGGTGGTGAAGTCACTGTCCTTGAACTTGACGATGTACCTTCCGGGGATGACCTGGCCGGCGCGAGGAGTGATGACGGGAGCACCGAGCACCAAAGGCAAGAATGCGAGGGTAACGAATTCGAAACGCATCTTGAAGAGCTGTCAATGAAGAAGCCGTGGAATTGAGCGAAGGTCGATTGTAGGGGCGGAAGACTGGAGTGACTGTTGCCTGGTCTTTTGTGGGTGGTGTAGACAGTCCTTATATAGCCGTTGTGCTTGACGTGCTGCAGAGCAACTGAACGAACGACAGGTGGTCCACCTTCCCAAAGAGACTAGCAATCAGAGTAATGCAGATATCGCGTGTCCAGATCTTCAATGGGCAACGGCACCGCGGCTCAACGTGGCGGCGGAGCTGTATGATTACCCAAGAGGGGAGGTCGTACAAGGCAGCCCGGCGGTTAAGACCCTGGTCACGACCTTAGCATTGATAGCCAGAGTGACAACGAGGTACTCCAACACGCCGGCGGAGAGAGACACTCAGAAGGTCACCAGCCCGAGACTGAGCCAAGCAGTTGATATTAAGATACTTACCGGTTCAGGGATTGGAGCTTAGGTGCCACAGTGGGGCGACGTGCCTGAAGAGATGATCTGGTGCAGGAGACACGATCGGCAATGCTCCAGCACCCTGACCAGATAAGGCTCCCATGCAACTAAAAGAAACGGCGGAAGGTCTGAGCAGTAGCTGTTTCTTGGGAGCATGGGACCTTTGTTGTGGCAAGTGTGGCATGGTGACTTCATTGGCTGTCTGTTTGTGTCGCAGGCGGGCGGCACTCCACAATGGATTAAATGAGGACGAGATATGCGGATGTTCCCTGATCTCAGCCGCCCATACGCTCGGGACGAACCGTTATCACTGCCAGGGCGCAATTGGCGCAGGACATAGTGCAGGCCCTAGCGACTGAAGCAAGTAGAGATAGCCAAAGTTCGTAGATATTGACGGGTGGACGGCCACGAGAATGGTGAGTGTCGAGACGCGGTGGGCGGGCGTCTCGGGTGCGAATGGCCGGTGTCGCTCGTCTGTTTGACATGCAATGATAGGTCCTGGGTAAATTGGATAGTGTTCGCTCAGTGCCGATCAATTCCATGCCATCCAGATGGTAAGAGGCGTGATTCACGTCCTGGCCAATAAAGGGCTGCTATTCCAGGGGTCTGCCCACAAGATGACATTCCAAGATGCTCGCTTCGTGGGATGTAAGGAAGTGGTGGGTGTGGCGGCATGGAACAACTTCAGTGCGCCCCGCCCTGCGAGTGTTTGGCGAGCTTAACGCAACAACCACAGCCTCTCCTATGCATCCGGTGACCCTGGGCGTCGACTAAGTTAAGCTTAAAAGCACGTAAAACAAAGCACCTCCTGGTTGTGGTTAGCCGGACCGCGCATCAATCTATGTCATCCGGGGCGTTAGCTAACCACATGATAACGCGATAACGAAGATGATCACCATGCATGAGGCTGAGAGATGACTGTGCGAAGAAGCAAACAGAACAAGACATCTCAAGCGACTTCGCATGCCACAGAGGTTGACGTCGTGCGATGCCATGTTGTGGCTGACATCACACGGCCTTCGTGCATGAGGCGGTGATGATGGCTCGGTTATACCCCCGAAGAGGCTATTCGGACTGTAGGTCACTTGAGCATGTTTTTAGCCCCAGGGAAGTGTAGGTAGGTACTCACGGTATCAGGAGTTGGGCGTTCCACGTCTTGGCGAGCTGCCAGGTGGCTCGCTCCGGTAGCCCTAAGCGCCACGCTACCTACTCGCCTGCCTGTTTGTGCAGTAAATCCGGGGTTGACGCCTTCTGGTGTAGACATTGCGATAAGCCGGGGGGCAACAGCCACGGCACACCCGGAGGAACATGGAAGCCAGGGACTCGTGCGGTGGTGATGAGGGAGGGGATTGATGTTGCGCTTCGCTCGCTTGTCGGCGTGGCCCGAAAGGAGATCGTCCCTCAAGGGTCCCCACTTTCACGAGGCCGAAACCCTACTGTTGCTATTGTGAGGTCGTTGGACCTTCTTGCATATCAGTCTTCAGCGCTGATGTTTTCCAAGAATCTTCTCTGGATAGATCTCTATTAACGAAGACAACTCCATGTCTGGGTCATCTCTCAATTCTGCAAGTGCATCAAGACATGTGAAGACGTTTCCCTTTCGTCCTGCAGAGATCCGAAATGCAGCAACACTCTGCGAGAGTGTTCGCTAACATGCAGGGTCATTGAAATACAGCACTGCCATGGTCGGGGAAGAATGCACCAATTGTATCACTAGAAGGTGTACCTAGGCGAGTTCAGCGCCAACGGTACCTGAAAGTTGCCTGGCCCCCTTGGACACAGTCTATTGCATGATACTCCAGCGGAAGCAGGTACGGATAACGGAACAGGGGCGCCCCAGCACCTTCTACTTCCAGACCTCCTCAGCTCTATTTGTACAAACCTGACAGAAGCTCAGCCTACCAGTAATTCGTGATTCATTCCATAATGACACCTTATCAGTGACGTATCACCTCAGACATTAGCGTTTATAGAAGGGACCCATATACTGCACAACATAGCAGGCGACTAGAGACATTCTGGCCGAAAGGCTTCTCCACAAATACCCGGGGTCCATCGGAGCAAAGCTTAGTGGAGGGTGAGAACCTGGGGGCAATCACCCGCTTGTACCTTGGATGCCTACTTTGAGTACCCCCTACTCGCATCAGATGCAGCCACCCTGGCGCGAGCTAATTAAATAAGAACCTTCCCAGAACGTGCTGGCTCACGGTCCCAAGCCGTCCTACTAAAATGCTTGGTACTGCCTATAAGCTCCCTTTCATCTACTTTTTCTTGTCTCCTTCCGGATCTACACGTTTAGCGAAAGTTACTCGCGCGCGACACTTAGTAAACAATAGATCCCCCGATACTCGGTGAGTACTCCAACAATAGTACTGCATGATTATGCGTCGCTGCTCTTGCGAAGGGCAATGTATCTCCGGATGTCCCGGATAGGACTGACAACGCGGTCTGTGAAATGTAAGGGGCTTCAATATTGGTATCGCGCGACTTGACTACTTTACCGCGCCATCCTGAGCTTCGATTCAGGATCAAACTAATTCCCACTTCACGACTGGAAGAAAGTGTTGATCAGGCTTCTGGCATTCCCCTCACCCTTTTATCCATTTAATGGGGAAAGGTGCACCTCAACGACAAAAAACCTCAGAATACTTCAAAGGCACTGAAAGGAGATTCAGTTTACCTGTAGAGCTGGCTTAGATGCAAGAATGTAGTGAGTGGGCTGAATAGCCAGTGCGCAGCAGGAGACACTCAGAAGTCTCAGTCCATAATTCCAGTCTTCACTGGTGCATCAGATCGACAGCACCAAATATTCACAATTGATAAATACGCCAGGTTTATTTCCGACCTTAATACTTTACAGAGAATCGACCTATCTATCATCTACTTCATTAGAAAAGAACTCACCTCCTCGCATCGCAAGTCCAACCCCAAACGCGACACCAAAAACCAGCAACACGATCCATCCCATCCACCGCACCTCCCACGCTCCCTCCCACAGACCAAGTCTAGACCGTCCACTCCTCACACCCCACCCACCATGCAACCCCACGACTGCTACCCTCCCAACCCGCATACCAGGGCCCCCTCGTCCCCTCGCGCTAATCTCCCGCCTTGTACCACCACCGCATCACCCCCCATTTCACGTCCACGTAAAACCACGATACACACACATGTCGATACATCATGTCATTATTCATAAACTACATTACGCACGCGTCGCGCTTTTCTCTCTTCTTACACCCCCGAGTCAAGCTGGGCGAATCCCACGTTGTTCCCAACCCAGTCATCCCACTTCTTGCACGTGTCGTACAGACTGCACTTGTCCTGCACCGTGCGCCCGATCGCGTCGATGCCTTCGACGATTTGCAGCGCGAAGCCCTCGCTCGTGTGCCTGTTGTCGTTAGTGTGTGTTTGCTTGCCTCGTACGTATGTGTGTGAAAGCGGGAGGGGAGAAGGGAAATCGGAAATCGAAAAAGAAAAAGGAAAAAGGGAAAAAGGGTAAACATACCACCCAATATGACAATGCATCAGCCACGTCCCCGGATTATCCGTCGTGAACCCAACGACCAAGAACCCCGCCGCCGGCATATTCGCCGTGTCGCGGCGCGGCGGGTTGTTGAAATTCAGCGGCGTGGTCTTGTTATATTTCCCGGGGCCCGCGGCCAAGATGTAGAAATCGTGACCATGCAAATGGATAGGGTGGTTCAGCGGAATCGCCGACTCCACCACGATGTAGACCCACTTCCCCATCTCGGGGAGCGACAGCACGAGGTCTCCCGCATACGTGGGCGCGACGCCATCGGCGAGGATGCGCACAAGCGTCGGGTCCTCGTAGTGCGACATGAATGTTGTGCCGGAGAGGTACCATTTGAAGAGGGTGTCTACGGTGTCGAGGGTGACGTCCTCGACGAACTCGACGTCGCTGGCGACGGGGTTGAGTTTCGATACGGGGACGAGGGAGGAGAGGGGCTCGTCGACGCACTCGCCGATGTAGGTATGCTTGGTGGAGGTGGGGACGGCGGTGGAGTCGCTGCCGGCGTAGCGGACGATGCCTTTGATGTCGTCGGCTTGGATGGTCTCGTCGCAGGCGTTTTGGTTGTCGGCGCGCATCCAGTAGTTGCCTGCTGGTTGGTCGGCTTTGACGAGGACCATGTAACGTTGGCCGATGTTGATGCTGAGGGTGTCGGTTTTGTAGGGTTCGATGTTGGTGAAGTCCATGTTGATGACTTCGAGCTGGTGGCCGTCGATATAGAATTTATAGGATGACTGTATCGCTCCGTTGATGATGCGGAAGAGGTAGGTCTTTCCTGGTTCCAGTTTGGTGGGTAACTCGAAGCGTTGTCCGGTCTGGTTTGCAGTGCCTTGCACACCCCAGGTGTTCATGCCGTTGATTAAGCCGTTGTCCATTGTTCGGGGTCCACCATTGACAGAGTCTTGTGCCGCATCGTACAAGGAATCCACTGTCTCGTGCGTCCAATCGTTGAGAAAGATGGTACCAGCATCAACGTCGTACTCTTTGGATGTAGGACCGTGGATTACCATAGGACCAAAGACACCCATCCAAGCTTGAATGGCATAGTGGCTATGGTACCAGCTAGTTCCATAGTTTGTAGCGACAAACTTGTAAGTGAACGAGTCTCCTGGTGCAATGGGACACTGTGTGATAGAAGGCACGCCATCGTTCTCGACGGTGTTCAGTTGTCGGATTCCGTGGAAATGAATCGATGTGCCGTTCGCAGTCAACTTATTGTTTACCTTCACGACAACAGTGTCTCCCCAGTTGGCCTCGATGGTTGGTCCAGGCAGCTGACCATTCACCATGAAGGCAATTCTCTCAATTCCATCTGGTGCTACAGTGCCGTTAGTGATATCGAACTCGTAATAAACGGTTCTGCAAGTCTTTGGTGTGAATTGATAGTGATCGGTACTGACATCAGCCCCACAGTATGGGAGAGACCCCGATTGACCCTCGCAAGGCGTGCAATTGTCATCACTCTCATTCTCTTGGCGCTTGTCGAAATTATTTGCACAAACAGATGGACTGGCTGAAGCCGGAGCAGATGTTGAGCCCGACGGGTTGGGTGTGATAGTCGTGATCGCGGGATCGGTCGTTACAGTGACAAAGCTGGAAGAAGCAACAGGGGGTTTTGTCGTGGTAGGTTTTCCCCAAGGAAGCTGCCCAAGGCCCGGGGTCGTGGAGGGCTCGCCGCTTTTGCAGCCTTTGATCATGACTGCACCCTGAACGAATTTGCTTGGCGATTGCGGATGTAGGCTTGACTTCATGAGACATTGACCGAACAGTTGGTAGTTTATCCAGTTCACGCCTTTGCACTTTGGCCACAACGAACAAGAGTCGACACATTCTTGTAAATCGCTAGTGGGAAAGCCGTTGCCCAGCCAGAGTCCATCACCGAAACGCCGGACAACACCGCACTCGACTCGAAACTGAGCGCCACATTCGGTGGTGTATGTTGTGCCATGTGCCTCGGGGCAAGATTTCATCTCTTCTGCTCGAACAGAAAGCGCCCGAGGCTCTTCTGTGGCTCTTGAAGTAAGATATCCAGCTGGGGTCGTAGGCTGCGCCGAGGTCGTAGGATGCGCCGAGGTCGTGGTGCAATTGGCGTCTGGGGTGCTCGGAGCTGAGCAGTCTCCAAAACCAGATTCACACCCGGTGCCGCAATAATCATCCGAAGAGCCGCAGAAATGGTACTGACTGCAGCAGTCACCATAACCGGAGCCCTTGCAGACGTAGCCAGTGTCTCCACCGCAAGTACCGTCAGGAGAAGGTTCTCCTTGTGTCTTTTGGCAATGTCCGAATTTGAGCTGGCATCCTTCTCCGCAGTAGTCAATTGAACTGTATCGTTTTAGCATAAGATAGAAATTTGGTGAAGAAAGCTTACGATCCACAGTATCCGGCCGCACTGCAACATCCTCCAAACATTGATCCTCTACATGTCACCCCATCACCGCATTTCCCGTCGTGGCTAACGCCAGTCTGGTTCACCTCAGGAGATGAATAGTACTGCGCCGCTGACAGTGAAGCAAACGCCACTGTTACCAGATACTTGAGCAACATGATGAAAGATTCAGAACACTTGGAGGAAGTGTTAAGACTTTTTCACGATGCCCGTCCCAAGGCTCCTAATTCGCGGTACCTATACCACGAATGAGAAACCGTCAAAGCAAGAACAATATCCACAGATGGGCTGAACGAGTGAAGCCCTACTGAACGATTGAAATTAGGACAGCGGTTCAGGAAGCTCTGCTGCCTTTCTTCAGCAAGGTGTCCAAGGAGTTATTATAGTACCCACGAGCCTCGGTCCAGTGGCACAGCTCCATGCTTGTCAAAAAAATGGGGTGACAGACCCTCTCCGGCATTTGAAACATACGCGGTACCCTCACGGAGGTCTGACAATAGACGGACCTTTGGTGGGGCGTCTACTCACCGGTATTGCCAATAATGCACGTCGTATCCATATATGTGGCAACTCCACCTATGTTCTCAGGTACGGGGCGTGCCAAACGTGAATGTGGGAGCATCCAACGTACGATCTTGGTTCGTCAGTTGGTCTCAAAAGGGGCATAGTCTCTGCAGGAACGAGAAGCGGGCCCGTTGAGCCACGATTCTTGTAGTCAATGGGTCATCATGAAAAAATCCTGTTGGCAAACGTCGTTCCTATGATTCGTCGAGCATTGCTGTCGTAGGAGCCGGTGGTTTGGATGTGGAGCCTAGGGCTGATGGCTCCCCAGAAGAAACATTGGCAACTCGTGTGGATCCGCTATCGTGCAGGAGGATCAGGGAAGACGGGTTGGAGAAGCATCGTGGCTACTATTTCTAGAAGCCTAGCGTGTGGACGCTTGACTGCTGGTGGCCTAACGTGTGCTCGCAAGCTTCTCCCAGCTGTTAGTATGACTCGCCGCATGGTGTGGCGTATGTCCACGCGTAAGAGAGTTTATAGGTGAAAGCTGGTGAGCATGGTCAAGGTAGTTCAAAGATTCCCAAGCTACGGTTCACCATGAATCGAACGTAAGCGAACATGAGTTCGTGTCATCCATATTGCATTATGATATATTTGACAATGGTGTTGCAGAGTTGCAGTGTTGCATTGGAGAAGAGTGTACATTGGTACACCCCTGGCTAGTGTCTAGCGTTCCGACGTTCGGCCCCACGATAAGCGAGCGAGCCCAAAGTCCTATCAATTACTAAGAGCGTACCAAAAAACTTAATCAAGCAAGCGCTCTCAGAGAGATCCACTCACAATGCACCTCATTGCAAAATTCGCGTAAATAGACCGTTTTTGAATGCTGCAATGGATGAGGTAATCCGAACGCGAATCGACGCGTCGACGCGTACCTACGCGCGAACAGATCAACTTTTTGTACGCAAATCTATATCGAACATTGTTTCCAAAATGTCATTCGGTTATTTTCAAATATCTAATCATGATGCTGCGACTAGGGCCTACGAACCCCAGATTCCAGTACCCCCGCTCCACCGTCTAGAGCCTATGAGCCCCGGCTACCAGCACACTCAGCTCCAGCAATGGCCCATATGCACCAGAGATCAGCACCTACAGCTTCAGCGGCTGAGGCTTACTATGTGCAATCGCCGCCAGCACCCCCAGTCCCAGCGACTGGGGACTACTATGTAGCCCAGCCACCACCACCTCCAGTTTCAGGGACTACGGCCTACTACACTACAACAACCACAACCTACTACATACCCCAACCACCACCACCTACATCTTTAGCAACTGGGGCCTACTATGTACCCCAGCCACCACCAGCACCTACAGCTTCAGCGGCTGGGGCCTACTATGTACCCCAACCACGAGCACCTACATTTCCAGCGACTGGGGCCAACTACGTGCAACCGCTACCAGCACCCACATCTTCAGCGACGGAGGCCTACTATGTAGCCCAACCCCCAGCACCCAAAGCTTCAGCTGTTGACCACGACGATGATGGCGACAGTCCTGTAAGTTGGCCCTCGTCACCAGCAAACCCAGCTTCGGATGTTAACGACTACGACTACGACAATACCTCCATCCCGGCCCAGTCACCAGTAACCCTGGATTCGGATGAAGAAGACTACTATGCTGATGCTGCAATGAGAGCACATCTAGCCTTGATGTCGGACAATGATGACATCGCCGAGGAATTCGACCGAGACAACGAGACGCCTCTTCGTGACAGTAGCAATATGCTGCGGCCTCACGAGCCTTTACCGGAGGCGATATGGAAACCCTCGCTGGCTGAGATGCTGACGTTTCTAGACAGCTGGGGTCGCGCACACGGCGTCTCCTACTGTCAGATGAGATGGTCCAGAAACGCCGCAGGCCAGCGTACCAAGTGTCTCATGAAGTGCGCAAGAGCCGGACAGCGTGATAATCTACCCAGGCGTGGGCGTGCGCGCCTGGGAGCCTCGTCGCAGAAGGGCGGATGTCCGTTCGCCTTTTACATTGTAGCAAGTGATGCGCGTGACCCTAAGTCATCCTGGCGCATCATGCACATGCGAGGTCATAGATACAACCAGAGGTCGTTGCTCCATGACCACGCTCCAGATGGGCACATATCCAGCGTCCCGGGGCATCGTGTGTGGCGGAGGACGGAGGTTGACAGGCGCATTATAGAGTTGTACGAACAGCACATACTTGGAACCATCCGCAGCGAGTTTCCAGGTATTTCCATCACGGTACAGGATTTGCGAGATATCTGGGCGGACCATATAGGTGCTTAGCTGAAATCGGAGATGGGGGAAACGGGGTCACCGCCGAGCAGGGCAGAGGAGGGAGGTCTTTTTCCAAGCAAGGTTCCTTGATTTTAGCGTCATCTGATCTGGCTATTGTATTATATATATATATGTAACTCAACAACATCGATCCAAGCCTCTCGACGTTCTCACAGTCGCCACAAACACCCACTTGACCCTGACAATCGCACAAGCCCAAGTACCACATCTCACCCCAACCAAGAACCGCCCACACGACGGCATTCGAAAACGCTCCATGCCACGTGCAACGCCATTTCCAGCATGGCATCTCTAAAGATCAACGAATAAATAATCCCCTGCAAGCGCCGTCCCGTTCGATCCTTTTACGTATGTAATTGGCCGGCAGCCCGCCCGATAAGCGAGTCCGAAAGCGAGCAAGCGATCGATCACCACGGCCGCAGATCGCCTCGGGGACGCAGCCGTCGTTTCTCCACCCGCTTCCACCGCCCGGCGCACCTTCCCGTGCGCTGGTAGCCTCGGTGACACCCCGACTGTGTCAGGGCGTTTCGTTGAAACGAGGCCGAGGGGTCGAAACGGACTAGGACGGTTGGGGAGGCCGGTTGTACACATGTAGATATGTGTCAAGGCGAGGGGGAAACGGGTGTGTGTACGTTTGTGGAAATGGGATGTAGGGGATATAGTAGCTTCGGTGGCTGGGCTGGGACTGCGGTCCACATTTATGTACCACTTGTGTACTAATGGATGTTTCTTAATAGTTGTGTCTGCAGGGAGGGGTCTTGGGGGGATGTAGGGGTTCTGGATTATGCTGTTTATTGTGATCTAGTTGGGGCATTAGTCGTCGATTGATGAGTCCTTCATATACGGTGGCATTCATGGTAGATGAAGAATTTTACCTCGCGCAATCTTGGAAGTCACGATACTACTGTCCAACTCGAGAAATTCGTGATGAAAGTATGTCCATTGTATGAATGCTGTAGCTATCCCTTCGGCACATTACAGAATGTAACATTTCAAACGTCAATTCCTTGATCAATATCTGTCAAATATATTTACATGTGCCTGACTATACCCTGTGGTAAAGGCAACATGATTTCTTAAGCGATAGCTTTTGTACCAGCCAACCTACTGCGCCTTGTTCTCATTTATCTACGGTATAGATTTTCAACTTCCACGTATCAAAGATTACACCCTCGCCCTATATCATCACTCCACGCGTATTCTGTGCGCACTCCACTGCAACATGTTTTATTGATTTTTTGCTCCTGTCATTTCCTAATAGTGCAATTTAGAAAAAACGCTGCAGCAACAGTATAACTTGTAAAAGTGCGATAGTTAGAGATAAAATTCCCCTGTGTCGACGATCGTATGAAATAAAGATATATGAATTATTTATAGGAAGGTTTTTTTGCGCTCTCGCTAATATCTAATTAAATTTACTACAACGATGAACAGTATTCATATGTACTTGTCCAATAGTCACATTTCTATCACCATTCGAATCGACTGATTCTGACATGATGTCTAGTATACACAGAATCAATTTCACATCCATATATAATCCTTTCCCTATTCCCTTTTTCTTTCCCTTGAAGAATATTTTCATTCCTTATCGTAATTCCTATGCAGCTACTTGTCTCGTGAACTTGATGAAACACGATAAAATCCTTTAGCAGAAATAGAATTGTTTTTGCGCACAAACATTCTCTATAGTGAAAAGCTTCTCTTCATGCATTTAAAGCCGCTACACATCCCATTCTGCTTCATCTCTAGAATAAAAAAACCGTTGCTAGAAACAAACAGACTGCACATTCGTTTCAACCATTCTCGACACACCATCTCACATGACGACCATCCCCCACCTATCCCATTCTCCAGAACCACAGGCCATCATGCCCCTCTATCCATCCCCTCTGCTCCCCACAATCTACCCAGACTCCAGCCCAACCCTGGGTTGAAAAAGTCTAGTTCAATCAGGCAGGCTACACCCAATCAAGCCACACCCATGCCGACCAGCACCAAAAGCGCCACATTCATCACGACCACGACCCCCCAAATCAGCACCGCAAACCCCGCCGTAACCCAATGATTCCGCATCTGCACCCACTGGCGTTCCTCCCCCTCTCCCTCCCCACTTCCACCCCCACCGCCCTCCCCCTCCCCACGATCCACCCCAACCCTCATATACTCCCCCTACACGTAAACCAAATCAACGGCGCACTCACCACCGGCAAAATAACACTAAGCGCAACCTGGCTCCCCTCCAGCGCCCTACCCAGCCCCTCCCTCCCCACACTCCCCGCCACAACCACACTCGGCACAATGCTAATACTCCGCGTAACCAGCCGCCTAACCCACGGCTTGACGCTCCACCGCAGCTGCCCCTCGCTAACCATCTGCCCCGCAATCGTGCACACGATGCCCGCGCTCGTGCCCGAGAGCAGCAGCGCGAGCGCGAAGAGGGTCCCCGCGACGGGGGCGATGGACGAGGAGAGCAGCGCGTGGATGGAGAACAGGTCTGCGTCGGAGGTAGCGGGGGAGGGGGTACAGCGAGGCGGCGGAGACGATGAGGATGGAGGCGTTGACGAAGAGGGCGAAGGTGAAGAGGGAGAGGGAGAGCTCGACGATGGAGTACGTCATGCAGGCTTTGATGGCGGCGAGGGAGGGGCGGTATTTTTCGGGGGTGGAGGACGAGGAGGTGGTGGTGTGGAGGGAGGCGTTGTCCGTGTCGGGGTTGGGGTCTGGGAGGGTGGGTGCGAGGGCTGCGGCGCGGGCGTCGTCGAATTCGCGGAGGCGCGGTTGGACGATGCCGGAGCCTAGGTAGAGGGAGTGGGGCATGACGGTGGCGCCGAGGATGCCGCAGGCTTGGTAGAGGCTGTGGTGGGTTAGTGGCGGTGGTTGTGTGGGTGGGGGCAGATTGAGAGGGGAAGGGGGAGGAGAGGAGGGCGGAGGAGAGGAAGAGTGAGGGAGGGGAGACATACGCCTGAGATTGAACCAGTGTGGACGACGGCAGAAACCCATGAAACACCTCCCCAACGGGCGCCTTAATCTTGCTCAGCTCGAAGCAAAAGCACACCACGACACCCAGCACAAGAAACATGACAAACACCTCGAACGTGCGCAACGCCCGCATGGAGCCGCTCGGCCGGTAAAACACCAAGATGATGAGGACGTCCACGATGGAAATGGCGCAGCCCGCCACGAGCGGCACCTTGATGAGGATGTTGAGCGCAATGGCGGTGCCGATGACCTCGGCGATGTCGGTAGCGATGATGGCGCTCTCGGCGAAGAAATACAGGACGTAGTTGAGCCACGGGGGAGGTGCGCTTTGCAGTTCTCGGCGAGGTTCATGCCGGTGACGGAGCCGAGCTTGATGCAGAGGGATTGAAGGAAGATGGCGAAGATGTTGGACATGAGGACGATGAAAAGGAGTTTGAAGCGGAAGGAGGCGCCGGCGGCGACGTCGGTGGCATAGTTTCCTGGGTGGTGTTAGCGATTTGATCCCACTACGATACGAGTTTGGTTCTGGAGAAGGAGGATTCGACGTGGCGTGGGGATGTGTGTGTGTATGCCTGGAGATGAACGGGTGCTTCGCGTTTGCAGCATCGCAGATGAAACCACCCCTCTCTCTCACCACCAGACGAACAGCAAACCAACCTACCCGGATCAATATACGCCACCGCAACCATAAACCCCGGACCCACAAACTTCGCATACCTCCGCAGCACCGCGCCAACCCTCCTCACAACAGTTAATCCCCCTTCCTCATCCCCCTCCTCTTTTCTCACCCCCAGCAGCACCCCCATTCAAGCCATCAACGCCCCCCTTCCCACTCCTCCCCTCCCCCTCCTTCCCCGCCCCCGCCCCCTCGCCCGCCTCCTCCCCACCCCGTCCCCCCTCTCCCTCAATAACTCTTTCAACCCGCTCGAGCGCCCCCGCCTCAGCGCCATCAATCCGGTGATCCCGCCGCACCCTCTTATTCGCCACGTGATTCAGATCCGCCCTCGTCGTCGCATCCGCATTGAGCGCGTCGGGGTTCTGATTGTATCCATCTGGCACGATGGGGTCAACGCGTGAGGGGCAGTTCATTGCTCTTGGACGTATGTGGGGTGTACTGCGCGCGTTCGTGGGTGCTAGGTAGGTGGGCAGACAATGAATGGGAAGACGTGGAACCTTGTGTGTTTGAGGACCAGAGTTGGATGGATGTATGAAGCTCACGTGCGGTGCGGTGTGACTCCGCGTGCGTACGATCCGTAAGCGGCGAGTGAGCAGGTACGTAGATAAGTCGATATGCAGGTGGATATTTAGGTATGTAAGTAGGTAGGTAGGTAGGGAAGCGCACGGCAAAGCAGTTGAGGTCAACGCTGGACCGACCCTCCCCAACCAACGTCACGCCCATGCCCGCATCCACCCGCACGGGTCGCCCCCGGCCTCCGATGGTCAAACCAAATCAACCAACCTAACCACAGTCGGTCCAACGGCCAACCCGCCCGCTAACCACACATCAACCATCCGCCCATCCATTTGCTAACTATTTTCCCCGGTCACGCGCGCAAATCGCACCATCGTTCGTATGCCCCCCGTGAACTAGTCTATAGCCTCATACCCATACATAGACTGGTAGATAGACACACACACATCTCCGCTCCGCCCACGTAGCGGTGTGCACATCGCACCTCGCACCCGCCATCCCAAACCGGTATCTGCACGCCGACGTGAGCCGCTTGCGTAAGCGTACGTGCATACATGGCGCGCGTGGTCCATACATACCTAGGCCATGTAGACGGATGCACGTATATCCGGGGGGCAGCGGCGCATGTGGCGCTGCGTGGGCGTGATGCAGGGCCGGGCTGGAAGGGGAAACGCGACGGGTAGGCGCATTGGGACAGGACAAAGGAGGGGGATTGGTTGGTTGGGACAAAGGAGCTTGTGGGAGGGGGCGGGGTAGGGATGTGTGTATGTATGTATGTATGTGTGTGTGTAGGTGGGAAGGGTGGGTGGGTATGCACGTGGATGTATGCATGTCCAGGTGTACTCGAATACATGGAACGGTTCGCTGTCAAGGTAGACGGACGGACCGCCAGTGAGGCTTCTTCGTCTCGTCATCATCTTCGTCGTCATCACCGTGGCATAGCATAGCATAGCATAGCATACATGCTCCTCAGGAGATGGCGTAGAAACAGAGGTAGCATTCATTTGCTGTGAATATTGCCCAAAACATGTATCCTCCTCCCTTTCCGCCCTCCCTCCGCCCTACCACCCTACCACCCAATAACACCCGTCCTCATAAGTGGCCCAAAGTCCAAAAGCAGCAAAGAAGAAAAGTAGAAGAAGAAAAAAGCTGTAGTCGTCATTCCGTCATCAATCGTGCCACCCTTCCCGTTCTAACCTTCGCTAATCGCTGAACCACAATCTGCTCGCTCGCTCGCTCACTCACACTCCCCCACTCACCCTCTCCCCCAAATAACAATGTGTAACTAACTGACTAACTTCCCCACCCTTTGCAAAAACGTTCGCCCGCCCGGTCAATCCCCTCTCGTGCCCGCCCATCCATTCAAAACTGTAGACCAGGGCCTGCCTATATGCTCTCCAAACAAATTCACTCCGTTCGCCACCCGATGATTGGGAAAATGATCGCCCTTGCCCGTCCCGCCCTGCCCAAAAAAACGCCCGAGAAAGTGACTAGTCCGCCAACGCCGTATCTATGCTGAAAAAGATGGCCGTCTCCCATCCCCGCCGCCGCTATCACTGGCAGAAGAGCTCGATTTCGCCCAGCTGCTGCCCGCCGGGGTTCAGGTCCCTCTGCTGCTCCTTCCACGTCTCGAACGCCTCTTGCAAATCGTCGTCCGTCGAAATGGTAACGTACGTGTCGTCGTCCAGATACTTCAGCTTGACTTGTCCCGAGCCAAGCGACACCGATGTGGACCGCTGCAGCTTCGCGTCGATGCGGTCCTTGAGGCTTTGGAAGCTGATGTTTGTGCTGACTACGAGCGTCATCATGCTGCCCGCCATGTTGCAGTGCACCTTGACCTTGAGCTGGGTGGGTATGCCCGAGTGCCCCTCTACCACTGTGGACGCCTGAGATAGCGGGGGCGACATGGTTCGCGAATCCATCGATGCCGGCGTTAGCGTGCCCTGGCTGCGCTCGAATGACGAGTGCGGTGTCATGGTTCGCGCCGAAGGGACGCTGCTGGGGTCTCTGCGCAATGGACCGCCGTAATAATCTGGGTGTGCTCCAGCGAGCTCGGCAGCGGTGCGCTGTTGAACTAGGCGATCTCTCTGAATGGCGGGCGAGCCGGTAGCTGCTCGTGGAGGGAGACTGTTCGGCGAATTGTTCTGGCTCCGATTGACAATAGCCGCATTGTAGGCATAGTGCGTAGGGAATGGGGGCATCTCGGGGACGGCCTGTTGCTGACCATTCGGCTGTCTTCCAGGTCGAAGCGAGACGTGGATGTCCGGACTGCTCGCTGCCCTCAATCGTCCAGCCGCAGTACTTGTCGGGTTGGCCTGAGGTGGGAGTGACGGTCGCTGTGCACGCCCCGGTGGCGGACCCATCGAGGGTTCGCGACTCACATGGCCTCTTGCAGGAGCGGTGTAGCGGTTGTTCTCCTCATGGTACCCGGACGGTGGGGTCTGTCGCGGAAATGGAAATGTCCCAGCCGAAGACGAACTCGTACGCGCATTAGAGTATGTAGACATGGGTGTGTCTACTGGGGAAAAGTAGGAGTCTTGGTTGCCAGAATTCGCAAGCTGCTGGGTTCGAAGTGTTAGCGGGGCTTGGGGGTAGCCCATGGGGAAGCGTGGAGGTGGTACCCTGGAATCCGACTCAATTGCACTTTCGCCTGTGGTTGATCGCGAACGAATCGAAGCGCTGGAACTGGTCGGTGGATACCCGGGAACGACTGTATCAATATCTTCGTCCTCATCGTCATCATCATTTTCGGCGTAAGGATTCTCAAGCTGCTGGTCGTGCATGTATGTAAATTGCGTGTCCGAGGGCCTCGAGTGTGACGCGCTGGCGGCGCTGGTACGTGCTTGCTCTCTGAATGCACGTCGCTGGGTATCCACCTGAGTAGCCCACTTCTTCATGGTATCCTCCGTGTTGAACCGTATGATGAAGTTCTCGATGCCTGGATCACCTTTCCAAAAGATCTGGCACGTGTATGATCCTGGTTTCTGCAGCGAGATGGTCTCTGTAACGTTTTGCATGAAGATGCGGCCCTTTAGTTGAAGTCGGGGCTTGCCGGCCTTATTAACCATCGGCTTGTTGATTTTCTTGGCCTTGTTGGCACTGAGTTCCTTGCAGCAGAGCAGAATCATCTCGAAAAGATAGATTTTATACTGTGACCGGTCAGTAAACATGATGGTGAAGGGGGTGAGCGAGAATTGCCGGTTGCGGAGCGGACGTACTTCGCGTTCATCTTGCTTGCCGTTCATTCCGTCCCCTTTAAGGACGGTGTATTGTCCGTATAATAGCAATTCGCCAAAACCTTCGATCCGATGGCCCTTCCAGTCTTCAACCAGATATTTGAGCTCTTCGACGGCCTCCATGCGCTCCTCGCGAGCAATCGCTGCATTGATACGATCGAGCACTGCTTCTGTGGCATCAATACCGTTCGTGATATCCTCTCTGAGGTTTTCGTCGAGATCGCCGTTATTACGCAAGTCCTGTCACATGTAAGCAATGCATATAAGAGCGAGGTGGGTGTCATGAATCGGACCTTGAGCAGAAGAGGATATTTGGTTAGCCGCTGGAACGGCTTCACCAGGAAGGAAGGCAGTGTAGCTGTGGACTGCACCATCTGCTGCATCTCGGCATCGCCGCCAGTCTCACGGAGTTTTTCAAAGTCCCGCACGGCTACCTGCTCGCTCTTTTTCTGGTTGGCGATGTAGGGTTCATAGACCTTGAAGGCGTCCTTGTACAAAACGAATAGGTTTCCCCAATTTTGCTCGCTCGGTGGCTGCGCGTTCGTCTGTTCTACGCGGATGAGGAAGCGTCGCTGGAAATCGAGAAGGGCGTTCAGATTCAAGAATATGTCGTGGATGGCATCACCCGTCACCAGACCCTCCTCTCAACCTCTCTCTTAAACATCTGCAGCAGCTCCAGATGCTGCACGTAGGTACGCTCCGAATCTACCAGCTCGGCAATGATGTGTTCGCGGCGGGTCTTCTTGCGTGTGGGGTCGGCGGCGCCTCCGGCTGCCTCGCTATTCTGGATGATGCCCATCTGCACGAGGATGTCGAGCACTCGGTTCACGACCTTGACGACCTGTTGACAAGTTAGCGGGCGGGGTAGGGGTCGGGGTCGGGGTGGCGGGGTGTGGACTTGCCTTGACAAAGCCAGTGGTGTCATCGCTGAACAGGTCTCCGATGATGAAGCATTCCTCGGGCGGGATCTTGAGCTCGTTGATGCAGGCCTGCAGGAACTTGTAGGCGGCCATCTTTTCGAATTTTTTGGTGTTGCTCTCGCTCATCTTCTGGGTGTCGACGGTGAGGCGCACGGTGGGGTTCAGGGCGTTGTAGATGTCGAGGAGGGGGAAGCCGCGGCGGAAGGTCCTCCACAGCAGGGTGACGGGGTCGGCATCGTCGTCGGCCTTGTCCTCCTCTTCGTTCATCCAGCGGTCGAAGCCGGGGATGGCACGCAGGCGCAGCTGCAGCTGCAGGCCGCTGTGGAAGAGCGAGCTCTCCTTGTCGGCGCGCTTGTTGAGCACATTGTCGGCGGCCTCGACGGGCCCGCCGTTGACGGGGGTGCCGGCGGAGGGAAACGAGGGCGGCGAGTTGAAGAGGGTCGAGGTGGTGGTGGCCTGTGTGCTCTGGGTGTCGCGCTGGCTGTTGTGCGAGTAGCTGCTCTGGAAGCTCTGATGCGACATGAGGGATGGCCCAGTGGCGGAGGGCATGCGTTGGTGGGACGAGGGCGGAGGGGGCTGCGAGGAGTGTGCGCGGGCAAGTCCAGAGTGAAAGGCGACCTCCATTCTTCAGCGCATCCCCGGGGCGGCTTCGAGGTTGGGCGACGACGTGCTGGACGCTAAGGAGCAGGGTCCGGTGGGTGGCGTGGCAGCTCGAGCGGCAGTGGCAGCAAGCAGGTCAGCCAGCGTGCAGACGGACAGACAGGCAGGCAGGTAGGCGGGCACAGGCAGGCAGGCGGGCGGGCGGGCAGGGACCGGGTCGCAGGGCGCAGGCCGCTGTTCGCTGTTGCTGCTGCTGCTCGACGGTAGCTGTGGCTGTGGCGGGTGGGTGCTGTGGGTGCTGTGGGTGCTGTCGTCGCTGCACAGGTGGTGTCGCTGTGGTGGACGCGCTCGCTGGCAGGGACTCGGTGGGGGGTTTACGGCGTCGTGCGTAGGGGAGCGGCGTCCAAGGCAGAGAGGTGCATAGGGGTGTGCCGCTCTCGTTTCACCTCAGCGATTCATGCCGGCCTTTAGGTTGCGGGCGCCCGCCACGTGACCGTCCCAGGAGATCGCCCACAGGCACTGGCCTTGTGTCTGCTCGCCTTGGGCACGGATCCCGCCCTTTACCCGCATTCACAGCGCCAGCCTGACAATGCCAGCCCCGTCGCTTTCACCGCCGTGCTGGAATCGCCGCGCTGCGTTTGCCCCAGCCCAGCCCTGCCCTGCTGTTGTGCTGCGTGCTGCGTGCTGCGTGCATGTCCCGTGTCCGCTGCTGCCCGCGTGGCCTCACGTCGAGCGCCCTGCCCTCCTTCGCACTCCGAGTCTCACCCTGCGAGACGGTTTCGCACTGCGGGAAATGCCCTGCCCTGCCGGCCCTGCCCTGCTGCTGCCCTGCCTGCACTGACCCGCCCTCCGCATGTGCCGGACGCTGCGTCGCCCGAGCTCTCCCCTCTTGACAAATCCTTGCGCACACGTCGAATCACACATGGCCCGTCTCCCAAACTTCACAGCAACCAGACACCGCGCTGGAGACACTAGCTCTCCGTGCAATTGGCCCACCACCTTGGCTCGATGCAGCTCTTCTTGACGTAATCGACGCCTGGGAGCCACCAGCGCCGTGAAACAGAAGAACATTGTCCGTCTGCTGCGGTGATTGAAAATTGCGGTGAATGGCCAGGGGTTTCGACAATCGTGAAGCTCAGACACCCGCCCGTACCCACCCACCACGCCTGATCATATCTGCCTTCCGAGGTTGGGCTTGCACATTTGTCAAGTCGCGATAATCATGATAAGTGGCCTGCAGCAAGAGCAGCCAGAGTTGCAAGTGAGGTGTGCTTGTACCTATTTGTACTTCAGATCGAACCACCGCAAATGACCTATCCCGAATATAAATAGAGCATCAAGTCATGTGTGCCTACCTCCATCTGCAATGTGCATCTCGTCCCCCAAGTGACATGTTCAGCTCCACCACCGCCAGTACGTCACTTGACATGAGCGCCTGGAGTTAAGTTTGCCCAGCCCATACCATTACCCAGGTACCTAGGTACCAGCTTGCTGTCATGGTCCCTGGTGGGTGGTGCGCCGCCTCCCTCTCCTATTCCCAGCGCAACGTCCCACATGCAAACAGTCGTCAAGGCCATGTCATATGTCGTCGAAAGATGCTAGGTCCCAGGCTAGGTCGGTGGCGGTTAGCTGCAGCGCTTCCAGGCGCGATGGTGCAGTGCCGCGACGAGCCCTGGCTTGGTGGGAGGCTTCGGGTATTTTCTCAAAGCTCAGACCGCCTGCCTGACTGGTACCCACGACAACAACAACATCTCGAGCCTGCATATGCACCGTTTCAATCCTAGATCTGGCTGGCTGGTCGACTTGTGTGCTTGCCACGCTGTTCCGGACACGCGCTCGTGGACATCTCGGTGCGCGCATGATAGCGGAGCCTGATCCCACTCACCAGGCACCACCCCAAAACACCACGCCTGGCAACCACCTTCGCTAGACGTCTCCAACACACCTCGTCTCCCCGCCGACTGCACCGCTGTTTATCTCAACTGCTCGCGTAGTGCTCCGCTGCACTCCACCAACACCACCCCGCGCGCCTGCCTTGCCTGTCACCGCCCGCTATGGCTGGCCCTCTGGGCACCGCCCCGTGCGCAACACCTGCCTATCTCCAAAGCTTCCGGCCCTCTTCATCCATGAGCGCAAGCAGATTCGACGAAGGATACTCGGAAGACACTCGCAGCCAGACCGGGAGCGATACGGTGATGCGGACTGAGTCGCGCCTTGGAGAGGGCGGGATGGAACAAGACATGCAGTATGCGCTTCCTGAATGGGTTGCTCACATGTCGGAAGGCGAACGAAGTGGTAGGGTAGAGAAAAACATAATCATGCGTAGATGCTAACGTCCAGCCCAGAATTCGCATACGCCATCCTCCGATCGCTCCGCACCTCGTCCATCGCAGGCATTGTTGAAAAGCTAAACCCCTGCTCCACCTCGATCCCGTGATATATCTTCCACCCGAGATCACCTTCCAGATATTTTCGTACCTGAACCCGGAAACACTGTTACGGACATCAACCTTGTCGAGAACATGGCGAGGCCGCGTCATGGACAGCCCGCTGTGGAAGTTGCTATTCAGGCTCGAAGGCTGGAATTCCAACTTTCCACAAGTACGTGCATATGAGGAGGCAGAGAGGCAGAAGCAGGCACAGGTCAAGGAGGCACAGATGAAAGAAAAAGAGCGCAAGACTCGAACTAGGGCCGATGTATCTGACATGGACACCGATAAGCCCTCTTCGAAGAAGCGGTTATGCGAAAAGCCACTCTTCGGGGATGGCGGTACTGAAAGTGACATCAATAACGGTCTGAAGCCACTTTCTCTGGATGGTTCATCACGATATCCCTGGGCAGAGCAGCATGGCACAGTGGAGGCTGACGACGGTCCATCGTCAAACTCGCAAGATCGGATGGAGGACATATCATACAACGGCGCATCTGCACACGAAATTGCAATGACTGAATCGTCGCACCGGCAGAAACGCCACCTGGATACCAGCGAAGATACAGCAACTGTTACGCCATCGAACGCCCTCATACCCCCGCTACGACCTTCTCTCATTCTTCCGAACCCGGAACCTAAGATCAATTGGCAATATTTGTACAAGCAGAAGAGGAGGCTGGAAGAGAATTGGGATCTGGGCCGGTTCGCTAACTTTCAGCTCCCACATCCAAACCATGCGTCGGAAGCACATACGGAGTGTGTATATACCATCCAATATTCTGGCAAATACCTGGTCAGCGGCAGTCGCGATAAGTCTGTTCGTGTTTGGGATCTGGACACCCAGCGTTTGATGCTGCCACCCTTGGTCGGGCACAGAGCATCGGTGCTATGCTTGCAGTTCGACGAACGACCCGAACAGGACCTCATCGTGTCTGGAGGCAGCGATTGCAGCGTCATCATGTGGCAGTTCTCTACCGGTCGGATGATCAAGAAACTTGAAAAGGCACATTCCGAATCTGTCCTCAATCTCAGGTTCGACGAAACATACTTGGTGACATGCTCCAAAGACAAGACTATAAAAGTGTGGAACAGGAGAGAAATGATGCCCACAGACAGTGCCTATCCGTCGTCGACAACTCGGTCTGGGGCCAAATTCCCCTCCTATATCATAAACATGCAGCAACAGACAGAGAGTCAGCATATACACTTCAAACCACTCCAGCCGTACACTCTCATCATGACATTGGAAGGCCATGGTGCTGCGGTCAATGCTATACAAATTCTCGACGGACAAATTGTCTCTGCATCAGGAGACCGTAGTGTCAAAGTCTGGGACGTGCGCACGGGGGCTTGCTCGAGAACTTTCTCGGGTCACTCCAAAGGCATTGCTTGCGTGCAGTTTGATGGGCGGAGAATTGTCAGCGGCAGCTCAGACGAGACGGTGCGAATCTTCGATCGCGCGACTGGTGCTGAGGTGGCTTGCTTGCAAGGGCACTCGAACCTCGTTCGCACCGTTCAGGCCCAGTTTGGTGACCTTCCCGGAAACGAAGAGGAGCTGGAGGCTGAGGCGAGAGCTATCGATCGAAATTTCTTCGATGCTCAGAGGCAGGGCTTGGTATCAGGAGAGATGTCAAGGGCACAACGACGAGCACGTAACGCTGGCTCGCGAGATCCCAAAGCCATCTTTGCCTACGGTGCCAAACTGCCGCCAGGTGGTGGAGGCAGCAAGTGGGCACGAATTGTCTCAGGCTCGTACGATGAGACGGTCATTATCTGGAAAAAGGGCGTCGATGGTGCCTGGGAGAAGTCCAAGGTGCTCTATCAAAGCGAAGCCGTGAGAGCCGCCGGAGGACGACCACGTCGCCCAGTCGGACACGTCCATCACGTCCACCCTGGCGCTCAGAATCAAAATCAGAACCAGCAGCAGAACGCCGGTCAGGGAGCGCAAGGCGCAAACTTTCAGGCCTTGGCGCAGCAGGCTCACGCACAAGCGCAGGCTGCACACACGCTGGCGCAGCAAGCCCAAGTGCTACACGCAGCTTCGCAGGCCATGCACGGTAACACGACGAATGGCAACGCCGGCGCAGCCACGGCGGCTCCCCGAATGCCACGGCGACAAATACGAATCACACCGCAGTCGTCGTGAACCATGCACAGGCTCTGAACCCACCGCAGCAGCCTGCCAACCCGGCGGCTCCGAATCACCACCACCACGGCGCCCATCACCACCACCACCACCAGGCCCACGGGGCACAAGGCGCCCCAGCTACGCAGGGCACCTCGCGCGTGTTCAAGCTGCAGTTCGACGCCCGGAGAATCGTGTGCTGCAGTCAGGATCCCACCATCGTCGGGTGGGACTTTGCCAACAACGACAAGGACATCATTCTCGCCAGTCAGTTCTTCGGCGAGTCGATATAGGGCCGACGAGGCACGAGGATCGACGCGCCTTTGCCGCGTCGGGCAAGCAACGGACGAACGATGGAAAGTGCCCGGTTGAGCATCCTTGCACGGTACGGATGGGCGTACATGCGGCGGCACTTACGACGACAAGCCTTGCCGGAGTCTCGGTATCCAGGTCCCGCGATCCAAGGTGGAACTTCCGTCCTTCCAGAAGCTAGTCAGACATCCAGCCAATTTGGTCCGCCCGGCGGCATGGGCTGTGTACTACCCGCGCTGTACCTAACCCCTTCTTACCCACCTACCTACCTACACCAGCAACACATACATACATACATACATCCACACACGCACATACATACACACATTAACAGCGCATGGCCCTGCAGCATGCATGCACGCATGCACAGCGCTTACATCACTGCCTCCCCACCTTCCACACATCCATCCGCAAATCCACCATACGTACATAGCATGGAGCCGTACGTCCCGCACCTTGACATTTGCTGACAACGAATCCCCCTCCCTCCTCCTGGCTGACTCACCTCTGACCGACCCACCGGCTACCGGGGTCATCTCCGTTTTTTTATTTTCTTTCGCGGCACGGGTGCCTTGGGGCGTGTGACTTACATACATATTTGATGACTGGCGTATGTGTAATCTTTTTCCTTCTTCTTCTGGACCTGATGGGATGGGTGGGTGGAAAGGCGCAGGTAGTATGGATATAGCTTGCGGAGATACGTATGATGGGATGAGACGCAAGGCGAAGAGATGGATACCGGGGCGTGTGTACCGTACGTTCGTGTAGATTAGCGGCATGGGGCGTGCATTGGTGATAATGAAACGTTACGACTGACTGCGAGTGAGTGCGATTCTGAGTGCGATTGTGAGTATGGCTGCGAACTGCGATTGCAAGTATAGCCGCGATTGCGACCGCAAGACAGGGACAACGACTGAAGGGTTGCCCGATATGGACGCGTGCATGCTTACCTGCCCACTGGCCGGCAGCCCAGCTCAGCCCAGCCCAGCCCAGCCCAGCTTACAGTACCCTCGACCTTGCCCTCGACCTCGTCTCGTCACCCACCGCACATGCGACATCCGACATCCGACGTGTAGGTAAGCAAGTACCCCTGCCCACCGTCACCTGGCAGACTATCCAACCGCAGCCGCAGCCGCAACCGTAGCCGTTTGTAGATAGCCCACTTACTGACTGAATCTACCTGCCGGCCTGATCTCCCGGCCTGACCGACCGACCGACTTCGACGCATACATACTGACAGCGTATGTAAGCGCCTTTTTACATGCGCTACATAAGCTACGTATATATATACATATATACATATATACATACGTATCTATCTACACTATGGATGGATATATGTACATTACAATTCCCTGTTCTGTTCTGTGTATGAATGTATGAATGTATGCATGTAAGTATGTAAGTATGGAACCTCGGATTCCGGTTCCACCCTCGGACGTGGACGTGCATGCTGCATGCATGCATGTAGAAACGTGCGCGTCGTAGAGCGGGGCGGGAATATGTATGTACGTAAGTATGTACGTATAGTTTGTAGTGTCGGCACGATGATCTGACGCGCAGGATATACACGCAAAATGCACGCGGGGAAGTATGTATGTATGTATGTATGTATGTATGTATGTATGTGTGTACGTACGTACGTATGTAAGGGTGTACTCTACATGCCGTGTGTAAGTAGAGAGGGAGCGCGAGGAGCGAGACATGCGGGTGTCATGTCAGGAAGTCATGGTGTGGTACGGTGCGGGGTGGATGATTGGTGGGGAGGTAAGTTGCAAGTTGCGAGTTGTAAATTGTAGGTACATATGTAGATACCCACTGTGCATGCACGTGTATGTGCCGTACCGTAGCGTACCGTCCAAAGTATGTACATGTGCTTGATTCTGACATTTTGACTTTTACCGTTGGGCGTGTGTAGCTACGTGTACTATGTTCGCCCGGGCGATATTGTCGTCTTCACATGTGTGTGCACTTTATACAGTACAGTATCTCCATCCGGCATGTAAACCCCCACGTAGCTATCCACCCATCCATGTACATGTATCCATACCTACTCCCAGCAGCACATGCAGTATACGCACGTATGTACGTATGTATGTATGCACCCGTAGCTATACTTACCTTACCTTACCTTACCTCACCTCACCTACCCACTGCACCCAACCAACGGCTCCCAACCCACGTGGCTGGCGCCGCCCGCCCGCTCCCACCGGAATCCGGAAGCACCCCCATCCCGAGCCGTTTCTGCACGCTACTGCGCTCCCATCCTTACCCTTACCCTTACCCTTACCCTTTCCCTACCTAGTACATACGTACCCACCCATCATCCATCCATCCATCCCTATCTGACATAACCTTACTTCCACCCACAATCCACCCAATCCCAACCCACCACCCAATCCCAACCGACCCCAACCTGACATTGCAAAAACCAAACCCTGCATCCATCCCCGCGCTAACCCGAACACCGCGCCGCGAGATTGGATTGGGAGATTAGACACATAGGTACAGACCCACATGTCATGGTGCAGGGGCAGGTTCGGGCGGAGACTAGACGGCTTTGGGGCGGTGCGTGTGTGTAAGGCGTCGCGTAGTGGGCGTAGGTGGGGAGCGGGAGATGAGGGGTGAGCGCCGCGACGGACGTAGCGTACGCAGTGTACATGTGTACATACTGGGGAGGTGGTGATTGGGAGGGGCGGTGCAGGAAAGGGAGGGTATGGAGGTAGGTACCTGGTGGGTACGTATGTAGGGAGGAAGGCCCGTGAGAGGGCTGGATGGATGGGCGTCGGATCGGGAATTGGAGGTTTGCGGTGCGGGTCGGGTGTTCGTTGAGGCGTGGGCTAGGGCTATGGCTATGGGTCAGGGAAAGGGGAGGGAAGGGGAGTGGGAGTGTGTTGTTTCCGTGTGTGCGGAGAGCGAGATGACGCAGGGATGAGGGCTGGTGGATGGGATAGGGTAGGTAGGTAGGTAGGCAGGTAGGTAGGGAGGCGGCGTGTGTGCGCATGGAGGCACGGTATCTACTGTAAGAGTGCATGTATGTAGAGTAAGATACATAGGGCAATGCGCATTGCGGTGCGGTTTCGTCTCGTCTCGTAGCGTGCAAAGCGCGACTGTTGAGGCTGTCACGAATGAATTACCAGGCGCACGCGGGGCGCGAGGTCAGATATGTATGACGGGCAGCGCCTTGGGCGTGCGGGCAGCGCTGCAGCAGGCGAGGTCGGTCAGATTAGTATGACGGATGGGGTGCAGAGGCGGCGTGGTGGGTGGTAGCTAGGCTGGGTCGCACTGGGTACGAGGGGTACGGCGCGCGGTGGGTGGGTGCAGCTAGCGACTTCTGCTTTGAGGCACCAGCTCGCGGCCGCTCAACGGTCGGTCAGGGTGCGCGCGAGTGCGAGTGCGAGCCCCAGTGCGCCTCTAGGCTGCCATTTGCCATTCTGGCATTGCGCGGGTGTACTCGGGATGCTGATGTGCTGGGCTGGCTGGGCGGCGCTGGGGACTGGACTGCGTGCGACACACAGTACAGTACATACAGACACTAGATACCGACATACCGACATACCGACAGCAGATAGAGAGAGAGAGAGAGGTACCTGCACACGGGTCCGCGGGAAGACGCTCTCGCGCAGTCCAGATTCGTCCGCCTGGGCGACATGGCATTTTGCAGGTGGACCCGGGCGCGCGTATCCGCCGTATCGACGCGCAGGCGAGGTGGAAGTCGGAGACTAGCCCATCCGCGTATTCGGCGGCCCATCGCCAAGCCGTCATGGTGAGCCCGGAAAGCTCAAGTCCATCATACCGAACCAGCTGGATGCGCTAGTCGACATGTGTGCGGATGCTCTCTTTTATCATAGTCGCCGCCCTCCTCGGCTGGCCTTCCCTGTGTCCCACCCTTCCTCTCTTTTGCTCCTGTATACATACACCTTTTTAATAATATATACTACGCCCCGCTTCGTTTACACACCTTTACAGGAGGGAGAGAGAGAGGACAGCCACCCACCAAGGGATAGCACCGTAGCCAACCCGTCAACATGAGCCTGGTGGGCAACTTCACCTCCAATGGCGACCGCGAGGCTCAGCACAACGGCGTCCCCGCCCCAGAGGACTCCGCAAACCGCCTGACCCGTGTCGGCTCCGACAGCTCAGCGTCCACCATCGCCGCCGACACGAGGTCGCAGCAGCACCTCGACCATGGCGACAACAAGGCCTCCACCCTGAACACCAACCAGAATTCCGAGGTCGTCGAGGTCGTCTCCGAGGCCGAGAGCCACGAGCGCAGGGAAATAGCAGTCAACCAGCTCGCGAGACGCTACACCCAGCAGAGCACCAACACCGTCACCCGCCAGAACCCCTTCCACGCCACACCCGACTCCCAGCTCGACGCCACCAGCGAGCACTTCAATGCCCGCGCCTGGGCAAAGGCCATGCTTCACACACAGCTCGAGGACCCCGAAGCACCGCCTCCTCGCACCGCCGGTGTTGCCTTTAGGGATCTCAACGTCCACGGCTTTGGCTCAGATACCGACTACCAGAAGAGCGTGGGCAACGTGTGGTTGGAGGGCCCTGGGTTCGTCCGGAAGATTATGGGCAACAAGGGGCGCAAGATCAACATCCTGCAGAACCTCGATGGCCTGGTTGAGGCTGGCGAGATGTTGGTCGTGCTGGGGCCTCCGGGATCTGGGTGTTCGACTTTCCTCAAGACGATTGCGGGGGAGACGCACGGCTTTTTCGTCGACCAGCAGTCTAAGATCAACTACCAAGGTGCGTGCGATAATGGCTATGTTAGAAACCAAAAGGCTAACACGTGACAGGTATTGGTGCGGCGCAGATGGCCAAGGACTTCCGTGGAGAAGCCATCTACACCGCTGAGGTGGATGTGCATTTCCCCATGTTGACTGTCGGCGAGACATTATACTTTGCTGCAAAGGCGCGTGCGCCGCGCCACATCCCCGGTGGCGCCACACCGGACCAGTACGCGGAGCACATGCGGGACGTTATCATGGCCATGTACGGCATCAGCCACACCGTCAACACCAGAGTCGGAAACGATTTCATCCGAGGTGTCTCTGGAGGAGAGCGTAAGCGTGTCAGTATCGCCGAGGCCTCCCTTAGCAAGGCTCCTCTGCAATGCTGGGACAACTCCACCCGTGGTCTGGACAGTGCCAATGCCATAGAGTTCTGCAAGACCCTTCGCATGGAAACCGAGATTAACGGCGCTACCGCCTGCGTCGCTATCTACCAGGCTCCCCAGGCTGCATACGACGTGTTCGACAAGGCTCTCGTCCTGTACGAAGGCAGGCAAATCTACTTTGGTCCTACTACTGCCGCCAAGCAGTTCTTCGTGAACATGGGTTTTGACTGCCCAGATCGCCAGACGGATGCCGATTTCCTTACTTCCATGACCAGTCCCTTGGAGCGCGTTGTCCGTCCTGGTTTCGAGGACCGCGTGCCCCGTACCCCAGACGAGTTCGCTCAGCGATGGAAGGACTCGCCAGAGCGTGCTGCGCTCGTCAGCCAGATACAGGCATACGAGCAGCAGTACCCCGTCGGCGGCCAGCAGCTCGAGAAGTTCAAGGAGTCCCGCAAGGCGCAACAGGCGAAGGGCCAGCGCGTCAAGTCGCCGTACACCATGTCCTACATGCAGCAGGTGAACCTCTGCCTTTGGCGAGGCTTCCGACGACTCATGGCCGATCCGAGTATCACCCTCACCCAGCTGATTGCCAACTCCATCATGGCTTTGATCATCTCGTCCGTCTTCTACAACCTCCCGTCCGACACTAGCAGTTTCTACTCTCGCGCAGCGCTTCTGTTCTTCGCTATTCTCATGAACGCCTTTGGTTCCGCTCTCGAAATTCTTACGCTGTACGCTCAGAGACCGATCGTCGAAAAGCACTCTCGATACGCACTGTACCATCCTTCCGCTGAAGCTTTCGCGTCAATGTTGACGGATATGCCGTACAAGATTCTCAACGCCATCACATTCAATCTGGTTCTGTACTTCATGACAAATCTGCGGCGAACACCGGGCGCGTTCTTCTTCTTCGTGCTCGTGTCTTTCTTCCTCACCCTCGTCATGTCCATGTTCTTCCGGTCCATCGCCTCGCTCTCGCGGTCCCTCGTCCAAGCTTTGGCTCCTGCAGCCATCTTGATCCTGGGTCTCGTCATGTACACTGGTTTCGCCATCCCTCCGAACTACGTTCTCGGCTGGTCGATCTGGATTCGGTACCTCAACCCTGTCGCCTATGCCTTCGAGGCCCTCATGATCAACGAGTTCCACAACCGCGATTTCACCTGCGTCAACTTCGTGCCCATGGGTCTCGGTTATGAGAACGCCAGCGGTCTCAACCACGTGTGCTCTACGGTCGGGTCTAAGCCTGGTAACCCCTTTGTCAACGGAGACGACTACATCAACTCCGCGTTCGAGTACTACGCTAAGAACAAGTGGAGGAATTGGGGTATCCTTTGGGTCTTCCTGTTCGGTCTCATGTTCGTCTACCTGGCTGCCACCGAGTTCATCACCGCGAAGAAGTCGAAGGGTGAGGTCTTGGTGTTCCGTCGTGGACACAGCTCGGTCAAGAGGAGCAAGTCGACTGACGATCTCGAATCGGCTCCTACCGGCCGCAACGTCGCTGTCCAGAACCAATCCGACGACATCGCCATCATTGAGCGCCAGACTGCCATCTTCCAGTGGCAGAACGTCTGCTACGACATCAAGATTAAGAAGGAGCCCCGCCGCATTTTGGACCACGTCGACGGATGGGTCAAGCCTGGAACTCTGACCGCCCTCATGGGTGTCTCTGGTGCTGGTAAAACGACTCTGCTGGACTGCTTGGCCACTCGTACCACTATGGGTGTTATTTCGGGAGAGATGCTTGTCGATGGCAAACCCCGTGACGATTCCTTCCAGCGCAAGACCGGTTACGCTCAACAGCAGGATCTGCACTTGTCAACATCTACCGTTCGTGAGGCTCTTACTTTCTCCGCCATCCTCCGCCAGCCTGCCCACGTCCCCCGCCAGGAAAAGATCGACTACGTCGAGGAAGTCATTAAGCTGCTGGAAATGTCCGAATACGCTGATGCCATCGTCGGTGTCCCCGGTGAAGGTCTCAACGTCGAGCAACGCAAGCGTCTTACCATCGGTGTCGAGCTGGCTGCTAAGCCCGCTCTGCTTCTCTTCCTCGACGAACCTACCTCTGGATTGGACTCTCAGACCTCCTGGGCTATCTTGGATCTCTTGGATAAGCTTAAGAAGAACGGCCAGGCCATTCTCTGCACCATCCACCAGCCCTCCGCCATGCTTTTCGCCCGCTTCGACCGCCTCCTGTTCCTCAAGAAGGGCGGCCAGACCGTCTACTTCGGCGAAGTCGGCCCCAACTCCAAGATCCTGATCGACTACTTCGTCCGCCAGGGCGGCCACCCTTGCCCCCTGCCGCCAACCCCGCCGAATGGATGCTCGAGGTCATCGGCGCCGCGCCCGGCTCCTCCACCGAAATCGACTGGCACCAGGCATGGCGCAATTCCGCCGAGTACGCCGCCGTCCAGGAACACCTCGCCGAGCTCAAGTACGAGCGCAGCAACCAGCAAGCCCTCGAGCGCACCGTCTCCGCCCAGAAGCGCGACGACAAGGCCGCGTACCGCGAATTCGCAGCTCCTTCTGGGAGCAGCTCCGCGAGGTCACAGTGCGTGTGTTCCAGCAGTACTGGCGCACGCCGTCGTACATTTACTCCAAGACGGCGCTCTGCGTTCTCTCGGGTCTCTTCATCGGCTTCTCCCTCTACAACACGCCCAACACGCAGCAGGGCCTCCAGAACCAAATGTTCGGCATCTTCATGCTGATGACTATCTTCGGGCAGCTCGTCCAGCAGATCATGCCCCACTTTGTCACGCAGCGCGCGCTGTACGAGGTGCGCGAGCGCCCCAGCAAGGCGTACTCGTGGAAGGCGTTCATGATTGCGAATATCGTGGTTGAACTCCCCTGGAATACGCTCATGGCCGTCTTCATCTACTTCACGTGGTACTACCCCATCGGGCTGT
The DNA here is from genome assembly GCA_026873275.1 of Pseudopithomyces maydicus. Lineage (NCBI taxonomy): Eukaryota > Fungi > Ascomycota > Dothideomycetes > Pleosporales > Didymosphaeriaceae > Pseudopithomyces > Pseudopithomyces maydicus. The sequence goes on along the minus strand of JANTUC010000003.1, from coordinate 2,883,709 downwards.
ACAACAACGCGGTGCAAACCGATGCCGTGGCCCTCCGTGGAGCTCAAATGTTCCTCTTCCTGTGGATGTTCCTCCTCTTTACGTCGACCTTCTCGCACATGGTCATCGCAGGTACGTCCCTCCCTCTCCCCTCTCTCTTATGTATCAGCCCACATACTAACCCCCACCCTAGGCGTCGAACAAGCCGAAGCCGGCGGCAACATCGCCAACCTGGCCTTCTCCCTCTGCCTCGTCTTCTGCGGTGTCCTCGCGACCCCGGAGCAGCTCCCCGGCTTCTGGATCTTCATGTACCGCGTCTCGCCCTTCTCCTACATGGTCGCAGGCATGCTCTCCGTCGGCGTCGCAAACTCCTCCGTCCGCTGCGCCCCCAACGAGCTCCTGCACTTCGACCCCCTCGGGCTCCACCTGCGGCGCGTACATGGCCCCCTGGAAAGCCGCCTACGGCGGGTACGCCGTCGACGAGAGCGCCACATCCGACTGCCAGTACTGCGCCATGGGCGACACCAACGTGTTTTTGAAAACGGTCCACGCGGAGTACGATACCGTGTGGAGGAATTTCGGCATCCTCTGGGTGTACATCGGGTTCAATATCATGGGCGCCCTGTTCTTCTACTGGCTCGCGCGCGTCCCGAAGAAGCCGAAGAAGGAGGACGAGAAGCTGAGCCCCGAGCAGGTGCAGGCTGAGGAGCGGGCGCTGGAGCGCGTGCGCACGAATCGCACGGCGAGGAGCGAGAAGGAGGGCAACCATGAGGTGGCTGCGGCGGAGAGGAGCGCGAGCGGGAGCGCGAGTGGGGCGGAGGAGATTGGGAAGGCGTAGGGGGTTGGAAACTTGAGCTGACTTGACTTAATGCCTTTTGGGGGTTTCGGCTTGGAAGACTTTCTTTTTTCGATTTTTCACTTGGCCTTTTTACTTTTTGGGATGGGAGGGTCCAATTGGCACCTGCCTGCATAGATATGCGCACCGCACCGCACCGCACCGCACCGTTGCGACAAGCGCAGCGCACTCGAGCATCCAACGAACGAACGAACGAACTACCCACCCATGAGCTCGAATGGGGAAAATTCATCACACCGTCTGTAATTCTAGCCTGGTCTGGTCAGGCTCTACATATACTATTATACATAGACTTTACATTGCTATTTAGCGAGCGAGTTGCACATCTACGCCTGCTCAGTAATTCTTTCATCGCTTTTCTCCGTCGTGTGGGCGTGGCTTTTCGACTCTGCACTCTACTCTCGTTGAACAGTAGAGCTAGCTATGCTGGGTTCCTGTCTTGCTTTGTTTAGTGATGTTTTTCTTTTTCTTTTTTTTCTTTTCTTTCATCTTCTTCGTCTTTTGGCTAGGTTGGGAGTGGCGGTGGTGGTAGTGTGTTATGGGCGCGGTGTAAGACGCATGGTGGATGTCGATGGTGGTAGAGGTTGCGGTGGAATGGCATGTCTGCTGATGGTCGATGATGGGGTTGGATACATAACTGTACTATGTAGATGGATGGATTGTGGTTGTGTGGTAAACTGTATGACTGTACTGTGTGGGGATGGATATAAACGTAATTACATGCATGCATGCAACACTCGTGCTCATGCTCGTGCTCATGCTCGTGCTCGTGCTCGCACCCACCAACAACCCCAAACCTAAATCGCAAAGACAAAACGCTAGAACACTGATGATGCAAGACAAGACAGCCAAAAGGAAAACAAAAAACGCATGCAGCTCCCGCCGGAGCCATTCGCACGCATATAGCATCCCGAGACGTGCGGAACTAAAAACTCCTCAAACGCCTACCTTGAACTGAGTCGAGTTGAGTTGAGATGAGTTCAGTCCAACTCAACTCAACAACCCCACCCTACTCTCCTTACTCCGCACCGTACTCGCAACAGGCGACCCAGGCCCAACCCGCAACCCCCTCCCTCCCTCAAACTAGGCTTCCGGCGTAGACTTTCCCATCGCCCCATTCCGCTGCCATTACTCCCTTCGCCACCTCTACTTCCCCCACCACCCCTATTCCCATTCCCACCCACCCCACCCCCGCCCTCCCCTCCCCCTCCGACCACACCTCACTCCTCGCCTTGCGCTGCTGAACATGCACCAACGTCTTCTTCAGCGCCGCATACAAGTGCTGGTTATCGCTCATATCGAGATCGACCCAGAAGCTGTAAATCGACAAGCGCGCGCGGTTCACTGCTTTGAAGCGCTGCAATATGTACTGGCGGGCTGCGGTCTCGAGCTCGGACTGCGCCGTGTCGTCCGGGCGGTCGGGGTCGTCGGCGGCGGCGGCGGTGGGGATCGGGGTCGGGGATTTGGCATTGGCATTGGCATTGGCTTTGGAGTTTGAGTTTGAGTTTGAATTTGAGTTTGGGGTTGGGGACTTGGACTGGGGGGATTTGGCGTGCGCGGACTTTGTGCGCGCGGGGTTTACAAAGTCGGGGAAGAAGGATTCTAGTGGGGCGTGTGGCAGCTTCTCGCGGAAGCGCGTGAAGTTGTTGAGGAGGAGGATGACGCTGCTGCCTGCGAACTTGGGCGAGTTGGCGTACGACTCGAAGGTTGCAAAGTCATCGAGGAGCTGGGACTCTGCGCTGTGCCCGAGGTAGGGGCGGTCGTAGGTGGCGACGTCGACGGTGTAGACCAGCGCGGTGGCGTTCTCCAGCTGGTGGAACCAGCGCTTGCGGAACTGGTCCGGGATGAAGCCGCTGATGTTGAACAGGTGCACGGCGAGCTCGTCCCAGGCGAAGCGCAGCTCCTTGATGCCGCCCGTGGACGCGTTCAGCCGGATGATGTCCGCCTCCGAGGGGACGTAGTCTGCGTCTGCGATGCGGGCGATGGAGTCGGCGAAGTAGGGGGCGTACTGGGGGAAGTCGATTTCAAAGTTCTGGAGGTAGAGGGTTGCGAAGAGGGGGAGGACCAGATGGAGGCTGTGGCTGTGACGGCTGCGGGGGAGAGGGCCGCCGGGTCCGAAGTTTCGACTTCGTGGAGGAGGACGGCGAAGTCTGTGGAGAGGGGGAGGGGAGCGGGATGCCCGTGTCCTTGATGAGGTCGATGATGGAATGGATGAGAAGGCGGACTGTGGAGCGCACGGCGGGGCGGTACTGGTGGCGTTCTGAGATGGGGTAGCCGTCTGCGTAGAGGACCTTCATCTGGCGCATGACGAGTTCCTTTCCGGAGTTGGGCTGGCCGACGAGGACGAGCTTGGTTTCGCGGCGGAGGGAGAGCTCGTCGGTTTCCAGTTGGCGGTCGATGGCTTCGGAGCGCATGGCGGCGGCGGCTTCGAGGTAGTCTTCCTCGGTGGGGAGGACCTCTGGGCCGCGACCGAGGAGCTTGATGTAGAAGAGGAGGCGGAACCATTGGATCATGCGGGACATTTGGGTGAGGGCTTTGATGGCCTGGCCGTTTACTCTGGAGGTCCGGACGAGGGTGCTGAGTGAGGATGCATCTTCTTTCCGTATCTGCCGACTCTTGTGCAGGAGGATTTTACGCTGGGCCGTGGTGTGGGTTTTGCATGCTGCAAGGAGCAGGGCCACGGCATCCGTCTGGCGTTTTCCTACCTCTCTCAGACGGTTCATGGACCGACTCCCTACTCTAAACTTCAACTTGAGCGCCCAGTCGGCCTTGTCGTGATCGGGCTGGTCAAGCTGGGTGGTCAAGCCGTGCAGGTTGCGCACGAGCAGCGAGCACGAGGTCATGAGCAGATCCAGGTCGTTGAGCAGCTGGGGGTGCATTTCGTGAATTGCATAATTCAGCCAGTCCTGCATCTCGGCCACGTTGACCTTCAAAGCGCTGAGCTGGGCGATCAGGTTGATAATGGTGGTGTTGCCGTCCCGCCAGCGCTCGTGCAGCTGGCGCAAGGCATCGATGCTGGAGCGCAGCCTGTCCAGGTTAGACGAGACTGCGCTCATCAAGGCGAAGACGCGCTTGCTGTCGACGGGTGGTGGTTCCGCCATGTAGAGGAAGACGGGTGCAATTGGAGGCGGCTAATCGAAGTGGTGGGGTTACGGCGGGCAGATCAGCATGGCGCGCATCGCACAGTATCCAGGCCAAGGAACAAGGTGGGCTGGCGGTTTGGCCCCGGAAGGCTCACGGCAGGCTCAGCGCAAATCGGCCCATGACCAGGGGGTGATAGGGAGTGAGCGTGCGTAGGGAAATGCCCGGACATGGGCGCTCGGGGTTGGCCGATTAGGCAATAGTGGGAGTCGGAGGGACATTGTACATAGGACGCGAGGATTTCTGCTCGCTCCAAACTCCCAGCGCGCTCTGGATGCCAGATGGCGACGGTTAGGAAATGAAGGTTCGTCTGGGCGGGTAGTTCTGAGGTTGGTTAGTGGTCCGCCGGCGACTGGGGGGTCACGTGGTGAAAATTGCAGGGCGATCCTTATTGACTGGGTGGGCCGCAGCCACGCGGGGATCCGACAGGCCTGCAGCGACGGGCGCTATGTTCCAGGACTGTGCTGCACGTGTACTTACCTACTTACAAGTTACAGCACAGGTGGGCGGCTGTCTGCAGACGTGTCTGCTCGCGGGGACGTACTCGCACGTTGGAATGCCTCCATCCGCAGGGCGCACTGTGGGCTCCTTCCCTCGAAGAGCCTTACGTGATCGACGCCTGACTCGCTTGCCAGACATGTGCGTCATCGCCTTAGCGAGGAGTCACTGGTCGGAGTCACTGGTCGGAGTCACAGCTCGTGTTGTAATTCACGGGCAGGCAGACGCCGTGTACAAGACTGCAGTCCCCGAGCCGCCCTCGACGTCTGGGCATCCAACACACTTCCGTTATGTCTGGTTTTGCACTCCCTGTTCGTGAACGCGTGCCCGAGCAGGACGCCCCTCCGCCCACGGTTGCCCTGCACAAGCTGCCCATCGAGCTGCTTGAACTCGTGACCGCCCACTTGGACCGGCCCAAGCATGTCGTGAATCTTGCCTTGACCTGCAGCCGACTGGGCAATTTCGTCAAGCTCTATGGGTGGGAGGCGTTTCTGAAGGGACGCTTCGGTCTGCTCAGGGCGGAAAACGCAAAGGTCACGGTGCACGGGCTGACGACGCTGTACCGCAACTGGGATAAGAAAGCGTTTACAGCGCGGTACGTAGTGCCTGGCGAACACGTAACCAGCCTGAATACTGGCGAAAAGACGGCATGGAGAGGGCCACAGGGACAGACCATGGGCTACCAGCCGAGTGTCGACAGCTATGAGGAGACGTACGGCGCTTGGTCTGATAGAAGGGAGATGCTCACCTGGTCTGCTGGCACCAATATCGTCATGAGGGTCAAAGAGACGGGAAACAGGGCTCTGCGGAAAATGAAAGAGCAGAGTGAGCGAGAGGATGAAGCTGCGGAAGTGTATCAGCGTGGTATGTTCGGCCACGCTCATGCATGGTATTCCTACAAGATACCCCAGAGTGTCGAAGGGAGGGATGATATTACCTCACTGAAATTGTTTCGCCCACACCAGAGGAGCGGTGATGTGAATATGGCACAAGAGACGCATTCGAGAAGCGACCAGTCCGAAGTCATGGTCTTTGGCACTGCGTCTGGCCGACTTTCCATGCTGACTGCTAATCTGGATCAACCCGGGATATCAGAGCAACTATACGACACCGAACGCCGCCCGGTTGGCTCAGTAGCACTGTCTTCTGCCGCAGAGCCCCTGATCGTAGCCAGCCTCGGAGACACCGCCTTGGGCCTATACTCCACCGAACTCAAAGAGCCCAGCGAAACACACATTCAGCCTCTCAGCCAAGTCCAACCCATCGCCCCAGGAACCCGTCTCGGCCGCATCTGGTCCTCCAGCTTCGTCTCGAACGACCGCGTTGCCCTCGGTCTCGGCCCCTCCTACGAGCCCATCCACATCTACGAGATCACCCCCACTGGATTCTCGCCATCCCCCCTGCGCACATTCGACTTCGACTCCCAGCAACCAGGCGTCTCCCTAACCAACGGCAACATGCGCCGAAACACCTCCGTCTACCCCATCATCCCCATCTCGTCCTCCTCCCAGGCTTCCTCCCAATCCCACAACGTCTTCCTCTCCGGCGCCTACGACGGCATCGTCCGCCTGCACGACCTGCGCTCCCCGAATAGCTTCGACGCTTTCTTCTGGGACGTCACCAACGACGCAGCCATATACTCGCTCGCTAACCAGGGCCTCGAGCGCTTCGTGGTAGGCTCCTCCATGCACAGCATGCTGAAAGTCTTCGACCTGCGCTTTCCCGCCTCCCACGCTTACCACCGCATCCCCGTCCCGGGTCCCGCGCGCCAAACGCCTCCTTCCCGCCCGTCGCAGGACTACACCTACAACTCCATCGTCTCAGACATGTCCGACACAATCAAACCCACCGTCGGCGGCTGGAACCTCTTCCTCTCCCCGCGCAATGCGCCCCGCCAACGTGGTGCCGGCGGTGCGAGACATCCGCTCCGCCCCGGGGCCCGCGCGGAGGATTCCCCAGTCTACTCGCTTTCCATTCCGTCGGACACGTCCATGTACTTGTACGCGGGGCTGGAGGGCATGGTGACGAGCTTGGAGTTTGCCAGCGTGCTGGATAGGAATCCGGATCCGGTTATTGCGCCTGGGACCTCGTTTTCTTCCCATCCTCCTCCTGCCCCTTCTCCCTCTATTTCTTCTTCCCCTTCTTCTTCTTCGTCTCCTTCTTCTTCATCCCCTCCGCCCGCCCACCGCCTCCAAACCTACGACCCAAACAACGACGTGCTCAACCTCGGCATGTACGAGCAGGGCAGCGAGGAGGGGCTGGGCATGCAGTTGCTGGTTCAAGATGGCGTGGGAGGGGATCTGGAAGGGGAGGTTAGAACGAAGTTTGCGAGGGAAAGGGGCGTCGATGAGAGGTGGATGGATCCGAGTGTCGAGGGGGAGAAATGGGTGAGGGGGCAGCAGGTCGAGGATAGGAATGTACAAGGGCAAGGGGGAGGGGGCGCGAGGAGGGGTGGGAGGGGTGGCAGGGGGAGGGGGAGGAGGGGGGCGAGGGCGGGGTAGGACGAGAAGGGGGCAAAATAGTGGATACTTTGGAGTGGAGCGAGGTATGGGGTGGTGAGGTTTCTTTCTTTAGGTGAGAAAATATGGTGATGGGTGGAGAATTCAATAAAAAAGATCAAGGATTTGCGCCCTTTCATTTGAACGGTGGAGTTATGGACATAGAATAGATTTATATACTTCTGTATTTTTTTTTCGAAACTAAAACCAGAGTATCGAGAAATATGTGGGTGATAGTGCAGGCCTTTATGTGGCGTATGTAGCGGTGAGGCTATGGGAAGGCGGCGTGATGTTGAAGAGTCAATTTTCATACTGCGTGGTATTACTATCGGAGAAGTATGATTTATGCATGTAGGAAGTACGGCGCAGCTGCGGTAGTGTATACCATTAGCGGGCACGAAATTCATTATGTGTCGTTCTGAACATTGATACACTCTGCCATTACCCTAGTATATCTTTTTGATCTTGTGACATTCCATGTTCAACATTGCGTGTGCTTTTGTACAAGCTCTACTATCAACTAATCACGACTAAAAATTTGTTGAAGTGAAGTTGTCATGACCTAGCTAGATTGTCTTTGTTGACCTCTTACTTTTCTTTTAATTGTAAAAAGAAGCAGCAGAGGAGCTGAAATAATCAAAATCAAAGAAATCGTTTTCTACAGTCACAGTGCAAAAGGTAGCGTACATGGTGTATCTGTTCTGCCAGTTTGTGGCCAATACCGGAGTCGCAGGTGGGGAGAAAAGGTCGATACGTTGTGGAGTACCTAGATTATGCCAAATTACTACACCAATAAGATAGATAAAGCATAAGGACTGATATAGAATGACTCTATCAGAGCATATAGGAACTGGAAGTCGCTGGTGGATTTGAAACGTGAACAAACAGAGGTGATATTGAATTCGCCTCGGAGTGCTCACCATCGCTTCACAACCAAGCCCAAGTAATGATCGATACCAGTACCATCTCATCACATACGCATACACACACGCTCTGATTATAAATTCAAAAGTCGCATCAACACCAACATAATATAAATTACAAACACAATTTCACGCACAACCCAAAGGAAAGAACAAAAATAAAAAGTCTAAACACCCCAATCACCCCTGTCAAAACCCATCCATGACCCCCATCCCCCTCATCTTCAACCCCGAATCCACCTTCGAATACGGCGCCGTCGGCGAGTAACCCTGCCACTTCTTGCACGTATCGTCCCACGCGGAATCCCCCAGCCGCATCAGCTCCTTGCTCTCGAGGAACTGCACCGCCAGCCCGTCAGACACGTGCCACGCAATGTGGCAATGCATCAGCCACGCCCCCGGGTTGTCCGTCGGGAACGCAATCGCCAGCCACCCGCCGCCGGGCAGGAGGGACACGTCGCGGCGCGGCGGGTTCTCCCACGTGAGACCGGCCGGCGACGTCTCCGGGTCGAATTGCCCGTTGCCGCGGCCGAGGACGTAGAAGTCGTGGCCGTGGAGGTGGATCGGGTGCGGGATCGGGACGGGGGTGCTGGGCGGCTCTTGGATGATCCAGTAGGTCCACTGCGGGTGTTGTTAGGGGTAGTTCAGGGGAGAGGGAAGGGGGAAGGTAGGAGGTGGGATACGTACGATGTTTGCGGTGGGCAGCTCGATGAGGTTGTAGGTCGCGGGGTAGTTTGTGTCCTTGTTGGCGACGTACTGGAGCGTGGGCTTGTCCCAGTTGATGTCGATGGCGGTGAGGTTGACGCTCCACATGACGATGTTCTCGCCATTTGTGGACACGGTGCGGGTAAGGTCTATGGTGAGGTTTTTGACCTGGTTCATGAAGGCGGTTTTGTCGACTGTGTTCTTGACCCATGGGACGAGGTTGGCGTTGGCGGGCTCGTTGCAGTCTGTGGGGAGGGTGCCGGGGGTGGAGACGGGCAGGGCGTTCGGGTCTGGGGCGTCTTTGTATGCGAAGATGGAGAGAGCGTCGGGTTTGTTCTGCAGAGAGGCGCATGCGGCGATGGAACTTGCGCGGAACCAGTATGTGCCAGCTGCTTGGTTGGCGGTGAAGACGACGTCGTATCGTTGGCCAATGGTGATTAGGAGCGAGGAGGTGACCCAGGGCTTCACAGGTACAAGGTCGCTGGTAATGACCTGTAGTATATTAGCAAGTCACTTAAAGACGTGTAAGATATCCTTACAGTAAAATTGTGGTTATCGAGAGATACACGCAGTGTGTTGTCGGCCGACGTGTTGATGATTCGTAGCCTGTACTTCTTGCCCTTGATCAAGCCTGTTGTTCTGGCATAGGCACCCAAATCCCCATTCACATTTGTTCCGTTAATTAAAATCGTATCAGCAGGTGGTGGTGGTGTCCCGGCTTGAAGACTTGAGTGCGCCAGAAGGCCCATTTGCCAGGAGGTCTTGTAGTACCAATCGCCAACTATGTAAGGTCCCAGGTCATAATCGTAGTTCGAAGAAGCGGGACCATTGATTACGATAGCACCAAAAGCCCCGTCACCATACTGTGCACTGAAGTGGGAGTGGTACCAGCTCGTGCCGAACTGGGTAGCGATGAGGGTGTAGGTTTTGGTGTCGCCCGGCGCGAGTGGGCATTCTGTTATGCCTCCTACACCGTCTTGCGAGCAGCTAGTGAGTTGACGCATTCCGTGCCAATGAATTCCGGTACCATTGTCGTGTACCGAATTCTTCAAGTTGATCAGGACCGTGTCACCCCAGTCTTTGTTGGTATCAGTACTGCGCCCAGAAAAGGGCTGAAGATTGCGGAGTCAGCTTACCGGCGTATATAGTTGGCCCTGGAAATTGGCCATTGATCTTCAGGCAAGGTCTCTCGTCCGCTCCATCAGGGTTGCATAACCCTTCTTGCAACTCCAGGTTGTAGGTACGGGTCTTTCCTGTGTTAGGCCACTTATCATCGAAGTCGGTGGCAGCACTGAATCCATTCGACCAACATGATCTTGTGCTGGGACCGTTCGTGCAAGCCGAATCCGGAACCTTGGTAGATGTAGATGTTGTCGTCGTTGCTCTTTTGACAATCCCAGTCGGTCGCCCGCCTTCACCCCAAAGAATCTGATCTGGCGGTATGGTCTCCGCCAAAGACGTTGAAGCGCATGTCAACAGACACGCTATTACTGGAAAGCGCATCTTCAAGAAAAATGAATACGAAAAAAGGAACGTAAAGATCGGAATGCCGTGTAGGCGGCGACTGAGTTCGACAAGAAGTAGGAAGAAAACTAAAGATCAGACGCAAGAGATACGTATTTACCATGCGGCCAAGAGACGGCATCGATTGACAGGAACGTCTCAACGACATGCTAATCCTGGAATAGTCCGCCATCGAAGCTCATAAGCTCTGGTATTGTTTGATAGGCTTACGTGGAAGAGTCCCATGCAAAACATAGTGACTACTTGCGTCTTCCGGTTGCTCCGAAGGTTGTGTATGGTTACAATCCCTAGGGCTGAATACTTTGAATGCACGAGTGCGTCTGCCATGGACGGCAGTGACGAGATCCTGACGAATGAAAGTGATCTCTGCCTTCGCTTGGAGAAGATCATCGCAAATTGGCTCGGATCCCCAAAACATTGGGCCTTATCGATCAAGTAAGGTTGCTGTGGTAATTTTCGGCTGAGATAAATACGCTATCGACTATACACAGCACAGCTGCGTCAAACTTACACTGCACACAATGCATACATACAGCTTGCTCCATGACCTTGCAACTGTGTTGAAAACGGTGGTGATAATGTCCCTCGTTGTATATCTCATGATGACACAAAATGGAATACATGAGTACTATGGGCGGTTTCAGGCGAAGTTATACTCGTACTCGGTCTAATAATTCCATGTGCGACTGAGAGTTATCGTGACCGGTCATGTAAAGTGTGTATTGTGGAGAACCATAACATAAACTTGACAAATTGCTACCGTATCTTGAGAACTTCAAAGTAGTTACTATTCTTTTGGATTTGAATCTGCTTAATAGCTCCTTCCCTTTTCATACATAGCATACAAATGAAAAGATGAAAAGTGACCAAGTGATCATGGAGATTGTTATGCTGAGGTTATGACCGCGTTCGAGCTTCCCGGTCCAGACATTTGGTTTGTGTTGCATGCAGCTAGTCACAGCGGATGAGCAAGCCACCTTTCGGGTGGTGGAGAGTAAGTTCGGCTTTCTTCGTGTTACAAACCTTAACGGAGAGTTGAGCCTCCTGCAGATCAGCAGGGGGTAGGCGAGACATCGGTGGGCAGTAGCGCATAACGTGTTTCTGAAACGATCCTATATATCTATCACAATCTGGGTCTTCTGTTGCGCGTGATGTTTTTTTTTGAACCGGATGGTAGTCACATCTTTGTCTTGTCACCTACTTACACGTTCCTTCACGTGATTTGAGACACACCGATGTCACGTGCACTCAAGCAACCCGTGCCTTTGCATGCTATGCAACCTTACTTAACTAAGGACGATTCATGAGGTCCAAATATATTGAGACCTCTCGAGATTTTTACCTAGATGATTTAATTCGATGTTCCAAGGTATAGCAAATGCCTCGGGGTCCGGACCCTCTAGATTCCCACTAGTCTTTCCAGCACCACGGCTATTCTATACAGTAGCGTTCTATTGACGCCAAACGCCTGGTGCAGAAAAGCAGGAGCGTGTAGTAATCTTGTAGAAGAAGTAGACCACCAGCACATCCCGCATCGCATTTTGACACGACGACGACCTGATCATTAGGCATATGTGCATGTATCTTCATGAATTCCCTTCCCATCTCCATGTTTAGTTTACTCTCTATAGAATACGATGTTGTGCATATTTTTATTGATGAACACGCTACACCTCAGCAGTCCTCGCAATTGGAGATTCAACCCCAGCATGTCGCAATCACCCAATTATAAGCATTGAATAACATAGGAGCGACCTGACAACCGATCCAAGCATAACTTAGCATCAATCTGCTTTTCTGCACTCAAAAGAACTACTGCTGCTATTGCATGCACGTCATGATATGAAGCCTCTTGGTGTGGCTTCCATGTCCCTGCCCTGCGCTCAAGTCCTGTAGCCTAAACCTTATCTTAACGCAAGTTCGCGGTCTTCTCCCATCCCGTCGAATTATCGCACGAATAAATACGAAGATAATCTCTCCTGATCAAGGGGTTGGCTACTGGTGGGGCCGTCCAGACAGTACCCAATTATGATAGGACCCCACGCCCAACCGTTCATGTGTGGGCGCGAGCAGAACACAGCCGAGACAACATCATTGCCAGCTTTGTCTATGAAATGCGAAATTGCTGGTCTATTATTGGGTCTATGAAAGGATGTTGACTGACTACTCTTGTATGCTGGCTGTCAGGCGCGCACCGCTCTCAAGGATATGCCCAACTTGCGCCACGGTAATTTTATGGGACTCCCTAGGCTTCCCCTGTTCTCTTGCATCCTGTGTCTTCTCGTCAGCCATATCGTACGCCTCCTTTCGTTTCTTCTCTTTCTGTGTTCGTTTCATCTCAAGATATGACTCGGATAGCAAAATTCGTGACGGCCTTGGGCCTCACAGCTGCAAAAGACCGTCGAGATGACGCATCTGCACCAGCACTGTGTCGTTCCTATGGGATGGACTTTCAGAGCGGAGGATACTACTTTCAAAACTCGTTGTCAAATGACAACTTCACATTCGTTGAGCAGTTCCAAGGTATACCATATATCCCCGCTGTTCGTTGCTTTGACTGATATTTTGAAACAGGATGCAACGCTGATGTCGCCTATAATATAATTGTCGACCCCCAAGGCAATCAGAGTATTTGCACCGATACACAGTTAACACCTGGCGACACCGATATGCTGTCGATTTGCCCACTAGCAAAGAGCCAGCTTGTTACAGGAAACTGGTCTATAATCGTGATCAGTGACAACGGAAATGGAGTCCCTCTTGCCGCACAGAGAGACTTTATGCTTTCAGTTGGTCCGCAGCTTACTTCGACAGTGACTCCAACAGTCACCGCGACGCAAACTTACACGCCGATTGTCAGTACGACAGTCATTAGAACAGTAACTTCTACAACAACCCTGCCGCCGAAGACAGTCACAGTTCCTACGGCCACGACGACACCTACTACTACAGTTACACCGAAACCATCCACAAAGACAACAACGAAGGCGGTTCTTACACTGAATGTGCCGACTTACACATTCGCTGTTGTACCGGTCACTGTAACCAAGACGGCTAGCTGTGCATTGCCCACACGCCCACCCAGATTCGACCCTCGCGCAATAATCACGCCAACTATAGGTCTGGGTGTAGATATCATTGCATCCATTGGTCTTAACTTACCCCAAGTTATCGGGAAAGAAAGCTTCATACCTGAGCGTCTTCCTCTTGTCGGACGCGCACCTGACCCACAACCACTTTTTGTTACGGACACCAATACAAATCACTGGAAAACGGTTACAGCCACTATCTTGGGACCTGCTGCTACCGCAACTATTACCCAACCGTATACTACCGCTGTGACTAGTACGCCTTCTCCGGTTACAATCGGATTTGGAGTGCGGACGGAAATGATGAAAACCGTGACTGCACCAACACCTACAGTGACGGCGACCAAGTACACCGTTGCAACACTCGGAGGAACAACAGAGACACTGTATCATACGTACACAATCACGGCTACGACGACACCATACTACATTGCAGCCAGCTGCACTGCTGCTGGAGGTGAGTTGCACCTTCCCCATTATTGTCACAGCCAATATTGATCTCGTGTTTAGGCATACTGTATTGAATTTGTGAAAAATCGAAACCCTAACAGGTATGGCGTTATGGAGATCTTTGAGGATTCTGTTGAAGCGTGGCGTTCAGGAGAGTGTGATTTTGTACCGTTCGCGGAGGTTAGACCGTTCCATTTCATTGGGTTTCCACGGGTTGCATAACAATACAACAATGCTAGGCAGCAAAAATAACTCGGAAAGTACAATTCCCGCTCGAGAATCATCGCGACTCCTACGGGGATCCTCATTTCGATGGATGTATTGGTGTGTCATGTTTTTAAATGGACGAATCCGTCGCTGTACAAATCAGTGTGCTAGGAGAGGCGCAGAGCCCACAACTGGTTCCCACCAACGTTTTGGTCGCTAACAATTCGCCGTTCATTGAAACGGCTCAACAACGCTTGTCTGGCATTTACCATCATGTTTTGGTAGGCCATTATAGCGCAACGTCAGTAAGTACCGTGGGTGAACGTTGGTACCTTGCATAAGCCGTCAACGGAGCGGTTCGGATCGCGGAAAAGCGGCTGTCAACGCGATACTTTCTTTTGCGACTAGAGTTATGACGCAGTCGTGCAGAAAGGCTAATGTTAGAACACGGTTTGCATCGCAACAAAGTTTGGCGGGAAATTGCGAGGTCGGGATCTTTTTTCCCGTCGAGGAGGGATGCTGCAACATATCCCAAGTCGGTAACTAGGAAATCGTCAGTTTTAAATCTCAGTTCTTTTGTTTGTGCAAACGCGTGAACAGAAAAAGGAATTATCAGTCTCTGGTTAATCGTGGTTTATACCTAATGGTGACAGCCTCCGCGTTCACTGTTGTCATATAATAAATTTGCTGGTAAGTCCCGTTTATGCTTGTTGAAAAGCTTAACTCGTTTTTAGAGGGCTTCTATGTTTTCAAGGCTTCCAATAAACCAGCTGTCATGGTTCTGCTGACAATTTCCAAGATGGCTATATATTTTCCATTACTAGTACCGTGCAACATGCAGAAAAAATTGAAGTTGCCCTGCGTGAGTAGCAAGCTGGCATTCATTCGCTCTAGACTCATTCGATCATCTCAACAATACCACCGTTACTGTTTTGCATCTTGATACTCGGTCTGGGCCGAGAGTAGCTTAAATTAATCTCGTTAGTTTAGCTATCCCACTATCACACAGTCTTTCTGTGGCGGCCCACAGATAACGGCCGTAACGAGCAGATCACCGGTTCTTTATGGAGCTGTTACCACTGTTCTCACCGGTCATTGTCTTGTCATCTAGCGGGTTTACCATGTGCTTTCTCATCCGCGAGCCGAATCTTTCACGATGAAACTAAAAATATAATCGCCTCTTTGCTGTCGACTCACACAGTTTTTACGAAGGCATGCGCCCTGGATTCTAGGTAGAATATCGAAGCCGCATAAAAAGCTAGCAGCCCTTTTCACGGGAATCTCTTTGCGACAATATGAGAAGAAGGAACTTTTGCGCAAAGAGTAAAAACATAAAATTTATACGCTACCTCAGTTTCACGCACTATTCGGAACTGACTGGTTCTGAAGGAAATGGGATTTGTATCGGAACAAAAAGGAACTCCCTTAGTCAACACTCTGCTAACTCTCGGTCATAAAGATCTATCAGGTGCGCACTAACAGCAAGCATGGGATGCTTCGTATACAGCCTAAACAACATAAATGCCTCTGTCGGGTTTCAAGCTATGTCATCCATAGACTTGGCGTATGATTTACATGACTCGCGTCCATGCATGTGAAATAGCGTAGTCTGGTCTAGCAACATCGTCGAAGCCCCCGATCTCACAACACCACGCGACACTAACACGACGACGAAGCCGTCACAATGCGCTTCCACTCCCTACCTAACCCCGTCGCATCGCTCGCATTCGTCTTCTTCGCCTCATCGCCATGCGTTTCCGCACAGTTCATGTTCCCACCCCCGCTCAACGGCTCGCTGTCAGACTACACCTCCGGCGCTGCAACACCGACGTTGAACTTTTCCCATGGCGACACCATGTTCGGCGGATGGTATACTCCTGGAAAACTTGAGTCCTTCCTCGTGTACCGATGCACTGGTTCCACGCAGCCTGGCACAACACTCAAGCCATTAAACAGCGACTTCAACTCTACAGAGGGCGATCCTCAGCCTGATAAGACGTGGGCGCAGATGCCGCTATACAGCAGCGTGGCGGATAATTTCCCCAATGGATTCAACCCAGGACGTAATCCGATCTGGCTCCACGGCGATTTTTTCGAGAACAATAAGACGACTGGCGACCTGTGCTGGTTTGAATTGTATGTGTCTTGCCCAGGGAGGTATGACGGATGACTAGCTGACAGATCACTGCAACAGATATCCCGGAACGGACGCAATATACCCCAGCGACGACGATGACGGCGGTTCGCAACGCGTAGCGACCGTTTATGGCGACGAAGATTGGTACTTTGCGACAGTACCCTTCAAAGTCAACCCTCCACGACCGAATAATTTAACTGTGACATGGAAATCGAGCGGTCCGAAACCCGATCTCTTCAAGAACCACACCGAGGCATATATGGCGGATTTCTACTCCCAGTTTCCTGAACTGAAGTCATCATCGAGAGGCTCCTCGAGCATGACGGGTGGATCATCTAGCATGTTGCTTGAAGGCCCTGGATGGATAGGATGTGTCGCTTTATTGATAGCCCTCGGACTGTGATGTTGGATACGATATACTGCGTTCATGTGACAGATCATCTTCATTGACGGGAGCTCACCATGGGACAGCAGGGACAATCACGAGCATGGCAGACGCGCACTCACCGCACGTCGCGCCCAATACATAGGGCCGGGTGCTAGAATAACCTACTGCGCTTGAGGATTAGACTCCTTCGGTCCCGAGAAACCAGCCTATCCAAGGTAGGCGACCTGTCGTACGCAGGCAAAGACCTAGCAACACAATTACGTTTTGGATAGGTTCGTCACACACTGGATTGTGCTACTTGTCTCTTAGTACTTATAGCTCGTTGCTGCCCCTCTCCTGTAGTTACTGCAACGTAATCACTTGCCTGTGAAGGTGTCTATTGTACTGGCTACCTATCACCGTCTATTGGAGCCATCCCTACTGCTCTCTTCGATGTATAACTTGTAGTATTCCTCGTTTCAGCGGCAGTATCTACATTGGTGGCAGCAATGAATGGATCGTTTAGCACGTAAGGGGATCGTTTAGCACGTAAGGGGATCGTTTAGCACGTAAGGGATCGTTTAGCACGTAAGGGGTAGTCTAGTTGCGTGCCCAACACAGGTTTCCGCGCTCACATAGCTCTACACTTCGATCCTTCATTAGTACTCTTTGAGGCTCATATTGTTTATCCTTTCAATTTTGTTTCTATTCCAACTGCCTTGTTGTGCACTGCGGAGGGTTTCATCCTAAGTATCTTCTGTTGCGTGCTCTCGGAATCCCACGCCCCGAGGTACCAATATGGACGAAGCTACAGCAAGAATTCACGAAATGAACAACCCAGAAAATAGTGTATGCAACAACGAGACTTTCAATACTCGCGTGGACGGTTGTTCAACTTCTGGTCACCAGGAAAATCAATTACCTGCTCGAACCAAAAGGATGTTATCTCCTACCCCACATGGCCACAGTCAATCGAATGCCACCACCCCTTTGGCTACCAAATACAAGGCAGAAGCTGATACCGATCCTAAAATCATTGCACAGCACTCTACGATCCTTGTCTCCAATAACTACGATACGGAATTTTTTAATAGCAGCATCAATGATCGCGAGATATCAGGCACCGCAAGAGAAGACTATATCCCAATTCCTTCCCTGATCCGAGGCGGTTCACAGTCGGCACCACAATGCCAAATCCCTATAGCAGAACCGATAACGAAGCGGATGCGGCTGCAACTGGCAGATCAATTCCTAATTCCGAGAATCGCCCAAAGTGACGGTAACCCACAGCCGTCTGAAAGAGAGAATATATCAGTACCAAGATTGGTTCAGGGTAGTGATCGCATACAGCCAATCCCGATACCGAAAATTGTTAAAGGCAGTGAAATATCAGATTTGTTTGAAGGAGCGCCGATTCCAGTACCGAACATGGTACAGGGCGGCAGTGGTGTCTCACAGCCCTTGGCTTCACCACAACAGATCCCAGTGCCGAGAATGATACAGGGTGGCGAAGGTCCGCATATGGCTTCAATTGAAAGCAACAATAGCCCTCATCAAGAGCCTAAACCGGACCAATCATTTTCCGCTAATCGCAACTTGCTGCCATATTTACCACCTCCACAGGAACCTCCACAAATGAAGCATCTCGATCCAATAGGTGATCATGAGACGGTGGAACCGCGAGAACCTGTCCAGTCTATCAAGGAATGGCTCATTGCTTGTCAAGACCAACATCCAGATGTATGTGGAAGGTCTGGGTATTCGGAGGTAGTTGGCGCACAGAAACCGGCCTTTCCGTCTTGGATCATCGATGTTGAAAAGATGTGCATAGTATCCGGGGATGTAGATATGGAATACCTGGCTCTGAGCTATACTTGGCAAACAGGCACAAAAGTGGAGAACGGAAACGAGCAGCTCCAGCTGCAGTGCAACAATATCGATTCTCTCAGAAAACCCAGTGCACTAAATGAGCAGATTACGAAATTACCAAAGGTCATCTCCGACGCCTTTAGTTTAACAGCAGCGTTGAATAAGAGATATCTATGGGTCGATCGACTCTGTATTATCCAGGACAGTCAGGGAAAGGCTGTTGAGATTGCTTGTATGGATCAAGTCTACTGTAATGCTCTAGCAACTATAGTTGCTGCTTCAAGCTGTGGGCTCTATGAGGGTTCCAGTGAGACATTTGAATGCTTCTCATTCCGGGATATTAGCATGTTGAGACTACCATGGATGGGTGAATTAGATCTCCCAACACTACGCGCCACCGAGTACTACGAAAAGCTACACAGGTCGAGATGGGCAAAGAGGGCTTGGACGTACCAAGAGTATATCTTGAGCAAGCGTGTTATCTTCTTTGTTGACGGGGCAATCTTCTGGCAGTGTGAATGTGCACTTTGGGACTTGACCCATCTTCGACCGCAAGACAATCATAGGATTTCTCCTCTGATGACAGCAATTCCAATTCTTGGGACACCGTCTATGGCACCATCCAAGTCCGATTTCAGCTTTTATGTTGATTTAGTATGTCCATACAACGGAAGAGAGCTCTCGTATGAGGAAGACGGTCTGTATGCATTCTCCGGTATTCTGAACCGCATCTCAGCGCAATTTCCAGGAGGATTTCTGTTTGGATTACCTCAAGCATACTTGGACTACGCACTTCTTTGGCAACCACTTCATGGATGCTACGATGACTTAAACTCAATCGATGGATGGCCTGGAAGAGCCTATATTCCTACTCGGAGGCCCACTCTTCCATCTTGGTCCTGGTGTGGATGGCAATGCTATATCGATCCCAGCAGTTTTCAGCCCGCTTCAGACTTTGAGAAACATACAACGAATAGGAGATTGCGAAATATAGTGAAATGGGAATATCACCATGTAAGTTTCACACGGTTTATGTTTAAGCTGAATCAACATGAAAGAACTAATAAGCGAAGCCTGCATCGGATAATCACATCTCAGCCTGTGTATTGATCTCTCAATTCTCGACAACAGCCATATTGGAGATCAGATTACGACCTAAAAGAATCCATTGTACAGCCGTTTTGATGGCTCGAGTTCATCCCGTGTTGAATGAGAAGCCTCTCCACAAGATGCCCAAGGTAATTGTGATCCATGACAAAAAAACAAGATTCGCCGGACTGATTCGTCTAACTGGGAATGTCCCACGTGAGCGAGGCCAATCAATGGAATTGATCGCACTCTCATCATGCAAAATGACCAGGAAAGAGATGGCGAATTGGTTTGAAGAGAAGATATTCGAAAGAAGCAGATATGGGCCAAAACCTGGGCCATTCCGTGCCTTATATGACGATCATGGACGTTGGGTTGATAGTACGGATATCCTGCCCGATCAGAATATACATGATTACCGAGTTATCGCAGTCGGCCACTATGAGAAAAAATTAGAGATTCCACCAGAGCCTGGAGAGAATGAGGAAGTTGAGTTCTACAACGTTCTCTGGGTTGTACGAGACGAAAACAATATCGCATACAGAGCGGGCTGCGGGCGAGTTTTCAAACAAGCATGGGAGAACAATGACCCTATCGAGACCAGAATCATTTTAGGCTAGGTGCATATGCCAATGACATTATCATTTTGCCGATCACAGCTTAGAGTCATGTCGCACTATGCAATTATCCCATATCTGAGCCGCTGACTAAAAACGCCAAAGGAGTTAACGAAATGTCTCTTCATAATTGTCGATGAATCAGAAGGCCCCAATACTATTGTGTAACACAAACCCTCTTCTTTTAATATTTCTTTAATGTGCTTTGCATCCAATGGGGAAGCTCTCTTCGTCTGACCAGATTCAGTATGTCGGTCATGTAACATATATGTATGCGCTCTCCTCTGGGGCCCTGATCAGTGCGATACTCCGGAATCGCAGCCATATTTACGAAGTAACATCCAGTAAAACTCTTTAGCGCGCATTATGAACCCACGATACCCGTAGGCGACGAAGAAACACCAATGGATCCAAATGGCCCTCCTTGAGACTCTTTAAACGAAGCTTTCTCTGCAGTCACACCCGGGAGATTAATGAGACGGGATTAGAAAGCGGAATCTCATTATCAGGTGATCAAAACAAATTTTGAAGGATCATTTGTCCGGTAGGCAAATAAAGAAAGTTGCAAGGAGGTTACAAACAATTCTTTCACAATTATGCCTTGTATATAGGTATTCAGGCGTAGCCAAACCCTTCGGAGAGCATCATATCGTTTTATATTTGGATTGTCAGCTCGGTTAGAGGTACCATCTCTGTACTCGAATTGTCTTCATCGCTGGTTCATACAGCTTTTATTTTCACACTGTACCCGTTATTCCAGAAGGAAACCTGCAAAAGAGATCAAGGTCCGCCTCTAGTACCCGCAGATTTCGGCTTTGTAGACCAACGGTAAGTTCCAGTTTACACTAGTGTCTCTCACAATTCTTAGATTGACAGGGACAAGATGTTGAATACAAATTGGGAGACAAGCCTGCCCAACACAGGATACGAAATCGTTAGCCCACATACCAGTCAGAAGGGCGTGTATGCCGGAAGAAATGGATCTGTCGTGCGAATAAACCCTGGTAACGGAAGTGTTTCGGCCAGGAACTCTCTGAACGGCTTGGGTAACCATGAGGTACGGCTAGCGTCGCCTGTCGATGCATCCGTTCTGATTGTAGGTACCTACGGATACGTCCTAGGGCTTGATCCTGACTCACTATACACACGTTGGTTGACGCGCCTGCCTAGTTCGGGCCATGAAGTGGTCTCCGTCCTTTGTGGAGCCGGTGGGGTCTACGCAGGCTCTAATGGATATGTCTACCGCCTTGACCAAGACAGTGGCACCGTCAAAGCAAAGAATGACCTTCCTGGATATGGAAAACATGAAACGCGCCTTGGAATCACCATGTCGAGTTCCTGTCTGCTGGTCGGCATCAATGGGTATGCATTTGGCTTGGATCCGTCAACCCTTGCCACAATATGGATCAAGAGCTTGCCTGGCTGTGGTAATGACATCACATCAGTGCTTGGCGGGGTTGGAGTTGGTTTTGCTGCTTGCGCAGGATATGTATACTTGCTGAACGCATCTACTGGAGAGGATTTGAACAGAAACGACCTCATAGGCACCGGAAAACATGAAGTTCGGTTAGCATTGGACAACAACATCTCTGTCTTATACGTGGGCACGAATGGGTATGGTATCTGCTTATGGACCAAAAATTTGACAACTATCTACTCGACGGCTTTGCCTGGAAGTGGGTACACGGTCACAGACGTCGCCGCTGGCGATGGTGTGGCATACTTCGCCAACAACGGGTATGTCTTCCAGCTTAATTTCTTGGGAAATGTATTAGCGCAGAACAATCTCCCCCAACGTGGCAAATACGAAACACGGTTGGCAACACATTATACCGGTGCCACGAAACTCATAGTCGGGATAAATGGATACTCCCTGGGACTTAAAATATCAGATAACCCCAAACCCTTTGACTTCTCTGGCACCACTTATCCAGTTAACTGTATTCCGTGGATAGGGGTAAGTGATTTCTACTGTTCCATCCTAGAACTCGACCTTTTTTGACGCTTTGTATAAATACTGATATTTTCCTTTAGGATCTTAAATCCTGGCGCACGTACGACCCCTGCGAAATTGATGGAGTGGGCATGTTGCTCGGGTACTACCGCGGCAAGATCATCGGAAACGAGTTGAGGACCAAAAGGTGTACGGTCCTTCGACCCAACTCGGTTGGGAACAGTTACACCTGGGTGTTTAAGCCCAGTGGCGCGATTATCTACAAGTGGCGGGAGCATGATGATCGCGACAACTATACCCGTCACAGTCAACTCGGGAGTGGTGACCCGGTCATCTGCGCAGGGGAATTTCGAATCGACGCCAAATACGCCATCCAGTCGGTTATAGCCATGATAAATGATGACTGCGGTCATTACAAGCCTGATGGTGGTGCTTGCCTTCAATATGTAGCCAAAAAGTTTGAAGATTTGGGCATTGGTACACGGGACACTCAGTGGTACTGGAACTAGGTTTCTTCCATTCAATCAGAAAGTGGGGATTTAGGATGTTAAAGGACAAATTCCATAGACCAGAAATCATTTTCCTACCTTGATAAGTAATTTTCAAGCAAGCCTGGGAGGACAACGACCCTATCCAGACCAGAATCACTTTAGGCTAGGTGCATACTTGACTACTCTATCTAAGAGTCAAAAGTACAATCGTGTCACTCAGACAACTAATTGTTCATCTTGCGGTTAAGAGGAAGAGCATTCAAAAATACTACTTTAGTAGTGGCCATAATGCTGCGCTGTGAGTATGGCGAAGGTAGAAAGATCACTAGGGTTTTATTTCCAATCTTGAAAAGGAAAATCTCAATCTTTAATACAATATTACGATCCTTGTTTAAGCCTTAAATGATAGGAGACGATGATTGAACCTGCGCTGATACAAAAAGTTGGTCAAAGCGACGTTCGGGTGCTTCGAAGTTTTGCAAATCGAGTAAGCTCCCCTGCTGGCCTAGCCTTTCCGGTCAGAGGGCAAATTTTCATTGTAGACCATTCTTTGCTCCTCCCGTGGATAAGCTGGGGGTGCCTGCCCGCGCTCTGCCAGCGGTTTGCCAACCTGGCTCTTTACCTCCATGTTCATTTGCGCCAAGGAACAAGACCCACAGAAGGTCGTGACAAGGCGGTCAGTGCAGCTATCCCCCTTATATCGAATTGTTCCCTAATCTCTTGACGGCGAATCATCTGGGGAATCCACCAAAGGCCAGCCCAGCTTGAGATTGTCCATAGGCAGCACGACGTATTGCAACATCCATCATCTTCTCCCGGAAGTGCTCTGTAGCGAGAAGAGAGGCGTCCATAAAGAAAGCAGGGGCAGAACCATGCGCCCATCTAGAGTCGATAAGATATTGTAGCTTCAAAAAAGGACCCTAGAGCATACATACACAAGTACCGCAATCGCCGCCGCAGACGTTCTCGCACAGGCCGTTCTCCCAATCTCGAGACATGCTTGCAAAGTGGACTGGGAAAAGGACGTTCCAACAGAAGGTGAAAGTGTAGGCTAAAAGAAGGGTTTTGAGATATCAGTGTGCGGGAATATAGATGATAAAGACACACTGTGCAGATTTAAAGAGCTTTTATATCACAGATAGTCTGTAAGCTTAATTTCCCCTGAGAACTCTGAAGACATGTCGCCATGATCGCCTATCGTTGAAATGCTCTGTATGCTTGCACATGTGGAGCCCCCTGTCGAATTATTTCGCGTTGATCAAAACGTTCCGTCTCACTAAAGTAGTGTGTGGCTAGATTAGCGTTCGCAGCATTCGGCGCCGCACGAGCAACAGGGTACTAGTACCAAACGGGGTATTTACGTATTCGTTTGCGCCTACGACACTATCTTCTGCAAAGTGCGCGGCACTTCTCATGCGCTACCCGGAGTTCGGAATGACGTTCAGAGTGCGCTAAGAAGCTTTTAAACGATACGAATACGCAAAATACTACTTTTGTAACTAGTGCGTAGACAAAACCATATAATCCATCGATATTCTTGCCTCACGAATCCCCTATCATTAAACGTGCCGCTCAGCCACTGCGAGATTTGCATCATCGTCCGAGGACGTGCAAAAACTTGCAAATTTTGTGCAAAGCACGAGTCTTCGAACCATTTTCTCTTGATTCTCTTACAAATGACTTGATGACTTTACTTCTTTAGGCACAAGGGTAAAGGAACGCATTCCAGTACGATGCTGTAACCTCATTGACGGCAGGGAAGGCGAGCTTGAACATTTACGCTAGCACAAATCGATGGCTGACCGTTGTTGAGCGTGATGATGTAGCTTCAGGAGGAAAGAGACCGAATGTATTGCTATATAAGGGAGCGAGATTCAACATCTTCCCGTACCAAAGTCCCGCCCTGCCACAGCGCAAGTCTCTTCAGGAACCACATCTTCTCATTTTCCCAAATAAAATGACTGCGTTATCAGCGAACAACTGCTCGACATCTGCTTTTTCTGTGCCCTCTTTGCTCGGATCCCAATTCCTCAGCCTTGAGGCAAACCTTGTGAGCAACTACAGCCTAGAATTTCCGATTCCGGAGGGCTGGAGATACTCACAGCCGTCCATCGACGTGAAAAACGCAACTTTCTGTAACGTCACTGTCTCCTATACCCACCCTGGCGAGAATGACACTGTGTATGTCGAAACCTGGCTCCCGCTCCAGGAGAACTATAACGGACGACTTCAATCAATTGGAGGAGGCGGTTGGACTGCTGGTCGATTCATCCTCACTTATGCTGGAATGATTGGGGCGGTTTACGATGGCTACGCCACTGCAACCACGGACGCCGGCTTGGGGGATTCCACATTCACGGACTGGGCACTGACCAGCCCTGGCAACTCTAACTTGTATGCACTCCAAAATCTGGGTTCAGTCTCACTGAATGATGAGGCAATCATTGTTAAGCATTTCATCGGGGAATATTATGGGCAACCCCCGATCTACTCATATTGGAACGCTTGCTCCCAAGGAGGTCGACAAGGCTCCATGCTTGCTCAGCGCTATCCTAACGCATACAACGGAATAATCGCAGGCGCCCCAGCTATACACTGGTCCGAGGTACTGCTCTCGAGTATGTGGCCGGGTTTCTATATGGATTCCACAGGACAGTTCCCTAATAGTTGTCAACTGAACTACTTGACGTCTTTAGCAATTAGCGAATGCGACACAGATGATGGCGTGCATGATGGTATCATCGCCGATCCTGACGCTTGTTTGATCAAGTTTGATCCTACTGCGCATATCGGCAAGCGATTCACCTGTGGAATGTACAACTCGACCCAGATTGTTACAAATGCGACAGTGAACGTTGCACGCGCGTTATGGAACGGACCTAGATCTTCGACTGGCAAGCAACTTTGGTATGGCTACAACATTGGTACGGATTTGTCGTCTCTGGCCGCAACGAACTGCACAATCAACGGTCAATGTTCAAGAAATGCCATTTCTACGACTTTGGGCGTTGATCTTGCATTCGTGACGAAGGATCTGTCCGCCAATATCACTGGGGACGATGTTTCGCACAAGCGTTTTGATCAGGTGTATCATTCTTTCAAGCAGCAGTTTGACTCGTTGATCGGCACACATGACCCTGATTATAGTGACTTCAAGGATGCTGGAGGGAAGATAATTACCTACCATGGCCTCGTAAGCTTTTGATTTGCTCGGGACGTTTGTGCCCCCCTGCAACGTCTTTCTAATACCTGTGTAGGCTGACCCATCAATACCTCCCAATGGTACATTGCACTTTTATAACGAGATTGCAAATACCGTTCCAGATGTTCGGTCGTTTTATCGTTACTTTACCGTGCCCGGACTAGGCCATTGCTGGGGCGGTCCAGGAGGCCAGCCTATCACACTCTTCGACCAACTGCGGGCCTGGGTCGAGAACGGAACTGCACCAGACAGCTCACTCGTGACAATCACGAAGCCAGATAATTCAACCCAGCCGCAGCTTTTGTGTGCACTCCCGAAAAAAGCAGCATTTTTATGCTCGGATGGTCAGAGTGTCACGCGTGAATGCTGGGCATGTCGTTGATCGAACCTACACGAGTACGATCAAGCTGAAACACAGATTCTCCATCTCTTTGGTACAACGCCAGTTATATGTGACGGATATTATCAAGCGTTGCCTCTTTATCCATGTCAATGCAGTACACATTCTATTTACATATGTAGTTTGAAAATGGAACGGATGTTTTATTTGGTATATTGATTCCATTTCTCTCGATCACGGGATGCAGCCAATTATATGATTAGCGTTCTCCCATCCATAGCTCGAGCCTTGGAGTCGACTCAAGGAAATGACTTGGGTCTCCAGGCGCTTGTCCGAATTCGGCTCGAGTGAATGCAGGGCCGGCGTTGCCTCCTTGCCCGCTAGCGGCTGACCAAGCAAGTCGGCGACTTTTCACTTGCCCATCAGCAACGTGATCCACTTGCGGTAAATTTCGTATCCTCGTTCCCAACATGGCACCTACACCACCTTCCATGAATGAACCTCAAGTGTCACCAAAGAAGCTGAGACGAACGCATCGCAAATCTCGGCATGGGTGTCGTAGGTGCAAAGATAGAAGAGTCAAGGTTAGTCAGGCATTAATCGACACGTCGTTGATAGTTAGGTCAAAGTTGACAAAGCCAGTTAGTGCGATGAGACAAAACCTGAATGTGATAAGTGTGTTGCCTTCGGAGTGGTATGCGATTATGTCAACGTACAGATGGGCGAAATTTTTACCTCTATCCCGCGCCCCGTCTTTCGCAATACACGTGGAGCTCCTCTGCCTGGTAAAAAAGGTAGACCAAGAAATCCGCAGCATAACGAAGAGCGAATCCAGTCTCTGGAGGAACACCACCCTCTCACTCTCGAAGTATCATCGCGAATTCAGTCCAGTTCGAAGCAGAGTCTCGACAACATGAAGCTACTTGATCACTTTATGACCCGGAAGCCGGATAGTCCAGATTCCTCTCAGAAGTCGGACGCGCTTGGTCGAGACCCTCTTCATCACCAAGCGCTTCTGCTGTCATTTACATATCCTTGTATACTACATCTGATATACGAGTTCTCAGCCTTGGACATTGCACGCCAACGGCCGTCTAAAGAAGCCTATTATCGCTCACTAGCAGAGCAACACTCCTTCGCTGGCTTGCGAGGCGCAACCGATCTTATACGCCGGATGGATGAAAACGATTGCCATGCAATCTACACTTCTTCTACATTAGCATGTATCAATTTCTTCGCCAAAGGACCACAGGAAGGTGAATACCTATTCTTTAGCGAGAGTGGCCCTCCGCAATGGCTTCCCTTGATCTGGGGAATCCGCACAATCATCGATATGGTTGGTTTGGAGAAGATAGTAACCGGACCGCTTGGTAAAAGACCAGATGAACCCCCCAGGCAAGCCAATGAGCTAGGCGCACAACTGTTCAAATGTCCCCGGCTCGACTGGATCGACTACTTCGAGGGTCTGCAGACTTTTGTTGCCGCATCCAATGATCGGGACTCCGCACTGGATCTTGATGCTCTACAAAAGCTCACATGGTGCTACACAGCCATGTATGGTAAGGAAGACGGCACCTTCCTGAGCGATGCAGATCAGCAAAACCTTTTCATCTGGCCTTATCAACTCCACGAGAAGTTCGCGGAGCGGATACAGGCAAAAAGGCCTATACCTCTGATCATAACAGCACATTTCGCACTCCTGCTTCAGAATTACGAATATATATGGTTTGTGAAAGGTTGGTCTGACCATGTTATAGCGGGTGTCAGTCGGCACCTTGACTCAGAATATCAACATTGGCTCCGGTGGCCAATCGAGCAGGCTCGAAGGATTAGAGAGGCGAGAGCAGCGACGGTATTAGCTGAAGAACAGAAATCGCCTGAAGCATAAGTGACCTCTGTGTCTCATAGTCAATTTCATATCATGCATGTGCAGCAGTGACTCCTCTGCGTCTTCTCGCATTGTAGGGTCCTTTGGCTCCGAGTAGATGTCAACATATTCATCACACTGGCTTCCTCTGCTAGCAGCAAAGAAGTTGGGGTTTTCGAGGTTGTGAAGAGGAATGTCAGTTCTCAGAGGTCTATATGATGGTAAGAGCGAGTAGAGGAGAATAAGGTCTGTTAAAGCATGCCTTACCATCATCTCTCATAATTGTGACTGAACGTACCACCGTCGCATTGGGCTGGATTCAGCACGGGAATATAGTGGATGACGCGATGTATGAAATGTCCACCCTCCTTGCGCCAATAGATTCACCCCCATTGAAGTAATGTAGCATTCAGGCGTGACCGTCCATTTTGCTAGCACCGCTATTATTACTCGAATCAGCCATGATGCAAAGCCTGATAATGGGATACGAAATCCCAGGGTTGGAATCCGTCCCGCTTGGCTGATTTTGTTCAGAGGCTAATCCAGATGCGGTTGCATGGGGGGCCAGATTGCCATGTTTCTGGGGCTGTCAGCCAGCCTCGCCGACAGACTCAGCTGTTTTCCCATGTTCTTGTACCCTTGAACTAGCTGTCAAATGCTTTAACGAGCCAGTATCGGTGCACCTCTATGCCGATAGATGTGATTCTCCGTCAGAATACGAACCAACCACAGCTGAAATGTAAGCCTCGTCAACTGCACAACGTCGTACCAGGCAGTTCGCCCGAAATATAGGGATCGAGAAATAGTTCACATCTTGGGATTGGTTGATATCTATCTAATCCAACAACCCTTTCACGCGCCGTATCTTGTATTACGGCCGATGATGGCGGTTTCCGGCATTTGGTACTACCATGTGCCCGTCTCCGTACCCTGCAGCAGTATGATCAGTGGAATTCCACCACACTATTCCTAGGAGCTTCCAGCTCTCCACCAGCTCGTGTTCAGCGTTGGGTGCCAGATTCATCCCAATAGAATTTCCTTTCTCCACCGTGGTTACATGTGGGACCTGTTGGCCGATGGCAATATCTGAATATATAAGGGTCAAGGAAACCTAGAGATGTCTATTTTCTTTGTATCCAAACAACCCGCCTCATTATCATTCTATACGCTACACTAACGCTTTCAATCTTCAATCTCTTGCTCTCTGCACAATTCCTATTGTCGCCAATATGCCAGAATACACATCTCCCCATGATCTGAACGGCAATATTAGTGTGTGGGGATCCAGCAGCTGCTCCACTGTCAAGTTTCAAGGCCGCCTCTACACCTTTTACAACGGCAGTGGGCAAGATGGCATCTTTGGCTGTATCAAAAATGAAAAGGACGACAATTGGGGAGAGATTTGGAGTCTGCCAAAGCAAGGCGCCAAGGGGATGTCCGTCTCAGAGAATACTGGCCCCGCTGCCGTAGTCTTCCACAACCGACTCTACGTCTTCTTTCATGGCAGCGGAGGCGACGGCATATTCCACACCTACCTAGATGATGTTGTTCAGAATCGCTGGAGCGAGATCTACCATGCTGTCAAGGACGATTTCGATAGGAACTCCAGCCCTACAGCCACAGTCTTCAACCGTAACGGAGTGGAAGAGCTCTGGCTTTGCTGGCACAAGTCTTCAAGCTATTCAATCCGGTTCGCCTACTCAGATGACATTAAAGGCTACGGCTGGTACGGGCCGGCGGATGCTGCTATACCTAATCTCAGTATGTTGAAGGGATCCAGCCCGAGTATCGTGACTTTTCAATCCAAGATCTACCTCTTCTTCAGTGGGTCAGGCAAGGACGGCATCTTCTATACCTCTTACGACGGGAAATCGTGGCAATCTGTCACATCTCTTGGCAGCAGGATTGGTAACGGCATTTTTGGACGGTCTAGTCCCGCAGCAAGTGTGAGCGAGACCGGGGTGGAGCTTGTGCTTACTTGGAGTGGCAGCGGGTCGGATGGATCCTACTTTTGCTTCACCCAGGATGGCGATGCCTGGTACAGGAGTGGATCCCTCAGGAACAGCATTGACGGACCACAGCATTTGATGGTGGATACCAGTCCCTGCGCTATATACTGTAAGTGGGCCTTCCTTGAAAATATATCACTCGCTCTTTCTTGGAGCGCGTATCGACTTGCGCCATTCATGTTCGCAGACCAGGCTAATAGAATCTCGACTCAATAGACTCTGGTTCGCTATACTTCCTCTGGGTAAATGCTGCCGACGGAGAGTTGTGGGCCAGTCGTACACAGAGTTTCAACATGGATAACGAGGACGAACAAACCGCCAGTTTCACCGCAATCGATCGTGGTCAAGCCTTGACTGTAACGTCTTCCGACCCCAGCGTCATCCAATTCTGGTTGGACCGTATCTCCATGAGTGCGGAGCCCGCACCATTCCCGGGGCTCATCTTTGACCCTCGCAAGAGGCAACCAGGAGCTAATATCCAGAAATTCATAAATCTTGTCGCATCCAAATCGTTGGAAAATGCACCGGTGGTTGGCCTCATGATTGTCTCGCTTTTAATTGCCGTTATGAAGTTTAACTATCGGATTGATGTCGTGTGGAAGGACGTGTGCGAATTCCGTCTTCGCCCCGCAAGTGACACCAAGGACCACACCAAAGATGGCCTATAATTATCGATGACCAGCTGGTATGGTGTCAAATGGGAAACATGGAAACCCTTCTGACTACGTGTTCATCCGGCTAGGCGAGAACAGAAGAATTTCAATGGCACGTTGTTGTTGGGGGTTTATGACTCAAGGGGGGTATAATGTTTAAGAGGGGGAATGTAGTGATTCAGCGTGACACCTCGATGGTTTTTCCGAACGAATTCATCTATTGAGTGCAGCACTAGCAAAATGACGAATGATAAATCATGTAAAGAAGCCTTATGCCTACTTCTCACGGCGTAGTTAATTCCCTTTGCCGATTTATGAAGCAGTAGAATAAGGTTTTTAACCGTTGTAAAAACCTGTACAGATCATGCCGACTCCAGCCACCAAGGGCAAACCTAATTTTAAGACCGATAAAAGAGAAGCATAGATTCTGTAACCACTTATAAATTTAATTTATATAAGTCGTCAGCGGCATCATAAAAGAAATATTCTGCATTAATAATAAATACCACTTATTTTATATTATCCATTTCAATCTGTAAGATGATGATAAGAAGGCAAAAAAACATACAACAGCGGGGATTCGCTAGTGGTCACCCACCTAACTACTAATCCGCCGGTACATTGCTTATATATGGCTGAGCGGACGGGAAGCCTAGTTTTCAATGTCCTATGGTCGTATGTGGTATTACTTGTAAGCAATACATTCTACATAGTGGGTTGCCCCGTCGTAGAATCTAGAGTTCTTCGCTTAACTGTACCATCTGAACTGTTGAATAAGTAGCAACTCGACGATTATTCCACTACATCACGACAATACTATAAATATATAATTTCATGCTTACTGTAGGTCTTTAAGGGTTGCTTGAAAGGATCATGTAAAGAAGAGTAGGATGGGGGCCTAGTTAGATGATATAATAAGGCTGCAGGGGTGATTGAGGGCGGCGTATCCTGACATGCCAAGAGAACCATCCATTCAATACTTCCACTCTAAAATGCAATGCAACAAGGGCATTAGATGTCTGTCACGGGTTTATGTTAAAAGTTGATCTGAGCCTCTTTGCGTTTTCGTGCCTAAACGCCGGTGAGTAGACACATAGGAGCAGAGCGATTCGGCTATAATGCGCTGAATGTGTCACCGTCGGTGGGGCATAATCAATCATGGAATGACCAACTGTTGGTGATACAATTGTGGAAAAGAGTCCCATGCTTTTTGAATCAACCCTGGACCAATGTTGTTTCATCACTTCGTATCAAGGGATTGATAGGCTCTTACAGCTTCTCAGCTGAACCTATACGAGCTATCTATGAGTATTTGGGAAAGTAGCACCGAGAAAGTAGCACAATTTTGCTCGTGTGGGTGTACATAGTTCCTTGAACCAGCAAGCTGCGCCTCCGCTAGGGAGCTGCGCCACCGCCAAAAGCTACAACTTTTCTATTGAGCCACACGATCTGATACTTCATAACTCTTTTAATTCTGGTCTTTCTACAATGCACCCATACCTCTCGAGCATGGCCACGGCTACATCCTACAGTCATGGGGAGGCTTCCGTGCAAACCACCCGCAGACGAGCAAATGTGGGATGGCTATCGCCCAGTACGTACTCTGATCGAAGTTTTACAATAAGAACTAACAAGTACAGCCACTCAGAGGCCGAGCGCAATAATAAGCAGCAATCACGGCCCTGCACTTACGGAAGAAGAACTCCATGCTGTCGCACGCGCATTGTCGAAATTGGATCGCTTCCTCTTACTGTACTGCGAGCATTTGTACAAGCGGATCTCAAACGGGGAACTTAATCAGGGCGATGCATCCGCGCAGCAGAAAGCCAGACACGACCTCGCTGATCTTCTCACGATAACTTCTCAGTTTGAAGACATCAACAAAGGGCAATCTGTCTTTAGCAATCTATATCTGAAGGAAAGGCATATGCTCTACTATTGGGGAATGGCCTTCTCGTTCCTCAATCAAATGTTGACAGCCGGTCAAGAGTTACATCAACCTACGTTGAATAATCTGGAAAGAGTGACAGAATTAGCTACTGATATAGAAAGTGCATTACTTGATGCAGCCTCAGCAGGGGTTTTAGTATCCGACTATCGACTAGTGTTTTCTGGGCGATGGGATCTTCTCGAGAATGTCTTTGAATCATATCATCGGCACTCACAATCCCCTAGAACAGTTTCTAAATGGTCTGTCTCTAAATTACGTTTAGGAGATCATGCTAATACATTTTCAAGGCCAGAACTCGCTCAACGGATCCAACAGGCAATGAAAACACACTCTTCCCAAAGCAGTAATGTCGTCTTAGATACACAGTCTGGGGTATGTACAATTTGGACCTATCTACAGGATTATGCTAACCTATAACTGATAGATATTCACCATAACCCTTTGGTTGACATTTATCGGGACCGCCCTTTCAAATGTCTGGACTTTTGCTCTCGCTTACCGTTACTCGGAACATTTACCTGGAACCACAAAAGACGCAGACTTCTGGTTTCTCATCCAAAGTTGTATGACACAGGCTTTTACATTAATAATCTCTAGTGTTCCTTTGAAGTCGAAATCCAGCATGCGTAAGAGCACTTGGGCAATTCCAACTGTATTTGCGCTCGCCTGCACAGTTGCAGCACCGCCCTTGTATCTTACAGTGCCGACCGAATGGGCGACGTTCGTTCTTCTTATAGCGACTGGCATTCAATCTTTTATGATCTTACAGCTTGTCAGTATTTTGGGCTGATGGTAACGCTTGCACTCCAAAAAGCCGACGCACACGTCATTGAAACCCATAGCTTTAGCGTTGCTTGCTAGATCAACAAAGTTGATGGAATATAGGAAAACCGCATCGGAGACTTTCACAATCCAATTTTATCTCTATGTTTTGCCAAGATAGCTGCCTGTGAGTACATAAATCTTTGTGTCTTAACGCTTCGTGCATTGGCCATTGGCGAGGTCATTCCACCACTTAATCTCGACCCCGTCTTGCAAACGAATGTCCAAACAAAATCACACGAATTCTATTGCATAATAACTGTCCACGTAACGACTGTATCCTTAATCGCACCTTTACTCAGCCCAAGACTCCAAAAACACATCACATCCAGCCCCACCTTCTTATTCACCCTTGCAACCCAGCTTCCCTCTCCCTCGCCTCAATCTGCCATTTCCCAGTCGCCTGCGCCACCTTACTCATCTCTTCTTCCGACGCCTCATTCAACGTGATATGAAAATGTGGCCTTGGGACATTTCGCCCGGCCTCAAAGCCAGGGCGTTGGAGAAGCTCCTTGAGCCATTTCTTGATCGCGGGGTATTTTTCGATAGAAGAAATTCCAGAGTAGTCTGAAGGTATCTATGCGTTAGCAGGGAAAACACACCATTGAGAAGAGAGATGAGGGAGAAAAAAGAAAATTTAACGTACTATGTGCAGCAACCCACGGCCAAATCGCAATATCGACAACGGAAACGCGGTCACCCACGACGAATCCCGTGCCGTTCTT
The DNA here is from genome assembly GCA_026873275.1 of Pseudopithomyces maydicus. Classification (NCBI taxonomy): domain Eukaryota; kingdom Fungi; phylum Ascomycota; class Dothideomycetes; order Pleosporales; family Didymosphaeriaceae; genus Pseudopithomyces; species Pseudopithomyces maydicus. Next base: position 2,849,746 of record JANTUC010000003.1, on the reverse strand, counting down.
GGCGAGCTGTTGATCGAGTGTGCGGTAGAGACGGTGGGTTTCATTCACGTAGCGGTCGATGGGGTACTTGAGCTTCTCAGGGGCATACCCTATTGCATGGATCAGCAAATTTGCTGCTATTTCCCAACCAGCCATGTTGCAGAAACTTAAACTCACGGGTGAAGTGATTTGCTTGTCCCTGCATCGGTCCCAAACCAGACATCTGCCACATAAGCTGTTAACGTGTTAGCATCATCTGATTCTCAGGTACAAGTCGCTGTAAGAACAAGTGGGAAGGTAGACGTACCCAGCTGACTGTCTCCCAGTGCTCCTTAGTACCGTATGGAAACGAGATCTTGTGATCCTTGTCGTAGGTGGCGACAATATACTGGAGTATAGCACCGCTCTCGAAGATCTTGATCTCCCGGCCGGACTCGTCTTTATCGGTTAGGGCGGGGATGCGGCCGTTGGGGTTGATCTGAAGGAACCAGGGTTCCTTTTGCTCGTGCTTGTTGAAGTCCAACGGTACAACCTAGAAATCATGTCAGTGCTTGAAGTGAGGCGTAGGGTCTCCTTGATTATACCTTGTATTCGAGACCAAGCTCTTCCAAGACGATCGAAGCTTTGAGGCCGTTGGGGGTGCCTTCGGTGTAGAGTGTGATATTGGTCTTGATACGCATGATGAAGTGGTCTTTTTCTTTGTTGAGAAGATCTTATTATGGATTTAATTGGAGTTTCTGTGCTAAAGAACTGTATCTGATGGCTTGATTGTGTATATAGTTGCAATGCGGAACGTTCAAGAATATATACACCCATTGAGCTCACATTTCGTCTCAGTATCACCCCATCTAACCTGTGTGTTTTCCACAGACCCTGCTTATGAAACTTCGACTGGAATGTTCGTAATGTGTTTATGTGATGACTCCGCACTGCGGTGAGCCACAGTTACTGTCCAGCGCACGTCACGAAGCTTGAAGCTTTTAACAATCCTGAATTTAAGCCTTTTCTCACTCCGCACATTCTGCTTACAGATCGTAGCAATGATACATCAGATGTTCTGTAGACCGACTGTTGTGTCGCACGAGACGTTTGTAAGGGTTGCCAAGATTATGGTTCCGCGGAACCCTCACTCGTGAACTCCGTCTGGTTTCCTGCGCCAATGGCCCAACTAGCCATGAAACACAATTTCGCGGGTTACTTTGCATAAAATAGAGTTAAAAAGAATATAATTACATTTGAATACAATTGATTATATATATATCTGAACTATTCGCTCGAAAATGCCTTTGGAAATGCTCATCAATATGCGCAATGAACGTATCCCACTATAAACTATCAAATTTACAATTCCTACTCCCCTGGACACTACTTGCTCCCATCTTGCCTTTTCCTGTACTCATGATGAGCCTGCAAGCCCTTCAATACTATCTCCTTCTGCTTCTCCTCGCCCTTAGCTAAAATCGAGATCAAATCCTTTGGCACAGGGGTATGAAGTTCGAATCTAGATGCAAATTTCTTCAAGTCATCAAGTTTCACCTTCCTTTCTGCTTCTATTCTCTTCAATCTCTCATTCTTGCTTTCCTCCTTTGCTTCTTTGGTAGTCGTTGTGTTGCTCCTTTGGCGAGCGGCTTCCTCTTCCAACTTTTCGAGAAATTCAACCGACCTTTTCTTGGTCTCGCTCCGTACTCCAGGAGCTGGGGGTTCAGAAACATTGGACTCGATCTGGGGAGAAGGCTGGGACTGTTCGGCACGGTTCTGTGCGTTGAGCTGCGCAGTGAGCTGTTGTCTTAGCGCCTTCGATTGGATCTCTAGTGACTGATATTGTTGGTACAATTGCTCCTGAAGCCGACTTCGATCGTCCTCATTTAGACGTGCAATATCATAGGATTGAATTTCAGGGCTCTGCATACCACGCAGGGTATTAGTTATAATATCGGCGTAGGGCGGCGGTGGGTTCTGCTGGTGGGCTGTCTCGTCCGACACCGCTTCTCTTATTGGAATCGAGGTATGATTCCATATAGTGGAATCAACAGGTTGTTGAGGAATCTGGTTAAGATTTGAAATGGAAGCCCAGAATGGGTCTGAAGTATGTGGAGTCGACAATGTGGAACTGCGGACCCGTTGATCGTCTCGGTAGCTTATGGATTCTGAACCCTCAAACCGAGGCCTGAAACTAGCAGCTGCTGGACGAGCGGAAGTACTGTAGTCAGGGGGCTCATCTACAAGGCTGTCGCAGGAATCGCTCTCATAGCTTGGTAGGCAGCATATCCCACAGAAAGATGTCGCCGTATCTTCCGGGTTGCTGGACGATGTGATTGAATCGAGGACCTCCGCAGCGGTGGGTCTCAGCATACGTTCGGCTTGCAGCATGCTTCCTATCCAAAGCAAAGGTTTCGTATCTTTCGCTGGCCCAAACGCATACCACTCACGAAGAAGATGAGTCGTTGCCCCGGGATTAGCATGAAAATAAGGAGACATGCTATAGAAAGAGTTGAAATAGCTCTTAACCCAGTCTATGTTGAAGCCTCGCAGCGCCGCAGCCATCTCAAAGAAGACACAGCCGAGTGACCAAATATCGGCGGATGTGTTTCGAGCCTCATGAGCCGCGACTTCTGGTGGACTGTACCGTGGAGATGCGGGTGTAGGTCCAGAGGTTGTACTTCCCACATCGTCCGCGAAGTCGTGTGATAGACCGAAGTCGGTTAGGATGACGGTTCCATTATGGACGAGTATATTCTGGGGCTTGATGTCCTTATGTCGAATCGATCTGTCGTGCAGATAAACCAAAGCAGCTGCCAAGCACCCGAAGTAAGATCGAAGACTTGAGCTCATACTAGCTGCCGGGGATACGTCATTCACAGAAGCCCCCGGAGGTCTTCCGCTCCTCGCCCAAGTCGCTTCCACGTGCATAGCAGTGTTATGCATGAAGGTTGCAAGATCGGTTTCCGCGACCGGATTCATGACGATACCCAGAAAAGTCTTATCGGTGTAGCTGCCGACGTACTGGATGATGTGGTCGTGTTCGAGACCTTTGATGATTGAGATCTCACTCTTGAATCTTGCCAGCGCTTGCCTCGAATCATTTCCAAACGCGGCACGCCGTCTGATTCGTTTCAAAGCGTACTGGCGAAAGCTGACCTTGCTAACAATCTTGTCGACTTGGCCAAAGGATCCGCTACCAAGCCTAGATACTATGTCGAAAGGAAGCAGCTCTCCTGGTGTGAAATGGCGGTGCTCTCCATGTTCCAAATCCAAAGATTTTGTTAAAACCACCTGTTGCGCTTGCACAAACTTTGTTTTGATGGATGGTTTTATGAAGTTGGGGAGGCCCTTAGCCTCAACTGGAAACCATATGTCATTGAAGCCTTCTTGCAGACATCTTTCCAGGAGATCGAGCTGCCCGATCGTGCGTAGAATGATGTAGGTCCTGGGGGATCTGCAACCAGGGTGAGCGCATTGATGGAGCAAGTTTGTTATCTCGTGGATTTCGGCATCGTCGTATGTCTGACGAGGCTGAGTGGGGTCGAAGAAGCTCGCAAGGCGCTCGACGGGCGTTGCGAATAATGGCGCCATATCATTTGTGTCTAGCTTTCATTGCGGTAGTTGCTTCACGTGCAGTAACGCAGAGCTGAAATTCCGACCCAAATATGTTGAGGAGAAAGGACGCTGTGCTTGGGCACTGAATGATGGGTGTAGCTGCCTAGGCGCTAAGCGCTCAGCCCCCAGAAACAGCATGACAGCTGAGGAGAAGATGCCCAACACGTGGCAGTGAAGCGACCGGCATTTAACAACCATGTTACTAGTTATTACTGCGTTGAGGGTGTTTTCCCGCCTCGCGGGGCGGTGTAACAAATCAGACAAAGGCTGATCCATCGCGTGCACTTTTCGCCTCACTCTAGCCTTCCAGTACTCTTCTTCCCTCTTGCTTGCACCCACCGGCGAAAAAAATGATAATTGTCAAAGTATATTATCGTAATAGAATGTTACACAAAGATACTGTACGCGGTATGAACCACATATGTGGAGAGGAACAATCCAAACCCGGATCAGATGACGGGTCCCAGGACCGCGAACCCACGGGTCAGATTTAGTCACGTGGTAGAACATGTGACAGCTATTGTCCCGGGAATGATATCGTTACGTCTCCATGACGATAACTGATGAACCGAGAAGAAAAGCGAGTTAAACCAGACCGCAAAAACCCATCTCAATTTTCACTTAGGCCCATCACCAAGTTCTTAGTCTCTCAATTTAAATTCGTGAGTACCTGAACAACTCATCCAGCCAAAGTCAAACCAGACGCAACGGATCGGTCAAAAAGAAGCACCAAAATAATAGACTAAACATATAAGGCATGCCCGTTGCTAAAAGAGACCAAAATTTAGCTAGCTATCTCACACGTCGTATACAAACTTAATCTCGAACTTTATTCCCCTCGCCACTCAACAGCAAGCGTGCCGACAACTACATAATACCTAGTCGGGTTAGCTGCTTCTACCTTTTGCCATGTCAACTTCCCTCCATCGAGATTCATCTCATTCTACACCCACCCATTCAAAACCCCCATCCTATCCCACCCACCACAGCCCAAACAAACAAACACGAACCCCGTCACCACATCCGAAAGTCATGAAGAATCATGAAACAACATCCCAACAATCCAGCCGAAGCAAAAGAGAAGGAAGAAGCTCGTAGAGAGTAGAGAGAAGAGCGGAGAGCCTAAAGAAGAAAGAAGGAAAAAATCATAGAATAATACATCGCCACGCTCCCAAAACGCCATGCTACCCTACCCTAGTTCCCAGGGAAACGAAGAATCTCGAATATAAATATCATCGTACTTCACGCCCCCTCCCCTCCCCCTCCCCCTCAACCTCCGCTCCAACTCCTCCGCCACACTCCCCCTCTGCACCTCCTCATACCCCGGCGGCGGCTCCCTCGGCGGCGCCCACCCCTCCACCGCACTCCCCTCGCTCACACTCCCCCTCGTCCCCAGCGTGCCCATCGTTCCCATCGTCCCCACGCTACCCCTTCCCTCCACCCTCCCCTCCCCTCTCTCTTCCACCTCCGCCCTTCCACCCCCATTCCCCCCGCCTCCTCATACCTCGGCAAATCCTCCAAATGCACCCCCGCCAAATCCACGCCCTGCATCCCCGCCCCCCTCGCCTCACTCCCGATCCCAGCCTCACTCGCGACATCAACCGCATGCCTCAGCCTCTCGCGCACGCGCTCGAACGTGGTCGCAAAGTCGAAGGCGCCGCCCTCCTTGAACTCCATGACGAGCTCGAGGGCCGCGTGCTGCGGCGGGATCCCCCGTTGAACACGGGCACGATGGTGGCTTCCCATTTGTTTGCGCCGAACCAGGGGGCGGTGACGCGCGAGTCGGCGACGTGCAGGATGGGGGTCGCGAAGGAGGTGAAGGTCGGCGTGGGGTGGGTCGGGAGGTAGATTATCTGTTTGGGGGGAGGTTAGGTTGGTTTTGGGTGAGGATTGGTGGGGGGGATGGAGGGGGAAGGGGGAGGGGATGGAGGAGAGAAGGGGCAGGGGGAAGGTAGGGACAGGGACAGGGACAGGGACAAGGCAGAGGATTGATGGATGGGAAGAAAGCGGCCGACGTACCCTCCGATTCGTCAGATAGATGACGCCCGACTTGCACTGCTGGGAGAAGGCTTCCGAGGGGGATTCCGATGCGGGGACTGCAGGGACAGCGTGGTGCGCGGGGGGCTCTGGTACAGTGTTGTTTCGCCGGGGAGCGGGGTGTAGCCGCTGCTCTCGGCGAGCATGACCCAGCTGTTCTTGCGGTTAGACGGCTTTTTCTTGTGCATGGCGGAGAAGCTGGGGCGCTTTGCGAAGGCGACGGCCATGGTGGTGGGGGTGCGCAATGCGATGGATGAGATAGATGGGACGGGATGGGTGGTGGTGGTGAGGGTGAGCGGGGGAGGGGCAGCGCTGTATTGTGTCTCTATGTGTATGTCTGTATGTATATATGTATACAGATGGAGATGTGCATATATAGGTATACACGACACCCGCAGCACTGGATGCAGAGTAAGAAATCTGACGAACTCACTTTATAGACATATCGCCTTCTCGCGGGTAACCCGTCGCACCGGTGTTGTAGAATTGCAGGAACCCGTGTTCGGGCGCAGTCTTGGCCCACGCTCAGTCTCCCCTCTAGGCGGTCTCGAAGCGGCAAAGTGGGCTCCCTCCAGCGGCGGCGGAAGCGTCCAGACAAACGGCGGGCCGGCGTCCGCACCGAATCACGGCGTGCGGTGCGGCGTGGATGCGAGTCGCGGCGCGAAGGGGGCAGGGCCGATTGCGGGGCGGGAGGGGTGCGGTGGGTCGCTGGCGGGAGCGTCGCTAATCGCGGGTTGCGCGCGCGGTGGGTGGGAGCGCGGGGGATGGCGGTTGGGCGATGGGCGACGTGCGCGAGGGCCGCGTATGCGGGGTGACGAGGATATGGGAATGATGCGTGTGGAGGGCGGCGAGGAGGGGCGTGGGATGGGATCGCCCGCATTGTGTGCCGGTCTCGTGATCTGGGGGCCGAGACTATGCGTGGGCGGATAGGCTAGGTGTGGGGTTCACGTCGACCGTGTGCGTAGTCGATGCGTACTGTGTAGCCGAGACTATGTGATGCATGAGTTGTGTATTCACAGAGTACGCTATCTTCCGGGGTCCACTTGACGTTTACTAGATATGCAGCGTGGACAAGTACATAGAAGTGCATAAGATGCATATTCCGCCACTCCGAACTACTACATATGTATATGCTACCCCCAGGGCTCCCAAATTACATCCACGTTGTACTGAACATGAACAGACAAAAAGCATACCTAATCCATCCCTAGAGTATATACCCCCAAACGCCACACATTCATCATTTCATATATACACTCACCCTCCACCCTTCACGACCCCCTCACTCTTCCTCCCCAACCTTCTTCCAAATCCCCGACACCCTCGCCAACACATGTCCCTTCCCCAACGTATCAATCCAGCTCCCCGCCAACCCCGCAAACTTCCACACCGTACCATCCCCTCTATTCGGCGGCTCATTCACCACCCGCACCAACCCCATCGGCTCCTTGCCCTCCCACTGCCTAAACGGCAGCCTCTCCGTCGCCTGGCCGTCCACCTCATCGAAAAACGTCAGTCCAGCGATATACCCCGACCCGGGCACATACGCCACCTCAATCTTCGTAACATCGACGCCGCCGATGTCGAGCGCCCGCCACTCGCTCGCGTCGTGCATGCCGTGCACGTGGCCAAGGTGGTGATTGCAGCCGTCGCGCTGGGCGGCGGCCGGGTCGTCGTGCACGCGAGCCAGGCCGATGGCGCCGACGGCGTGCTCGGCTTGCTTGAGGGCGTCGGTCGAGAGCCAGCTTTTGAACGATGAGAGAGAGTACCGGTGGAGCGCGATGCGGCGGAGCGGATTCGCACCTTGGTTCCGCGCGGCTCGGTGAGTTCCAGCGTGCTGAAGTCCTCGTAGCGGCCGCCGAAGCCGTAGCGGGTGCGGAAGTCGGCGTCCGACGCCTTGGGGTCGCCCACCATGTCGGGCTCGAACCAGATGTTGTCGTCGTGGACGTAGGCTGCGGTGCGGAGGTAGGCGCCGTCCGAGGAGAGGTCCGAGACGATGGGATTGTGGATGGGGATGGGGAGGCGTTCTTTGAGGACCTCCGGGTAGGCGTAGTTGGGGCGCTTCATGCGGGTGGATTTGGTTTTGTGGTTGTATTCGGCGTAGGCGAGGTGCGGGTGGTCGACGAGGCGGGAGGCTTCTTCCGTGATGAGCGTCATGGCTTCGCGGCAGAGGAGGCGGGCTTCGTTGAGGGCGAGGGGCTCCGGGGGGATGGGGTCCTGCCGGGCGTTGTTCTCGAGAAGGTTCCAGCCGACGGCACCTTCTTCAACGGAGAAGGTGAAGGCACGCTCCATGCCGAGAGCCTCTTGGGTCTTGCTCTGGCAAGGCGACTCCGCTCCAGGACTGACGGTCATAGCTTGTTTCGAGACGTCTCTTGTCATGAGGGGCGAAAGATTCGTGGTTGATGTCTTCAGGTCTGCCCTGGACGCCACTCTCCTCAGTGTCTTCGGTACCTTCCTAATCTTATACTGCGAGGGATTCTGCAGCATTTCCCCGATCTTCTTCCACAACTTCTTGTACATCATCAGCGCGTCGAAAAGCTCTGCCGTGTATATAGCGCACGGCACGTAATTCAGGATGATGACCGGCTCTTCGTACAACTCCTTTCCGCTCTTGTTATTCTCCCCGCCCTTCTGGTTCCGTGGATCGCTATCCCAGATCCGTCTCTCTTCCAGAAGCCTACTCCACTTCCACGCCTGGAACGACCGTAAAGACGTATACCGTGTCAAGATAGCTTGGGTCCGCGCCGAAGATCGCGCGACCATCGAAGGAAAGCATTCGCGACCGCAACCACGTTCTGTATCGTCCACGGAAAATTGGGCTTCTTGATCTCGCCTCCACCCACCCAGTTTACCGATATGGAAATCTCGGTATTCCTAAGCGCCTCGCTATGGTCCTTTGCTATAGATTCACTGACACCAGCCTCCAGCGTAGGTGGTCCGACCGCAAGCTGGACGTCAACAGCCTGTTTGACAGAGCGATACTTGCTCTTGTCATTCAGCTTGACAGAGATAACGGCATTGAATTCACCACCCTCGGTGAATCCGGAAATAAAGCTATCTCCATACACCTCCGTGAAACGATCGAGCGGCAGCCCAGGGATATCCTGAAACCCCATCTCGTCGACGGGGGACCGCGCATCGTTATTCACGATGACACTGACCACGTAGTTCAATTCGCTGTCGAGCACTTTGTTCTCGTTTACGAACGACGCGTTGCCGTTTCCGTGGATCGTCCCGTACTTGATGCTCATGGAGGTGGAAATATCTGGGCGGCACAGTCAGCTCACGTATTGGGGTATTGCACCGAGAAGATCGGCACGGTCATACGTACTCAGCGCGTCCATGATGTCGCTGACGTTCTCGATTGCCCTCGTTGAGTAGGTCACGCTCTGGCTCGTAGCAGGCGGCGGGCCAGGCGGTAGCTCGTAAGGCAGCTCGCCCGTCGGCGCGGTCACAACATCCAGAGCACTTCCCAGACCTGGGGTAGGAGGCGGCGAGGGTGTCGCTGTTCTTGCTAGCTCTGTATTGTTTGCCTGGACACCATTTATAGCCAGAGTTGGAAGTTCATTGATCGAAGCTGCTGTTATGGAAGCATCTGGCGTCACAGGCGGTGACATTGGTACGGCTCCATTTGAGGAAGGAAGAAGTTCACCCAGCGATTTCGAACTTGAATTCTCTTTCCCAATATTTACAGCGTTCTCGAGGCGGATTTCTTGTGTGTATGTATTGAAGCCCTGGCCAACGCGCATGGCGTTGGTATACGGCGCTGTGAGCGACATGGCGATAACTGCGTCGAAGCGATCGCAATGCGAAAAGAGCGCGACGACTTCTCAAACTAAAATACCTCGGGGGTAGTCAAAACAATCAGCGCGGAGTTCGTCTGTCTGAGCTCCCTTCGGACGTAAGTGGTGCTGCTCCCCGCGCGATAACCAGGGGCCAAAACAAAAAATATATATCAAAAAGGCAAGTGTGCAACAAGCCAAATCGTGAAAAAGGATGTATATAAGTAGACCCTAGAACCCAGGATACACCCATCTATATTATATAGACAGCCTGCATAAGACACACTTCTAGCCTACGCCGCACATAGCCGCCATCGACCAGCACCCCTCCACCACAGCGCTGATGCTATGTGGTACCTATCTCGCCGTGACCTCCCCTCTACGGGCCTCAGCCCCGCCACACAGACGCCCAGCTGCGCCCGGCACACCGTCCTACAATAGCTGCCATGCGAACACCCGTTGTCACTCGTCGAGCCCAAGGCAACGCCAGTGCTTACGGGTGTGGCGTAGCTGGTCCCGCGATAGCGCCCTGCGCGACATGTACCTCCATGCCCATGCACATGCGGATAGGGTGCCCCAGATTAGTACACGGCGTTGCTACATCGGTGCCTGGCTGACGTTCGGCGTCCGATCAGGAGGGCAGGTGCTGAGGTGAGTGAGTGGAGACATGAATGGATATTGCGGCTTGGGTCGAGGGGTGAGATGGGTAAGGCTGGAGGGCTGGAGGGCTGGAGTGGAGACGAACGGTGGAGGGCACGTGGGGCGTGAGCGGCTGAAAGATGACGGCCCGGGGGTGTGATTGGGTGTGGGGGCTGGATGGGGATGCCTAACCTAGTTTAGCGAGAGAGGGCTGGGGTGTGGTCCGGCGGTGCGCAGAGTCGTGATCCATACGTAGACGGTGGAGCGTGGTCCGTAGTGGAAGGGTCTAGGTATTGTGTGTTAGCTTGGTAGTGTACAATAGACTAGACCAAGTAGACTACTCAAACACTGGTTCTTCGACCTTTTCCATGGAGACCAGAAAAAGGTCGATAAGAACCGTTTCCGCCAGGCTTCCAGACAGTTTTTTGTCATCGGGACTGGCATCAATACATTGCAGCGACAGCAGTATGATGGCAGTCTAGTTGATGGTGCAAGCTGATTCCGATCCGGCAAGTCTTGTGGTCTCAGACTCGATGTTTGTGTCTTGTGTTGGTGTTTGATGGCCGTGTGTCATACTACATCTCCAGGTCCTTCTACCGGTCATTCGAGATCGATCGCTTCGATTCTCCATCAATGTTATTGTTTGGCTCCACTCGGTATCTGATCAAATAATCTGGGTGGTATTAATGCGACACCATCAAGAGCTTGGAACCAATGCAACGACGTCTGGGCAGTACCGCGGAAGCACTGATGCAAGCGGCAACAGTGAATCTCAACTTTACCGATGAAAATCCAGTCAACAAGACGCCAAAGAAAATTTAAAGGACACCACAACACCATTATCAGTGTTGCTGCGTGTGGTGGTGTGAGTAAAGAATGATCATGCTTACTTTCAACTCATGATGGCGGGGTACTCCGACAAGAAGCACACACTGACCAGATGCTCCGCCAAGCGCAGTCAAGCTTTACGAGAATTTCACGGCCTGGGTACATCTCTTGGTGTCATATATCGCAGCACCAAAAGCGGTTAAAAGTGTAATCTTGGCTACGTTACCCAACCATCCACTCGATGGGCACAAATCCCCTACTTGCCGTGGAAATCAAACATACGCAGCGAGCGTGAGCGCAAACGTGTGGTAAGACTTTATCTCTGGGAGCGCTTTACGTAGGTACGGTACAAATCCTCTTCGCTTCGATCCCTGTCGCCGTGGACTTTCACGCAATAGACGCCGCGATATATTCCGACGTCAGAACCTAAGCCCGGCGGAGCTGCAGATAAACCCCGCATATATACGGCAAGATGAGGTTTATCGTGGTGCGGATGGCACGCGGAGGGTCTGGGGAGTGAAAGGGGAAAGTTCCTTGATCAGCGCGGCGGGTGCTATATCTACGATACCCATGTTGATCATGGCATCTCAGCATGTTGGCTGTTGAGAAATCTTACGTGGACATTCCCCAGGTGCGGGTGTTTCTACGGCCTTCCAGGTGGGGAATGTCTCAGCGACGGGCTGTTCGTCAACGTTGTTTTTTCTGTTCTCAGCTCCACCTCCACGACACGGTTCGGTTCCGTTGATGCGAGGTTTCGGCAGGTCCCGAAGCGGTCCCTTGGTGCTTCATTTCAGGGTCTTGGGTTACTAGAATGCTGCATTAAACCGAGACTGAGATCCTTAGATAAAGAACATGCACCCGGGGGGTTTGGCAGCCTCCCCACTGTCAGCCGAGTGGAACCACGGCGTTGCACCATCTCCGGTCACCTCCGCTGAATCCCTTCTCTTTTTCCCTCCTCTGGCACTCGAGACAGATATTTGGTATTTGCTTCTTTTGCACTATAAGAACGACGCAGGACTCGTGCTAGACATTCAGCGAGGCCGTAAGCATAGACCTACACGCTATTCTCGAAATGACAGCCCTAGCAGGTAGGTCATCTTCCTCCTCACAAGTCCGCAACACCCCTCAGAACACGCCCGGGTGAATCGGGTCGTTCACAACGACCATCGAGAAGCACAGTGCCCAAGTGGACACCGCGCGCATCTTATATCCCTCCACACGGCCCGCACCCGTGGCTCCCCACCGTAAATCTCTCAAGCCAAGCCTAGCCCAACCCAACGTGTAGGGATAAGCCCCAGCTAACTGCAACCCTCACCTGATTTTAGATCCCATCGACCGCATCGTTGCCGGGAATAAGTACTTTGCGCAGAAAACCGCCGAGGCAAATCCGAATGCCTTTGCCGACCTCACCAAGGGCCAGTGGCCAGAAATCCTGTGGATAGGCTGCGCCGATTCGCGCATTCCGGAGACGACCGTGTGCAATTGCGGACCGGGCGACATCTTCGTGCACAGGAACATCGCGAACTGCGTGCACCCTGATGATGTTAGCGCCGCGAGCGTCGTCGAGTACGCGGTTACGCATCTGAAGGTGAAGAAGGTTGTCGTGTGTGGGCATACGAAGTGTGGAGGGGCGGCGGCGAGCTTGAGTGACGCCGACCTCGGAACGACGTTGAACACATGGCTGCATCCCGTGAGAGAGTACGTATAGTCCAGTCTACTCCACCCTACCCTACCTTCACCCCGATGCTGATGTCGGGGGAACTTCGTACGAGCGCATTGCGCCGTTGTAATGCCGAAAGCTAACGCATCGTAGGCTGCGACGCAAGCACAAGGCCGAGCTGGAGAAGCTGGGAGACGACGACGGGAGAGCTGTTCGCATCGCAGAGCTTAATGTTCACCAAGCCATCGATGTGCTCAAGCAGCATCCCGCTGTGAAGAGCGCTACTGCTCACCGAGGCCTCACACTACATGGCATGATCTTCGACCTCGGAAAAGGACAACTGCGTGTACTAGAAGAAGTTGGCCGAAAGAAAGGCAACGGCTTGTGGAGTCCAAATAACTAGAATGCGCAGGAAAGTGTGCGAGGCTTCGAGATGGATGTATATCACGAACTAATGCTGCGTGGTATGGTTGTCGCAATGGCTGCTCAACACAGCTTAGTCAGGCTCAACGCTCTGAACAACGTGCCCAGTACACTATTGTTCGTTTATGAGAAATGAAAAATATTTGATTATTGTTAATTCCGACTTTTGCTTCGGACGACGTCTAGCGGTGACGTAGTCATGGTTCTGTAATCGCCTCGCTCGTAATCACGGAGTTACCGGATACGCGGAACTCACCATGGTTCCGCCGTTTCCTAGACGCATATGTGACCGTTGGAACGACTACGTATTGTCTCCGGATTGCATATATATCAGTCGAGAATTTCCTGCTCTATGTTTCAATACCAGCATTGCAACTGGACCTTCTTGTCGGCACTGCTATCATCATCTTCCCGGTACCATTCGTTACCAAGTTCTCTACAACCAACACTACGAAAAATCCCCCATTATTTTATCAGGATACTGCGACATCAAATCACATATACGATTCCCCTCTTCGAATTCATTAGAAACAAACAACACATATTGGGACACGCATTCAATTACGTGACATCCACACGAGCACACCTGGGCCGTACCCCTAGATAATACAGCATACCTACCTCTACATCAACAGCATAACTTCGCCCATCTAGAATACATCGACCCGTTGCTTCCATAACTCTGTCTGCGCACGAAAAGAAGCTCGAGTTACACGTCCCTAAATCTCGGTCTACCAGTCACTTGAACACACCTATCGGTTACTTGAGCACATCTGACAATCACTTGGTCACACCCGCAACACCCACAATATTCGCAACACTCGAAACACCAATATGCCTTCTCCCATCCAAAGACTTCGGCAGGAGGAGCGAACCGCGCCTACCACTACGTCTGCACCAGAAGCACGAAAATATTTTCTCGGCACAGGCACTCCTTCAACTACTGTCACACCTCTCCGCGTGCCCCTGATAGCACCACTGCAGCTAACTGCTGAGACGCCCAGACGGTCGATTGTCGCACGATGAAACGATATATGCGGGGAGAAGGGTTATAGTTTCGGTTATTTGAGAGGGGCGGGAAGACGGTGGTACAGATGTTAGGTTTATATCCGGAAGGGATGGATCCTGAAATTAGTTAATAGGACGAAGGTAAACGGATTGAAAGAATAATATTTTGCTGCGAACAGTAAAAATAATTAATGATAAATTTTCAAAGGAAGGGTTCTTTTCCTACCTGCCAAGGAAAAGTGTCACTGCGTGTTTAGAGGCCTGGTGCAATGGCGCTACAACTACAATAACTTATAAACATCTATTCAGCCTGTTATTATATATCCATTATTCTGGTATAGTGTCTTCCGATGGAATTCTTGTTTTTAATGTACTATTAGCTTCTGCCGGTGTAAATTGATCAGGTCCTCACGACGATGATTGGCCGGCTTATAGAAAGCAAAACCTTTCGCGATACAAGAAATAGTGAAAAGACCGCTCATATTTAAGAATCGATGGTATTCTATACGGAAGCATGGAATTCTTTTCCGTCGATTGCATGCCGCACTAGAGTGCCAATATCTCCTCCACGCTACTGGACCCTGTTCCGTCTCTACCGAATGCCAATGCCAACAAACCAAAAACCGGCTCTCCTCTAACCATTCGACAACCCGCCCTCACGAAAACGCCCATCTTCATCTCCTGACCTCGTGCACCACATGCTGCGCCATCCGCACTTCACCACACATGCTCAATCAAAACCATGTCGCCACTTAGACGTCTATTTGTGATCATTCCGCTATCGTTGCTTCTAGGCTTGTTTCTTGTATATGGAGGCCTGAATTATGGCTTGCATCGGTCCCATTTCGGTCCCGTGGTCGATGTCAGAGTCGGGTATAATGCGCTGGGAAGGATCCTGCCGATGAATATGACTGCACCAATGAGCTGGGAGAAGAAACATGGTGGTAAGAAAGCTGAGGTTGTTCCCGACGGGATGAAGGTCAAGGATCTAGCGATAGCCGTTGAGAACGGGACGCTCGGGGTAAGTCAGGCGCGAGGAGGTTTCACATGGGATGGGCGAGTTAACTGTCTCAGTTCGGGAAAACCTTCGTCACTAATCTACCGCATGACGCGGAGAAAAGGGACACGATGGTCCTGGCTTCGGCCTTCAGCAAGCTGGACATCGACTGGGTGGATGGAATTTCCAATCACGAGGTAAGCATGCTGTCTGTGAGATAAGGTCCCCCTCTGAAGTAAGGCAGACTCGTGCAACGCCATCGCTTTCAGTTCAGGATCAGAAACATCCGGCCAAAACCGCCGGTGGCGTCTGGAGAGCACAGAGGAGCGCTCTACGCATGATAGTCGAGCAGAATCTTCACTCTGCCTTGATTTTAGAGGATGAACTTGACTGGGATATTCGTCTCAGAGACCAAATGCATACTTTTGCACTCTCGACACGAACTCTGATTCAACCCCTTGCTATCAAAAGCGGTCCAAATTCTAGCTACGCTGATCCAACTTATCCCGTCCCATCTTCAAGCATCAAATCGGAAGAGATTCGGTATAAAGACCGGCCCGCCACAATCCAGCCTTTAGTTTCTGCCTATGGAGACGGCTGGGATATCCTGTTGTTAGGCCACTGCGGGATGAAGATCCCAGCGCTAGAGACGCCCAACCTATCGAAGGGAAGGATCGTTCTGGAACCTGATCCAACCGTCGCCCGTTCCAACACACTGGTCACTGACAATGGCGCTGTGTGGAATCAAACGCGTATGTACCATCACGTCTCCGTCCCTGAATGCGCCTTCGCATATGCAGTGTCTCAGCGAGGCGCCCGGAGTTTGTTGTACGAAGCATCACTAGATGGTCAATCCGCTGAACTTAATGACGCATTAATCAAGTTGTGCGGAGGTGGAGTCCATCGGGACAAGAGATTGGTGTGCCTAACAACACAGCCCAGTTTGTTTTCGCGATGGAGAGGTAGAGGCGCAGGAAGCCAAAATGTCCGGTGGAGTGTGAGGATGAACATGGAGAAGTATGTTCGCGGTGATGAGAAGGAGTGGGCTGATCAGTATCCTGACTAGATGGACATTTTTCTTTGATGAGCTAAAAATAACATGACGATAGTTCTAGGGCGACGGTGAGGTGCGTTCACTGGAGGTCTAACCTAAATGATGATACCCACTTTACAAAAGGGGTAGTTAAAAAGAGAAGCTACTCGTATCTTCTAATTGGCAAATGCCATACTGTCAAGAAATATTCAGATGTGAAAGAACTTACTGGTGGTCGAGTACCATTGTCGTCATGCTTGGCCTAATCGGGTCATAGCATCCTAAGCAGTTCCACAGCAAATTTAGCCGGACAAATTTATCAGAAATGAATCAGAAACCAGAAAGATCACCGAAGAAGGGTGGAGCTGATCCAGTGCAGACATCAACATACACGTGCAAGTATATGATTGAGTGTCCTCAAGGCGTATTCGGATCCGTTACTCGTGGCGCCCGAGGCCTAACGGTCGCGTAGACTAGTTGGATAATTTTAAACATGTCAGCTTCCGCCCGAGGGGGTACCGAACGGTTCGTCTAGCTATTCATTCACCTGTTGAGATAGCGGGTAATATACTCACCGGTCCCTTAAAGATACAACCAATAAGTCATTCGGGGGTACCTTCACGCTCCTGTCGGCGCATTATTACTATAGTGACTAATTACCATACTTGGCTAGTATGCCAAAGTAAATACCTGTAGGGCTGCACGAGCCTTCGTAAACTGTTCCTGTTTTGTCGTTCAGCTGTACACTTCTCGGTTCCGTAAAGATACTATCAATAAGTCATTCGGGAGTACCTTCGCGCTCATGTCGGCGCATTATTACTACCGTGATTGATTACCACACTTGGCTAGTATGCCAAAGTAAATACCTGTAGGGCTGCACTGGCCTACGTAAATTGTTCCCGTTTGGTCGTGCAGCTGTACACGGGTATTGAGCTGGCGAACTCATCGCGGTTACGCCCCGTCTCAGCTCCGCTGTATCTAGAATGCGCTCGGCTCCGACATTCCCATAATAGGCATGAGCAAAGCTGGGCAAGGCAGATAATGTAATCTGCCCTAACTCCCCCTGTATGCTAGTGCCCGTTGCTGACTCGCGGTCCGCCCCACACCGCCTCGCGCAGAAATGGTCTTGAAGTGCCAATGAGAACAAACCTACTTCTAGCATCAAGATCAGAAGCTCTCTGTCAACCAAGTATACCCATAGTATCAACATGCAGATTGGAAGTCCTAAGAAATTCCACTTCATCGACCACTCCGACGACCCTCGTCTCAGTCACCGGACACGCGATGGAAACAGTACCTTGGCAGATTCTCGACGGAAGGCACATGCTCACGCAGCACGCACGGCGCATGCAAGGAAACGGATAGCGCGCACCCAGGAACATCTCGCACGCAAAACCAAAACCACAAACTCCAAAGTCGATCTGCAGATAAACGAGAACCGAGCCTACTCGTTCAATCCCACAGGCATACTATCCCAGTCTCGATATGATCCCTTTGAGTGCTTTGCCGCAAAGCTTAATCCGATGGAGCGATTTCTCCTAGATCACTGTAAGCAGTTCGCCCCCACCCGTTCACCGGTTTTTTTTTCTGTCCTGGTACCTAATTTTTAGACGCGCAAACCGTCGTCCCAGAACTCAACACGTACTGCAAGGCGATCCAAAGAATAGGGGAGACTTTGGAGCGCATGTTGAGAGAATGGGTGCATTTTGCCTTGACGGACACTGGTTTCCTACAAGGCATTTTCCTCGCGTCGTGCCGGCATTTGATCGTCAACAACTATCAGAAAGAATTCTTCGTAGAGGTGGCATCATCGTATAAGATGGCTTGCGTGAGGAATGTGATCAATGCTATAAATAGCAAGGACATAGACATGGACGCAACTTTCGCCACGATCTTTATCCTGGCTTTTGACGAGGTGAGAGAGCATCGAATGCATATATTAGCATCGCGAGACATCACTGACACAGCCCAAAGATATGGTTAGGTGATAACAAAATGTTCGAACGACATGCAGACGGAGCGATAAAGATGGTGATGATGAATGGCGGTCCGCAAAGGTTAGGGTTGAACGGATACCTGCGTAGCCTTTTCGAGATTGTGGTACAGACCAGGAACGACATAGAAGCAAACATTGGAGCATGTCGAGATCATATGTTGAAGCTGGAGAGGGATGATTGAGGATCGGGGGGTCACACGCTGGTATTTGAAGTGGACATCGATTTAAGAACCATGCTGCAATTTCCTAAAACGTAAAAAAGAAAAAAACTAGGCAAACTCCAGGAGTTAGGTGATTTTTTGCCTTGCCAAGCTTTAGTATAACCCCATTAGACCATTTTGCCAAGTACTCCATCCCCATCTGTGCAGCGTGGTGGATTTATAGGGCGCCGGGGAGTATTTGTAAAGGTAACCTTAAATTCTTTTTGATGACTGAGCACATTTTACAGGGTCACCTTGCATCTTGAAGGATAAGGCATCTACACAATTTCCTTAACTGTGATAGTTGATTTACGAATCTACGCGTCCTTGCATTATTTGCGCATCCAACATGACAAATATCGCCCCTTGTTGAGGAAATATATCCGGCCAAGCTGCACCCTAGCATTTTTGGTCACAACGCGCGAAATGTAGAACAATACAGTACCTATGCGATTGCTGAGTAACTGATACCAGGTGATTAATTTACTGAACAAGCATCCAGTCGCTCTAAGGAGAATATTCAAAAACCAGATATTAACACTCACGCCTGTACATCGCGGCTATATCTGGATAAGTACCTCCACGTGAACATTCAACGTATATCTTCCCAGCTACAATAATCGTGAAATGTTCAAGTCAACATGGGGGTGAGCTGAATAAAGGCCTTAACCATGACTAATGTATCAACCGGACTATGTATAATTCGTCAAAGCTCTGATACAGATTTAAATTTTCTGAACAGATAGGTACCAAACACCAATGGGCTAGTTGTATTCCAGGTAAAATAGAGATCGATTGGCCTTTCCGCCTCCAGCAAATTGGTAGCCCATTGACCTGCAAAAGGGAAAATTATCACTCACAATGTGAGCGCAAAAGCCACAAAACAAACTGATGCTCCCAGCATGAGAATGCAGCCTAAAACTCTTCCAAAAAGTTGAGCAAATAAATGACCGCTACCCAACACTATTTACCTAATCCTCCTTCTCCGCGCGCAGTTTCTCAATGCGACGAGGAGAATCGCCTTGCGCCTGAATTATCTTCATCCTCATCATTGTCTCCACTGCCGCCCTGGAACCTGAAAATTCGCCCTACGCCCTTCTTGTTATCTTCGTTATCCCCATCGCTACGCTTATCCTCGAAGCCTGAAAGAGAAGGTGCAAGGCTCGGCGTCGTCAATTCAGCGCCAAGCAATGGAATATTTGACCTCGAACAACTTGTTGAACTGTACACCGTAAAAGCTGTGGTATGATATTAAATGTCGACTAGATCTCGGCTAATTCCCCTCCAAACTAAAATCCCCTCCTACGCACGCAGCTTCTTGATAGGGCGAGGTGAGCCCGCCACGAATTCATCCTCGTTCTCGTTCTCGTTCTCGTCCTCAGTCTCTTCCACGTCCCGCTTACGCTTGTTGCTGGAGGGTGGCGACGGAGCGGGACTGGATGCCGGCGACGTGAGGTCGATGACCTGAGGAGAAGCATCATAGTGCCATTCCTCCTCCGACTCTGGCTCGACGGTATCTTCCAAGACAGGAAGACGCTCGTTGAAATTGCTACCGTCCCAGACGGCCGCGTTGTTGACCCAATCCAGCACCTGCATTGGATTTGTGCGCAAAAGGTGCTCCAACGCATAAATGCGCTGGCTCTCGTACCAGTCCAGGAGCTCGTCGCTTCCCGCGCCGCTACTCTTCAACGGTAGCCATCCCCAAGGGGAATTCTTGCCCTCCTCGTATCCTTTCCAAAATGCTACTTTCGCGAAGTCTTCCGCGAAAGCAACCCGATTCCAGACACGATCTGGGAACAGCTTCATGACAGATGCAACCGAATCTTCGTGCTGATGGCACACATGTTTGGTAAGCACTCGATGAATTTCTTGCGCAGTGGGTTGCGTGTCCTTGCGGATATAGTGTCCGGTCACTGCATCGGGTGCTGCGACCGATAAGACACGCTCTTCGAAGCAGCTTCGCGAAGCGATTGCATCGGGGAAGCAACCCGCCAAACTCTCGAGATCAAAGTGCTTGGAATCTCGAACGGCGATACGGATGTCCTTTTCTGAGGGGCAATTGATCTTGCCGTTGATTTTCTTCATAATCAAGCGGCCGGTCGTGATATCAGGCGCTGCCATCTTTAATACACGGCGGTAGACCTCGACTTGAGAACCGACGCCATTGGCGTACTCTTTGTAGCGAACACCGAGATTTTGGAAGATCTCTGGGAAGGTGGTGGGTTTTTGCATGACTGATTCGAGCTGCGAAATGGAGGGGATGTTCTTGCGTATATAGACTCCCTCTGGGACTTCGTCTAGGCCGGGGACTCTAGGTGGATGAGGTACATATTTGGCGAAGACCTCGACGCGCTTCACGAACTCCTTGATGTCCTTGACGCGGAAGAATGTGCGGTGGAGGTCGTAGAGCGTGACGCCGTCGGCGTTCTCTGGAGCTGCAAAGAAGGCATCCAGTGCTGCGTCTGTGGGTTGAACGTCGATTTGTGACTCCCTTATGATCGCGTCCTGTTCTACGTGGGCGATGTACTTCATGAATATACCCACGAGAAACTTGTTGTAGATATTGACGTCGCTGAAGGAACGCTCGTAGTCTTTCTGCTGTTCGGGATGCGTCCTAAGTAGGAGGTTGATTTTCTCCTCTTCGTCGAGCTTGTAGTACTGTTTGCATGCGACGACCCAGAGGCGGTTCTTCCACGGGATTTTCTTGTCACACGGGTGGTAGTGTTTGTCGGTGACCCACAAGATTCGAAGGTCTGGCGGCTCCATGAAGTCATGATCTTCCGACTCATACCTCGCGGAGAAGCTGTCGGCGAGTTGGCACAGCCATTCTTTAGTGGGGTAGCTGTTGGGTCCTTGTAGGCCGCTTCCACAACCGCTCTTCACGAAGTAGTCGTTGGCAACGCGAATAGCGTCAACTGCGGCTTTGTATAGAGCAGGCTTCTCTTGTGGGTCGGGTACGGAGATGAGTTCTGGGTAGGTAGGTGGGAACAGGGTTGGACCATTGCCAGTCGATGCCGGCTCCGTCCACTCCACGGTGAATAGCTTGGGCAAGGGTATCTCTGGAGACTTGCTTTCATCGAACAGGGAAGGAAGCCCAGCGATAGCTGGGGTGTTGTCCTTGATGTAGAGTAGTGGGGACCAAAGATCCTGGTGAACAATCTTGGGAAACATTCTGATGAAGTTGAAGTGATGTATGAAAGTTGATGATTAGATCGAGTGATGCTAAGCTGAGGATGCGCGGAAGTGATGTGGAAAAGGTGATGATCAGATCGAGTGGGTGATGCTATATGGAGAGTATGCGCGGAAAGGGTCTAAGGAAGTGGGAAGGTGGGCGGGTTGAAGTTAAATATAAGGCGAGGAGACCGAACAATACCAGGCTGCAACGTGCGCGCGCGACAATTGAAGAGCGTGTCACAATAAGAAAAGTGGCTGGGCTGAGCGAGGTGAAGGTGGAATGGAGCTCCACAATGCCGCGCTTGAGTGAAGCGGGTTCAACATTCAGCTTGCATCGAACCATTCACCACGAGCTCGTGATGTAGTTCGAGATTATTCTTTGTTTCGATAAAATGAGGTTCTATAGACACTTTGTCGGCTTCTCTGTGCTACTGATGATGCATTGAATGCGCTGGCGTTTTCAAACGGCCTGCAAGCTAGCGGTGAGGCAATCCAAACGTTAAGTGTGGTTTGGTGAGGTCACGATTAAGCTTCTAGGATATAACGCAGTGAATGCATTAACATATAGGGATGCATATGAAATATATACAACAGTAGAATTTATCCGCCAAACATCTACAATTTTGAAGACACCACCTTTAGTGTGTAACGTATCACCAGAGCGTGAATTCCATCTAAACCGAACTCCCATCCTGAGCCAGATAATCCTCCCACGTCGCCCACCCATTCGAATCCGACGCCATAGAAACAAGAGGCGGAAAGTCAAACACAAAAGGGTCCAAACTTGAGAACTCGGTCCCAAGCAACTCCGACCCCCTATCAGCCTGGTCCGCGACGGGCACCTGGGATATCTGTGCAGTTGTATCTTTCCACTGCGCCGATTGTTTCCGCAGTGCCTGAACTTGGCGCAATTTCTCCATGAGCTCTAGCGTCCCTGGACTGATCGTGCGATTGCCATCCAAGAATGCAGGACTGCATTCGTCCCATACTTCTAGAATCCAGACGGTAAGCGCTCTGTATACGATGGGAGTGGATACTTCGAATAGCTGGGGACGTTTGGCGAGGGTCTCGGTGATTACGTGCCAGGCGCGGTCTACGTCGAGGCCGGTCTTGCGGTGTCTAATCTCGATGAGGACGTAGACTAGTCGTGAAGTGAAAAGTCAGGCAAATCGTTTGGATATATATACGTCCGAGATACTTACGCATGGATCTCCATAGAACACTTATGCCAGATTGCCACATGAACTTGCCCAGCCCATTCATACCGCTGTTCATCCAAGATGCATACTCCAGCATCTTGATCGCTTGATTGAAAGCAACGTCGCGCGATTGCCGGGGGAGTGCTTTGGCATCGCCTCCCAATGGCCTTGGGTTGTGGGCAAAGAATCGCATCCAGCACACGGGTAGCCGCACCATCACGGCGATGAGTTGATGGTATGGTGTGACAGGATCGCAGTATCGGAGGTACTTTGTTTCCATGTGGCTTTCGATATCTTTTATGATTGCTTCTTTCTTGGCTAGAGGAAATTCCAAATCACATATGCTATCCCAACGGATCTGATTAGGTCTAGATTCAGATAAATATGGTCAGTATATATGTTAATCCAGGGGGTACTTCCCAAGCTTTCAATTCAGCTTGCACGCACCTGGTGGAGAACTTTCGCAATGCGCTAATTAGCTCGCATCGAAGAATGCACCCCGTTATGCCTGTGATACCTGTACGCTCTTTAGGAAATTCTGTCATGTCAGGGTGCAAGTCGGCATCCTCGAGATTGAGAGGATACTTCGTGTCGCAGAGACTAAGGTCCAGGGTGGGCAATGCGCCATGCCTGGGTTCGAAGATACAGAATTAGTGCTTGTCTCACTTTCTTTTTACACATGAACGGTACCTACATATCAGCAGCTCGGAAGTCGAGGTGGACCAGGTGCCACCAAAGACGCCGTCGCATCTCCGTCTCGAACGGTGGAAGCCCAAGGGTTGTACCATCGCGATGGAGTCCCATCGTTCGTGCTAATCTCACAGCCACACCGGACATGACAAATAGGGATGCACAGAGACCTTCAGATCTTATGCCGACCTAGTTTCAATTAACCATCTACTCAATCAATCGAGTGTGTTGCAGCACAAGTCTTGCGTCTTACCAAGTAACACATATACGCCCGCAAAGTATCAAGGTCGGATGTATGTAGAAATCCCGCCTTTGCCAACGCTCGTTGAGTCGCAATTCGAAAATGAGAGAACAATTGTCGTCTCTCAGCACCAAGCAAGCTGACGCACTCGCCGTCCTCCAAAATACTCACGGTAGCGAAGCACCACGCGAGCATCGCAGCCTCCAAACCTTTTGACGTCTGTCGTGGAGATTCCAACGCGCCAGTGAGGGAATCCCAGAATGTTGGAATGTGGAAGACTTTGAGGAGAGGATCTCCTCGATCGATGAAGACTGTTTTCAGTCGGGAGAGGAGCTGTAGGCTGGGCCAATATTCTGTGAGGTTGATCTTCCTAGGAAGAATTGGGTCTAAGAACAGGATGTTCCCAGCTTCGTCATTCCTGCTATCTTCATCATTGGCAGCTTCGCTGTCTTCGTCGATCTCAGGGTGCATCTGTCCCAGCTCTGTCCACAGTGCACTGTATGATCATCCAGTCAGCATTTCGTTCGGAAATACATTGTAGGACATGTTCGTACCTATCGAAGTATCTTGAAGTGCCATTCTTACCGACAAAATGTGATGGATCTCTTCCACGACTCGAGGGTCCTTGGTCCAACATTGCAACCGGGGTAGCGGAGATAGTTTTCTCGGAAGCAGCATTACTATTCGGAGTCGAAACTTCCATTTCATGCTCAGATGCCGCTTCCTCCTTATCTTCGGGGTCGATGTCTGCACCGAGAGACTTCAAGAGTTGCTCGTAACGCTTAAGCTTCGCATGAAGCCCTTCTCTCGGCGGCTTGGTCTGCTTGCGCTTCCACGTCCCCCGCGCAGGAGGCACGAAGCTACATTTCTGAGCAGTGCTCGACCTGCTGCAGTTGTTGCAAGGCACATGGCGATCGCACTTGACTTTCCGCTGGCGACAAGGCAGACATGCATAGTCCTTCAGACCACCACTGCCTTTGACCGCCTCGGAGGGTGGCGGAGGGTCATCCATCGTTCCATAGTATGTTTGTCTGCATATGTACTGTGCGTTATCAGAATGCGATCAGAATCCTCGGACACAGCGCCGTCGGTGCGACGTGAACACTGCATGCTCCGACCCTCCGTCGGCGTCTTGGCGCTCAGAAAGGTGTGCTGGAGCACCGAAACGCCGTCTTGACTCCCCTTATCCGTTTACACGGCGCACACACAAGGATTTAAATCTTTGCACTACCCAGACATCCGAAGTACTCAGCGTCTGTCTGCCAACTTTCGCAATGTCGACCGCCACCTCGCAGACTGACGAGAAGCGTCCTCTCGATGACACACTTCCCGATCCGGACAATGTGGGGCCACCCGAGTATCCCTCCAATCAGAAGCGGGTTATCATCATGTCCTCTGTATACCTCGCCATGTTCTTCATTATCTTGGTGAGTCTCGTCCTGGTCCTCGTGTACATATGTAGTCACGAAACTGATAGGTCTTCCTGTAAAATAGGACCAAAACATCATATCCACCGCACTGCCCCGTATCACCGACGAATTCCACTCCCTCAACGATGTCGGTTGGTACGGAACTAGCTACCTCCTCGTCATGTCCAGCATGCAGCTGCTCATGGGCAAAATTTACAAGCACTACCCCGCGAAGCCTGTCTTCCTCATCGGATGTGTCTTCTTCGAGATCGGCTCCGCCGTCTGCGGTGCAGCACCCAATTCGAATACATTCATCGGAGGTCGAGCCATCGCCGGACTGGGTTCTACCGCCATGACGGGCGGCGTCCTGGTTATTCTCTTCTACACCATCCCGCTGCAGCAGCGACCTATATACCAGGGACTTTTCGGGTGCATTTTTGCTGTCGGATCGGTCATTGGTCCCCTGCTTGGAGGCGTGTTCGTGGACCAGCTGACTTGGCGATGGTGCTTTTACATCAACTTACCCGTCGGTGCGGTTTCCATGTTGGTCACTATATTCTTGCTCAAGATTCCGGACCAGAAGCTGGAGCCCCTGCCGAAGGATGGTACGGAAAGATCAAGCAGCTGGATCCTATTGGAACTCTCGTCTTCCTGCCCGCAATCATATGTCTGGTTCTGGCGCTTCAATGGGGCGGTGTCGAGTATGCTTGGAAGAACGTCCGCATCATCGTTTTGATCGTTCTATCTGTCGTGCTCCTCGCAGTCTTCGTTGGCGTTCAGGTCTGGAAGGGAGATGAGGCGACCATACCTCCACGTATCCTGCGAGACCGCGCTGTGATTGCCTCTGTGCTATTTGGTTTCTTCAACGGTAGCGGTCTGCAGGTTTCCATGTACTACCTGCCACTCTGGTTCCAGTCCATCAAGAACGCCTCTGCAATCCACTCCGGCGTCATGTTACTACCGATGATCTTGAGCACCGTGGTATCCATGATCGCCAGTGGGATCATAATCTCCAGGGCACGATACTTTGCGCCCTTCTTCTGGACCAGCACGATACTGACCTCCATCGGAGCCGGCCTCATGACAACCTTTACTCCATCCACCAATCACTCTATGTGGATCGGCTACCAAGTCATCTTCGGTCTCGGCATGGGTTTCGGCGCCCAGCAACCCCTAACCCTCGTCCAAACCATCCTCTCAAAAGCGGACGTCGCCCAAGGCTCATCCTTCGTCATGTTCATACGTTTCCTAGGCGCCGCCATTTTCCTCCCCGTCGGCCAGACCATCTTCATCAACAGCTTGGTCCAGAAAGTGTCCAACTTACCTCTCATTGACCCCAAGGAAGTCGTCAACACCGGTGCCACCGAACTCGTGAAATTGGCCTCTGGGGGCGACCTGCAGACATTAATCTTGGACTACAACGACGCGCTAGTGAACACATTTTATCTCATAACGGCTACTTCTGTTGCGAGCGTCATCGGTGCCAGTTTAATCAAGTGGGGAAAGATACAGCCCCACGAGGAGAATAAGGACGAGTCGAAGGCTGAAG
Source organism: Pseudopithomyces maydicus (assembly GCA_026873275.1). Lineage (NCBI taxonomy): Eukaryota > Fungi > Ascomycota > Dothideomycetes > Pleosporales > Didymosphaeriaceae > Pseudopithomyces > Pseudopithomyces maydicus. The sequence continues at coordinate 2,823,305 of JANTUC010000003.1, read as the reverse complement.
TTGTGGCTGCTGCGGAGATGTAAAATGGCTTTTGCATGCGGTTTTTTATCACGCTACTGCATCCTAGGGTCCTTTGTACAAAAGTTATAGATATACCCATCCACGGCCGTTGTCGTGGAAATGCGAGGGCCTAAATTTCACTTCTTAGATCCTTGTGAGGATACTTTTCTCTTCTCTAAATTTCTCACTGTAGCATAATTCAGCGTGTATAACAATTTCAATGCATAATACTCTACATTCAAATAATTAGGGCACCGTTCATCGCCGGTGTATACGTATTTTCACCTCTTCAAGCGCTCCACGCAATATTAATTATCCAAAACTCCAATCATCCCCTAAAATTACCAAACGATCTAATCCTACAGGGTATTACAAACCTCTTCCCTATTCATGTTCTCCCTCACCCCAACTCATACCTAACCTGCCCTCCATCCCCATTCGCATTCCCCTTCCCCTTCCCCTCGCCCACCGGTAACTCTACCATCCCCCCTTCTCTCCCCTCCATCTCCACCGGCATACTCTGCCCACCTCCTACCTCGACTGCGCCCCCCTCGGCACCTCATACCCCCCAGGCGTATCCCTATACGCCCACGACGTCTTCCCCTCGCCCGCCGTATCCCGCCCCGTCGACGCACTATACCGCTCCGGCTCGAGCGGCCGCGTCATCTCGTGCGTTGTATCCTTCGCGCGGCGTTTCCTCCGGATGAAGATGCAAGCGGCTAGGGCGGCGAGAGCGATAACGGAGAGCGAAGCTGCGACTGCGATGCCTGCGATGGCGGGGGTGGACAAGCCACTCTTCTCATCGTTATTGGCAGGCGGGGACTGCGTCGGCGACGACGTAGCCGTCGCCGAAGTCGAGACTGAGGCCGTGGGCGTGAAAGTGGTAGAAGAGGTGGAGCTCGAGGAAGAAGAAGAATGCGTCCTGGTCGCGAGTATGGCCGACGAATCGACGGACCAGAAATCAGGTTTCTGGTTTGAAGAGGCTTTCTGCGGATCCTTCACGTCGCCTGTGAGCGGGTCGACGAAGAACTTGGGATCTTCCGAGTCGCAGCAGGATCCATTGTCGTAGCTGGCGCAGCAGAAAGTGTTGGAGCCGCAGTCCGTGACGATGACACCGGCGGTGCTGTACTCTATGGGGAGCACTCGTTGTTAGTTTATAGTGTTAGGTTTGTGGGGTGTGAGTGTGTATGTGTATTTGCGGTTCGCTCGGGGAACAGAACGGGGAGGGAGAAAATGAAGTGATGAAACATGTATATGTAAACGTACGTGAACATAGCATCGAGCACGCAGTCCAATCCTTATCCGCGCAGTACTGCCGATATATGCCCCCATCCGAGTCTTTACACAGGAGATTGCTCCCGCACTGTTCGCCTGGTCCGCAGCAGTTGTTCGTGGAGTTACCGCAGGACACGAGCTCGGGGCCCTTGTAAATGTTGGAGTCTTGGGCGAGGATACCTAGGAGATTCTCATCAGCTCATTTACACATTATATACACTTCTCTCTCGAGAATAGAAGCGCATCTGTGTTGCGAGAGATAAATACGTATACGTACCATTATGCGCATAGCAATCCGCACTCACCCTCGCGACGAACAGCGCGGAGAGGGAAAGAAGAAACGAACGAGGCATCGCGAAAATATAGTGCATGCAGGACAGAAGGAAAGTCGAATCGCGCGGCGTATGGGAAAGACATAGAAATAAGGGGCTGCGGCCATGTTATTGCACTTGCTCGTTCCTCGCATACCGCACATCGGTCGGACTCTATTCGCGAGGCTGAGCTGTGGCTCTTCATAGCCCCCACGGTGGGTCTGCACTTGTATATAGATATAACTTTGGGTGTCGCCCTAAATCTAGGGAGGCCCACTTTATCATTGGTATATTAAGATGATCTTTTTTTTAGGTGTGGGGAAGGATCTTCGTGCTGTTGTCGCGCAAAGCTTGGTGTTTGTCGAGTTTGCTCCAGCGCACCTCCCCAAAAAGATGGTCCTTTCTCACGTCGAAACCATTACTTTTACCTCACCATTCCAAAGATGAACTGCAACCCGTCCTGTCTGTCTCGTGTCCCGCCACATGCTGCGCTCACACATCTAACTCGTGTGTCTGGCTTTGTACTCCACTCATCTCACTAGGCGTTGGCTCAGTAGACGAATAGTGCTTCTGCAGCGGACCCTGTCTTTCATCCGCAGGTGCAGGACCTGCATGTTCGGGGACCCCCACCCCTGCACCCACTGAATAATTTCGTTTTCTTCGGAGGAAGAGCCATATCGCCGTGCTAACTATTGCAACCCCTACCACAGCCCCGACCCCTATTCCTGCGCCAGCACCAGCGGATAGATTGTTCGATGATGGACCGGGAGGGTTGGTAGTCGTGGTGCTGGGGATGGTGGATTCGGATGTTGATGCCGTAGACGAATACGAAGATGTTTGTTTCGGCGGAGAAAAAGAAGAAGAAGAAGAGGAGGAGGAGGAGGAGGAGGAGGAGGAGGAGGAGGAGGAGGAAGAGGATGATGCGGCCGAAATCATGCTCGCCAAGATCGCTGAACTGTCGACTCTATACCATCGTGGTTCCATCGTATTCGCGGCAACAGTTGTCATAGTAACTGCTCCATTCTTGGGGTCGACGTAAAATGCGCGTTCATCTGCGCAGCAATCAAGGGTGGCAGAACCACAGCAGTATATGTTCTTGGAGCAGTCTACGAGACCTGTGCCTGCATGGATATTACCTATAATTCGATCAGTCACGCTGTGTCGAGAAGATCCCCCGTTATCCCAAACACGTTTATACTAGAACTCACCGGGGCATAAATCCGAACAGTTGCTCCAGAGTGGATCACTGCAATACCCGCGCGCTGCAGTGCCCTCTTGATTAACACATAGGAGGTTCGTGCCACACTTTTCGCCTTCGAGACAACAGTTGTTGGTCCCATTACCGCAAGAAACAAGTTCCGGACCGAAATAGTACTTCGAATCTCGGGCTTTGACCTGGTCTCTGGAGTAGCAGTCTGCACGAATCGACCCCACTAGGGCACAGATCAAAGCGAAACTCAGAAGCAACATGGTATAAAAACTAAAATATCCAGCACATCAATCAGTATTGTTGATTCGATGAGCTTAGTCAGTGAAAATCCGTAAGGCTGGGAAAAGAAGAACGAGGCAAGATCGAATCCGAGAAGAAACGGGGCGATAAGGTTTCATCAACGTAGAAGATGGGTCGACAAGGTGGGAACTGGGAGGAATGCGGCGTCGGAAAGGGCGTGGGGTCCGAACAGGCGTGGTCTTCCTAGTTACTTTATCGTCTGTGATATTGGCCGAGGGGGATGTAACGTTTCTGTAAGACATTGATCGAGAAAATACGTAGCATTTATGTGAGACAGGTGGAAGTATACATGTGCGTTCATGGTCATCGTACCAGGCGAAGCAAGATACACAGCAAAAATCCGAGCCTGGCACGTATACAGGACATAGGTACAGATACCACTGGAGCCAGTGTATGACTAATACAAATCGGGATATTGTAGACCTTTTGGTATTGACTGTGTTCATAGCATACGTCGGCAGCTTTACTAGGGCACTTACTATAGGCTATACAAGAGCAGTCACCAGCCCAGGGCCGACTTCAATTGCCCGAGCGAAGCCAGCAACGTACGCTAGCTAGAACTAGAGTATCCGCTCATATAAATTGGCGAATGTTGAAAAGCTATCCCGTATCCGTCAGGAAAACATCTCAATTCGAGACAAGCCCAAAGTGGTGCGACGGTCCACAGTGTCCGCAAATTCTTTCTTTCCAGAAGCTGTGCGAACCGGTGTTCGCTGCTTCGAACCGAGCCAGTATCCACCGTTCGCACGCTTTCACATGCGGTGGTAGGTAGGGTAGGTTATCTACTGCGGAGCCGGACGGCTGCCACGTTGACATGCACAATGCGCAATATGTACCCACGCCGATCGCGTTGAGAAGCTGTGCCAAACTTCCAGGCTTGAGTTCCGCAACGGCGGCGCGCTAAGGCCAGGTTTTGGTGACGTAGGAGACGCCCAAGTGGGTAACCTTCCCAAACCGATTTCCGCGCGCGCAAGATGTGCGACTCTCGGCGAATTTAAAGAATGCGACAGGTCGCCACTGTGCTGTTGAGTCAAATTCCGCGTGTCGTTCGCTGTCGCATATATTGCAGTGTCAGGGGGTAGAGCAGGCCAGAACTACGCAATTTTCCATTTCGCACAGGACGATTGTCGGCGCCGCACACCGGAACCCCTCGAGTCGAGCCACGGAACAGGGTCATAAACCTATACAGGACGTTAGCAAGAACAAGAAGAGCATGTGGTCGCCAAAGGAACAGGGCTCGCGGCAGACGTCGCCCGAGCCTTGCTTGGTTGACAGTGCCTTTACCACACGCGCCAATTCCCCTCAGCCAGCACACCGGCCAAATACCGGCCAGGATGAGCGACAAGTATACGTGCTCACTTTGAACCTATCGCCCTCGATTTCTGTACCGCTGGATCAAATGCGTGAAGAGTATTTTCCAAAGCATCTCAACCGGACGCCTGCGCACATTACGCTTTTCCATGCTTTGCCGCACTCTCAAATGGAGAGGATAGATGCCGATCTGAACCGCGTAGCTGGACGGACTGGGCCTTATCATATCTCAACCGGGAAGCCATTCCGCTTACGGAGGGAGTCGCCGTGTTGCTTGGATCCGGAGACGAGCAGTCGCAACACTTGCGCGAAGAGCTTCGGGAGAAGTGGGCGCAATGGCTGAGCCAGCAAGACAATAATGGCCGAGGGTGGCATCCTCACTGGACGGTCATGAACAAGGTGGAGGAAGAGAAGAAGGTCAATGCAGCGTTCAACACGCTACGCAGGATCCTGTTCGATGACGTGCATCATGGCAAGGCGTTGGGATTCGACTTGTGGAAGTACAACAGCGGAGACTGGGAACTCGCAAAAGAATATCGGTTCCAAGGGCATGATAGGAGTGCTGCTCCGAGTCCCAACGCGACAGAGAACGAGGGCTACGGCTACTTTGAGCAGAGGCCAAAGAGCCGTAGTAAGGCAATGAAAAGTCCCGAGGAAGGGTTGAAGAAGACGAAGAGCGGGATTAGCATGGCTGATATGTGGAGGACGGTCACCTTGGCGAAGAAGAAAACACCGCATGAAGACGAGCAGCGGTAAATTGTTGCCACGGTGGAGGTCAGAGCCAGGTCGGTCGGCCATCCATCCGATATATTGAAACTCAAAAATAGCGTCCGTTGACTGCGACCTTGTGAGAGCCGAGTACAACGACGGGTGTTCGTGGGTAGATTACGCATCACGCGCCGTTGTCATAACGTGATATAGCGCGGCAGAACGCTTGGAGGCGACGGGGCAAGGTATACTGGAAGCATGAATAGTGGGGGCATGCTACCATTAGTACACATAATAGACACGGTAAGGCTGAGTGAGACTGCGAGTTGCACTGCATTGAGGAGCTACGCAGAAGGCGTTAGCGTCCTGTATTCGATGGTGACAGTGGGTGTTTCCAATATAGGCAATCGCATACAGAGTGTTGACGTCTGCTTTTGGCCCATACGTGGCAATGTGACCCCCATTGAGGACGGTGAGACTGGATCAAACGAAGCGAAATTGGGGGTGTACAAGCAACGTCGATTTACCGTTGGGTTCTGGAAGGGATCTGCCTCGGAGATTGACCGCCACATAGGGAACACCTGCGGCACGGTCATTCGGAGCGTCCCGGACCTCAGTAGGTACCTGTGTGCAGTGAAGACGTCGCCGCGAGGCCTCGTGAACGAACACAAGCATGCACCGGTACCATAGATGTCTGGTCAAATGCTGCATCGTGAGTCGAGCGGGTGCCACGCAGGTCAGACGCGCGTCCACTGGCTATCGATAGCGAGCGGAAAGCTGCATGCCATGTTGAAACGCCGGTACCCGTCGAGTCTCCCCACAGACGATCATTCTGCCAAGGTGATGCGGAAGGCAAATGGGAGGTGCGGACCTGGGTGGGAGGCGAGCGGGCGGTGGTCTAGGAGCTCGTGTAGTCAGCCACAACTGGCCATTCGCTGTCAAGTGACATGAACCCCTTTCCCTACTGCGACAGGCGTGACAGGCAAAGTTTGTGCTGGGGGCCGGCCCAGTTCCTCCCGCATCCCACGTGGGCCAGGATGGCCAGGCGGTGAGTATTCAGTGCTGTTCGGGGAGCGGCTGAGGGAGAGGCACTGTGGCCGCCGCATGTACTTGCGAAATAGCGAGTAGCGGGTCATGACGGGTGGGCAGAGCGAAGGGGACCCGCAGAGCGTAATGTCACGCCAACAAGCGGCGGCCGCAAATTTAGAAGCTCTGGACAAACAGGTACAGAGTTGCAAGGGGCGGTGCGGGCTAGTCTCATGGCACCATCTGACTGGCAAGGTGTGGCCGTGGAAAGGGGAATAATTGGGGGGGCCGCTTGCCGCTTGGCCTGGGCTTCTAGCAAGGCAGGCTAAGCTAGGGAGCTCCGTCCGAGAGTAGCACCACCAAACCCTTAAATCCAGCTGTCCTCGCTCGACCAGCTCTTTGACACACTGCGAACTTCTTCCCCTAGCCCATACCGTGCCTTCTCTCGAGGTACCTTCCATCTCGACTTCCACTCGCTCGTCCTTGTCGACGTCCCGCTCGCTGTCTTCATCGACCCTAATAAAATAATACCCCCTCCCCTCACCACCACACCACCACACCACCACACAGCCGCAATGAAGGGTATGCACATCCAATTGCCTCGCAATGGCCCGTCACTGACAGCTGCACAGCCATCATTCTCGTCGGAGGGTTTGGAACCCGTCTGAGGCCTCTTGTATGCACACGCCCTGCCCCGCTCACCGCCCCAGTGGACACGACGCCTAACAGCCCCAGACCCTCACCTACCCCAAGCCGCTCGTTGAGTTTGCGAACAAGCCCATGATCCAGCACCAGATCGAGGCATTGGCTGATGCTGGCGTCACCGACATTGTGCTCGCCGTCAACTACAGGCCTGAGATCATGGCCGAGGCCCTCAAGACCGTGGGTAGCCCCAGCAGACAGTGCACGCTAAGAAGCCGCGACTGACCCCGTCACCAGTACGAGAAGGAATACAACGTCAAGATCGAGTTCTCCGTCGAGACGGAGCCCCTCGGCACCGCCGGCCCGCTCAAGCTCGCCGAGCGCATCCTGGGCAAGGACGACTCGCCCTTCTTCGTCCTCAACGCCGACGTCACCTGCGAATACCCCTTCAAGCAGCTCGCCGCTTTCCACAAGCAGCACGGCGAGGAGGGCACCATTGTGGTGACCAAGGTGGAGGAGCCGTCCAAGTACGGTGTCGTTGTGCACAAGCCCAACCACGCCTCCAGGATAGACCGCTTCGTTGAGAAGCCCGTCGAGTTCGTCGGCAACCGCATCAACGCCGGTATCTACATCCTCAACCCCTCCGTGCTGTCCCGCATCGAGCTCCGCCCCACCTCCATCGAGCAGGAGACCTTCCCCTCGCTCGTCAAGGACGGCCAGCTCCATTCGTTCGATCTCGAGGGCTTCTGGATGGACGTCGGTCAGCCCAAGGACTTCTTGTCCGGCACCTGCCTCTACCTCTCGTCGCTCACCCGCCTGGGCTCCAAGCTCCTCACCCCCGCCACCGAATCCTATGTCCACGGCGGCAACGTCCTGATCGACCCCTCAGCCAAGATTGGCAAGAACTGCCGCATCGGTCCCAACGTGACCATCGGCCCCAACGTCGTCATCGGTGACGGTGTGCGTCTCCAGCGCTGCGTCATCCTCAAGAACTGCCGCATCAAGGACCACGCCTGGATCAAGTCGACCATCGTCGGCTGGAACAGCAGCGTTGGCAAGTGGGCGCGCCTCGAGAACGTGACCGTCCTCGGAGACGATGTCTCCGTCGGCGACGAGATCTACGTCAACGGCGGCTCCGTCCTCCCGCACAAGTCGATCAAGGCGAACATCGACACCCCCTCCATCATCATGTAGAGTGGGATTCGGAGACGCGGAGGGAGAAGAAAAAGAAGAAGCACGGCACACACAGGCTTGAGTGCGGCTAGGGCGCCTTTCTACACATTTTAATGCTCTTGCACCTTTTTGTATACCTTGCATTTTGGGCTCAAATCATCTACGATGGAGCCGGCTTCGGGGGAGCGCTGACTACCTAACCGACTAAACTTTATCGTGGGGAGTTTTTATTTTACACGGCGTTTCACACTTTCTCGACTCCACAGGGGTGAGGGGGAATCAAAAAGCGACGGGCTGTTGGTTTCGGGTGGGTTTTGCTTGGATTGGTTATATATGGGTTAAGGGTAGCGTTTGGGCTGCGCTGGAGCACGGCAATGACGTGGCATGGCATGGCATGACATTGCACAGTATGGATGGTCCACTGGGTTCGGACATATGGGGGGCAGATGGCGTGCATATATATATACCCGCCTGTTAGGTATGAATCACATGTTGAAACCTAGCCGGCCCCGCGCGCTGTATGCACTGGTGAAGGATCCGGAAAACAGTCTGCATGTCAAATGCAGACGGTTATACTACGAGTGTTGAACCGGACGTCGGCTTGATGGAGGGAGCTTCGCAACCTGGACAAACGACCCCCCTCACCCGCCCGACAGACAGAAAGAATACCCTCGATTCAATCCAGAAGACATTGCAGGACATTTAGTCCTGCTCAGTGTACAGCTTCACAACATTACACCACGGGAACTCAACCACACCCGTTACCACAACTTGGCCATAGGTGTATTATGTACATAAAACTCCCTACGGAAGCCCTCTAGGAAAAAACCCGCATGCGATACTTGGTCTCCACTCCTACTTAACCATTTCCCAAAACCTTCTTCTATTCCATTTCTACCCACCACAGCAGTCGACGGCTACTTCACCGCCGCCCGCGACCTCATTCAAGACGGGGGCCTTTCTTTTTGGAATACATGATGGTGTGGTCGGATTGGACTCGAGTGGGGTGTAAGGAGCGGGTTACGAGCGTGGAAATGATGGTGAGCAGTCATTTGGATAATAGGGAAGATGTTAGGTAGCGAGAACGTGGGGGCAGTGGGTGGGGGCGAAGTGGAGGCCTCGATGAACTTAGGTTGAACGGTGGCAAGCAAAAAGGCGGGTCAGACGATCGGTGGAGATGGTACGGTATGCAACATTGAGTCTATCTATCTCCAGGTAGATTCCTCCCTACATGTTCAAATCAGCGTCTGCTGGTGACTCGCCATCTTCCATTCTCCGTCCTCAAGCACCCACGCACTGGAGCAGATGGCGCGGAACTGCGTCCCCTCCCTCGTCGCCTCAACGCGATAGTATACCAAAGCGCCGCTATCTCCCAAGGGGAGCACCTCGTCGTGGCTCAGTGTATATCCCGTCCACGGCTCGAAGGCCGGATCCTGCAGAATCTCATAGGCGGTGGGCGACGACGTCGCGGTCAAGATGCGATCGCCGGGGAAGATGAGAACTGGGTTGGCGGACAGCAGGGGCAGCAGCGCCGAGCCAGAGTGGCAGAGGGCGGTCCAGGCGCGGTGCTCGAGGTCGCAAATGGCGGCGGTGAGGGTGGGGTTCGTCAGGGTTGGCATTACGGGTGAGCGGATTTGTGAAGTCCTACATGTGTCGATTAGAGCACCTGAGAGGCGCGCGGAGTGCTGCTAGAGCCACGGCGAGGCGTGACATCATGGCGCCCTCTGATGGCGCGTCTCCTTGCGCCACGAAGTCCGAAACGCTGTCTGCGTGATAGGACGATGGGTGCAGATTTTCCTCTTCTACAGTATTGGAGTACCGAGCAGCAGGTACGCTGGCGGTTTCAACAGCTTTGGGCCTGTTGAGTATGTACCTCAAGTGGAGAGTTGCGGTGATGGTCGCCACTGCAGTCAGGATGAGCAATGCATACTCGCCGAGATATGTCCGCGGCACATGTCAGCATCATGGTCGCGGAGTCTAGACGCGCGAGGGTGGCGACATGGCGACATGGCGAAAACGAAGTTTGCTTTCCCTGCCCTCGCTTTGCTGTCGGCTGTGTCGCTCAAGTCGTGTACAACAACAGTTGCAGAGCGGTGCAGATGCTTGGCGGTGCAGCAGCGTTGTTCGCGACGGATGCGGCTGGGGTGAGGTGAGGCTCCCCGGTCTTTACGTAGATAAGGATGGGTCACATGGCGCGATAGCGGAGGCGTGCGGGGAAGCTGCAACCCGGGCGGTGGGCCGGCGGCGTCGTCGAAGGGCGCGCAACAGATGGTTCCAGCAGCGCAAGAGGGTGAATGGAATCGCACTGCGGCCGCTGCGAGGAGGCGTAGCAGTCAAGTATTTGCCGGCTGCCTGGTTGGGAAGACGCTCGAACGTTCTGTTGCCTTGATTGCCATTGATGCACGGGCCGCTTGTGTCATTAGTAACTCACCTTTGAGCGTCACAGCCTCAGCTTGCCGCCTGCGCCTGCACCTTCTCGCCCATATAAGACCCTCACCCGCCGCCTCCACACCTTCTCTCTTCTACACACACCACTTTGACACGCCCTCCCGGAACACTGTCGCCAACGCTCTCACACACATACCAACACACTCCTAATACTCCACACCGACACCATGCAGATCTTCGTAAAGACCCGTAAGTAGGCCCTCGCCGCCACTCCCCGGCCACTCGTGCTGACAGCCCCTAGTCACCGGAAAGACCATCACCTTGGAGGTGGAGTCTTCCGACACCATCGACAACGTAAAGTCCAAGATCCAGGACAAGGAGGGCATTCCTCCGGACCAGCAGCGCTTGATCTTCGCCGGCAAGCAGCTTGAGGACGGCCGCACCCTCTCCGACTACAACATCCAGAAGGAGTCTACCCTCCACTTGGTCCTCCGTCTGCGCGGTGGTATGCAGATCTTCGTCAAGACTCGTAAGTTCACGGAATGCCTCGCCTTCTTCACTGCGCTCTACTGACACTAGCCACAGTCACGGGCAAGACCATCACCCTTGAGGTCGAATCCTCCGACACCATCGACAATGTGAAGTCGAAGATTCAGGATAAGGAGGGCATTCCTCCGGACCAGCAGCGCTTGATCTTCGCCGGCAAGCAGCTCGAGGACGGCCGCACCCTTTCCGACTACAACATCCAGAAGGAGTCCACTCTCCACCTTGTCCTTCGTCTCCGTGGTGGTATGCAGATCTTCGTCAAGACCCTAACGGGCAAGACGATCACGCTTGAGGTTGAGTCATCCGACACCATCGACAACGTAAAGTCGAAGATCCAGGATAAGGAGGGCATTCCTCCGGACCAGCAGCGCCTCATCTTTGCCGGCAAGCAACTCGAGGATGGCCGAACGCTGAGCGACTACAACATCCAGAAGGAGTCCACTCTGCACTTGGTGCTCCGTCTGCGTGGCGGTCAGTAAGCGCGGTATGACTCACGGGCAATGACATGGGATGGCGTTCACGGCACGGCACCAGATAGGGCCGTTGGGTTTGATTATCTTTAGCTCGAGATAGGCCGATAAGGCTTAATTCAATTCAATACGATGCCTACGGGCAATTGAGATCTTCTCATTTATCTTGCCATCTTGCTGTGCTTTATGTGAGATATTTATTGGAGTGCTTGTTTGCGATAATCACAAAGTTGCATGGCGCATGTCTGGCGGGTCCGGCTTAGTGTGAAGCAGACCCGCGCTTTCCTTAATATGGAGACGAATCTCTGGAGAGGGTTAAAAGCGCACAGCTGCTGTGGTTGCTGACAAGAGCTAAACTTAGGTTTCTCTTGTCGATTGTCTTTTGATATTTCTCTCAGTCGCATCATTGGACTAATATAAAAGCAATGCTGTCTAGGTCCTCACGACGATAATGAAAAGACTGCCCCGAAAACATGTACCTTACGAGTTATTCTTGGTGGATCATTTGAGAGGCTCCACAGCACTCTGCGATGGACATCAAACGCAGGTATTCTTCTTGCTTAGAGGCCGTCATTGAAAACATATTCAAATCGGAACTAACCAGTAGCCTAGAATGAAAGAATAATGTACGGCCGTAGAAGCGTGGAGAGGTGACGTTATGGCATCTTTCGAGGTCTCCACGTCTTGTTAATTCTCTCTACCATCTGGCACACGAGTCAACAAAGCGCACCGTCTCTACCACTTCCATTCGACCTCAAATTCAGATGGAGCACAATTATTTCAAAAGATCATCACTCGAGGCCCTGCGTCCATCGAGGCGCCACATTCCCAGGGTTCAGCGTACCCCACTACCTTGCAACAATGACGCTAGTCCACGGATATAACCACTACCACCGAAAGAGCTACCCACATCACGTCGCCGAAGACAACCGACTGGACAGCGACGCTCCTGGTGGTCAAAGAAACGAGGTCGATACGCAGCCAAGCTCCACCCATTTATAAATACGTCGCTGATAGCGGATTTCTCGACGACAACTCCGTTGCTCGTATACCTACAAATTTGAGGTACCCCGCCAGGTTTTCAGAGCGAGGAAAGTGCAACTGGCCGCTGGAACAGGATCGATTCAATCCGCTACAAGAAAGAATACATATACAAGAAAAGAAAATATGTCGGAGAAGATGGAATACGTAAAGTACGTTGGAATCTGCTCGCTTCCGCAGTACCCTCGTGTGTGTAATGGTCAATCCGGGCATCCGCTAATCCGCCCACAGGCTCGGGAAATCCGGCCTCAAGATTTCGAAGGTGGTTCTTGGTGCGATGAGCTATGGAGATCCAAAGTGGCAGGAATGGGTCCTCGACGAAGAGCAAAGTCTGCCGCTGCTCGAGCACGCGTACAAAGTCGGCATCAACACGTGGGATACCGTACGTCATCTCTTCGCGGGCAATATTGCCCGATAGATACATCGTTTAGGGTGCATGCGCTGACTCATTAACAAAGGCTGATATCTACTCGCATGGCACAAGTGAACGCATCATCGGCAAGGCGCTGAAGAAGTACAACATCCCGCGATCGAAAGTCGTGCTGTTATCGAAGTGCTACTTTGGAGTCGACGAAAACGACGTCACGCTGGGAATAGCATCCGTCTCGACGAACGACGGCGATTTCGTGAACCAGGTCGGTCTGTCGCGCAAACACATCTTCGATGCGGTGGAGAGGAGCGTGGAGCGCTTGGGCACATATATCGATGTGCTCCAGATCCACCGACTAGACCGTGACACACCCAGGGAAGAGATCATGAAGGCATTGAACGACGTTGTGGAGAAGGGATGGGTGAGGTACATTGGTGCCAGCTCGGTGAGCATATCCCACCTACCTATCATCACAAACATGAAATCCGGACACAAAACTAATATTAACAGATGGCCGCCTGGGAATTCCAAACGCTCCAGAACATCGCCGACCGAAACGGCTGGCACAAATTCATCTCCATGCAAAACTACTACAACCTCATCTACCGCGAAGAAGAACGCGAAATGGTACCTACCTCCCCTTCCTCCCCTCTACATCCATCCATCCATCCACCCCTAACTAACCCTACCACCACAGATCCCCTACTGCAACGACACCGGCGTCGGCCTCATCCCCTGGTCCCCCATCGCCCGCGGCGCCCTCACCCGCCCCTGGACGGAGCGCTCCTCCAAGCGCGCCGGCTCTGACAAGTTCCTCGAGTACCTGGTGCACAGCCGCGAGGACGCCGTCGACAAGGAGATCATCTCGCGCGTGGAGCAGGTCGCGAAGAAGAACAACGTGAGCATGGCGTGCGTGGCGACGGCGTGGGCAATTGGGAAGGGCGTCGCGCCGATTATCGGGCTGAGCAGTAAGGAGCGGATCGACGAGACGGTGAGGAATAGTAAGTTCAAACTGAGTGAAGAGGACGAGAAGTTCCTAGAGGAGCCGTATGCGCCGAAGGTGAGGCAGGGGTTCTAGTTTCGGCGTTACATGGGCGTGGGTATGTGGGGTGGATGGGGGTTGTAGGTGTGGTGCAGAGAGAGAACACGCCCGATGCGTATGTGTAGATCGATGAAACGGAAGGAAACGATACCAATCACTTTTCAGATACATTCATAAATCCGCGACTGCAAATCCAATGTCACAATTCCAATTCCAATTTCAACTCCCTCCAATACCAAGCAAACACCCCCTCCAATGACAACCCCCGCCCCCTAACCATGACAACCCGACACGCGAACCCATCCCCACAATCCATAAAGTTCCCACAACGCAGCGCAAATCTCCGAGGAACCGCGAGCACTGGAATACCCCGGTCCCGGATCGAGCGCGGAGAAATGCAGCAAGTGAGCGGCAATCACATTGCTATCAGAGGCTGACCCGATCCTATCAACGGTCACTTCACCAAACGAAATGGGGGTATGACGGAGATGCAGGAACGCGTTTCTCCCCAGATGATCACTCCCCCTTTTTTTGAATCAATCACTCGATATGTATCTTCTCACTCCGCTGCACCACTGTGAATAAGTCACTGATGGACCTGGTATATTTACTTCGCCATTGTCGATCATCAGAGCAATCTATGTACCCTGCCGATCTGCCAGACTGACGCCGTGCTTGTAGTTATATCCCCGACGACAACTTACTATCCTGTATGAAAACCGCACGGAAATATAACGATACATCATATCCACCTTCCTTCCTTCCTTCCTTCCTCCCTCCCTCCCTCTAGCTAGACTCTACTCAGGCACCTGCTAAGGCATCGCCTTATAACAGACGATGTACATGCAATATACACTTATGCACAGTGCAGTGCACACACCCATACATAAAAACCAAGCAACCGAAAAAAAGCAAAACACGAGGAGGCCCCCGCATATATGTACATACATACGTGCGGTACGTACCCGAGCCAACCAAACCGCCTCGCTTCAATCGAGAAACAGAGAAAAAGTAAACACAAGCTAAGCACGATATAGAAGTGACATTTCACATACGGCGGCCGTTCCCGTTCCCGTTCCCGTTTCCGTTTTCCGTTTTCCGTTTTCTGTTTTCCGTTTTCGTTTCTTAGTGGGTCGGGTGGGTCTGTAAGTATGTATGTATGTATGTACCCCGCGTGACTGCTAGAAAAAGGAAAAATGTAATAGGCTTGCGCGGTGGGCGCGGCGAGGTAGGTAAGGTAAGGTAAGGTAAGGTAAGGTCAGGGGCTAGGGTAGTCTAGAATAGGATGGGATAAGGTAGGGTAAGGTAGGGTAGGGTGAAGGTGAGGTGAAGGTGAAGGTGAAGTGAAGGTAAAATAAGATATAAATATAAATAAATAAGTATATACTTCGCTGTGTTAGAATAGAAAACAGTGTATGTGAGATATTTATCTACATGATATCGCGATGATAACAGATTTGCTATGCACGAAATAGGTGAACATACTAACACTAGCCAATAGCACGTATCTAGATGAATAGATTCAATCTCCTTAGGTCCTCACGACTATACTTGAATAATTGAAAACAACCAATTCATCTGAATACGTGTCGCAAAATACCACCTTAATCCCTCAGAGGCCTCTTCACGAAAAGAGAGGAAATAAATCCCACTAATAGCACGCCATCTCGTATGTACTCACCAAACACCCAATACCTACAGACGCATGAGAAACTAAGCGCACCAACCCATACCCTCTCCATCCCGCCAATCCCCCATTTCCCAATCCAGCAAAGCAAATATGTATACTTTCGCCGCGCGCCGCGATCGCCCCATCACCTTCCCCACCAACCAACTACCTCACCAACCTTCCCACCAGCCTCGCCATACCTACCCTACCCTCCCCCACCCACCGACGCGACTCGCGAAACCAAATCCAGCCCCCTCCCCCGCCCGGCACCGCGCAGGTAAGTACTTACCTAGCATAGTCTACGTACCGGTCCATACACACATACGATACAACCGGATGCCTCGCGCGGTTATGCATAGCCGGTGACCCACATCGGACTCTGTGTACGGTATCTACTACGTGTGTGCATCTTGACCGGACGGCGGGTCTGCGACGCGACGGATTTGGCTAGGCTCGGTGGACGCTGTATGTATTGAGGTGGGAACATGTATCTATGTATCTACGTGTGTATTGGACTGGACTGTAAGTAGTCCACTGTAAGTAGTCTACTGTATGTACATATGTATGTCCCTACGGGCTATTGGCACCGTCCTGGCGCGGCGTTGGACGTGTCGGTGTCGTGTCGGTGTCGTGTCGTGTCGTGGCGAAGCTCCACTTTCTCTCTCTCCCGATCCGATCCGATCCGAGGTTGGAGATCGCTTGTGCCCGCCCACCTGCCCACTGCACGTACGGCGGGGCATGGCCATATCGAGCGGTGCGCTCGTATACCTGGGACGAGGGATGTTTGGGGGTGGATTTTGTCGTATGACACTTTGTGGCTAATTTTCATCTCTGTAAGTACATACTGTAGGTAGGATAGGTTGTGAAAAATCCCCGCGGACATGTATGCACGCACGCACGCATCTTTCCACCCCGTTTTCACGCTTTCCTTGCATCATGTCCGATGATCGAGGCGATAAACAACTCAACTATAGACTATCGCATTAAGCGGTAAACCACACAATTCGGAGCCGGATGATGGTATTTTCTTTTGGCCCCAGGCGTGTGCAGTACCTGCGCGGATCTCTGCTCACGCAGCCATCCTTCTGGCCTGGCGGGCGGGAGAATATAGCAAACGGGGCGTCTGCTGAGTAGAACCTTGCATCCACACGTACATGCCATATACCCCATACATACAGCGTGCTCAACACGGATATCAGTCCTCCCGAATAGGAAAACGCAGAACACACAGCACCATCCAACGCGGTTTTCCCTTCGGTCCCCGCTGTTGTGTACATGTGTGTGTGCATACTTACATCCACACTGTACACACAATTATCACCACATCTACATAGCCCGCTCAACCCTACGCACCCATACAATGGATTCAACGCCATCCCGTGCCCAACCCCACCAACGCACCAAATCGAATCGAAAAAACTACCAAATCGATACACACAAAACCATGACTCCCCCATGCATCCCTCCCCTCCCCCCACCACCGCAAATCTCTTCCAACCCAGTCCAGTCCAGTCCAGTCCAGTCATCCCAAACCCCGTATCCGCAAAGTACATCATGCACGCTACAAGGAGCACCCATGTAGCCTTTTCCTGTCCCCCCTCATTTTCCGCGGGACGCCTGGGTCATCATGGCACAGGGAGCTGAAGGGCATGGAATGGCGTAGAACGGATAGGACGAGTGCATGGGATGGGTAGTGGTGGATGGGTGCGGTACATGTATGGACGGATTGTATGGATGCGCGAGGCAGATTCACATATTCGGTATATGCCCGACCGGGCAGTGCCCCGTCGATCATCGACCGTCGGGCGGCGGTCGGGGAGTGGGTTAGTGGCCGGGATGGGTGGTCGGTGGGGGAGTGAGTGAGCGAGCGAGAGGAAACGGGTATGTGAGTATGTTAGAACTTAGAGCCGGTAGCATGTAGAGTCGTTGAATACAAAGCACAGGCGACGGTTTCTGTCGCTCGTGCGAGGACGGAGGGCGCGATGTGGACAAAGCGATACGAAGCGGTGCTGTGGAGCGCTGCGAGGCATGCGAGTGGGCGTACGAGCTGGCTGACGGGTTGCGATCTCGCTGCTGCAAGGGCCAGCGGTTACTGTGCACGCGCTCGCTCAGCGGAATCGTATCATCACGAATGGCGGCGAGCGGCATCGATACGATATCGTCACGAAAGTCTTCAAAAGCTCCGGCGTTGAACAGTTCAAAAGAATTTCCATTTGCCAAATCCAATCCAAATCCATATGCCGCACCCATGCCTAGATAGATACAAAAATATATTTCTTCCTCGCTCGCTCCCTCGCTCCCTCGCGGAAGATTCTCTCTCCCCATCCATCTCCAGCACGCACGCGATCCAAATCATTACTACAAAATGATGCAGAAAGCCACCGTAGAGATGCTGAGAATCCCGCTAAAAACAACAACACGCCATACAAGCGGCCGGCTGGGCTCCTCTCGCCACAGTGCAGTGTCAAGATAGTATGGTTTAAAAATAAGAAGCAGGTTGCTCGCTATGCCAGTAAAACAGATCATGAGAAAGAAGAGACGGAAAAAAATGAAACAACAATATATAGAGGGAGGGAGTCGTACACCGTTGCTGGCGCCACGACCGCCATCTAAAACCTCTAGGAGTGAGGCTGCCTTTATGCAGCAGTAAGAAATGTAACAATATCAGTCAGTGCTGCCGTAGCCACTTAGCACGTAAGCCATCGTCAATCCATATAAATAGCAATCATAGGTTCGCGAGAACCGTCCTGCCGTAAGGAAAAGGGTCCATGTCGCTAGAACGAGTGTGAGTAGTTGGGTGGAGCGTGAGGTCGTCATGAACTTGGCATGCAGGACGCCGGGGAATCAAAACAATAAACAGGTTGTAAGCATCGAACATAAGAAGTCGTCATCATGCTTTTTGGGGGTCGTCAGCCGTTAATAGCGATCGTAGTCTGCAAACGCAGACTGTCTGAGCACGCAGTCGGTGAAATCGTGAATCCATGAGTTGGTAGGCTGGGTAGTGTCGGCGCAGGTGATGAGTACTGTGTACGTGGGAGTAGTGATGAGACCAGCCTGGAGAATGGGTGATAATGATGACAGGGTGTAGTATGATCGCTACGGCTCCTCTAGTTGGCCCGGATGACCAGCTTGGAGAGGAACTTGTTCGAAAGCGAATCAAAGTCGTTGCGGTCGAATTTGCATTCATTTCTTGATCGCAGGTAGGTATCTGCAGGTCAGATTAGCTGCAGCCTCGGGCCGACCGAAACAAAGTATGTTGCGACTTACCATATTTAGTCACATGCGCACGGACCTCAGTCATCGCATCGCACACCGCCGGATTGCTGTTCAGGAGGTTGTGGTGTTTCCGGGTGTCCCACTCCGAGAAGGCAGGAAGTTTCTGCGAGATAGCAGAGAACAAACCGACAATGACACCGACCGGAGTCGACTCCATGTCGTTGCAGAACTTCTGCACTGCAGGCTGATCGGGCACACGGTAATTGCAGTCGAACTGAATCAGCTCCCACACGGCAAGGATGATGGCAGCGAGCATGAAGATGGTGGGCCAGTTCTTCAGCTTGTCGCCGCTGTACACAGACGAGTATAGCGATGAAAGCTCTTCGAGGACATCCTTTTGGAGTTCGCGCCACATATCGGCAAGCGCACACTTGACCTGGAAGTTGATCATGACTGGGGCCACGGTCTTGCCGTGGAACTTGGACTGGTTGTCCTCGACCTTTCCGTTAAGCTCTTCCTCACCAAGGCCTTCGACCATGGTGACGTGGAGGGTAAGGTTGTAGGCAACAACGAGCTTCAATGCCTTGCGCATGACGGGAAGCTTCTCACGCTGGTAGAAGCGGTAAGCAGTCTTGAGGATCTCGGTAACGAAGTAGGTACCCTCGAAGTACTCGTCAATGAAAGCCTCAAAGCCGCCATCAATGTGGCGGTCAAGGTAATCAGAGAGCATGCTGCGCGAAACACCCTCCATGCCGGCGGACAGCTTGGCAGTGTTGATTTCAAAGTGAAGACCGTTCAGCGTCTCGAACCAATCCACACCAAAGCACTTCTCGTCCCGAACGTACACTTCACGGGCCATAATGGGGAGGTAGTGGCCATATCCGTGAGTGATGTAGATGGGACGCTCGTGGGGCGAGAAACCCTTGATGTTGCCAATGGAAAATCCAAGGCTGACGTGGCGCTCGTAGTCGGCCTTCCAGTCCTTCATGAAATATGCGATATCCTTGATATCGATACGCGTGCAGGGAACCTGCCACAACCGAGCGTGGGATGGCTGGCAGCCACCGCACGGATCACCCTTGTCACAAGTCTTCTTGAGGAACTTACACCTCAAGCAAGCACGAAGTTTGCGGATCTCGTGTGCCTGCTGTCGCTGCTCGGGCCTCAAAGGACCGCGTCTCCTACCTACACGCTTCTCGCCCTGCGTATCTTTCTTGGTGGAGTGTGCTGGCGGCGTCTTCTTCACGATGGTCTTGGCCGGTTTTGATCCAATGGGCGTCGTGGCGGGTGACTTTCTCCGGCGGGTGGGCGGCGAGCTGACTGCAGAAGACGTGGGAGAAGAAGAGCTGGAAGCAGACTGCTTGATGTCGACCGGCTCCACTCGAGGCATGGGCGGGCTGACGGACTGGTTGGGTGAGATGTAGTTGGAGTAGTCCTCGAGGTTGGGAAGCCCGTGGTGGCAGCTGGAGGAGTGGGTATGTGAGTGGGGGGAGTGGGTGAGGTCGAGCTGGTTCTCGGCTTCAGACTGGGGAGAGTGCATGTGCGGGTAGTGGATCTCCTCGAAACTGCTGAACGAGTGTGCCGAGCGAGGCGCGTCCGACGATGAATCCGAATTTGTCCGAATGTGCAGAGTCTGTGCTGGGTTGTTGATGATCAGGGCTTGCTGCTGGCTCGAGAAGTCGTAGGAACTGCGGTGAGCAAAGTCGACGGTGGTCCAGTCGTTGTCGCTGGAGAGCGATCGAACCTCCAGCCACTGCTCAGTGGGCGAGCCGCTGCCGACGCTGGCTGAGGCGGCGCTCGAGGCGTGGAAGTCTGACGGGTTTGCGATTGTGGAAAAGTCCTGTGCAAAGTCTGCCATGCCGAAGGGGGCGACCATTGACTGGGCCATGTCCATGGATGTCGTGGCCATCATGTTCGTAAAGGCAGTGGGAGCGTTCATGGACATGGGGTTCATCAGGGCCTGGGAGGTGTTGAGGGCAAAATCCACGGGGGACTGCTCCAAGGGGCCGCCGAAGGAGGTGAAGGCTGCTGGGCCCATGGCAGACATGTCCGAGGAAAAGGCCTGCTGGGCGAAGCTGCTGCTCGCGGCCATGTTGATCCAGTCGGTCAGCATAGGGTTGGAAGCCATTGCCGAGGGAAAGGCGAGCCCGGTGGTCTGCAGCTGGTGCGGCGCAATGGCCTGGGTGGTGGAGGTGGCGAGGGCATTCTGCTGGTGGGCCTGGGTGGTGGCCACGGTGTTCACGCGTCGCTGGTGCGGGTTGTGCTGCTGGTGCGGGTGCTGCTGGTGGGTGCCATCGTGCTGCGGCGGCATCTGGGCGGGCGGGAGCGGCCAGGTCTGGTGCGAGAGGTTGTAGTTGAACGACGGACGGTTCGGGTCGAACGGCTGGTCGAAGGCGTACAGGTCGAGGTTGTCGAGGTTGGACTCCATGTTTGTAATGGAGAGGGAGGAGTTCGGAGGGCGCTCAGCTGGACTGAGCGCTGTGCTGAGCAGAGCGGTGAGATGTGGGAGGAGTCGAGCGGAGAATCGAAGAGGCGGGCGGGGCCCGTGCGATGGGTCAAGGCTCACGATGCAAAGAGCGGTGACGGCCACGGGACTAGCAATGCACGCCAGATGCAGGAGCGCGTCCAGCCAATGGCACCATGCACCACTTTGATCGCCCTTCCCTCCCGTCGCGCTGCTGGAGCGCGACTCTGAACTGTCGAGCCGAAGCGCCAGAGTCGAGGGTTCCTGGCCGGGCTCGCTGGTGCTAGACTCGTAGCCAGGTGCCGTCTGGAGTTTGTGCCGGCGATCGCTTCGCCAGCAGGCATCACCACCCACCGCACGCCGAACAGGGCCCGTCCCCCAGGCCTCCAGGCGGGCCTCCACGCTCGCTGGCTGCTGGCTGGCTGCTGGCTGGCCGCTGCCCTCAATGCCGTGCTGACGCCGCTCGCCGGCCACTCAGGCGCCGTCGCACCAACCTGTGCTGCCAGCAGAGCCCAGAACCTATCAGCGCGAGCGACGGCGCTATCGATAGACGAGCGTTAGCTGCCTTGGCCCTGCAAAATGCTCGTCTTGCGAGCGTGCGGCGGCAGGCCGGCATATGAACCATTCCATGCCATTGTGTGCTGGCCCGGGAGGACATGACCGCACCGGGCCTCGGCGGATGGACGACATGCACCCTGGCCGTCCGAGGAGATAGACAGATAGACCACGCCATGCCATGGCAGAGTGCGAGGAAACCAGAGCGCTGCCAGCTGTCGCACGGGCCATGCCCAGCGGGGCTCGTCGCCACTGGATGCCACTCTTCGACGGCACCTCACATTCCTCTCTCACCGACCGCTGCTGCGCTGAAAAAAGCGCTGCACAAAATAGCGTTTCAAGCGCGTGGAGCCTCGAGCATGCGCGCGCCTTGCTTTCCGTCCACGCGCTGCCCTCATGAATCGAGTCTCCGCGTGTTCTCCGGCGCCTCTGCCACGGTTCGTTTGCAGCCTTTGAGACACGCTGCATGAGCGCTGTCGTGGCACCGCACTCTATAGCGTTGCACCCCAGCGCCTTGCGTCCGTGTCAAGTCAGAACCGCTGCCCCGACCAATCTGCCTTCGCTGCAAGTGCCATGACAGCAAACGAGGACCCTGATTCTCACTCTTGACGTGGATCCTGCCCAGCGCCCGCAAAGCCCATCTCGTGACCGACCACTTGTTCTCTCCCGATCCTGGTTCCCTTGCTTGTGCGTGCTCGTCATGGCTTGCATCCGTGTCCGGGGTGCGCTTGGTGTGATTGCGTAGACGCTTGTGGAGATGGAACAGAACCATAATCGGAGCATTTTCGTGGCTTCGTTGCACCGGCTTTGCCGACGTTGCTCCTGTCCAACCCGAACGCCTCGTCAAGCCATGTTGCGTCTGCAGAATACAGCCGCTCAGCACTACAGACGACGTACCGGACTGACAGACGAGTGACAGCCATGTGCCGTGTTCGATCAGATCCGCCCACATTCGAGCATCACGACCGTACCCATGTTGTACTGGTCGATTGCCTTGTTGAAATGAGATTTTGCACGCGCGTAGAATGATTGGTCGACGTGAGCCTGGTAGAACCGATCAGCCCGTGCAATGCTGTGACAGCGTCGAAGCTATATCTGAGACATTGATTAATCGCCGTATTCGGAAAGCTTGGGACAGCCACAAGAGATATGCAGAAGTGGGTCCATAGACCATGAGGAACAGTTACAGGTCGAAGTGCCTCGGGGTGCACCACTCTCGCTCAGAATTGGGCACAACAGAGATCAGGCTAGCCTTCGCCGGGGCTGCCAACTTGAAGCTCGAGAGCAGGTGCCGTGGCATTGTGGCAGCAGATTGAAGGGCCGTTGTAGTCCAAGGTCGAGCCGTGTAGATGCGCCCCCGTAATCAGCGTCGATGTGTGTGGGCGAAGGACGTTAGTAGAGGATGGATGGAGCAATCAGGCGTTTGTGATGAGATATGAGGTTGATGGTCGTGGCTTCCTCACTTTTGTGCGATGACTCAAGTTGGGATTGGCTTCTTGTGACGACCTCAACAAACCTCGGAGCCGGGCAGCGAGACGCTCTCTTTTTTTCGCCCATAATGACAATTTTAACGTCATGATGCAGCTGTCATTGTCTCTTCTTTGCCTGTACTACTCCGTCGAATAGCGTTCCAAGTGCCGCTGTGGTAGCTGCTTCGCGTGCGTATTACAGCGTGAACCACCACTCTTCAGCTGGTAGACATCCTACGGTGCCTACATCACGGGTTGTTGTTAATTATACTAAGGGATCTCCCGTGTTGGATACCGGATTGAATTTCCAACATGCAGCGCATCAACGCATGGGCACAGTTCACCATCTGGGCGACATTCACCATCAGCATGTTTAGCGACCTGATCCAGCGTACATCATCTGGTGCAGTGGAGTTTTCCGATCATGTAGCTGGGATGTACCCATACCTTTGGCCCAATCGACCTAAAGATGCACCCGTCTACCGTCCATATTTCACGTGGAGAGATATTCTCGACAAATTTTTGGGACTCCCGTTCATATTCGTATCGGATCAATGGGAGATGCCGCTAAAAGAGCAGAGAATGCATTTGAACGCTGCATTAGAGCGGAATAGCCACCGTATTAGAGCTCAGCAAGATCGACTTAACGAGCTTCTGGATGAACTGGAACAAGCAAACCTCGCCAATGAGCAGCTACGACTGGATTGTGAACAGCTACGAATGGATAATGAACAGCTACGACTCGACCATGAGCAGGTGAAAACAAAAGATATCAAACAAGAAATTCTCATCAGTACTTTGAGATTCACCAATAAAGATCAGAAAGCTTCCCTCCACCGCGCCGAAAATAGGATCGCCGCTCTGGATCTTCAGAAAGCTGCTTTGCAGCGCCAAAACGCAGGACTAGCCACCAAAATAATGGCCCAGCAACGCCAAATGTTTACAACCAGGCTGCAAACGAAAAAGCTTGAGCGGGAAAAGTTGGGCCAGCAAGATCTCATGGAAGAGATTTCTTCTATCAAGACGCTGGTGGCAAATAGTCTCTATGCAACAAATCCTTTGGGAAAGCCCACGAGACGGTCAAATTACGAAATTGTGCCTGCAAGGAAGGATACCTCCCAAGTTCCCATAACCACTCCACCCCTTTCCCCTTTATCCAATGCTTCATCAGCACAAGCCTACCAACGCTCCCTCGGCGAAAGTCTAGACCCTGGCAGCGGGCCATCAAGTCAGTTATCACTAGAAGAAAAGAACCCAAACGTACGTACTCGATTTGAACCTGTAGACGAAGCTGCTCAAACAGAAAGGCGTGTGCGAAAGAGGATCATCAGGATCGTTGATGCGGGGCTCTCACGGTGTCGAGCGCAGGGATGGTTCCGTGACGAATTTGATTTTGAACAGTACGATTCTGAGGTAGAAATTAAAGATTACGGTACAACGGGTATTCGGACAGTTATGGAAATGGTTTACAAAGAAGGTGTTTGAACACTTTCGTGTTCTCAATCCGCTTTCAGAACGGTTCGCTATGAATTTTTATCAAGACACGAGGAGGCAGTTATATAAAGCGGCCCTACGAAAGCAACGAAGGTTGTATGTGAAGCTGGCGTGTATTTGCGGAGGAGCGCCGCTTGATACTATCGAAAGAAGGACAGTATATGACAGTGGGGGCCGTCAAGAGCAGGGCGAGAAACGATGTGGTACACACGCTGAGTCTGCAAGTAGACTAGAGTATGATGATAACGATAGGGAGGGGTGGCAAACATATGAAGGTACTGTTGGCTCACAAAAAAATGTAGGGGGCTTATGGAAAACCGATATATGTGAAGAAGTATGAAACAAGGGGGAAAACAACTCAAAGAGGAATCTTCATCCTGAAAGCTTAAAAGATGATTCAGTAGGTCTATTCGGACTCTAGAGTCTTTATATTGTACGGTAATGGTTAGTCCTTTCATAAAAAATAAAATAAAATAAAAATGTCAACCCCAAACACCACATTCTTGCCAAACCGACCACCACTACACCCCCTAAAAAACCCCTTAACCGACATCCACCCTCCCCCAATCCAAACCGCACACCCTACCCTCCAATTCACCTCACTCATACCCCCTTCACCTACACCACCTCCCCACCGCCCCCCAGCCCCCCAACACAGCCGTCGCCCCCGTCCACAAAATGATCCCCCCATACTCTCCCCCAAACCCCCACTCCCTGTTCCCTCCCAACCACCCCTCCTTAACAACCAATGCCCCACTCAACGGCCCACTCACCACATTCCCCACGCCCCTCCCCCCAGCCAACAACCCAAACAACAACCCCGTCTCCACCCCCGCACACCTCCCTCCTACCTCCTGCACAACCCCACTCCACGTACTACTAAACCCCCAGCAAAAAACCCATACGTCAGCGCGAACCCAGCCACGACCCCAATCTCGCCCGCGAATCCCCAGAGGAAGAAGACCGCCAGCGCGGAGCCCAGCGTGGATACGAGAATCGTGGGCGCGGCGCCGGAGCGGTCGGAGAGCGCACCCAGGAAGATGCCGCCGGGGATGGAGGTCGTGTTTATGAGGGCGAGGACCAGGGTGCCCAGGGTGGGGCTGAGGTGCAGCGTCGACACGGTGTAGCTGGAGATGTAGGCGTAGGGCAGGAAGTAGCCGAGGGATTGGAGGATGTTGCCTGTCATGAGGGCCCAGAAGAGGGGGAGGCGGAGGAAGGAGGTGGAGATGGGGCGGGGGAGGTGGTGGGGGGAGGGGGATGCGGGGTTTGAGGGTGTAGAGGAGGGGGCGGAGAGGAGGATCTGGGTAGGGGTTAAGTTTAGATCGTGCTTTGGAGAGGGATTGGGGAGAGGGAAGAGGGAAAAGGGGAGAAGGAAGAGATGAGTATGGCTTACAGTCAGAACACTCCAAGCACGAAGCGTAATCTCAGGCCCAAACCGCACAAGCGATGCATTCGCCGCAAACGGGAGTGCGACCCCCGTTGCAGATTTCCCAGCCCACATGATGCCGTACGCGAGGCCCTTTCTCGAGATCCACCACTCGTCAAGATAGAGCGTGGTTGGCGTGAATAGGAGGCCACAGCCCAGAGCCGTGATGACGCCTTGCGTGACGACGAGCTGCCAGACAGACGTACAGAAGGAGGAGAGGAGGAACCCGGCGAAGGTGAGGAAGAGCCCGATGGGGCCGAACCAGCGGCGGAGGTAGGGCCACCGCGTGAGGAGGAAGAAGGTGAAGGGGGACATGAGGTACATTACACCCTGGAGAGTTAACATGATTGATGGTTATCGACATAGATATGCCGGGCGTTGGTGAAACTGAAGGCTTACAGTCACGGTCGTTCCGATGGTAGCTACGTTGCCTGCTCCGCCCTTGAGCTCATCGCTGTGGCTGGTGTAGTATTCTTGGAAGACACCGAATGCACAGGAGAAGCCTATGGTGTTGTCAATACGATGTCTATTTTTCTACTAGTTGGTGGGAAAATGTACCCCAGACTGGTACCTGAATCAGGGAGCAGCCGGCCAAAACGAGCCATGCACTGCGACCTGTGTCGGTTGGTGGCAAGTCAGGTTGTTCAATCTCTGTGTCCGTCGCATTGTGCCATGTTGCTTCGCGGTCGATTACAGATGATGGGTTACTTTGAGAGTGAATGCTTGATAGCTCGATACCCTGTTGTATTTGTGCCATGACACTCTACCCCAAATGGTCCCAGCTCTTTCAAAGTTGATCGCAAGATGAGTTTTCGTGGTTGACGTCACGCGCTTTATCAGTTTGTAGTGTTGAGTTGCTTTGGGGAGCGATTGGCATACAAATTTAGAGGAGTATTGAATAGACAGCGAGGACAAAGGTCTCTGGAACACCCATGGAAAATATGACCTGAAACTTGTATATTCTTGCTTGATATATAATGTACATTCGGCCGGTTCCTTCGCGATACAGCAATCGCTCGCGTGCTTACTTGCCCTGTTCGTTGCTTTTGGGCGGGGTACAGATCACATTCCCGGCGGACAACGCCGACTGGTTCCCGCGTGTTTGGTGAACCACGCATTGTCTGATCTCAAAATCGGCCGCGGATAGGAGCTCTGAAAGGATGAGCAGATCTACCCTCCAGCTGGATGTACCTCACGTGATGTGGTTTATGTAAGAGAGAGAAGCTGGATGACGGTCTGCGAGATCGGGCTTCGGGCTTCGGCTCCTCACTTGCGGTGTGGTTGGATGTACACTATCGGGTCAAGCGATGGCTGTTATAAAGCTCACAGCATCGGAGCATGGTTATCAATATATCCGTATCCGCCCCAGCTGCCTGCAAATAGCTGCAGCCATCCTCTACCGATCATATTAAAGCCACGCAAAGCTCACACCGCCAACCATGATTGCCCAAGAGTCGGAGCAGCGCACGCCGCCTAAGCGATTCATCACGACGCACAGAGACGATGGCAAAGCGGTGTTCGAAGAGCGATTCGGCGAGGAGACGAACATGGTTCCCAACCCTGATGGCATCGCGTTCGGCCTCAGCTACACCACAAAGGGCCTGCCGGTCAGCATGGAGAACGACGAGGACTTTGGCGTGTATGACCGCTACTTGAAGAGTGCGCCCGGCCTCAGCATCTCAGGCGGTAACGTCCTGCGCCATGTGGACATCCCCCCAGGCATGAAGTGCACCATGCATCGCACCGTCAGCTTAGACTACGGCATCGTGTTGGAGGGCGAGGTCGATCTGCTGTTGGACAGCGGGGAGCAGCGCACAATGAAGGTCGGCGACGTTGCGATTCAGCGGGGGACGATGCATCAATGGATCAACAGGGACCCTAACAAGTGGTGCCGCATGATATTCGTGCTGGTGGAGAGCAAGCCGCTGGCCATTGCAGGGCAGAAGCTGGGCGAGGAGCTGGACGAGATGCCGGGCGTAAAGGCGTCCGAGTAGGGAGTGCTGTGGCCCTCAGTAGCATGTACCGTAGCAAATGCAATGGCCGTGTGGGAGCTGCACTGCAGTGCGGCATGGCATCCAGACGAGACCCAGTTCGCCAAGCCGCTACCTCCCAATTTGAACCAGCACCTCACGCTCCAGCCCTACACTTCGCGACTCTTGTATAGCGGTGCACAGTGTCAACAAGACCTGGCAGCTTGCACCTGGTCCATCTCCAGGCAATGCGTGACTGACTGACTGACCTATGATGAGCTTCTTCTTTCGGTAGCGGGGTATCGCAAACAATACTAGTGCTTCGTACCGAGCCTCCATTGTTCTGCACACACAGATCCGCATATCCACAAAGGGAACACCCAGGGAACAAAATGGCAGGCTCGCGCCCTGCGTCCTCCCAGGACCCATCGCCATCGTCTCGGCTCGAGGAGATCCTTGATGACAAGCTGCGCGTCGCGGAGCTGCCCGACTCAGACGACGACTACGAAGACGTAGGCACCGTGACCAAGGAAGAGCAGGCGAACATGGCGTACCTCGAGAGCGTCAGGATCCCGATTGTGGATAAGTTCAAGACCGATTCATCCGAGGTCCAAGACGAGACGCTGGAAGCTGTGCTGCCGTTCCTGGAAGGCAATCCCAACGACTTCCCGCTGAATATCTTTGGCATCCCGCATCTGCAAAAGGAAAAACATGTCAAGTTTCTCAAAAAGGCGTTGGGAGACTACCCGGCGCCTTTCGCCATGATGGATGCATCGAGGCCATGGCTTGTATACTGGAGCTTGCAGGGACTGAGCGCCTTGGGCTACAACATATCAGAGTTCCGTGAAAGGTAGGCTTTTCGCTCGCCTCATCTCTTGTCTTATCCTACTTCAACGTTCGTATTTATATTTCCTTGTCGTCTGACCTCTCTCAGAGTCATTCATACTTTCTCTTTGGCCCAATATCCGGCTGGTGGCTATGGTGGCAACTACGGCCATCTTCCGCACCTAGCTGCCACATATGCAGCGGTGCTCTCCATCGTCATGGTCGGTGGTGAAAAGGCGTACGAGTCGATCGACCGCAAGAACCTCTGGCACTTCCTAGGTCAGCTGAAGCAGTCCGACGGCGGCTTCAACATGACGACCGGCGGCGAAGAGGATATCCGTGGAGCATACTGCGCGCTTATTGTCCTCTCCCTCCTCAACATCCCTCTGGAATTGCCGCCCGATGCACCGGCCAGGAAGCAGGGGTTGACCAGTTTCCTGGATAACCTCGGCTCGTGGATAGGCCGCTGCCAGGCTTTCGACGGTGGCATCTCCGCCGCGCCTGGCAACGAAGCGCATGGTGCATATGCCTTCTGCGGACTGGGTGCGTTGGCGATCCTTGGCCCACCGAGGGAGACCCTGAACAAATATCTCGACATGCCACGTCTCTTGCACTGGCTTTCGGCACGGCAGTGCGCGCCAGAGGGCGGCTACAACGGTCGGACTAACAAGCTCGTTGACGGATGTTATTCGCATTGGGTGGGCGGCTGCTGGGCCATCGTCGAAGCAGCCACGACTCCACAGGCGCAGAGCCTATGGAACCGCGACGCGCTCGCACGTTACATACTCTCTGCGGCGCAGTTTGCGAAGGGAGGGCTGGTAGATAAGCCCGGGAAAAGACCGGATGCGTACCACAGCTGCTACAATCTGGCTGGCTTAAGCGCTACCCAGCATGTGTACGCCTATAACGACGGGGCCAGGCTCACAGGCAATCTGGATGCTCCTTATCAGTGGACCACGGCCTCAGCTTACCCCGACTCGAAGATCTGGGACCAGAATGACGAGATCAACGAGGTGCATCCTGTATTCGTTATTCCCTTTCAAGCGGCTCACGATAGCCGGACGTTCTTCGAGGCCAAGCAGGGCTTTTGAGTACATTACTCCGAGCAATGCATGCCTTTCACCTGCTTGTAGCCGCCACTTTCGACTCAGAGATACGGATTGGACTGCTTAACCCCAACGAATACAAACGAATACAAACGTATACTTATGTGCTACACGCACACAAACATTGATTGGTCATGTCCCCGTCTATGTATACATTCTACCCATCCATATACACCACCAACGGCGGCCCATCCTCCACTTTCCCCTTCAACAGCGCCTTGATCTCCCCGTGCGCCGCGTCCTCGCTGTCGTAATAATCCATGTCCTCCCTGCTCAGAAACACCGTCCTAGCCATGAAATTGTACCCGCGCGAGCGCGGATCCTCGTGCGTGACGTGCCCTGCGGATATCTGGATGTACGGTTTTCCATCCTGCGGCTCGTTAGCATGGTCATGAACTTGCACGTTCTATGTGTCTGTATGTTTATATGTATGTATGTGTTTTTATGTATGGATGTGCCTGTGTGTATGGATGTGTGTATGGATGTGTGTATGTGCGAATAATGCATGTCCCCCAACTCCCTCTATCGCCCACCCCAATTGCACAAATACACACATATCACCCAGGCAGGCCCGACCCGCCCACGGCACGGCATGCATGTCAGCAACCGCGGAGGACAAGCCGCCACCCAATGGCGTGTGCGCGTTCGCTTGTGGCGGATAAATATAGACGAGGAAGGAGGGCGAGTGGGGAACAGTGGGAGGGTACATGACTACGTGTGTACATATGTACCTAGGTAGGTAGGGTCTGTACATATGTATGTATGGGGAGGTAAGTGTGTGTTTAGGCGAGGCGACGGCCTGTGGGGTCGTAGCGCGCGTGCTATGTATGTACGTATGATGGGCCATGTGATGAGGTTCGCTAGCCTGCAGCGAAGCTGTACGTATGCCATGCCACGGCATGGCATGCGCGCGTTTCGCACGGTCGGGGAGGGCTGGAGCGCGGATAGACGAGAGGCGAGAGACGAGACGAGATGCTGTCATGGGGGCGCGTGCATGGATTGATGCGTGATGGCGAGGGCGATGGTGGTGACGATGACGAGAGCGTGGAGGGGAGGGGAGGGAGGCGGAAGGAATGGATGGATGGATGGATCACGCACCTTTACAGCGTCCTGGGCCAGCGAAGCGTACTTTTGGGCTGTTTGCTGGAGGATGGCTGGATCGGGGATTTTGAAGAGGGTCAGGCGGACGAGGGGGGCATGGCGATTGATGCGATGCGATGCGATGGGTACGATGGGTTTGCTGGCAGGATGCAGGATTGGGTGGGGGCTAAATGGGGGTTTGAGATTGGTGGTGGAGAGGAGTTATCGGTGTGAGGTGCGCGGTCAGAGAGGAGATGGGAGCGAGAAGAAAAGGCATGGTGGTCGGTCGTGGAGATGCGAGGGCTTCGGAGTGGAGTGAGGAGAGCCAGACATGGCGGATGGCGGGCAGGTTGTGGGAGGGCAATACGAACAGCTTCACGGGCAAGCAGGATTTAGATGGATAGAGAGGAGGTCTGGATTGGGGACGAGCGGATGTTCGGATTGATAGATTACGGGGAGTAAAGGTCTGCTGCTCGAGAGGATTGTCAGATTGACGGACTACTCAGAGTTCACTGCTCAAAGGGATCGGATCAGTTCTGACGTAGACATGGTCCCACGGGACCAGCACGTTCTGCAACGCAATGGTCAGCTACGGTGCTACCGGACTTGGTGCCACGGTCCACGGCGTCGAGGTCTGGAGTCGAGGCATCGGTGGTCCCGCGGCGAGGACTCAAGCTGCGTGGGCATTGTTACACAGACACGGCTCAAGTTCGACCCCTTCAGGCGGGAGCGCTCCGGCTCGACCCCTGGGTACTGCCGCAGCACGTCTGGCAAGGCTGTCTGGGCCGTGGTTGGAGGGCCGGATTGCGCGAATGAACCGGTGGGTCAGTGGGCGGAAGCAGGCCGATTCGAAGCCCTCGACGACGTTGTCCGTTCGCGTCTCACTCAAAAATGCGGACGCGACGGGCGGGGGGTACAGGGCGCTCTTCACACGTAGATGGAATGCACTGTAGAGTACTGTAAGTAGGCATGCAGGTCGAGAGGGGCGGTTGGAACCAGTCCAGTCCAGCACCGTCGCCGTGTGCACACCGCCTTTCTCGTCAGACAGCTGGTGTTTCTCGTCGACAGTGCGATGCGATGCGATGCCGTGCCATGCCATGGAAGCCCCGCCCCGCCCGAGGTTCGTTCGTTCCTCCCCAATTTGCCCTGCCCCGCCCGCGCGTACCTGCTGCTTTCGCCCAAGCAGCAGGCACGCACAGGATGGCTCCTGGCCGTCGAGTGTCTATAGCGTCCGTACTATCCATCCATGCTATCCATCCATACTGTCTGTCTATACTCTATACAGCCCACCCGTCGACTATAGCAGCCCTGCCCGCTGCTATAGACGCGCCACTCCTGCTATGTCTGTCTGTACCCACCCGCGCTGCTGCCATCGCACCGCGTCCATGTCCGCCTATCCACGCACCCACGCATCCACGCATCCACGCACCCACTTGATCCTCGCAGCCTATGGCCGTCGTCCTCCGCCTGCCGCGCGCTCCACTGCAACCTCGCTGCTGTCTGCATCCGCGCACTGTGCGCGACAAGGCACTCGGCAGGGTCTATCGAGGGAGTAGCTGCCGCTGCCATCGTCTGTTCTGTTCTGTGCCCCCGTCGATCGCCGGCGTCTCGATCAACTGCTGCACCTCTCCTCCATCAATATCCCCAGATATTAGATGCTGCTGACGGCCCGCGCCTGGCTCGCTGGCCCTGCGCGGGTAATGTGTGAGAGCGTGTGCGCGAACCCGGCGCGCCTTACCCCGCTGCTCACCTCTGGAGCCTGCGCCCACTGCACTGCGCATCCAAGGTCCCGGCGTCACGTCTTCAGGAACGCCTGTGCCGGCCCCGGTCGCGCCAAGCTTTTGTCGATGGCGACGACGCTGGCGTGCATGGCGGCGAACAGAGCCATAGGCCCTAGACCGACGCCAGCATATCTCCGCAGCAGCGAGTGCTGCTCACTCGCATCCCAGACAGCTAACAGCCGTTTGCCCCAGCCCGCATTAGGACCAGGGCGCAGATGGCCCGGCAAGCCAGAGCAGCAAGCGTTTGCCAGCTCATAATGCGTCAAAGATGCATGCTAACACCAAACCCCGTTCGCCTCCAACGACCCTCGATTCCAGCAATCAACCAGGCCCGCTTGCAAGGGCCCTGTCCGTCCTTCCAGGAAGACCCAAGCACCATCGGTGCTACGCTTGCCCTTCTCAAGCCACCGCCTTCTCCAATTTGCACCCGTTCTCCATAGCGGCGAGACCGCCCCTCCAGTTGTCTTTGCCCTCCGCCGCGACTCCCGCGCTCTGGCCCTCTCTGCTTTCCAGGGAAGAGAGAGCCCTCGCTCCTCAATCGGCGCCACGGGAACGCTGCCATGCATCTGACGTTGCCGTGCTTCGCATGGCTCCTCATTTGCAGCAATGCATTAGCGGCCGGCCTATGCTCGACGAGTACGAGGCGTGCGTGCATTGATATCAATTGCCTTCCTGTCTCGCCGTGCCGAGCACGGAGACCTGGTACGTAGTCGTTATGCTTCCGCATGAGGTCCTACAGTCTGCAGATCGAAACGTCGAGATACAGCCTTGACGAGTGGGCCCTGGAAGATGCTTCCGATGACCAGCCGTTCATCACGCTACTGCTGCAGTAGGGTGGCAAGTCCTGATGATGTGCGCTCTGCAAAGACCGGTGAGCTGTGTCTTTTACAGTTTAAGGTCTTCCTAGCTAAAAATTCTCGAACCCCAGCACTTACTGGCGAAAATGCACGCCAACACATCAATATGGGCCGTTCCCACAGAGCCGCAACAAAGCCCGCAGATTATTCATTTCATCATGTCCAATTGCCTGCGGATCCTACTGGTAGCCGACCTGGACGCGGTTGCATATTCTCAGATGTCCGCTGCGCTCGGCTACCGCAATAAATTACACTTCATCCCACACTCCTGCACTTATGGTTCCCACCCTCCCCCATCCCCCTTCTGCAGGCCACTTACTCTCCCTTGCCCTCGCTCGTTCTCGATAGCCGCGGGCCTTGACTAGACAGCTGTCACTTCTCACATTGGTAGTTGTCAAGCCCCCAAACGCATCTGCCGTCGTACAACAGGAGCCACGAATTCCTCTCTCGGCCTTGTTCACATCGCCACCAACGAGCGTGTGCCAGTTCAGCATACTACTTCTTTCTTGAGACCCACGAGCTTGCATTGAACCGCACTTCTGCACCAATTGCTGTCTTTTTACACGTCGCCATGTTCTACATAATGTACCTGACAGGTAAACCTCCCCGTACTTGACTCCTTGGTCCCACTATCGCGGGTATCGTGCAGATGATGCCCAGAATGACTTGTTGTTCCTTGTATCGATGGGTCTTCTGCACACCCCCTCTGCTCCTGCACACCGGTTACCACCCCACGGGAACAGGAACCGTGTCCAGGCGTGCATGAACGCTCGATGGATGGCAATTCCTCATACACACATCCAAGAGCCACCGTGCTGATGACCTTACAGGCCTCTGCCAACGCCGTCACTGGCCGGACCCACAGTTCCAGACCTACCGCACCCGGCTAGGCTACGGCTGCACGGTACGAGTGAACAACAGGGAATACTCGACCGATGTTGAGTACGAAACGGATGAGCTGGCCAAGAATGCCGCCGCCACTCGGGCTTACATGATCTGCCGCAACTTCTCCGTCAACGACGGCATGTACCCAGGCCAGCGCCCCGGCCAGGGTGGTGTCGTTCAAGGACTCCCTGTTGCCATCGGAACCGGCCGTCGGGGCACCGTCTCTTCCAACGAGTTCGATAGCTCCAGCTCGAGCGGCGGAGACAGTCCCCGCAACTCTGACTACGGTCTGGACCAAAGTCGGAGGTCCAGCAAATCCTCAACGTCCTCCATCTCCAACTGCATGTGTGGCCGCGGTACCGTGCGTGCGTACGAACGCTGCACCTACTGCCTCCGCGAGGCGGGATACCGCTGCTAGACAGCGTACTCTGACTTTTTGTAATGATACCATCACGACCACAAAAAGACTTGAAGAGCTCAGGCTCAGCGATACCACGATATTCATGAATTGCATTTTACGACTTTACGAGCATTCGATTGCTTGCACCCTGTTCGTTTTGTCTCTAGAGCGAGCACTATTTCGATTCAGATCCACATAGTCATGATATGGGACCACGGCTTCTCATTTCCAATTTGCATCTCCTCTCTTCTCATTTAACTTCTCTCGCGGCTAGCATAGCGACGGCACTGCAGCGTTTTTTTTTAGCGACAATATGACTTCCGGGTGGTCCATCTCCGTTCAGACTGCAGCTTCGCGTCACGATTTTCCTTTCTTGGGTGATGAATAAAAAAACAAAGATCACCATGCGTTGGTTATACACGGCCACTCAATGTATTCACGAAATTTACGAATCAAAAATACTATCCTCGGTATTACACGAGCTGATGTTGAAGAAGTTCGGTTGTCAGACTTTTGTGTGGTACAGTGTAGATCCGCTAATGCTAGCTAAAGTCAACGACCGTGGTCTCTCAACTGACGACAATTGCAACCTTTCTGTATGGATCATTTTGATCGTGTTGGCCAAAATCTGTGCCTCTTGATTTGGTGAGGTTGCTGGCGTTAAGCATATTTCTCCGTTGAAGGCGCGAGCCGCTGTCACTGGCTAGCGTATCCATTGCCATGGACCCCTTAGTTTCGTTGGCCTCCCACAAAGTGATTGAAGACTGTTTTTCCAGAGGAATATTCAACAGTACGCAGCTATACAGTGCATGCATGCCCTTGCGAGTTCCAGGAAAAGCCGGGATCTATCAGACAAAATAAAACCTTCATATCTCGTACATCCTGAGGCTGACTGGCTGTCGTGTCGAAATGCTGCTTCTGTCATCCCTAAACACTTCTCTAGGTCATACCGACAACTTTAGCAAGTGCCAATAGCGTCCATATGATTCATGGCTTAGAATTCTTGGCCCTCCCAACTCCAAGGATAGAGTGCAGTACTAAGTGAAATAGGCCTCAACGAAGTGCTTGCCTGGTACCTCGTAGCATTTCAATCCTGCAACCTTCCCTCCTGCCCTTCCCTTTCCACTTTCCATTGAACTGTCCTGCATCAACCTGCCTCCGAATAGTGCCCTCTGAAAAGTGCCGGTGGCTTTCGTGAGCCCTGTAGTACACCAGTATGTACCTAGAACTGCAATGTCCTTGACAGCTCGTCACTAACGAATGACACAGTGGGCGCCAAAGTTAGCGGAATAGCATGGGACGACTGTTCCTACGTCGATCCCATCCTCGGCTGCTACTACCGCATTACAAATCGTCCGGGTATCCCAGGTACGACCATGAATCTGCCAGAGGGCGATGTCTGGGATTACAAGGATACCTACAGGGCGACTTGGATTGGAAAGGTCAAAGGAGAAGAGGGACCGCCTGTGCTTGACCCAGTGAGGGAGGGCGAGGATCTGTTGGATTTGGATGATCCGTTGTTTCCAGAGGTGCCGCCTCCAAATATGGATTCAGATATGGATCTAGCTCGGCGCCAGATTCCTGCCCTGCCAGCTTCGCAAGAGGGAGCGAATTTCATTCATGTTATCACGCATGAGTGCC
Source organism: Pseudopithomyces maydicus (assembly GCA_026873275.1). Classification (NCBI taxonomy): domain Eukaryota; kingdom Fungi; phylum Ascomycota; class Dothideomycetes; order Pleosporales; family Didymosphaeriaceae; genus Pseudopithomyces; species Pseudopithomyces maydicus. The sequence continues at coordinate 2,786,654 of JANTUC010000003.1, read as the reverse complement.
TCGAGGGAGACGCTCTTCGCTGTGTGATCAAGGCGGTGAGAGATGATGTGCCGCTCCAGCTGGACGATTACGTCCGTGCCGGAGATCTTCTGGCGTACTTTCAAGCTGGGGCTTCGCTGCCACCATCGTCACCGGCACCGCAGCCAGATTCTCAGCCAGATGCTCAAATTCCTGTCTTCGAAATCCCTCCTCCCTCGCCTTCCACGAGCTACATTACGCACTACAACACCGACAAGCCTTGCCCATGGTGCGAGGTGACGACTAGGACCTTCGTGAGCCCCGTCGTTGCACCGACTGAAGCCAACGACGTGATCACCGTCACCGCAACGCCTGATTCGGGTCCACCTTTCACAACCACCATCGTCTTGCCACCATCCAATCCCACACCGGGTTGGCCTCAGTTTCCTCAGGCTCCCCCACCGCTTCCACCATCGACCCCTGAGAGCCCATCAGTGATCACCATCACCGCAACACCAGCCGGTGGGGAGACTACCATCACAACAACCTACACCCTGCCCCCAACCCCGGCTCCAAATCCTATCCAGCCGTTCCCTGTCCTGCCTGCCTCCCCGGCTGACACGACCATCACCTCAAAGACGACACTGGGCTCCACGGTTCTTCCCATCGAAACGACAATCTCCGTCCTTCCATCGTCCAGCATCGTCGTCACCATCGACTCCGTCACCGTCCCCATCGTATCCTACACCACAGCCACCCTCCCAATCTCAAATGCCGCAGGCCAGACCCTCGCCCCGCCCGACACTGCCACATCCGCGACGCTCATCCCGCCTACGTCGACGGTCAGGATCCCAGAGGGCGGATGGCCGTTCCAGTGGAACACGCAGGCCCCACCACCGATTCAGGCTCCCCCGCGACGTCGCCTTTCTTCCAAGGCCCCTTCGCAGGCGGTACCGTGGTGTCTTCCTCGCCGGCCACAGATTTTCCTCTCGCATCGCAGTTCTTCGGCGGTCCGTTCGCTGGCGGCGTCGCAGTGCCCTCGCCAACCGTGTATCCGAATCCGATCCCGTACCCGGATCCAGATGCGTTTCCGGATCCGTTCAAGGTGCCGTTTCCGTATGTGCAGGGCCCGATTCCGGTGCCGGTGCTGGGGCAGCCGGTGGATGGGGATATGACGACGACAACGACAACGTTCGGTCTGCCGTTCTTCGAGGGTCCTTTCGCGGGCGGCGTCGTGCCTCCTTCGTCTTCGTCTACTGCACCGACACCGATTCCCACGGAAATCGTGCTTAACGGCCCCTCTGGAGTTCCCTATCCCTTTCCCTACCCGTTCCCGCTCCCACCCCTTAATCCCAATCCCAGCCAACCCCTTGCCACCGACGCAGTAGCCCGCCTGGTCTTCACCACCAACAACGGGGGCGTCCCGCGAGAGTCCCGGATATGGTCTTCCCGCCTGGCTCAAAGGAGAAACGCCACATTGGCGAGAAGCCCGATGCCGAGAGGACCGACGCCGAGAAGGCAGATGTCGAGTTAGAGCTGGAGAAACGCCGCACCCCAGACCACGCCGTGCGCCCCGCCGCCGCCCGCCTCCTAGACCACATCTCCCTCGCGCCCGGCCAGACGCTCAACCCCAACGCGAAGCTCCTCCAGGTCCTCCGCGGGATGGCGAAGAAGCAACAACGACTACAACACGAACATAATCGAAATCAACGACAACAGCATAAGCTGAGCACCAGAAGCCCCGCCCATGCCAACATGCCAGATAATAGACAAATCCGCGTCGGCCAAGTAACAGGCCGCTTCAGCGTCCGCGGCGAGCGCTCGCTCGGCGCGTTCGACGCCCTGGGTGGGTACGACGCTGGGTTGTTGGTTGCGGTTTATGTGATTTGCACTGTTGTGGTGATGGGGTTTGTGGGGTGGGGGGTGGTTTGGGGGGTTAGACGGAGGAGGAGGGTGAGGAGGGCGAGGATGGAGAAGATGGGGATTGAGGGGGGGATGAAGGGGATGAAAGGAAAGGGGAAGGGGAAGGGGAAGGAGAGGGTGGGTAGGGAGGAGGGAATTTAGATGTAGATCGAGATTTAGATTTGGGGAGGTGTTGGTTGGGTTTTGTTTGAGCAAGGAGAAGGAGTGGGACGCATGGTAAGGTAAGGTAAGGTAAGGTAAGGTGGTGAGTGGAGATTCGGTATTGGTGTTTGGAATGGGGGAGTTGGGGGCGGTGGGATGGTTTTCTTTTGTGTTGTTTTGCTCGGGGGATGGTGAATTAGGCATATATGCAATATAAGTACAAAAAAAGGTGAAAATGGTAATAAGGAGGTAACAAAACATGGGGGTCAATATTGCTTTTTGGAGGGTCGTTGGGGATAAGGGGCGTTTGGGAGTTTGGGGGGATTGGCTTATTGGGTTTGATTGGTGTGTGGAAGGCATTGGGGTGGTGAATTGATGGTAATATGTGCGTGTTAGAACACCAATCGATCATATAATTCAATTTTAGCTAATCTTATGCGAAATAGTGATGCGAATGGTGATGATGAGTTTCACCATCATGTGCCATATTCGCGGAGAAGCACAACTGTCTCACTTCTCTCCGCGAACACATGACCAGAATCAACAAGGTCTTTTTAGTCCCCCAATTTCTCCGCTTCCAAGAAATAGAGAAGTACACACGTCACCTCCACAAAACTCATAACGCGATTTTAACAGCGTTTTCAATCAGACGTGAAACCCCATTACCAGGGGCATACACAGCCCACACAACAAGCCAACACCCCATAAATCAGGGCGCGGCACCTTTTAATCACCCATATCCCCAAATCCTTCCAAATCCAAACCTGACTCCATCGACAGGTCCTGTGTACCATTTTAAACACAGTATATCTCCTTCGCGAACGAAAGAAGTAAAGTAAGCAAAAAGGTAATGTGAAAAGCACATACCATGAATACAGGCATGTTTTACTCCGTTTCTCTTTTCCCTGCTGGTTCTGATTTTAAACACTGCAGGGCCCCGTTTTGTTCATGAGAAGAGGGCGCGGTGTCTTTTTAAGAACGCATGGAGCGGTTTCGAGTGATTTTAGGTTGCGACGCATAGGAGGCAGGAGATCGCATTTGAGCTGGTTGTTTCTTGCTTTTAGTGAGATGCTCGGGGTGGTGTGGAGAGGAGGAAAGGGTTTATATATTTTGGATCGGCTCATTTGATGCTTTGATTGGGGGACTTGGTGTCCGTGCGAGGCGCTGATAGACAATGATGGTAGTGATGATCGGCATCATCATTATTGTGGCTGGATTGCTGGCTGCATGAGCTGATGGTTGTGGATTTTTTGTATGTATGGTCTTTTTCCCTCGTGCTTCCATGGAGCGCAAGGGGGCAAATTTTAGTCCCGCTATCCATACCGACAGAACTTTTAAACGCATGACTGTCCACTTTCCTGATTTTTAACCCCGCTGCTTTTCCAAGAAAATCCAGACGCAGAACAAGCCATAGCCGCTTCTTTCATCATATTTTAGACGCATAGATCTGAGCATTCTCTGATTCAAGTCCTCCTGTCAGAGTGGTGTGAGGAAGTTTTGCATGCAAGGAGTAGGTGGTTTGTATACACATGTGGCAATACCTCGCATCGTGGTTCCGGCTCGAGATGACGCCATTTGGGTTTTAAGGCGATGAAGCTCGCTGTTATCGTGGAAGAATCATCACACGTACGTATGTGAGATGCCTCCCCAGGAAAAGCAATGACTCCCATGGACTACCCACTTGCTGCTTTAGAATATCCAGTTTTTCAAGAAACGCGGAGGCAAAAGACCACATTTTTGCCTAATAGCAACGTTTTACATGGAATTCATCGTGGATGATAGTTTAGTTTCCATGGATCTGAACGAGTATGTTTTAGTTCTGATGGAGAGTAGTGGTGTGAGGATTGTCATTGTCAACGAAAAGTTTTATATAATCGCGACCGTCTGAAACTGTGCTTGTGACCATTGGGTAGTCATTTTGATTTTGATCCTCTCCAAAAGCCATCATGAATGCAGGATTTTAAAGTGCGATTGATTATTGGTAAGCCAAGCCAACTGATCTGTCACGAGGATGAAGGAAAACATAGTACCCTGGCATCGGGTGTGTTAGTCATTGATTTTAGTCACAGTGAAGGGTTTCTTGTGTAGAATGTCACCTGGTTAGAACGAGGTTCTAGTAAAGTTGATAACGAGGATTTTGCTTAACTACCTGGTGATGAAGCTCATCAAGAACGCTGCGCAGTGCCATTCCAAAAGCCATAAGAGCGCTCAAGGACAGATTTGTGAAGACAACAAGCCAACAAGAAAAGAGAGAAGCACATCGTCTGTCATCCCTGTTGTTTTTGTTTCATGAGTTGCAGTTGTTTGAGTTTTATTGACGAGCTTGGAGCCGTGAAAAGACTCACTTGTGAGAGAAGAGAGAAGTAGAAATATAGAGAGGTCATCTGAACTTCCGTTTAAGACAACATCGCAATTTTAATTGATTTTTGCTCATGGAAAGCTGGGATGGTGAAGCTCATTGCGGGCAGCGAGTCAACTTTCAAGACGAGAAACCATAGTAGAGTCTGGCATAGATTTCGATATCTCAGTTGAACAAAAAGTGGGAAAGACCCATGTAACCAGGAAGACCCCTGTTTTAGTCCATGAAGCACTGCGAGCGCAAATTTTTCAGGTCAAACTTTGGTGCAAAGAGTGTGCAGAGTTGGTCTGTTAGACAGGTGTTTTATATATCTGCAGATCGCCTTAATGTCTGCTTTGACCTTCCGGTGCTGATGATGCTGAGGTGTACACACGGAGCATCATACTATTGAGGGGGAAATTTTAGGGATCCATCGGAACAGGGGAGAGAACGGGAGAATGCATGCATGGAAAGTAGGTGCATTTCTCCACTCCCATGGACAGGCGGTGATCTGCTTTTAGTCACCTTGTTGTAATGGCGAGCAGTTCTCCACTCCCATGGACAGGCGGTGATCTGCTTTTAGTCACCTCGTTACAATAGCGAGCATTCCTCCACCCCCATGGACAGGCGGTGATCTGCTTTTACGCCTCGTTGCAATGGCGAGCAGTTCCCACTCCCATGGACAGGCGGTGATCTGCTTTTAGTCACCTTGTTGTAATGGCGAGCAGTTCTCCACTCCCATGGACAGGCGGTGATCTGCTTTTAGTCACCTCGTTACAATAGCGAGCATTCCTCCACCCCCATGGACAGGCGGTGATCTGCTTTTACGCCTCGTTGCAATGGCGAGCAGTTCCCACTCCCATGGACAGGCGGTGATCTGCTTTTAATTACCTCGTTGCAATGGCGAGATCAACAAGAGAATCTCGGCTGGAGGAAGGTTTCATATACTCTATGCTTCGATTGTATTGTTCTGTGGTCATGATAGGGATTTCCCTGTTGTTTCATTTCTTATTTTGTTGGGTTTTGTATTTCTGGTCGATCATTTTGTGTTCAGTATGCAATTTTGTTGTGTTCTGTATTTCTGGTCGACCATTTGCGTTCATTATGCAATTTTGTTGTCGTTGTTTCGATCGCATAAAACCTTACGGTGTTGATGAATAGAGAAAAGGAAAGCCTGGTGAGAGCAACATAGAAAACACATGCATGATCTCTATTACGTGCACTTTTTTTTACCACAAAAGGGCTTCTCCCAAACGAGCATTGGATAATGCATGTTGAGAGTAACAGTGAATTTTAGAATTGCCACTCGAAAAACAAGAGAACCCCATGGAAAGAGTAAAGTCGCGGTTTTATTGCAAGAGGCGAGAACAGCATGAGTTCCTTTGTGCGATATTTTTAGTCGCAAAAACCAGTACTCTGACAATTTTAGCCTTCGGTTCCAGTGTCGTATGTGTGAAGCAGAATGTCGATCCGCAGGGTAGATTTATATCTCCAGAGTCTTGCCCATTGCCCTCCGCACCATCGTCTTGTTCGGTCTAGGTTTTAAAAGCAGAGGTCCATATTTTAATCAGATTCCAGAACCACCCCGCAGCGCCATGAATCCATGCAACCAGATGTTTTAGCAAAGAAAGAGGTCGAAAAATGAAAAGTCGATGGTTTGATTTTAGTCCATGTGCTTCTTCAATGAATAATGTGAAGAGAGAACTGGAGCGTGGTTCAAAGGTGTATTTATACTGCGCAGAGCGTTGGGAGGTGTGCTTGGTTGTCTTATTTGTGTTGGAGTAATCATTGGTGATAAGCTCCATCATCATCAACATCTATTGTACACAGAGTCAAAGAGACAATGGCGATTTTCGAGCGCAGAGCAGCGCAGAGACACCATGTCTCCGTCTGTCGGGTACTTTTACTCACTTGCATGTGCCGTGTCCGATAGATGTTCTAGACGACCACCACACGCTGTGGTCCATATGGTCTGTCAAACTGCCTTTTAGATCGCCAACAACACTCCTGCAACATCTTTTTAGAAAGCTCGTGAGACTAACATATATATCTTCATGGTGCCTTTTTTTCAGGTCCACATAAGGCCCCGCAGAGGTGATTTTAGAACCCTGTCTCTTCTCCAGTATATTGTGTGAAGAAGAAGAGGCATTCCTGTTGTAGAGCTTGATTTATAGGTCTCAGTCGTCTGGACTTGGAACAGGATTAATCTTACGGTGCACTCTTCTCTGGGTTGATATCGACTTGATGGTGGACTTCATCACCAATATATAATTAGTGGGGTTATGGAAGTTGGCGTGCCTAGGGGAGAGCTGAGAACACACATGGCCCTCGATGAAATTTCTTTGGGGCCTCATGATTGCCCAAACATATCTTCATAATCAATGCTCGAGAGAGGAGCGTCGAGAAAGGCATGCCAGGATAGAAAAACTGGTCAAGGCCTAGAGATAGTACAGACCCAGGCCGGTCCATGAAGGAAATTTCTCATCGATTCCTTTTTGGCTATTCCAAGGAAACACCCATTTTGAAGCTTTTAGGAAGTAACATGCCCTCTTCGTTAAGCCAATTTGTGACCAGTCACGCTCCTGTGTCTTTTTCCGTTCTCCATACTACAATTTCGACGCAAATGTAGCAGTAGGTATTGTGGTAAGACACCGCAACCGGAAATGAACTCAGAGCTAATGAACCCATAAGAAAGATTTCGAATCGGTCTCTTCCGCTTCCTCATCTTCTTCGTCGTCCTTGAAATAGCTTTGTGCCTCTGCAATAGTCGACGCTGCATCCGACCACGAATCGCTACTCTTTCTCGACGCGTAACTTGGCGGCCGACCTCTCGGCGGGATGATCACATCCCAATCCTCCAATAAAGTGTCTGTCTCCGCACTCTCCGCAGAGCGTTCCGGACTCCGGTGAACCACCGGCAGCGTATGCTGTGCCAACTCTCTTTCGAAAATTTCGATACCGGTCATCCTGCTCAGATCCTGATTGATAACATGCTCATCAGTCTTCCGATGAAGTTGATTAATTTTCAAACCTTCACAGGTCCAGCGTCGTTCCCCATGCTCCCTCGACTGTGTCCTCGCCCTCGGGGTACGCTCGCGATTCATGTTGTGTTGAGATGAAGATGGAGATGGAGATGAGCAATCCTTGCGCGGTGCTTTCTCAGCTTGAGCTTCCGCCGCAGCCCTCATCTCAGCCTGCTTCCTCCGCGCCGTCGTTTCCAACTCGAGTTCCTTTTCCGCACTGGCCCACCACATGAACACGCTCGGATCGTTGTTAGTCCCAAATACCTTCTGCGTTTTGATCTTACATAGCGGAAACAGTACCGAGCGCCGCACCTTCTGACTCAAACCCGCGCTTTCGATCCGTAGTCCCTCGACTTCAACTTTGCGCAAGACCCCGCTTAGCTTCGCGACCTGCGCGCAGGTAACCGCCCAGTGGAAGAGCGGCACCGCGGGATCCCCGAAGATGTCTGTGTCGTAGATCTGTTGCGGGACGTGGAGTTTTATGCTTCGGATGAGCGAGCGCGCGAACGTCGAGAGGGAATCGAGCCAGAGAGGGAAGATGCCTTGGTGGTCTTCCGGTGCGAAGGAAACAGACCGATAAAGCATAGGCAGCGCTTCGTCGTATATCAGGTGGTTTGTACGTAGGAGGTTTAGACCGATGGGGTGGCTTCTGCCTGGTTGTAGTGAGGTTACTACGCGTGGGGCGACGGTACCGCCTGGGGAGAGGGGTTTGTAGGGGGGATTATGGGCGCGGCTTATATTTACGGTGAGATCTGGGACGGAGGGGTCGGTCAGGGTCCATTCCCAGATTTCGAGGCGGAGTTCGCGGGGGAGGGACATGAGGGGAGTGTTTTTCCACTCGGGGAGACCCATGGTTGCGTGTGAGTGTCGAATTCGTATCTGGATAGAACAGTCGATGTAATTCCTTTCATCTGAGACGTTGAGATGATGTGGAGCTTCGGTTAGGTGCCAAAGTTATATACCATCGGGTGGTTATGTCCGACTAGGCCGCTCTGGATGTATAAGCCCGAGGAGGTGATGGCCAGTTTCTTCGACAATAACGTCTAAAACCAATGTTAATTCACCTCGGTAGCCAGTGTTGACACTCTGTACGTCAAGCCTTATCCGTTGACCGGTAAACTGAGCCTGAGTGTGACGGTTGGTAGCTACCAAAGAGCGTTCCGCGGAAGAGCCGGGTTGCCTTAGAGTCAATTGCGATGCGCAGCCCTAAACCAAACCCTACAGTATTACGAATCGGAAGAGCAAAGCAAACAAACTGGAAGACCCCGATTGTCACCAAGGTCTTCTCAAATTCGTGTGAGCAGACAGGAAAGATGATGCCTGATGTTCACCGGGACACGTTGACCCCACTTCGCTAAGCCTATTCGGGCGAATGCTGCACACCCTGCGTCGCGCGTCGCTCCCTTGCATTGGTGTTTAGTCTAACCAGGCGCCTTGTATATCATTGGACATGCGCCTGCACTGGCGATTGGATGTATCTCTGCGGATCCGAACATCGTTTACTGCAAATAGATGAAGATCTTAGTATTCGAGAGGTCAGCGACATCTTAGTGGTGCCTGAGGGAACACAGAAGGATGACACAGCGGTGATCTGATGCTGTGAAACGGGGCGTCGTCCGACGTATTTTCCGCGAGGTGAGTTGTCACTGGCGATGTGGTCTGTGTTTGTGACTGATTTAACGGTGGCGTGACTCGTCAAGTCTTGTGGTCTCTTGAGTGTGGCCCAACGCAGGAGCTCGAACCCTGTTAAGTATGACGTAGGATTTTAGGAACTTGATATAGGCAGAGAGTGTACAACAAACTTGAACATGTTGTGTCGCGGAAGCTCTTGAAGGTGGATTTTTGAACTTTCTGAATTGAAGAGAATCTACAATTAGGGAGCTATCTAGGTGGGGCGAGCGCAGAGGTATATAAACAATGCCAAGACGCTAGCGTCGCTTACTAGGCATAAATCACGTGCTTTTATCACGTGCTTCACTTTGCCCCGGGGCCATTATAGTAATAGAAGAGACTTCTCTATTGGCCATGCTGTCCGTGACTGAGCCTAAACAATCTATCAATGGCTGTATCCCGGCACTTTCATTCTCATAAAGAACCTTGTAGTCTTCGCAAAAAGTAAGGGTTTGAAGCACATTTGGAAACTCTCAAAGTCGAAGTCCATTCCGCAACATAAGATTCATAGAATTCATAAGAATGCATCCGTGTAAGTAGATTCTAGCTCGCCTTACACATCATACATAATCGTGTACTCCATTCTTTCCACCTACAACCGTATCATCGTGTCTTTTCAGATTTTGTGTCAAACGCTCCGCGCAGCAGAACCTCCAACCGTAAAACGTGAACAAGGAAAACCCAAACCCTCCCAGTCCCTTGCCACATTGCGCCTTCCCATGAAACCCACCTGCTGCCTCCCCAACCAGAAAGAATCTATACACAACAAAAGGGATTCGAAGACATAAGCCCGACTCATCTTCTACACCACACCGCACTGCATCAAGCAGTAGGTGCAGGCAAGTACACCGTAACCTCCTCCACAACCGTCACAACCCTCGTAATCTTCTCCCCAGACTCCAATGTCACAATCTTCACCGCCTCACCCGCACCCGGTGTCACAGTCCCAACTGGCGTCGTAACCGGCGTCGAGATCTCTGCCTCCGTCGGGCTCGGGCTCACAGTGCTCGAGCTCGCAGCGCTCGTCTCAGCCGCCTCAGCTCCCTGCGTGACCGTCACGACGATCGTAACGATCTGCGTCACTACTTCACCATTTGGCAACGTGGTGACCTGAACAGCCTCGCCCGGTCCAGGCGTAGCGGTACCCACAGGCATCGTGACCGGCGTCGAGATCTCCACCTCAGTCGCACTCGGGCTCGCAGCGCTCGTCTCAACCGCCTCAGCACCCTCCGTCACCGTCACCACGATGGTAACAATCTGCGTCACCACCTCGCCGTTCGGCAGCGTGGTGACCTGAACAGCCTCACCCGCGCCCGGCGTCACGGTCCCAACCGGCGTCGTAACAGGCGTCGCGGGCTCGATGCTCACGGAGCGGGAAGCAGATACCTGACCTTCGTCGGCCGCCTCCTCGGGGACATCGCTCCAATGCCACGTCCCGCTGGTGGCATTCCAGCCATCGACGTTGCCGGCAAGCGGGGCGCCATTCGCGCTCCTAGGCGGGTTTCCCTTGATCTCCGGCTTGAACTCCTTCTTACCCGTCCACCTGGGGACGTCGGAGTCGTCCTTCGGGATCTCAATCGCGACGTTGAACACCGTGACGGTGAGGCCCTTGGGCGGGGACGAGCGCGGAATCTCGGTGAAGTCTAGGGCCTGGATGCGCCAGTGGAAGTTCTTCTCGAGGTAGGCTGCGACGGTGGCGTCGTCGAGGCTCTTGAGCTTGCCAGCTTGGTATTTCTTGTAGATTTTTTCCGTGAGGCGGATGGTGGAGGTGAAGGTTATGTTGGAGGTCATGCGCGGGGAGGAGGTGGATGCAACTTGGCCGATGTAGTTGGGGTCTGTGGCCCACTTGGTTGGGTCGACGTCGGGCTCGCCGAGGAAACCGCGGACGGAGTAGGAGACTTGGATGTCGGCGGGCATCTTGACTTGGCAGTTCCAGTCGGTGGCTTGGGCGCTGGCGTTGGTGGCGCTGCCCTGGTAGCCGTCGGTGGAGTTGCTGCTTTCGAGGCCCTGGGCGTCCGACTTGTAGAGCTTGTTGATGGTCTCGGTGAGACTGGTGTTGGAGGGGTTGGAAGCCAGTTCAGGGTAGGTGTAGCCGAAAGATGTCCAGTTACGCACGAAGTTCGATGTCCAAACATCGCCTCGTGCGTTCATGTGGAACGGGTTGAGAGGGGTCGTGGCGTTCTGCGTGCTGCCCACTTCCCAGGTGTAAGTCGCCTTCCATTGGGACTCCGACTCAATCCAAGTATCCGGGTATCGGTACTGGTAAATGGCCATGAGACGATCCATTTGACTGCAAATGGTTAGCGACATCATATCAAATGGGTAACCTGTAGCACATGTAATTCAAGAAGATCGCCAACGTACCAGTGATGGAACCAGAAAATGGGATCATAGGCAGACATTTCCAGAATGCCCATGTTTCCCATACCGAACATGTTGTGGAAGCTGTTGTGCAACACTTCCACGCTACCAATCTCACTACCACCGGCCGAACTAGCCCACTGATTGAACGGCTGGTAGGTGGTCATGAGCTGGTAAAGCGAGTCACGGTTATCGGGCTGCGCCGTAGTGGCACGTTCATTGGCAAGATCATTCTGACTAACGGCGGTGGGAGAGGTTCCATTGTCAGGTAGGCGCATCGTGGTGTTCCAGTATTTGAACTCGAATTCGGCCTAACGAAGATTAGCATTTGCTTATTGATTTGGATCACACATGGACTCAAGTTGAACTTACAAGTGCCGAGAAGTAGTCATACTTCAACGGATGGAAGTTGTATTGAAGAAGAGGGTTGGAAATCTCCCCTTCAGTACCATTCGGGAATGTCACAGTCACGGACTCGCGACGAAGGCTAGTGGGCATGACACCCTCACTGCCATTGGACGGGTTGAGTGCCCAATCCCAGTATGGCAGACGGATACGCTCTGCAACTGAAAGAGCGCTCTTTTGAGCATCTCCCACTGGGTACTCGCTTGCAATTTCCACAGCCTTACGCTGAAGAACCTGTTCAAACAGTGCAAGATAAGGTCGATGCCACGACAGGAAGACGTTGCTTCCATGAGGGCAGTAGCCCATCATACCATCACCTTTTACACCATCCCATTCTCCAAATGGGGCTCCGTGTATAGCTGGATTCTATTAGTATATCATTGACCAAATCGAGGGAATTCACATACCCGCAACTTGAAAGTACGACACTTTATCGGTTTGATCCATAGCCTGGAACCGCGCGAACGCCTGGAGGAAAAGATTCCACATTTCTGTATCTTTTTCCAATTCACGGAGCTCCTGTCGGGGGTGCACCCCCGTTCCCTGCACTCCAACAACAGAGAAGTAGGATGATTCATCAGTTTTCTGCACAGCAGGGCAACTCGCCCCAACAGTGCTGTTGCTGACGGTGCCATTGCCGACAGTACCGTTGCTGAGAGGAGCAGCTTGTGTGCCAGCGATCAAAGAGAGTGTAGCAGAAAGCCCGGTGAGGGCAAAAGAGAAAGACTTCATGGTGACCAGCCAGCCGGTAAAGAATGAACGAGATCGATCTAGATCTCCAGAAGCGAAAAGAATGAACGGAAGTCACGAGGACTGAACGAAAGGAATGGCGAAGCTGCGTCGTGAGGAAACACACAATTGTGCGAGGCCACCATCTTTATAATACATGTATATGCATGGTGTGCAGTACACACGCAAGGCACCGCCATCTCACTACATGCGCCTGTTTGTTTGAAGACCCAGGCGGCCCCGCAGGCACCATCATGCACGCCAATGTCACGTCTGTCAACATGGGAAAGCTTAAATGCTGTTCCTGGCGTGCCGACGTCGGTTAGGACTCGAAACATGTTTAGTTTCTTCGGATTGATTGATGGAGCAGGGGTGGGCCAATCATAGCGCAGGCTTCATATTGTTTTATCATGCGCAACGCGAGAGGAAATGGAAACCACGCGATTATGTACATATTCAGTGGCTACGGATAAGGATTGAAAAAGAAGGAAAAAACTAACGACGCTTTCGATCCTCCTATATGCGGTGGTCTAGTTGTATAAAATTTCGCGAATATGTGTGGTGCTGTATTCACCACGGGGTGTCGCACAAAGAACACGCCCAACCGCCCGAGTATTCACATCTTCATTCTGCAAGGCGCAGCACAGCATACATAAACAGCCCTTACAAATAACCGATGACAGGAACCGACACAATGTGGAGTATAGCTAGAGTTTAGATATGAGGGTGATAGCACGGACCGCCCCATCCAGCGCACAGGGATATGCAGGGTTCCCGCTCAGTTTCGCGCCTCAGGCCACTGAAATCTCCGGTGATGTCACAGTGACCATCAAATCATCTCTCGGGAAAAAAACGGCTCGCGGTCGTCGTTTATCATTATCAGCACGTGTTGATTGCTAGCCGTCTTGCCGTGCGTGAAACAAGCTCGTGGGTCGTTGGAACGAAAACGTCGTGCGACCTTGGGCTGTTTAAATGGGAAATTACATGCTTCTTAAATGTGCTCGCGCCTGATTTTCAGGTCGACTCCATGGTGTCGGGCGGTAGCGTCTCTTCGTGGAAGGAAGAGCTTCGCAGAACCCGTTTTTGAGGCAGGTTGTGTCTTTGCGATTCTTCTTTTCGTTTCTTCTGGGCCGTCCGGTTGGATGCGATGTGAGTGTTGGCCCATTTCCTTACTCGAGTGAAAGCTGCCGCTACATGTGCAGGAAGAGCGGCCAGCTGGCGATTTGATATTCCGCTACTGTTCATGAGAACGTCAATCGAGGTCCTCGCCCGGGTGATGGACGGATTCAGCGACTGTCCGTAGACATCGTCGCGGAACGCATTGAGCGCTACGTTCCGCAAAAGGAGGATGTCCCCTGTTTTAATGATCTGCAGAGTATGTTCGAGTGCACTGTGAGATTCCTTGCCATTCGAAGACCTCTGCCAAAAAGAGATTTTGAAGTTGCTCTTGGTGTCGTCGGCAACGATGATCTCGCGTAGTCGCATTTTGTAGCCGCCCTTCTTTGTAAATACCACTCTATCTTCCGGAGATGCAGCAAGAACGCAGAGGAGACTCGGAGTAGGCGTCTGCGGATATATTCGCCGCAAATGTACTGCATCAGGTAAAGCGCCCAGTGTAGTCAGTTTCACCGAGGGGGTGATCTGGAGGATTGGCCCTTCAGTGTTGGATTGCTGGAAGCTGTCCTGGAAGCTGTCCATGGCGAAACTAGATGAGCTATCCATTGACGTGCTGAGAAAGGATTGTGACTGATCAGTGGTGCCTGCGTCAACGAGCTGTGACGATAAAAGTTTGTTGTCGAAGATCAGCGAGTGGTACATAAATTCAGTCTCTTCAAGTTCGTCGTCTTCGTGTGTCATGGTAGTATCGAAATTGGTTGTGTCTTGCTCCGTGTTGAGTGAAGCTCCCACACCGGGGAGATCAAAGGTGACATCGGGATCGCTGCCTTGGAAACCACTGGTGGGAACGTAAGGCTGGGACCAGTCCGACTTCAATTTTTGGCCTTTTGGGGTGATACGCCGCCATTTTAATGGCACATCCTCTGTGATATCTGTGGTCTGTATATGCGATTGAAAGGGGAATTGGGTGACCCATTCCAAAGGGATCAAGACTTCAGGGCTAAAGTCTAGTTTTGCGCGCAAAGGCGCGCCGTTCAGAGTCTTAAGCCTCATTGGGCCATTCCGAAATGGCACGATAAAGATGAACGGTTAGGCAGACGGATAGTTTGGGGTGCTTGTCGCCGTGAAGGATGACGTGAATGGGCGACGCATGCATGAGCTGCAGCCGTTACGTGGAGCCGCTCGGAGAAAAGCGTCGGAGCCGAGCGCAGCTGTACCCTCCCCCAACAAACGGCTTACGACGAGCATAGCCATAAAAGCTGGCCATCTCGCTGCCGCGACTGCGCAAAACTTGATCAAACGAAAAGCGTGTCGCTCTAAACGTTTATCCGCCCAAGCCGTGGCCGTTTCCGAAGCCAGCAGAGCTTCCCCAGCCGAACCGAACCGTAGCCAAGTGCCGCAGGGCGCATACTTCCGACGCGAACCAGCCTCGCGTAATCGGACGCATCAATTCCGCGATTTAGTCTCGGACTTAGCATCTTATCTGATCATCTATAAATTTCGGGGGCCCCATAAAGTCGTCATGGGCAAAGACTCCACTCACAAGCCCATCAACCCGTATAAAATGACGGCAGCACTGAAGAACATATACTACAGGCTCACGCCCACCTCGTCGTCTTTTTCGCTGCCAACACAGAAGAACCCGGGCGAGTTTACAAAAGCACGAACCACGGACGCTCTCTTCCCCACTACCGACCCCACCACCGACGGCGACGACTGCCTACGCGACTGCGCGAGCTGCACGATCAAATACCCCAGGAAGTTTACTATTGACGAGGATGAGGAGCTCTACGGACACGTGAAGGGATGGAGCACACATTTGATTGTTGCCACCGGCAAGACAGATTGGGTGCGCGATGTAGCCGACGAGAAGGGCAGCATCATGGAAGCAGTGGACAAGGGAGACGTCAAGCCAAGTAATGGCGTGAGTGCTGTCTCTAGATAACAAAAATACACCACTGACATATGACAGAGACTCATGCTCTCCGCCTCGGACATCCCCGTACCAGACCACTCCGACAACAGCACCACCGTGCTCCTCCTCCCTTCCTTCCAATTCATCGACAACGTCACCCCCGAAAACACCCCCAATCTCATCCGAGACTTCGTCGACAAAGGCCCAACAAACATATCGCCTCTAAACAGCAACACCACCACCACTTCCTCCTCTCCACCCTCCGCCGACACCCCCGCAGAATCATCCACCCCCGATTCAACCTCAGTCGCCGCCCCCTCCGCCCCCACCATACCCCCCACCCTATCCTCCTCCACCCTCAAAGCCCGCCCCTGCCCCCACAAATACCTCATCCTGATGTGCAGCCAAAAAACCCGCGACGCCCGCTGCGGCCAATCTGCACCCCTCCTGCGCAAGGAATTCGAGCGCCACCTCGCCCCGCTGGGACTCTACCGCGACCTGCACGACGAGCGGCCCGGCGGCGTCGGCATTTACTTCATCTCGCACGTGGGCGGGCACAAGTTCTCTGCCAACGTGATGATATACCGGTCCGCGGCGGCGGTGGTGGTGGGCGGGGGAGCGAAGCAGGTGGGAAGCGGGGAGTCGAACGGCGGTGGCGTTGGGGAGGAGGCGCTGGAGAAGTTGAGGGTGGAGGATGGGGAGGGAGGGAGGTCGTGTTGGATGTGGGGAGGGAGCAGAGGGAGGAGGGGAATGGGGAGGCGGCGCAGTGTATTTGGTTGGCGAGGGTGAGACCGGAGGATTGCGAGAATATTGTGAGGTATACGATTTTGCAGGGGAAGGTGGTGAAGCCGAAGAGTCAGTTGAGGGGTGGGTTTGATAGGGGGAAGCAGTTGGTGAGTTGGTGATACCCGTATAGATGTTACAAGAGTGGATTGCTGCATTTGCATTGACGTTAGCCATTGCATCAAATTAATTATTGGAATGGTCTGAAGATTGCGAAATGCATTACCATTGTTCCACTCTTTGCACACACTCCCTTATCTTCTACATACACCTCCTACTCAGCCCCCCTTCAAACATCGCATTCCACATCCCCTGCAGGCTCGACCCACTCCCAAAAGGCGACGGAATAGGGAACCCCAACAGAGCCAGTGTCGTCGCCGGGAACGCAAACTGCAGCGCCTTGAACAAGATCTTACTGCTCCCCTTCTTCTTTCTGTTTGCATCTGATTTATCTTCCTGCAAAGCACTAATCTTCTTGCTCAACTCCGCGATCTTGCCCTCCAGCTTCTCCCGCTCCAACGCAGGTAGCTTTCCCTCCTTCGCCCTCACAATCGCCACCGCCTGGTCGAAATCTAAATCCTCCCACAACGCCTCGCGCTCCGCAGCGAGACGATCTTCATACTCTTTCTTCATCACAGCTAGCGAGTGCTCGTATTTGTTGTCGACACGTCGTTGTGCTGCGCGTCGATCGTAGTTCAGCTGTTCTTGCTGACGGCGCACTTTCTCAATCTCCTTGTCCACGTGTTCCTTTTGCTGGGAGAGAATTTGCTCCATTTCGTGGTCGCGCTCCTCCAGAGCCTCCTGTAGTTGTTCTTTCAGCTGTTTTAGATCTTCTTGGTGTTTTTGCGTCAAGCGGACAAGCTCTTCGTTGACGGTCTGGCCGGCAGCTGTGTCTACAAGCGACTTATTGTCTTCGACCAGCTCGCGCTGAATCTGAAGGGTTATCTGGGGTTTCTGAACGAGCTGACCGATGATTTCTAGGGCGCTTTTGCGGTTGATGAGTCGCTTCATGACGGATCCTCTTTGCAGCATGTCGCCCCAAAAGGCAGGCGTTGTCTGCAGCTCTTTCTCTCTCATGAGTGCGTCGTCTCGCTTTACGTCGGACCAGAAGGACGTGGCGAGTATAACGTTTTTCAGCGGTTCTTTGCCGCATAGTTGGCGAAACATCTTCAGATTTCGTAAGGCTGAGCCCTCCATACGGACGTTCATCAGGGAGTGAATGTATATTATCCCGTTTAGTCTCGTGGATACTTGATATTGATCTTTGAGCCAAGAAGCGATATCTTGTAGCACTTGGGTTTCTGACTTATGAGTGTCGTTGAATCCAGGTGTGTCGACTAGGTTGATGTTGTGGCCGTTGTAAAAGAAGGTGTATGCGGTTACGTCGGACGTACCTGAAGATCTGTTAGATCCATGATATCAATCTTGCACAAGATATTGAATAATCATTTATGATTTAACTAT
The DNA here is from genome assembly GCA_026873275.1 of Pseudopithomyces maydicus. Classification (NCBI taxonomy): domain Eukaryota; kingdom Fungi; phylum Ascomycota; class Dothideomycetes; order Pleosporales; family Didymosphaeriaceae; genus Pseudopithomyces; species Pseudopithomyces maydicus. The sequence continues at coordinate 2,768,827 of JANTUC010000003.1, read as the reverse complement.
GGATACATGAGTAGAAAAACGTAAAGGTACTCTTACAAGAGTTCAAGCCATGTCCGATCTCAATCTCCGAGCTTCCACTTGCCCATTTGATGAATGTACTCTTGCCAGCACCAGTGACACCCATTACAGCAATAAAAGCCCAAGGCGCACCAGGATGCACATCAAGGTCGAAATAGTTCTCCATTGTTTTCTCGTAGTGACCATCGAAAACACTTGAGTACTTGTTGGGGCGCACATATGGCGAGATGCTCAGCCTGATCGCCCAACCGAGTTTTCAGGCAACCTGCAAATGTACATGCAGACTGTAAACAAGCGAACGGCCTGTCTTCTATGCCGTGATTGGGCGCCTTATCAGATGATTTGATAGGACCAATCCAGCCACCCTTCATGTGTCAATATTGCGGCAGGCTTGATGGCTCATGCACAGTGCTGTGATGCATCTCCGGATATGGAATAGCCGCAGTAAGCTGAGGAGAAGGTACGATTCTGCTCCTCCAGTAGACTTTGCAGTGAAGCGCCCACTCGCAAGGATATTAAAAACGTTTGGACCATGGTTTCTGCCCTGTCTTTCTCATGACTGACGTGGCTAAGCCCACAAGGATATGATATGCTTGGGTGTCACACTTATATTATCAATAAAGATATGAAGAAATTTGAATGTCCAATCAAACCCTAAAGATTATTTCCTCTTTTTCGGCGAGCCTTGCGATCCTGAGGTTGGCTGACCGCTAAAATGTCTGGCTTTACCTAGATAGCAGCTCGCTTTCTTTAGAGTGTACGTTGTACTGGGCACATTATCGCCGTCTTCATGTACCTCCACTATTGCAGGAGGACTCGTGACAAGAATGATAGGTTGGCCATCCAATGCTGTACTGTCGGCTTCCAGGTCTCTGGCGTGTAATTGATGAGATACCATAAGATCGTGGCTGTACACAAATTTAGAATTTGTAATGTCTTCAATCTTGAAGTCCTGGTTTTGAACCCATATCGATGAGCTAATATCAGCTGCTTTGTGAAAGATTTCCCTGAGTTCCTCGTGCATTCTCTTTTCTTCGGCCTCTATTGCTATTTTCCGTAACAATGGGATCACTAGATTGATTGTTGAGTCAGACAATTTTTGCGCTGAATGCATTCTCTCTTGACTGCTCAATCTATTAGTTTGTCTTGCATTAGAATTATGTTTGTCATGAAGGGGATTGAGTTGACGAAGCGTTTGAACGCGCCATGCTGCAGCATCAACAATACTACCTAAGGATTATCAGCATCACCAGTATATTTATAGCATTGAGGGCACAATCTTACAATCCTGAAAGCGTTCGTACATTCGAGTCAGCATGGCTCCAAGATCTGCCTCATTAGAACCCATTTTGACCTCATCTTTAAACTTTGCGTCTTCCAGCTCTAGCGTGTTCGTTGATCCCTCCTTTTCTGTAGATTTGATCGAAGGAGATGGTTCCGAAACCCCAAAGAAGGGATCACTGAATATTTTAAGGTACATTATGCACGATACAAAACTCTGCAACAATACGTTTACCCCAGATTGGGGGAGCCGCTCGACGAGATCATTGAAGTCCAAGTAGGACACCTTTGAGACCACTGAAGTTATCTCTGCGAATATCGTTGTGTCTCCGAATGGAAGACTTTGTATACTATATTTTGTTGACCAATGTTTGATATGATCATCAAGTCTTTGCAGTTTCCGCGAGATATCATCGAACGTTTCTGGCTCCCAACCCGGGGGTTCGAAGCGCTTAAAAGCGTGCTGTTGCACTGATCTTACGTGATCGCTCTCTAACTGCAGAATTCCACTCTTCACGTCGTCCAGTTGCTGAATCAAGCCACAGTAAAGGTTTGGTGGTGGATCAGACACTACGCCGTTATGCGACAAGAAGCGGGTTGGTAAAGGGTTTGTAGCTAATGATTGGATTTCTCGATCTTCTGCTGGCTTTGTTCCGGGTTCATTCTTTCTTTGAGGAGGAAACTTTCGCTCTTCAGTATAGTGTTTTTTAGTCGGCATGGAGATCGCCACTGACTTGTGATGGCTTTCGGTCACCGCGACAAGCAAAGTTTTGCGAACGGTCAACACCATGCCCTTGATCGTGATAGCCCGAGCGATTTGAACTATCAGGGAGCACCAGATCGTTTTGTAAACTATTTTCGTCAGTTTTACGAGAACAATTGCTTTCTTGCGCAATGAACCTACAATCCTCCCTGACTTGATAAAGGGTCTTGTGATGATTTGAGATCCCTATCCTTCGATCTTGCTGGTGAAGGTAAGTCTTTGGCCCTTTTGAATGTATTCTTTATCAAGACTTTTGAAAGCCGTCCTCTCTCTAGTCTAGATGACATCGCGTAGTATGCTTTTGAGTTCCTAATTCCTTGGTAAGAGGCTTCTCCTTTAAAAGGCTGTAAAAGGCGGTAAGTTTCTTCTGTTCAGCCTGATCCTAAGATAAGTGACGCTTTCGTATAATACACAGCCTGCTATCCAATCAGAACGAAAAACTCCCCACTCACCCACTATCGGCAATTACAAATCCAGATACATAATTTTCCAATCAATTACCTTGCTAGCCTGATGACCGTGCTTTAGTACAGTTGCCTTCATGCATGTTTCCCAGGATGTGCATGCAGGTAGTCTTTAAGACGAGGCAGGCTTCAGAAAGCTGAATGTTCGCAAGCGCTCGTCATTTTGACCTAACAGATTCACCCCAGCAACAGACTATCGTGCATTGCAAACAAATCATTCCCTCCGATAGGACATCACTATACCCTGATGCTTTCCGGCTGCCATGCGAAGATTTGTGGAGAGATTAAAAAGCTCCAAGGACGATTCGTCCAAAAAAGAACCGACAAGGGAAACAACCCGTATGTGGAAGCGCCATCAGGACGTAAGCCTGGAGATTACTACCATCGTGCGTACTCTCCGACAGAGCGTAAGCTTGAACCTGATGACTACTATAACTATGAGGACACTCCTCGTCCTCGTGATCCGATCCAACTTCGACGACCATCGTATGCGGCCAAAGCCACCCAGAAATCAAATCATTCACAAAGACCTATATCAAAGCGCAGACCAGCTATCAGCTTACGAGACTCTGCGATACCCATCCAGTCACTATCTGATCTGGGACCAAAGCTGGCCCATCGCCTCATTGTTGGCGTGGATTATGGGACTACGTATACAGGTAAATTGGTTTTCGCCATCACAATCAGAAGAGATCACATATTAAGCGCTCTAGGTGTCAGCTATATCGAATCATCTGGCCAATCTACTACCAAAAGCGTACACACAATTCGAACGTTTCCAGGTGCTGCCAGGGCAGCCCGGGCAGTTTGGAAAACCCCTTCACGCTTAGCATATCACTACGAAAACCCAGGATACACGACGAACCAGTTTGGTTATCAAGTACTGCCTAAGATGAAAAGTTACAGTTGGACCAAACTTTTGCTTGATCCGGAATCTCCACCAGTCGATTTCGACGATTCCTCTCTCATGACATTACCCTACGATAAAACGGCAGCTGATGTCGCAACAGATTATCTGAGAGAAATATATGTGTGGACTTGTGGTTACCTTGAGAAACGTATGTCACCAGAAGTATTTAGAGTAACCCCAATCGAATTTTGGTTTTCTCATCCAGCGATATGGAAAGAGAAGGCGAGAGAAATTACTAGACGTGTTGCTAAAGCTGCAGGATTTGGCGAAAGACGCATTGATCAACTATTCCTCATAGCCGAGCCCGAGGCTGCTGGCATAGCAGCATTGAAAGAATACTCTGGTGATGGCGTGGCAGCGGGAATATCTATTGGCGATGGAGTTATGATATGCGATTGTGGAGGAGGCACAGTGGATATCATCAGTTATAAGATTGCGCAAGTACGTCCGAGTTTAGTATTCGAGGAGCTGGTGAAAGGAGACGGGGAAAGATGCGGTTCTACATTCATCGATCGGGAGTTTCACAAATGGATGTCATTGACCTTTGGGTACTCCTATGATAATATAAGGCCCGAAAAGATTGGTCCTGGTTCTGATTTCATGAATGACTTCGAAAGACATAAGATTGATTTTGACGCAAGGAATTTGGATAACCCTTATGACCTGCGCCTAGTCATAAAAAGGGCCAGACCCTCGCAGTATTACAACCCAGAAGATTCACTAGTTACAATCAATGGGTGAGTATCTGGCTATTTTTCTGCGATCACCACTTACGCAAGTGAAGTCATATAATGTTGAAGTTCTTTACGCCTGTCGTCGAACAAATTATAGATCTATTACAGAAACAACTCAGGCGGGCTCAGTCAGAGTGCAAGAGCAGTAAGGCAATTAAAGTATGATTGAAAAATCCAATACACATTGTTCAATAATTAATGTTCTCCAGAGAGTCGTCCTTGTCGGTGGTTTTGGAGATTCCGATTATCTCAACAAAAGAGTTCGCGAGTGGTGTTATGAACATGAAATTAACTTGACCTGTCCCGAACATCCGTACGTATTCTATGATCCGTTGATGTGAGTATTTGACCGAGCTAACTTGAGAACAGACAAGCCGCTATTGCTAAGGGCGCATGCTTACGAGGACTTGGCATCGCACCAATCCGGAGGCGCAGCCGATATCACTATGGCTTCGAAATTGATCGACCTTTTCGAAAAGGAACAGATGATGAAGAAAGTTCATTTAAAGACAGATGGACAGGCGAAAAAATGTGCCGAGGGCGAATGCAATGGGTGATTGCTAAAGTGGGTTTCCATGATCTATGCGTGGATTATGTAAACGATCAGAACGATGCTAACCTTACTGATAGGGCCAAGTCATAGACGAAAATACGGTCATTGAACACCATATAGAGTATACATATGTCGATGGTGACAGTTTTGAAGATTACGAGGATCTTTGCCGTTGCGAATTAGAGAGGCCTTCCGAATATCGCAGTGACAGCGCAGTGATGAAGGTAGCCACATTGTATCACACTGCAAGAGCATCTGATTTAGACCATTTTGAAAGTAAGATGCTTAAGGGTAAAAGAATTTGGCGAGCAGAGTACAATCGAACCGTCTATATGGTAAGGAAGGAAGGCACCCTGAAGTATCGAGTACACCATAGGGGTGTTGAGCTGGGTACATCTAACATCAGATACGATTGGACGCCGGCATAATAGGGTCTTGATTCTTTATAGAAGAACATGAAGATTTTGGGCCTTAAAAAACCCGCTTTTGCACAGCTGCGTGTAGTGGATGACCTCGAGCATGGCTTCTTATTGTCGCTCCTGAAACCAGTCCAATTGGTGAAAAATAATAAAAAAGAAACGCTCGGTAAACAGACAGAAAGGCAGATGTGACAAACAATATGCCCCCCACTTCACAGCATAAAGCAAGTGTACGCAAGTCCATTAACAAATTCAAGTCGATTTAGGACAGCTCCCTCTCAACTGCACCTATTCAATTCCACTATCCAATCCACCCATCCAATTCACTGATCCAATCCACTGATCCAATCCACTGATCCAATCCACTGATTCAATCTACCCACCCAAGCCCAAACTCATCACACCCCCCATCCCCACCATAAAAATTCCCCCCACCTTCCCCAAGAGATGCTCCCCATACGTACTCCCGACATGCACCTCAGCCCTCCCACTCCTCTCCACACACCTCCTCAACGGTTTGACCACCGCCCCAAAATTCGGCTCGAAGAAAAACGGCACCGAAACCCTATACCCCAGCCCCCTATGCACAACCCTATGCTTCGTACTCTTCCAAATCCCATTCGTCCACCGCTCAATCATGTCTCCAATGTTGACCACAAACGCGCCAGGCACCGGATCTGCATCGATCCACGTCTTGCCGTCTTTGAGAAGAACCTGGAGAGCGCCGGGCGTGGGATCCGCGAGGAGGAGGGTGACGCAGCCGTAGTCTGTGTGTTCGCCGCAGGAGAGCGAAGATACGTCGGCGTCGGCGGTGAGCGGTGAAGACAGCGGCGGATACCCGATGAGACGCATAACCCAAAAACTCTTATCCGTGTTCCTTACAAAGACCTCCGAATCCTCCTCCTCCTCATCTTGCCCCTCCCCCGGCGCCGGAAGCCCCAACGCCTGCCCCATCGCCCGCACCAGCGCGGTCCCCACCCCCTTCACCTCCTCCACATATGCCTCATACACGTCCTTCAACTCTGCAGGCTCCTCGGGCCAAAGATTACTCCCATTTAACATCTTCCACGTCCCCGCCCCACCATCTCCACTCTCCCTAGCCGCATGATCCCACTCCCGATACAAATCAATAGCTTCATGCATATCCTTCTTCCCCATCGTAACGTTCTCGCCAACGCCCTGGTAGCCTCGTGCGCCGTCGCCGCCTTCCTTGCCCCCTGCATCATATCTCTTGATATTATCCTTTTGGTCCTGCGGAAGGGCGAAGAATTGGCGGGCGAGGGAGATGACTTGGGTGAGTTTGGACTCTGGGATGCCGTGGCCGGTGAGGTAGAAGAAGCCGAAGGTGGTGCAGGCGTGGTTTATGGCGGTTGAGGTTCTTGCGAGGGATTCTGGGGAGGAAGAGGGGTTGAGGAAGGGGGATATGTCGATGATGGGGAGGGTGGGGGAGTTGGAGGGTGGGTGTTGTTGAGGGGTTGGGTCTCGGTCATCTTGGATGGATCTTTTGTTTGATGAGTTGTACTCGACTATACCGGTTATCTATTCAGATGTGATACTCTGGTTGTTAAATGTATGTGACTTGACGTGACTCGTCGAGAGTGGGTTACCCTATCAAGCCGATCTGGGGTGTTCGTATCTGTGGGGTCATTTTTACTAAGAACGGCTAGCTTACCTGTATCATTGTCATGTGCGGTACTGGATTGGCTTTCTGTTTGCCGACGAATCAACAAATGGTGATTCTAAACTCTTTCGCATAATTCAGATGACTTGTTGACGAGTTACTAGTCCGATATGAATCTCATAAGGATAAGACGCCATGAATGCTATTTTAAAGATCTGTATATTTATGATCTATTTCTATTCCAGCATTTACATCCAAAACTCTACTTCTTTCTCTCCAACAGCTCATCCAACGACGCCACACCCCCTCATACTGGCTAACATCGTACTCTTTCGGGTATCTCGTCAAAATATCCTTCAGCTCCTGCACATGCGCCCTTTGCTCCTCAGTAATATCCTCCCACACATCATCAAACGCATGCCTCATCTTCGGCTTCTTCTTCTTCTCCGCCCTATCAAACGCAGTCAGGACGTCCTTCCTTAGCTGGCTCCGTATTTTCCTCTCCTTGTCCTCGTTCCAAATACCCCGGTCCTCCATCCACTTTCTTAGTCTGGTGATGGGATTGTCGCGGCGCTTCCAGTCTTCGACCTCGACCTTTTGGCGGTACGCGTACGAGTCGTCCGAGGTGGAGTGGTGGCCGACGCGGTAGGCCATCATCTCAATGAGGACGGGGCGACCGCCGTCGGTGAGGGCGAGCTTGCGGGCGGCTTTGGTGGCGGCGCGGACGGCAAAGATGTCGTTGCCGTCGACGCGGAGTGTGTCGATGCCGTAGCCTGCCCCGCGAGACGCTATCCCGTCGCCACGATACTGGTCGCTTGTTGGGGTGGAGATCGCATATCCGTTGTTTCTGCAGATGAAGATGCACGGTGCCTGTCTTGTCGCTGCGATGTTAAGTGCAGCATGGAAATCGCCCTCGCTTGCCGCGCCCTCGCCAAAGTATGTGACGGCCACGCGAGGTTCTGCTTCTGGGTTTTGCTGATTCTGGAGTTTGACGGCATATGCGGCACCGGCAGCGTGTGGCAGCTGTGTTGCTAGCGCTGATGAAACCGTGCGGATGTGTAGTTCGCGGGAGCCAAAGTGAATGGGCATGTTACGGCCGTGGCCAGAGTCTTCACAGTTGGAGAAAAGCTGGGCCATGAACTGGTCTAATGTGTAGCCGCGTTGCATGAAAACTCCGGCTTCACGATACTGACAGAAGACTGGATCGCGTGGGTTAAGGGCGCTGGCAGAGCCAACGGATATACCTTCTTCGCCAGTCGAGACCTATCCATGTATTAGAAAACATCAGATTGGCAGAAGGGTGTTGAAGTACCATGTAGAAACTCAGTCGACCTTGCCGTTGGGCTTCGAACATGATCAAATCCATAATGTTCACTGGGGGAATTAGCCCGGAACTGCTGTTTATCGGACCCGGAGAGGTATCATACACCGCACCATATGTTGGTAAAGTTCCAATGCCTCTTCATCCGTGGTGTCAACACCCTTCTCCTTGTTCAAGACGTGTCCATATTGATCCAGCACCCGAAATGTGGATATGGCTTTGTTCTTGGAGGGCTGTAGGAATTCGAGGTTGTTGGTGAACTCGCTGTTCAGAGCACCAGGGAATAAGACTCTGTTATTTCTGTCAGACACAATAACGACCAAGCAGAACAATCACTGCCTTACTTTTCCGCTGTTGGTGTTGATGCAACATTTCTACGTGCCTGCCATGCTGGTACTACTCTCGGTGATGCCTGTGAAGCGTTCTGGCCCAGAGCTGCTCTCCTCAAGGCCTTGCCACCCAATCGACGCGGTACAGAACGAAGTGCCATTGTGAGAAGATTACATTGTGGCCGCGGGCGCCAGCGGGGATTTAGTCGTGGGGGATCAATCCTGGGGAGACTGCTGGAGCTCGGTTCGGTCAGCGTCGGCTCAGCCGCCAAATCCTCAGTTGCCGCAGGGATCCTTGCCAAACGTCAGCTTAGTCAGTACCGCCGCTAGCGTCTCACGTGTCCGCGCGGTTTCGGAAAGTTCGATGTCGCGCCAATTGGTCGTGAGATCAAACCACCAGCGAACATGAACGTGCAACCAGCCAGTGCGATACTCAAGAGACAGCTGCTCGCGGGCAGCGCGCGGAGGGCTGGAGCTGTCGGCAGCGAGCAATATCGGTGCTTCCGCTGCACCTCGCGGCAAACACAGCAGCAGCAGCAAACACCGCCGAAAAGTACACAACGGGAGGATGGGACGACGCACTTTGGATTCCAGACCGTTGCGGAGGCTCTGAAAGAGCAGAAAGGTACGTCGATGTCAATTGACTCCAATTGCTCCCGGCTATAGCTCACCCCAACAGTACGCGGAGTCTTTTCCTCGGTAGCCTCCTCCTACGATACGATGAACGACCTCATGTCCCTCGGCATCCACCGTCTCTGGAAAGACCACTTTGTGCGAAACCTTAACCCCGGCCGTAATCCGCTCACCTCCGGGCCCTCTGAGCAAAAGGGTTGGAACATCCTCGACATCGCTGGCGGAACCGGTGATATTGCCTTCCGTATGCTCGATCACGCATCCACCATCAACAACGATGCGCACACAAAGGTCACGGTTGCGGACATCAACCCGGATATGTTGGCAGAGGGAAGGAGGCGCGCGCTTGAGACGCCGTATGCGCGGTCGCCACGACTTGACTTCATCGAAGCGAATGCCGAGAAGCTCGACATGATCCCAGACAACAGCATCGATCTATACACGGTTGCTTTCGGTATCAGGAACTTCACACACAAGGATGTAGCCATACGGGAGGCATACCGGGTGTTGAAGCCTGGCGGTGTCTTTGCTGTGCTTGAGTTCTCCAAGGTGAACAATACTGCATTTGATGCTGTATACAAGCGCTGGAGCTTCAGCGCCATTCCTTTGATTGGACAGCTGGTTGCCGGAGACAGGGACAGTTACCAGTACTTGGTCGAGAGCATTGAGAGGTTCCCTAGCCAGACCGAGTTCAGGGATATGATCAAGGACGCAGGGTTCTTGGTCCCAGGACAAGGTTGGGAAGACCTGACTGGAGGAATTGCCGCTATACACAAGGGCGTGAAGCCATCGTGAGCAGCTCATGCCCTCCGTGTGTATACGTAAGGCTGTAAAAGTACATGTGCTATACTGACTGTAGCTGGTCAAACATATATGTATCATTAATTCACAAGGTTATCCAGACACCAGCAAACCTGATTACTGTGGGAAAAAGCCGGCCAAGTGACCGTCCAAGAATACAGACAACGGTACACGATACAGTGCACTTGCAACAACGCTAGACATGGTGGGGAAATCATCTGCGGCTCCTACCATGACGAGGCGCCAAGACCCCTCACCGCCCCACGCGGCTCGCACCTGACGCGGGACTGGTGCTGCGCTATTGAATTTCAAGGGTCCGACAGCTGTGCGGCCAGAACACTATTCTTCGTGTCCTCTTCTCTCCTGTCCACCGCTGCACATCGCAATCGAATACCCAACAAGTCACTACAAAGAAAACCCGTCAATATGAGCCTCCAGCCGCCCTCGCTCGCCAGCAGGCCCAAGGGGCCCAGTGGCCAGACCACCAAAGCCGTGATTCTGGTGGGAGGTCCGTCTAGAGGTACACGGTTCAGGCCGTTGTCTATGGAGCTGCCCAAGGTGAGTCGCAATTGCATATGAGGCGAAAGAGAGTCTGGGAGGCAGTGGTGGAAATACTCCCTTGGTGGGGGCGGTTGTGTTTGTTGACAGCGAAGGATCCTCAATCAAGGGGGATACTGAATCCGCATGTCTACGAGAGCAAAAGCCTGGTGACTGCATTCACTGCCGCAGTACCTCGCAATTGATACGCTGGCTGGTATCCGGTCGTCAACATTTGCTTACCCACAACAGCCCCTCTTCCCCGTCGCCGGTCACCCCATCATCGAGCACTGCTTCCGTGCCGTTGCGAACGTCCCCGAGATCAAGGAGGTTTTCATCGTCGGCTACTACGAGGAATCCGTCTTCCAGCCCTTCATCAACACCATCTCCAACAGCTTCCCCCAGCTCACCGTCAAGTACCTCCGAGAATATCAGGCATTGGGCACCGCAGGCGGTCTCTACCACTTCCGCGATGTGATCCTCAAGGGCAAGCCCGACAGGTTCTTCGTGCTCAACGCCGACGTCTGCTCGTCGTTCCCGCTCAACGACATGCTCAAGCTGTTCGAGGACAAGGACGCCGAGGCCGTCATGCTGGGCACCAGAGTCGCGAGCGAGTCGGCCAGCAACTTCGGCTGCATCGTGTCGGACACCCACACGAAGCGCGTCCTCCACTACGTCGAGAAGCCAGAGGGTCAGATCTCCAACCTCATCAACTGCGGTGTCTACCTCTTCGCCACCGAGTGCATCTTCCCCGCCATCCGCAGCGCCATCAAGCGCCGCACCGAGCGCCCCCGCCTCCTCTCCTACCCCTCCTCCGAGAACCTCGACTCCTCCTACTACGCCGGCCAGGACGACGAAGAAGACAAGGAGAACACCGTCGTCCGCCTCGAGCAGGACGTCCTCTCCGACATCGCAGACAGTCGCCAATTCTTCGTCCTCGAGACCAAGGACTTCTGGCGCCAGATCAAGACGGCCGGCTCCGCCGTCCCCGCAAACGCCCTCTACCTCACAAAGGCCTTCCAGACCGGCTCCGAGGAGCTCGCAAAGCCCTCCGCTAACATCATTCCCCCCGTGTACATCCACCCCTCCGCGCAGGTGGACCCCACCGCCAAGATCGGCCCCAACGTGTCCATCGGCGCGCGCTGCGTCATCGGCGCCGGCGTCCGCGTCAAGGAGACCATCGTCCTCGAGGACTCCGAGATCAAGCACGACGCCTGCGTCATGTACTCGATTGTCGGCTGGCACAGCAAGATCGGTGCTTGGGCGCGTGTGGAGGGTACCCCACGCCCATCACGAGCCACAGCACGAGCATCGTTAAGAACGGCGTCAAGGTGCAGAGCATCACGATCCTGGGCAAGGACTGCGGTGTCGGCGATGAGGTACGCGTGCAGAACTGCGTGTGCCTGCCGTACAAGGAGTTGAAGAGGGTAAGTTGTGCCTGTGTCGATTTGAGAAGATGATTGTGAACGCTAACGTCACGTAGGATGTCTCGAACGAGGTCATTATGTAAACGGGTTGGGAAACGCATGATACCACGATGTAGTTGGCCTGCATAGCATGGATTCTTGACGGATCTTTGGAGAGCTTGGCTTTGGCAAGGAATATCAAAAGCAGCGGGCATCTTTTGAAAAGTAGCATCCCAAGTAGAATTGGACAAATGGAATGATCTAGAAGAATCGGTTTTAATCATCAATTGTCCCGACAGAGCGCCAGCCGTCTATTGAAGAGCGCTACAATCTTAACGCCTCGTTGGAAAGTATATCAATTAACAGACTACAATCTCTAGCAACTTTCCATCAATAAATAACAGTTAAAAATCCAACAACCCACCTCTCACAACCCCCTCACACCTCTCTATACCTCTTCCCATACCCCTTCCACTTCATACTCCACGCAACCGCCACCACCGGACACACACTCACCAACTCGCCCAACCCGGCCCACTGCGGCTCGACCCTCCACACCCTGAGCGCCCCACTAGCCGCCAACACCGCCGCACTATTGTACACAAAGCTCCAAATAAAGTTGAGCACGATGCGTCTATACGCCGCTCTACTGACATCCAACAGCACCAGAATATCCAGCAGGTTTGGATTCATGAGCACGATATCCGCCGCGGACTTTGCAATGTCAGAGCCCTGATTGAGATGCACGCCGATGGCGGCGGCCTTGAGAGCCGCCGCGTCGTTCGTCCCGTCGCCTACGAACATGACGGTTTTGGAATCCGCCTGGAGAGCCTCTACGTATTCCTTTTTCTGAGCGGGCTTCAAGCGGGCTTTTGTGAAAGTTTCTTGGATGCCGAGAGTGTTGGCTGTGGTTTGGGCGGCGTCGTTGTGATCCCCTGTTATCATGTGGACGCGGATTCCTCGCTTTTGTAGAGTGGAGATGGTTGTGGCGGCGGAAGGGCGGATGCTGGATTTAAGGAGGAACGTCGCTCTGTGCACGTTGTCTATGATTACGCAGAGTAAGGAGTGATCGAGCTCAGACTCCGATAGCCCTAGCGATAATTCCTCAATTTGAAGCCATGCTGGATTACCGGCACGAATGGTGTGATGTCCACCTTGGGTCGTTCCCTCGAGGCCTTCTCCTGGGAAGCTCTGGACTCTGCTCATACTGATAGGGCTTAAGCTCTCCGCTCGTTCTACACCAAAAATCAATAACTGCACACGACCGTTTTTCTTTTTTTTTCCGAATCACGGATATCGTTTTAGGTTAAGTGACTCAATAAGAGACATACCGTGTATCCACTCATATACTGCCTCTGCGACCGGGTGCTTCATTCCACTGAGCAGTCCTAAGATCGTCTTTCTGGTCTCTTCCTCGGGCCCATTTGTATATATTTCTCTCCTGCAGCGGTTTTAGCCCATTATCGCAGAGAGATCCCAGCCAGACTCACGCTACACTGAGATTGCCGGTAGTCAAAGTTCCTGTCTTGTCAAACACGACGTCGGTCACAGCTCGTGCCGTTTCCAACTTTTGTGGATCTCTAAAAATGATGCCACAACGCGCTGCTACCCCACTGGCTATCAGCACTACCATAGGGACAGCTAGGCCGATAGCACATGGGCACGAGACAACGAAAGTGGCTATCGCGTATGTGAAAGCCGTGATGGCCGCATGATCACGGTCTGCGTGGCAATAGTAACTGGGAAGGCGACAAAGTAAGCACGGAAGTAATTGTATCGCTCGTTGTGGGTGGCACGAAGAAGATTGCAACACACCTTTCAACCAACATCCATATGATGAACACCGAAAACGCGATTACAGTGATCACGGGCACGAACCATGTAGCAATGCGGTCAGCGATCGCCTGGGATCCAGGTTTCGTGAGCTCCGCATTTTCGACCAACGTGGCAATGTTGCTAATGGTGTTTTCATGGGGTAGCTTGGTAAGTGCAACGATAAGTGTCCCGCTACCGTTGTTTGTTCCAGCATGTACCCGTGAACCTTTTCCTTTTGCGACAGGTAAAGTCTCTCCTGTTATCATCGATTCGTCCACTTCAGAGCCGCCGTGTATCACTGTGCCATCGGTGACTATTCGTGTCTCTGGAAAGACCTTGAATGCATCGCCATACTGTAGTAGACGAGCATCGATCAAGCGAGTGTTTTCGCCGGGGGTTTCTGAGGATAAGACCAGATGCGCTTCGTCGACTTGAAGAGAACGAAAAGAGACCTATAAAGAAGATGTCAACGAGGTCAACAAATGACGATTTACCACTCTATTAGCATCAAAATGCTTGTTTTGGCGTCGTCGGGAAAATAGGTTTCTCTGTATAGCTTAATTTTCTAAGAGAATCGGAAATGAAACGTACCGATCTGGCAGCCCTTGAACGGGCAAATTCGCTGACGACTCGTCCTAGAAGTATAAGAGACACCAGTAGAGTAGAGGTCTCAAAAAAGAGCCCGTCTCTAGGGGTTTCCCTTTCATTTCCCGTGTATAAGAGATGACGCTGAATGTGTATGCCACAGTGGTGCTGAGAGCAATCAGAAAATCCATGTTGAATCTTCGAGCATATACCAGGGTACGACAAGCATCTTTTAGCGAAAGAATTCAGTACTCTGCAGTTTCACTGGTTTTCAAAGATACAACTGCTCACCTGGTAGAAACTCCCACATTGCGATGATCTGGACGACACTCGCAAACGCTAGTGAGAGGTGGGTATAAATGAGCCTATTCCGCTCGATGGAGGACCAAGCGAAGACGACGACCGGGACAGTAAAAAGGGCGGATAGAAGAAATATCAACGAGGCACGAATGGTATGACTTGATCCAGCTGCGAGCCTTGGATGCAGCGATGATGGCGCGAGGTGAATTTCTTCACCTATCCATCGTTCATAATAGCGCAGTACATTTCGAGCTCCAAGTCGCTGCGCGTTATATTCAATCCGCACAGTTTGCCGTGTTTTCAACGGGTTGGCCATTGAACATCGCCTTAAAGGGACCTTACGTCCGAGAGAAGCAGAGGTTCTGGGTGAAGGTGACGGTGGCGGCGACGGTGCCGACAAAGGCGAGGAAATACGGCTAAAGATGGGCGCTACGCTGTTACGGCCGCTTAAAATTCGACGAGACCAGTTCGATTTGTCACTGAATTCGATGGATTCTACGCCGTACGGGCGACCCGCCTATGTATCAGTAAGCGTAAAGGATCACGCACGTGGATGATGCAAACTTTTACCCGGGAGATTTCTGCTGGATCATCCACAATGATGTCGAGAATCTGCCCATGCGGTTGGAAGTATTGTGTGAACGTGTATCCTGTGGCAGCCGAGAGTCGTTTTCTGATCCTGTTGACTGAGGTTCGGCCATTGTCCAAGTCGAATTCAGCTCTCGCAAGAACAACATTGACGTAGTGATTCTGTACTCCAGGTATTTGCTCGAGAGCTCGTGAGATTCCACCATCACCACAACAGCCGCATTTGAGACCTTCAATATTAAGAATGATACGCCTGGAGTCCGATGGCACGGCCGATGCGGACAGTGTACGAGGGCCGACCAGGGACCTGTTATCCAGGTCAGAGCCGTCGTCGGCATCTTTGCAGCAATTCATTTTCTGTATTCCAGATGTCAGCAGAAACTGCAAGATTCCACAGAGGAATGCCCTTCATATGAACGTACTAAAGCTGTCAAACACGTATCACGATCTACCGGAGGTTTGTTTGACGGCCCTGAAGATTCTGAAGATATTGATGGTGAAGTCGCTGCTTTTTTCTCCGGTTGATGTTTTTGGGATGAGCCACCATGGCACTTGCCTGACGAGCAGCAGTTGCCTGCCATCGAAATGAGAACGAGAAGGAACGTGCCAGGCCCGAATCTTTTTCTTTTTTTTTTTCAATAAGCTATTAGCCAAAAAACCTCATGGTCAAGAATGATACTTTTCTCCAATCAGGGAAATAGCACGGTGTACTTCAGTTGCTTCTTGCTCTGTGTCCAGGCCTTGTTCCTCGAAAGCAGACACTCCGAAATTCATAAACTGGGAAGACTAATGTATATAAATAACACTAGCTTACATTGTATCGTGCACGAAAAGCTACGTGGTTCCATGCAAGGTGCGTATCACTAAGGCGCGTTGGGGAGCATTCCAGGCGGTGACATATCGACCCGATAGCAGCGCCAGTAGATGAAATCAGCACATCAGAAAAAAGCCATAAAGTAATCTCTCCCACTAGAGGACAAATTAATACGTGTTAAACTCAGGTAAGTATACTGTCAGACATGAGGAACCGCACAACTGGATTTAGTCTTGAGGATACACACAATATTACTTGATATAGTGTGTCCTGGGATATTACTCATATTTTTGCTCGTCTTGATAGAGATGATACTACAAAGGTTTGCATGATGATGCGTGAGAAAGTAGAGGTCGCGCCCGGGCCCAAGGCTGAATTTACGCACGTGACCACGCGGATCTTTGCGTCATCGTTGGTGACTGTGCCCAGTCTGCTACAACCAACTGCCTTTCGTGGTAGCGCCCTTTCCTGTCGTACTCTCGAAGATGTGAGCCCAAAGTCGACGTGGCCATACACTTAGATTATTCACAGTCGCATTTCGTGCCAGCTAGCCTCCATTCTTTCGCTCTGCTGATTAACATGGCGCGTGCGAGTGGGGGACTGCACAAGACGCCTGCTCCGCGACGATCGACTCGACGCGCAAAAGCATCGCAAGATGAAGACATTCCGGACGTCTATCAAGAACTGCTGGCGGAAGCTGCGGCGGACGATGCCGCGCGACCGATAAAGAAGCGTAAGACACGGCATGACGCTCAGGCATCGGCTCCAGTGTCTGCTCCCGTTCCTTCACCGGAAAAACCTGTCGCGCCCCCAGAGGCTTCGCCGCCAACGCAGTCAAAGATATCGACGGTCCCGCGGTCTGCACCTCCAGCCAGATCACCTTCGCCGAGCGCACGAGATCAGCGTAACGATGCGCAAAGCCCCGCTCGTGTCCGGCAGACCATTGTCGACTCGGACGAATCGGATGATAGTGATATGGAATGGGAGGATGCTCTGGCAGTCGATGGCGAAGATGACAATGGAGATGAGCCAGAAATAGGCGACATCTCAATCACTTTCGGTCAATCCGACGACGAACCAACCAAGAACAAGCGGCAAGTTCGAAGGAGAGCGATAACGGCTGTAGACAAAAAGCGACGGCTTGATATACACAAGTGGCACGTAATGTGTCTGCTGTACCATGTTCATCGCAGAAACGCCTGGTGCAACGATCGCATTGTCCAGGCAACTGTGCGAAACATCTTGCCGGCTAAAGCGCTCGCAAATCTTGTACCAAATCCTGAGCTGTCGCAATTCCAAGCATCAAAACGCTTCCTAGACGGCATTGGTGACTTGAAAATGTTGTGGTCGAAGCGATTCACCGCGACGGCTCAGGGAATGTATAAGCCGCGATGGGCGGATGTAGGCGCTGAGATTCGTCCTCCCTCAGACTTTAGCGAACAGGACGATCCTATGGATCTTGAAGACTTTCGTACAGCTGCATCTAAGTTGGAGGGCTCGCAAGATGTCGGCGCACAACTTTTTGTGCGCTGGTTCGCGGCATTGGACTTGAGGCACGGCTTGTTTGCTCCTTGCAGCCTCTTCCGTTTTCATCAGCAGCGCAGCCTTCCACTCCGCAAAAGCCCGACCATCAGAAAACTACCGTAACGCTGGATCCATACAATACACAGAAATCCAGTCCTCCAAAACCAAAGTCTGCAACCTCGTCACGCAAGCCTAAGTCTCGTCTTGAGCGAGCTCTTGGTGAGCGACATCCCCTACTTAACGGAGGTGTCCCCCCCAAACAGAGAAAAAAATACCGCACTGCGTTTCCGGTCTATTGGGTAGAAGTGTTCAACTCCATACACCAGAAATGGGTAACCGTGGATCCGTTGTCTACCTTTACTGTCAACCACCCTGAGAAACTGGAGCCACCGTTAAACTCTTCACAAAACACCCTAACATACGCGATAGCATTTGAACATGACTACACAGCAAAAGACGTCACTCGACGATATGCGAAAGCGTATAACGCGAAAACAAGGAAATTCAGAGTAGAAAGCACGCCTCACGGCCAGAGATGGTGGCAATCGGTGCTTAACTTTTGGAGGCGTAAGAATGACCTTGATAGAGACCAAGTCGAAGATGCTGCGCTTGCTCGAAAGGAAGCTGGTGAGGGTATCCCCAAGAACGTGCAAGATTTCAAAGATCATCCGGTCTATGTGCTTGAGAGACATTTGAGACATAACGAAGTGATTTACCCTCTCAATCAAGTCGGCAAGGTGAACGTGGGTTCGTCTTTCAATCCAAAAATGGAAGTTATATACCGCCGCAAGGACGTCCACCTTGTCCGGAGTGCTGATAAATGGTATCGAATGGGGCGAGACGTGCGAGATGGCGAACAGCCTCTGAAACATGCAAAACCTAAGAAGGGCAGACGTCTGTCAATTGGTCCTGACACGGAAATGGAAGATCAGCAGGATGAAATCGGCGTTGGTCTTTACGCAGAGTACCAGACTGAGCTTTACATCCCACCACCTGTTATTCGTGGGCGTGTACCTCGAAATACTTACGGTAATTTGGACCTCTACGTCCCATCCATGTGTCCTCCTGGCGGAACACATGTACGTCACAAGTTGGCCTCAAAAGCTGCCCGCATCGTTGGAGTCGACTATGCCGACGCTGTTACCGGGTTTCAGTTCAAAGGCCGACACGGAACAGCGATTGTACAGGGTGTGGTCGTCGCACAGGAGTATGCTGAAGCTGTAGAAGCCGTAATCGAAGGCATGGAATATGCGGTCGTAGAGGCCGAGGAACAGAATCGGAAAGCAGAAGCTTTGCGCTTGTGGAGACGATTCTACCTTGGACTTAAAATTGTAGAACGCATACAGGGCCGCGAAATTGACCTCGGGCAGGAAACTGAGGTTAATTTGCAAGATGAGGTCGATCAAGAAGATAAGGAGCTTAGAGAGAAAGCATTTGCTGGCGGATTCTTCCCAGATGAAAGCAACTCGATGGAACCGCCTATACGGCACCTCTCGCAGCATGAAACTTACGCCGGAGGTTTGGATGGTGGCTTCGATCTCGAACATGACGCAGTAGGAGACGGAGGGTTTATCCCAACCGATGATTCCGGTCCTCCAGGACTTTCACGGCAAGAATCACAAAACTTCGGTAGTACTATTCTTTCACAACAGCAGCTTCTACCAAGAAGACAGAGCAGCTATCTCATATTGGAGGATGACGATAGTGACGCTGGGGGCTTTTTGCATCCATCATCCCCAGATAAAGCTGGGCCATCCGCGCAAAATTCAGGCGAAGGGGGTGGCTTCATTCAAGCAGACGATCCCGTGGATCAAGCTGGAGGCTTCTTACCTGATGTACATCTGGTAGAACCGGAGGTAGATCTTCCTTCGAAGCCGATTGAATCGCAACCGGTTGTACCAGATGTGCATACCGAACCAGAATTACGTGGGCACGACCTGAAAGATACAAATGGCAATGGAGAAATCAGTGCTGCGACACCGCCATCTTCAATGTCTGATGCAGGATCGCTACCACTTGAGGATCCAGATGACGAGGACGCCGAGCCTGATTGGTTGATAGATGAGACATAGCTGCAAGTTACGAATATGTATAATAACCGTAGAAACATGCAGCTTAGACTATTATTATCAAAAGAATAATCCATGGGCGACATTGTCAGCTTAAATAATCCAGTAGCAAATAGATAGTGCAAAAAGAAGCGTTAATAAGTACTCAATCACAGCACGAGCTACAAACTCCGGATATTAATCACCTACTTCGTATTTATGCAGCATCGCGATTGCCAACCACCACGATAGTAACACTCTCATACGCATCGGATCTCAAACATGCCTTCCCTCGCAGCCTTTACCGTCTACACATTCGGCATCACAGCCATCCTCGCCGGCGTATACACCGTGTTCGGCCCACAACCCTCAACCTGCGTGCCAGAATCACAAGCAAGTCTCCCCTCGCCTCCCCTTCCCTTCGCAACCCACACAAGACAACCCCCTCACCAGTCACAAATCCACCTTTCCCACACATCTCTCCCTCTATACACAAATACATACCCATAATTCCCACCCACACAAGCACCACTAACACACACACCCACGTCACCAGGCCAACGGTCTAGCCGCCATCGCCGTAGGCACTTTCTACATTCTAGCTGCGGCGCAGGAGAACACACGGTTCTTTGTGCTCACGCTGCTCACGCGGAGTCTTTCCGTGGTAGTGTTTCTGAGGAATGGAGAGAGGTATGGCGGGGTGTGGAGGTCGGCGGGGATTTGGGAGGGGACGGGGGTGCTGGCTACGGCGGGGGCGTTGGTGCTTGGGAGATGGGGGTAGATTGAAATGGGAGGGGATAGGGTGGGGAGAGGAGAGGACGGGGGTGGTAGGGTGGTGGGCGGGAAGAGTGATGAGGTTGTGGGCTGGATTCAATTATCAGTGTTGATGATCTTGTAATAGGAATTGATTTAATAATTGACTTGGAATTGGCGAGATGGCGCTTAATATTTCCAATTGCTTTGACGGCCAAGCAGTTATGGATAACTCAGGCCGAAAATAGATGACGTATTGCCGATCCCCTTCCGTCAGGATTGCTTAACCAGATCGTGAGAGCATAGATAAATAATAATTGATGCTTCGTAAAGTCGATATTGACTATGCTTTAACAAAATATTCGATACATCAAACCAATCAGCATAATTATTGCCCGATCCAGTCAGAAAGTGACACTGGTGCACGCGCCCACGCGCGCCCCTCAACGCGTCCCTGACGCGTCTTCCACCTAGAACCCCAGATGTGCCGCTCCACACAGGCTCCACATGCATCTTCACGATAACTACAATGCCGAACACGCGATCGAGTAACAGCAAGGCGAATTTCAAAGCCTATTATTCGAAAAAGGCTGCGCCGTACCAGCAGTACTTTCCGCATAAGCGGAAGGTGGTGCGCCGACCCGATGCGCACGACGATGATGGCAAGAAGCAGATGAAGTTCTTGCCGGAGATGATGAAGAGGAGGGGGACGGTGCAGGACTCGGATGAGGAGGAGAGTGAGCTGTTTGAAGAAGAGGAGGACGAGTTGGAGGTGCAGAGCAAGAGGGGTAGCAAGAAACGGAACAGTGGTGTTATGCGTGGAGGCATTAAGGAAGAGGAAGAGGACGAGGAACCTATACGACCAACACCGAAGCGCAGACGGAAAAGTGCCGATCACGATGATACCGCAAGGCTTACGCGACGGCGTCGAAGACCTGCTCCGGTTGAGCCTGCGCCCGGGGAATCCGACGACACAGAGACAGAGGAAGAAGAGGCACCCAAGCCAAGGCTTCGTAGGCAGTCTACAATGACACAAATTGTAGATGGACGATCACCTGCGCCAGGGTCACCAGAGCCCGAATTCAAACCGGTCAAGCGGGCAGCAAGAACAAGCTGGGGTGGCAAGGGCAGCAAGTCAGGTGTAAAGAAAGATGCAAAGCAACGGACGTTGACGCAGATGGTGCATACGATGACTCCCTTGGTTTTGGACTCGGATGAAGAACCGGAGATCGAAACAGACGAGGAGGCAGACGCAGCGCACCATAGTTTCATATTTGGGGGCAGCTCGAAAACGACTCTTTCCGGTGATGTCGATGGCGATCAAGAGAACCAACCTCCTGTTGAAGACTCACTACCAGTGGCTACTAGTGGGGATTCGAGCGAAGACGAGTATCAACCCACGCAATTCATCGATGCCCCCGTTACGAAGACAAGACGCACGCCCCTTCGAGCATCCACAAGACGTCAAGCTACTCCAGTGATAAAAAAGAGTTAAGATCATCAGCTCAGAAATCGCCCAAATCCCGCTTTGGTCTGTTGTCTACACCTGAAAAGCGTGGCGTGCGCGAAATACAGTCCTCACAGTCTCCGCCGATCACGCCACTTTCAACTCAAGCTACTCCACGAAGATCCGGCCGAACGCCCCTGCAACCGAGATCTACAAACAAAACTAAAACAGCGCAGATAATTCCAAAAGGGGTAGCGGAGACGCCTTCAAAGCGGAAGCAGGTTACCTTCCATGATGGTACCCAAGAACAGATCCCGCCACCCACGCTGAAGAAATTTGCGAGCACAATACCTGATTCGGAGGAAGAGGATGCTGGTTTCAGTGACAGCGATGGTCAGTCCGATGCTGGGGATGAGATTGGGGAAAAGACACAGGCCTTGTTCCGTAATGCGGATAGCCCAGTCTCTGGGGTAGACGTTGGAGCAGAAACCCAAGCTATGCTCCTCGATATTGACCGTGCATGCGCCAGCGCTGATGAAGATATCGCGCGAGCGAACCGCAAAGGATCGGAGGAGCTAGGAGACCAACCATCTCATCAGCGAGGCGAAAGCTCTCAAGAACTTGGTGATCCACGTGAACGGAATGAAGATTCTACAATTGCTGGTAATCAGTCAACAGAGACTCCTGAACTACCACCTTTACCATTTTCTTCACCTCAACTACGGAACAATGTCGCTGTGAATACAGAAAGCAACACCGAAACCGAAACCTCTCCACCCGTTGTGCAGGCCCTCCCATCCTCACCACCAATCGAGGACTTCAGAACACAACCCTCAATCCCAATGTTTGATGAAGACGAAACTCCCGAAGATGTCGAAGAGGAAGACGATCCCACCATCATCGCCGCCACATCCCTATCCCCATCTCCTAGAAAACCCCGTCGCTCATCCCCCATCCCAGACTTCCGGACCCAACACCCCGTCCCAATGTTTGACGACGACGACGACGACAACGACGATAACAACGACGACAACAACGACGATGAAGATGACAGTCCCGAAACCTTCCCACCCCCTCGCAACCGGCAGCACTGCCACGCACTCCATCCTCGTCCCCCGCTCCCCCGCCCCCGCATCAAAACCGAGCCCTCCCACTCCAGCCAAGCCGAGCTCCAACTCCACTCCGAATCCTACCACTACTCGCAGTACCACCGACGCGCCCCCATGCCCTCCAGCATGCAGGTTGCCCACGACTCGAACTACAGCTACCAAGCCACGCCGCGGCCTGGCCCACCACAGGCCCAATTCGCGTCGAATACGCTGGCTAGCCAGGCTACGACTGTGGATCCGACGCAGTTTAGCGTGAGGGCTACGCCAAGGAAGCAGAGGGGTAGAGGGCCGATGTTCACGTCGCCGGCTGCCCGGACGCCAAAGTCGGGGCAGAGACAGGCGCAAGAGCGAGAGCGAGAGCGGAGTCCCCACCCGATGCCAAAATCCCGCAAAGGCAAGGACGCAATCACGACGCCCAAGTCGTCTCGCCACTTCCCAGCGCAACCTCGTAGTCCTGACGGTAGTAGCCCACCTGGCAGTCGTCCCGCGCCGCTGGTCATCCCGAGCAGTTTTCCGAGTCCGGCGCGAGTGACGATGGAGGGGTGGAGTAGTCCTGTCCTGGAGAGGGGGAGGAGAGTCAGTGGGGGATGGGGAGTTTGGAGGATTTTAGTATTCCGGGGTTGCCACCGGGGAGTAGTCAGTGGGTAGGGGATGAGGAGGAGTAGGTGGTAGGGAGGGGGTATGTGAGGTTTGGGGAAATGTGTGGGTGTGTGGTGGGAGGGTTGGGACTTGGAGATGATTTGAGTAGGAATGTGGTGTTTGATTACGGTATATGAGGATGTGATATGAGGATGTGGATGCTTGGAAGGAAGGCGGAAACATGAGCTTGACCCCGTCCACGTTGATTAAGATAATTATTGTATTATATTGATGTCGTCCGCACAAGCCATGTCATTATCATCATCCTCGTCCACATCATTACTACAATCACCATCCATAAAAGAGTACAGTGTTATAAATCGTAACTGTCCATACATCCTAGCAAGATATCATTACCCTCCCCTACTCCATTCCCGTCCCGATACGTGCCCAGGCCATCTGCATATCAGTGACCAAAGTGAGAAAATTCTCATCCTCTAGATGATCGAAGATGAACTTATTGAGATTACCCAGACGATTATCGTCTGGTTGCTGGGAATAAGTTGCGAGATCCTCAGCGTGGCTTCGAGTCTCTTCGTTGGTACCTGGACTAGAGCTCAACATGTTGACGTCCGAGGCAGGCGGGGTTGCCAGATTCATGGCTGTGTCGACTTGGTCGTGACTGCTTGTGACAATGCTGAGTGGATGAGTTATTGCGGAGCTGTAGCTGCTGGCAGGCCTCGGTGGGCTGGGCGACAAGACAGGAGCCGAGCTTAAAGCCTGCTGCAGTGCTGTATAATCATTGTGAGCGAAAGCAGAATGAGGGCGTGATGCTTCCCGAGCAGCGAAGGTTGATGTAGGGCTAGTGTTTGGCTTGGTCATCGGACTGATGAAAGATTTATTGATATATGTAGGCTTGCGCAGAGGTGGCAGTTCGATACCATGGCTGCTTCCAGACCTTGATGTTGGCCTCTTGTTGCCACCAAGAGCTGATGCAGGTAAGACAGGTGGTCCCATGATTCCACTCAACGGCCGACTGGCAGATCTCGTGCTGTTGGAACCCGCTGAGCCTGGGGTGTCCAGGCGCTCAAATGGCAGCTCGCGTCGGGGAGGAGTTCACTTGAGACGAAAGCAGTGTTGTCTAAGCGAGCAGATAATGGCACCCGCATGGCAGTATCAGGAGATAGAGAAGCAGCGGAGTCAGGCCTTCGCGAGCTTGCCGTTGAACCTGAATTAAAGAATGAAGTGGTCGATGGGCGTGCATCGTTCAAGGAAGCTGGAAGACCTGTAGAGGCGTTTGACACAGCCGTACCGGGTCTGCCAGTTATCTCTGATAATTGCGAAGGTGGGCAAGACGGGCCGACGCCTTGGGTTGGGGCAGGGGTGGAGAGGCGAGACTTTTGGGTGGGCGTGAACCATAGGCCCAACTCCCGAACGTGGTCGTAGGCTACATCAAAATCTTCAGATTTGGCGAACTTGAGCTGGATACGGCGGATCTAAACACATAAATCAGAAGTACCTTCAGTTACCGAGCATGGCAAGGTCACCTTGTTGACTTCTGGCATGTTGTACCTGATTGCCAAGGCTGGATTGCTGGCCATGCCGGATATTGGTAGCTGAGCCGCCTCACTCGATACGTCAATGCCATCACGATGCAATCTCTCCACGATGGGTTTGCCGCGGTCAATTAGTTTTTGCAGTGGCACGTCAAACTGGACTTGTTAGGATGAGCCGTGGGGGCAGGTGCGGCCAGTGGCTGCTGCAGGCGCTCACCAAGACATGGGAAGCTTGCAGGATCTTCATGGTCACCGAGGGCTCTCCGCCCGATCGAAAGGTATCAAAGACAACAACGAGGGCATTCGTTAGCTTCGTCCAGCCGGGGGCGGGTGCACCAGGCCGGGCATCCTGGGTGTGTAAGGTTGCTAGGTCGAAGGTGAGCATGCTGGGGGGTAAGTGGGTGACAGGATGAGTATGCGATGGATCAATGGCGCTCTTCTGCGAGCGATGACATGTGGCATGTGTGGAATAGATCCACTGCAGAAGCCAGAGCTCAGAGATGGCAGTCGATGCGAGTGGAGACGGTTGGGATGGAACGGGGAAGCTGCGTCCCCCCAGGCGGGAAGGAGCCAATCACGGGCGGCGCTGGCGGCAGGAGCGCACGGCCCCTGCGACGCGCGATGGGAAGTTTGGAGCTCGCAGTCGGTCTCATGTCTCCCTCCCATCGCGATCCGCGAGCTGCCCCCGCAAACCATTGCGCGAAAAAGACCTGTCGCATACCGTTCATGCCTCAGCGCGTCCTCGGTACAAGCCCCTAGGAGAAGGCGTGTCCCATGGCGCCCAACAAACCACGCGAAGAATCCATCGAGCGCACGGCGGAATATGACGAGTTCCTGGACAAACTAGCTGAATACCACGAGAAAAGAGGGTGGGTGCCCTGTGTGCGCGCCGTTGCAGAGGGCTGCTGGACTAACTGCGATGCGTAGAACCGTTCTCGACCGCGAACCCAAAGTCGGCAACCGACACATCGACCTTTTGCGCCTGTACAAGCGCGTTACCGAAGAAGGCGGCTACGACAAGGTTTCAGACACCAAGGGCAACAAGCTTGCCTGGCGTCGTCTGGCCGGCGAGTTCCTCCCTGGCAGCGCCAACCTGACCACCCAAGCCTTCTTGGTAAAGACAGCCTACTACAAGAACCTCGCGTATGTACGCCAGACACCGCATGCTGCTGCCTCCCGGCGCCTAACTTTTGCTGCAGAGCGTACGAGATATCCACCGTCCACAAGCGTGACCTGCCGCCGAAGGAGATCCTCGAAGAGGTCTCTGCCAAGGGAGGTGATTTATTGACGCGCACCGTAGAGAACTACTTCCGCCCGGCAAGCAGAGAGACCGAGCGCTTGCGCGGCGACGACGATTCAGAAGAGTCCGAGGGCGAAGGCGAAAGCAAAACACCACGCGACAAGATGGATGTTGACGATCCAGGAAGCTTGGGCCGGCGCTGTGGGTGACCCTTGCGCGCGCGCGCAGTATAAATGTCCTCTGCTAATTCCACACAGCCCTTCGTCACGCTCCGCCGCAGCGCGTGTTATTTCAACCAGAGATGTCGCGTCGAGAAACCCGTCAGTCTACGGGACACCTGAATTCCCCCAGCCCAACGGTGTCTACGGCACGAGCGGCGCCGCCATGACCATCGCCAATTATGAACCGCGCACCAATGTGCCCTCTACTATGAAGCCTGTCAATACCCCGTCGAACAATCCCGAATACTTCAATCAGCTGAAGCGAAAGTATATCGTGAACAGGAAGAACAGGCCTGTTCCGTTGAAAGGCATGATGCTTCCCGGAACAGGCTTTCCAGGTCCCAACATATATATACGTGCCCTGCACGCACTGCGTTCAAAGGAGCCCGAAGAGGAAGCCTATGCGCTGCACCACCTGGTGAAGATCTCTCATGAACGCGGCGATAAATACAGGTTCGATCAGTTTCCAGGTCTGGCCGAGGCCCTCATTGAAAAGGTGATCCAGGCTGCGTCTTTGTACTATGATGTGCAATACGAAATATCTTACGTCGAAGACGAATTTGATCAGCACAACATCCTCAACGGTCTGAGTGGCACCCCGAACCTCCTGCAGCGCATGAAAACGCTGCAGAAACTAGACAGGCGTGATGACCTTTTGCCAGAGGAAGACGCCAAGACTCTTAATATGATCAACGAAGCAGCTCTCATCTTGCGAAACATGGTCATGCTCCAGGAAAACGCCTATCTGGTTTCAACGATACCAGTCACGAAAGATCTTATTGTCATTCTTCTAAATCTCCCCAAGCTTCCCTCTTCTAATGAGTTGCGACACTACGGTCTGGAGATTGCGCAAGAAACCACACGATTTTGGTACTTGGATGCCAAGAGCGCCTTGTACAAATCGCTACTCGCTCAAATCGATTGCGAAGATCGTGGCAACATAATCACTTCTTTGAGAGCCTTGGGTAGATTCGGACTAAACCTCGAAATCACTAGCCAGCTTACCGATATCCCAACAAATATTCTCAAATCTATATGCGACTGGCTGTTGGTCGAGGACGAGGAGCTTCGGGTTGCGTGTCTCGATTTTCTCTACCTCTTCACTGGTTTTGTAGACAATGTCCGCATTCTTGTTGATGAGATAGAGGTTGAAGTTTTAGTGAACCAACTCGTCCGCCTCCTTCAATTCGGTGCTCAAACGTTCGAGGAGCGTCGCACTGCACCAAAGTCGTCAAAACCATCTACACAAGTGGAAGACACGCCTAAGCTTTCTTCTGGCATCATAGAAACGCTGGTACCTCTCGACGAACCAGAGCGTAGCTCACAGTGGCTCCGAACATGCTACGAAGAAGATCCGACAGGCGAGATTACCCAGATACAGCTATGGACTGCGTACAACGCAGCTTTTTCAGAGACTGTTGCGAAAGATCCCGCTTACAAACCATTGATGCCGGCTAAGGACTTCATCACGAACGTGTCCGCAACTTTTGTGGGCGCTCAAGCGCAGGTCATTACGACAACCTCTCCACCGAAATATACGATCAAGGGAATCCGGCCTCGCTCCGTACCCCTTGATCCCACTACCAAGAAACCATATCTACGGTGCTGCTGGCATCCACCGAGCCTACTTAATGGCATCGCGGATAGCAAGCACTCAACAGCCAAGAACGAGTGCGGCGAGTACACTTCGGGCGTCAAAGCTATGTGGGAACATGTGGTTTCTTCACATCTTAATGTTCCCCGAGATGAGTCCGGAAAGTGGTTGTTGGAGCAGAAGCCGGATATTGACATGGAGAACGGTGATGCTGTCAGTGCTACCAAGCCAACCAAATACTTCTGCCACTGGGGAGGATGCACGCATTTCGGCCCCGAAGGTACAGATTCGGCATACGAAGCTGGCCAACACATCAAGACCCATCTTCCTGACACCAGTCTCTTGCATGCTATACATGCCAAACACAACAGAACACTGTCAAATTCCACACCACTCACGACATCTGGTCAAGTCCGCCACGACAATTTCCAACCGCAGTTTAGCCAGCCTGTGGGTTTGGGCAGCTTGGGCATGGGTGCGCGGTACAATGACAAGTTCGGGCTTGGTGACCGATCTGCCCCGGCGGCTCAAGTGTCTGCTCAGACATCTGCGCCCAACTTCCGATACTACAACACAACAACAGATGAGGCCAATGACCCCTCTGGTATCCCGCTGTCCGCCATTCTCGTGCTTCGAAATCTTGCGCGCCAGCTTGGAAAGCTCCCGCCACCCTCGTCCGTGCATGAAATTCCGGATTCACCAACCCACAAACGGACATTCAGCGAATCGAGCCCAGATCATAGACGCACGACGGGCGGAAAGAAACCAAGATTAAGTGATGCCGCGAAGGAGAACAGGGATCGCGACATGGTGCGAGATGAGCAGGATGACCAAGAAGCCAGGGCGGCAGGGTGGGTACCGAGAGTCTTTGCACCTGTCAAAGAGCAGCTTAGTTTTGTGATGGCACACAATCTGACGTTGAGAAACTACATGGGACCGTTGTTCAAGGCGATTGCCGAGGGCGGAGTCAAGAGGGTCAGCAGTCATGCCTAAGGCATTATGAAATGAGAAGAGATTGGCGTTTCGGGACTCGATTCTTCCTGGTGAGCGGCATAGTTGAGCTGGCGTTCTCGCGGGTGCGAAATGCGGCTTGGCTGGATGGATGGTTACTTTTCTCTCTTCGGGCGTGGTGTTGGGGGTTCAAGTCAAGGTCGCGAGCATCTGCGACTGCATCGAGACTTGAGACGAGTCTGATAGATTAAGAGCCAATTATAGTTTGTGTCAAACGACTTCTAACTTTAGCACCGTGTCGTGCGGCTGATCTGCGTCCTTGTTCCTGATGTTCCTAATGTTCCTGAAACCATTTCGATACGCGATATCGCATGATGGCTGGACCCACTCGTTTCCACACCACGACCTTCCACCCACTGGGATGATGTGTCAACACGTCAGGTTCGCTCGGGACGTCGAAGCGGCATCGCTAGCAGGCCGAGCTAGTAACCCAACTTGTTCGAGAATGCTACCGTTGGAAACTGGCGTCGGCACGGGAGCCGCGTCCCGATTATACCAAACAGGACGTGTCGCGTGAAGCGTAATATGGCTTTCTCCACGATGTTCTAGGCGCGAATCTTGGGTATACTAAAGCGTGGTGCTGCGCTGGTCTTTCGACGGCGGAGCAACAGGTCTTTCAATCTGCTACGTTCGTCAGCGCTCAATACATACGTTCCTTTCTGTCTTGCGGAGCTGGCCTTCATTCCTTTCTAAAGTCCCCCTTCAATCTCTTTTTCACTTTCCATCGTACATACTCGTGGCTAGACTAGTTGCCTAGACTAGACACTATGAAGGTCGCCTTGACACTCCTTGCTACTTCTGCGCTTGCGCAGGGCTTCGCCATCGGGTTCAAGCTGCCCAAGGATGAGGTCCCGAAGCGAGAGCTCTCGTTTGTGATGGCTTCTGCTACGGATGCGGCGGGTGGTCTTCCCACGCCCGCTACCGGGGTGACTGCTGCGCCGTAAGATTGCCATTCCGTATATACATATACACATGTATATGTGTATACCAGAACAGGATCTAACTGACATCAATAGCCCCGGACTCTCCACCGGTGCTCCCCCGCCGCTCCTCCAGCAGATGGATCCGCCCCTCCACCACCTGCTTCTCCCCCGACTGCCTGTGCAGCCGCAGCTCCACCGCCTCCTCCACCCAGCGGCTCTGGGGCTCCCCCTCCACCCCTTCGCCACCGAGCGGAGCTCCTCCTGCTCCCCCGTACGTCTCTCATACCTCATCTCTTCTTGATATATGCCACTCAGAGGGAACAACATCACTAACAAGCAACCACAGATCCGGCGCCCCTACTCCCCCGCCGCACCCGTAGGCAAAGGCAACGACATCGCACCCCTCCCCCTGGAAACGGAACAGCACCTCCTCCCCCGCCTCCCCTGGAAATGGAACGGCACCTCCGCCTCCACCAGCGGCGCCTCCTGCTGCGGTTAACTGTGCGGCTCCGGTATGTTTCTCCTTCCTCATTTCATCATCTATATCATCTATATCATACATACGATCATAACTTAGCCAAAACGATATACATACACATATATACAGATCACTAACACACCCCAGCCCCCACCCCCCGCCGCCGCAAACGGCACCGCGCCCCCACCCGAGGCCAAGGGCAAGGGAAAGGCTAAAGGTACTGGTTTGACCGCTGCCGCCGCCGCCGCTACACCTCCTGCCCCCGGTGCAAAGGGAAAGGCTAAAGGTACTGGCGTGACCGCTGCCGCCGCCGCTGCTACGCCTCCTGCGCCTGAGGCCAAGGGCAAGGGCAAGGGAACTGGTGCTGCTGCTGCAACTGGTGCTGCGGCTGCGGCGCCTGATGCAAAGGGCAAGGCGAAGGGAACTGCTGCTCCTCCTCCACCGGCTGCTGCGAGCGGTGCTACTCCTCCTCCGCCACCTGCTGCTGCCAGCGGCGCTACTCCTCCTCCTCCACCTGCTGCCAGCGGCGCTGCGCCTGCGGCTCCTTCGGCTGCAGCTCAGGGCCTTGGTAACGCTAGGAGGGCTGCTTTCTGGTCTTGAGTTCGGGAGGTGTTTTGAAGGGGTGATGATGGGATGAAAGGTATCAGATAACCAGGACACATTCACTTGTTGCTCTTGGGGATCGGGTAGTAAAAGTACACGCGCCTCGACTGGGAGCGAGGCTTTTCTTTTGTTTATTTAAATGGGCAGAGCCGCTAGATTGCGCAGTTGACATGCAGCATCCCCAAATGAAGAACAAGTTTCTTGGGAGATTATGGGTTTCAGAGTTTTGCCATGACTGTGATGTCCAACTCTACATACTTTAACAACAGGATCGCGTCGCTTCGTCCCAAACATGCAATTCACCCTCCCTTCTCCCATTTTCCCAATCCGGTAATTTTCCCCTGCCGTCGATCGCAGGGGTGAAAGTCAATCCAACCCGATGACTAACGCCCCTCACCTCGCTCGCCCGCTCTACCCACCATCGGCGAACTTTCCGCCCGACGTGCCTACCCCGCCACCAAAAAGTTTCCCACCCCACCATCGCCTTTCACGCATCCCACCCTGCACCACCGAATAAAAAATCAAGAAAAATTAAAAAAGACAAACAATGGCAGATCACGCCCCGACGTCCGCGCCCGTCCTGTCTACGCCAGACACTCATATTTTCGAGGACCCGACGCCGACCGTGGATGTTGCGAGCTTGCCCAGGCTGAGCGAGGAGCAGGTGGCGCTCACGTATGAGATTGGGAGGACGGTGAGGGAGATTAGGGAGGGGAGGTGGAAGAGGATTGCGTTGCAGTTTCCGGATCGGATGTTGGTGGATGCGCCGAGGGTGTTTGAGGGGTTGGCCAAGGGATTGAAGGCGGAGAGGGAGAAGCAGGATGCGTTTGTGAAGGGCGATGTTAATGGCGACCTTGCTGGAGGGGATGTCGCGGAAAAGTTGGAGGGTATGAAGATCGGAGAGGATAAAGGAGAGGAGGAGGAAGAGAGGTTGTTCATCCTGGCCGACACGTCGTATGGCGCGTGCTGCGTCGACGAGGTTGCTGCCGAGCACGTTGACGCCGATGTCGTCGTGCACTATGGCCGCTCTTGTCTCTCGCCCCCGTCGAGGTTACCAGTCGTATACGTATTCACCGAGCGGGAACTCGATCTCAGCCCAGTCATCACGACATTCACGCAAACGTACCCTGAAAAAGACCAGAAAATCATCCTAATGGCCGACATCCCCTACTCCCACCACATCCCCGTTCTCCACGCCCGCCTCCAAGATCAAGGCTACACCAACCTCTTCTCCACAAAAGTCATCCACAACCCTAGCAGTCTCCTCCCAAACCGCACCATCCCCCCTGAAGCCGAATCCTCCAAGGACGCCCTCCGCGACCACCACCTCTTCCACATCTCCGACCCCCCACCTTCCCTCCTCCTCACGCTCTCCTCCCGCGTCGCCTCAACGCACATCTACCCCACCGACACGCCCTCCCCCACCGCAACCCTCGCCTCCACCTCGATGGCCCTCCGCCGCCGCTACGCCCTCCTCACCTCCCTATCCTCCGCCTCCGTCTTCGGCATTCTCATCAACACGCTCAGCGTAAAGAACTACATGCACATCCTCGCGCACGTGCAGAAGCAAATCGCAGCCGCCGGCAAAAAAGCCTACACCTTCGTCGTCGGCAAGGTGAACGCCGCCAAGGTGGCCAACTTCAGCGAGGTCGGCGGGTGGGTCGTCATCGGGTGCTGGGAGAGCAGCCTGATCGAGAGCAAGGACTTCTGGAAACCGTTGATTACGCCGTTTGAGCTGGGGATTGCGCTGCAGAGCGATGAGAGCAGGGTGTGGACCGGGGAGTGGGAGGCGGACTTCCAGAATGTGCTGGATGGGGAGAAAGAGCAGCAGGGATCGAGTGCTAGTGGAGGTGGTGAAAAGCAGCCCGGCAATGTCGAGACGCAAGACACCGCACCAGAAAATGCAGACGCAGAGTACGACTCCGAAGAGGAATCCGCACCCCGGAATTCGACCTGCGCACTGGGCGCTACGTCTCCCACTCCCGACCGATGCGCACCACCGCGCCCAAGATTTCCTCCCAATCACGCGCTGATGGGGAAGCCGGAGCTGGAGAAGGAACGTCTGTGCCGGCAAGCACGGCGCTGACGAGGCGCGCGAATGGCGACTTGGCGCAGATAGGCGGCGTGGTGTCGCCCGGTGCGGAGTATCTGCGGGAGAAGAGGACGTGGCAGGGGTTGGGGAGCGATTACAAGGAGGAGGAGGATAAGGGGGCGAGTGGACATGCGGCGAAGATGGAGGAGGGGAGGAGTGGGATTGCGAGGGGTTATGTGGTTGGAGAGGAAGATAGGGTGCATTAATTGAATGAAAAAGGGGGTTGTAGAAGTAGATAGCGGATTAAAATAAATAAAGTTGCGAATTGTAGTTTTCTCAACTCCTTATTCTGTAAAATAAGACGGGCTAAATGAGATATTACTTTCCACCCGTTAATGATTACATACAAAAATTCCCTCGGCGATTTGGGACAGGTTGGCTGCCTACATACGTCTTATTGCTTTTTGGCTACGTGGGTGACACAAGCTTTTTCGTATCAAGCGACTACCTTGTTAGGTGATAATTTGTGATGTCTGAAAGATAACTATCACATATTGTACCGAGACTTGTATAAATTACTTTCATGTTACGCAAACTGCACCACGGATCGCACATTCTAGGGTAACTCGATGCGCTGCACGCCCGCGATTGCGAATATTATACAATAAAGCGGGAGGGTAGTGCTATAAAATGCGGTTAGTGGAGGGCGAGGAGTGCTATTACTAGGTGTCTTAACAATATACGGGCTGGAAGAGAGGCATACAACGAAAATGGGTCGTGTGGAGGTTCAGCCCACCAACGTCGCGGAAGATTTGGATGATTTCTTGGTTCCAGAGATGGCGGTGTGTATTATTGCATTCGCGATCGATCGAATTACGGTGAGAATACAAGACTCTAGCTTGGAGAACACGCAGACTCGGAGTAATCTCTGACCGACGACTTAATTGAGTGTTGCTTCCTGATATGCTTGAGTGTTACCGGAAAAAATGCGGAACGTTATGAGAGAGGGTGAATATTGTGACGCATGAGGATTTTTCTCAGGTGACCTTAAATCTAATTAATCAGGGAACAGGAAGAAGATACAGTAGTTTGAAAGCGTCTAATATCCCACAAAAAGTTTCAACATTCTAGACAAAGTCCCTCAGTTCGAATTATTCGAACATGCAAGGGCTGCGCCACATAGACTGTGCCGCGGACCATCATCTGTACGCTGTGCCGCAGACATACTCTACAAATAATCGTGTCTGCCGAGGCAATTTGTTAACCTACCTACCAAACATTCTCATCGTAATTCTCTTGTGCTCTTTTATTCGAAACACATACTTGGTCAAAATGACCTTCACGAATGTCGTTCTCGAAGTTTCCAAATTCCTATTCGCCGGGCTCGTACTGAGGGTATGCGTACATCTCTCTACAATGTTTGACGAAACTGATCTGTTAGTGTATACTTGTGTATACCTATCGTCTCTTATTTCATCCTTTACACTCTTACCCGGGTCCTTTCTTGGCAAAGCTCACAGATTGGTATGGCGCATACCACGCTTTCGAGCGACAATTGCACATAACAACATACCAAGACCATCAGAAATGGGGTAAAGCTGTTCCAAAAACATACTCTCGCTTATGTAACATTGTCTGATCAACTCATTTTCAGGCTCTGTTGTAAGAAACGGACCGAACAAATTGGTATTCAACAGTGTACAAGCCGCCCAAGGTACTACGATACAACGGAGCTTAATATTGCACACCAACTGACCTGAAAGAAATTTACCATAATGAACGTCTAGTGAAATCGCGTGCATATCTTGTTACGCAAGCCTCCCCAACCGTCTACAATTTGTTCAACGTTGTCGATAAGGGCCTTCATCGAACAAGAAGACGTATTGTTGCTCAAGGAATGAACGATCGGGCAGTTCGTAATTTCGAGCCGATCTTGAAACAGCAAGTTGCCATCTTCATAGAGCAGCTCAAGTCAGCTTCCTTGAGAAACGAACCCACCGACATGAGCGAACAGTGCAAGCTTCTTACTCTCGATGTCAGTGGGGAGTTGGGATTTGGTCGTAGCTTTGACCTCCAGACCAGCTCCAAGCATCACTGGATGCCACAAGCACTCACACTTTCAAACTGGCGTATCAACGTATACATTCAATTCCCTGAAATCAAGTATAGCGGCTGGGAAACTCTACTCCTTCCCGTACTATTGCCCAGGGTTCGTAGGTTTCATAGAATGGTCAGCGGCATGATCAAGGCACGCTTAGGACAAGAGAAACATGCAAGGCCTGACCTTTTCTCCAACATATCAGAATATAAGGACCCTGAAACCGGTGCCGGCTTGAGACACATGGACCTATGGTCAGAGTCGACGTTTCTGATTCCTGCAGGTATGATTCTGTACTTCCGCTACCTCTCAATCACAGTATTAACATTCATCAGGTGGTGACACAGTCGCCTCCTTGCTTGCCGGTACCTTCTTCTACCTTTCTCGATACCCGTTGGTACATAAACGACTCACCGAAGAAATTCGCAGCACCTTCACCCATCCCGACGACATAGGTCACGGCCCCAAGCTCGCATCATGTACTTATTTGCGTGCTTGTCTTGACGAAACTCTGCGCATCAGTCCTCCTACCAACGTAACTCTCTGGCGCGATGCTCCGCACGACGTCAACACGAATCCGCTCATCATCGATGGACACTTGATTCCACCAGGGACTCGTATCGGTGTCGATATCTACGCAATTCATCACAACAAGGAATACTTTGCTTCACCTTTCACCTACAGGCCTGAGCGATGGCTACCGGCAGAGAGCGGATTAAGTGCGGAGGAGACGAAGCTCATGCATAGCGCATTCATGCCTTTTTCAAGGGGCGCAAGGAACTGTGCTGGTATAGCGGTGGCGTACACGGAGGCTAGCATAGTAGTTGCCGAGACTCTGTGGAGGTTCGACTTTGAGAAATCGAAGGACGACATCGCCAGTGCGGAAAAGGAGAGAGAGTTTGTTTTCCGGATGGAGGACATTGCTGGTTCGAAACATAGTGGGCCGTTGTTGGTCTTTCGGGAAAGGGGGTAAAAGAGTGAGGGTGAAAGTACTGTTTTCGGGAATTGACTCTGGTGTTTTCGAGATGCGCAGGAGCAGGATGCTTTCCATATTCACACATTTTATTATTCATGCTGCAGTTCAAGATTGTGAAACGATATTTGCGACAACTAGCTCAATGTGACCTGTACAAGTGACTCGAACCGCTTCCCGAATCTCAACTACCAGATATAAGGTCGGTCCGAGGGAACTCAATGGCGTGATACTATGTAAAATTAAATGTCTCGGCCGACTTCCAACTAGACTTGCGACGAACGAAGCCGTCTAAAACGTAACTTGTGAATAAATTTAAGCACCATTTACACGAGTCTCACCGGTGCTGCGTAGCCGTCGTAACCGCAAAAATCATCATCCCCATCCCATCCATCCCCTTCACCCATCTCTCCACTCTCTTCGAATCCTTCTCCCCAGTCGTCGGCCAAAACTCATGTAGCTTCAGCCCACCACCCTCCCACTCCGCCACATAAACATCGTACAGCCTCCTCCAGTCAGCCTCGCTTTTCGCCCGCCATAGTTTCTCACCGCACGGAGCTGTTAGATCCGAGAGCTCGTCGCCTAGGATGCACGATACGTTTGAGAACGCGTTGACTACATCGTCTAGCATGTACATGGCGAAGAGAGAGCGGCGTTTTGCTTCTGCAAGGGCCCAAGCGCGCCATGATAGATTACTGGGGCGGTTGTGGGAGGTGGGGTGTTCGCAGGGGTGAACAAGGCCTGTGAGGGCGATGGTATGGGCGAAGTCTTGGAGGTCGACTAGGAAATATTTAGATGTTGAACAAAGTGTGGGATGGTGGATACAAAAAACGATGGGAGAGGGAGGAGAGGTAAGGAGAGCAAAAAAATGACTTACGCATGATCGACTGCGACACTACCGGCTCCGCCCCCGGATCCATCAACAACGTAACATACATCACGTACGCCTGGAACGCAGCCAGCAATTCAAATTGACCCCATTCGTTTCTCTTAGCCCCTCCATTAGCTCCAAAGCATCTTTTTCAAGTACGGAAAAAAATACATACCTTCGCAAACAACCTCTCCATCTCCCTCACCGTAGTATCTCTCACAATCTCCCTCGCACCCCCTCCTGCCCCTCCCACATCCTAGCAATGCAAACACAATTCGCAAGCGCTTCTGGCAACTTCCCATCCTCCATCTGAAGACCGTGAACGATCGCAGGCAAGTCCCCCTCGCAGAGCAAGCGAGGGTAGGACTTCAAGACACCGTAGATGAAGATCGCTGTTCCGCGGCTGAGATCCTTGGGTTGTTGGTCTGGACGCGGGACCCAGCCTTCTAGCCAGCGGTCGCGGACCCTTTGCGCGTCGACAGTACAGATGAGATGTATATCAGGTTCGGAAAGGGTGGTGGGATGTTGGAATATAGTTGTGCTATCTGGCTGATTAGGCTGGTCCGACGGTGATACAAATATGGGAGTAGGGGTGGGAAACAGTGAGGTCGGAATCCTGGATGGGGAAGCAGATAGTGCGGTAGAGGTGCCGGGTACGGCTTCGCTGGATACCGAGCCTGTGTTCAGAGTGAAAGCTTCGGCGGTTGTTTCTCGTAATGGTTCGTCTGAGGCTGCGCCAGCGTAGTCGCAATTGATAGAACGACGGGCCTATATGTGGTGAGTCGGTGATATTTGGCTATCCAAGTATTGGAGAAAGGAGGTAATATGGTAATACATATGATGCTTTGACATGCGATATCAAGATCTTCGGAAAGAACGTACACATCGTGAGCAAATCGGTCTCTTGTGATCACATCGCACTTTTGCCTCGAAGCACTGCCGACACGCCTTTCGCCGCGGCGGGGGATTCGTGACAGCATATAGCCATAGCGAAGACTCGCCCCCGTCGTCCTGACGCGCTCTTTTCGGGGGCATCGGGTTGTATTTCTGGAGCAGCAGTTGGGAAATGCTTAATATTTTCTTCTCATTGGACACGTGAAGGCATATTTCCGTTCATACTAGCCGAGAATATTTCTTTTTGTTATGCTATTGTTCAGATGCTTGGGTAGATGAAGCTGGGTGATCGGCGGATGTGCCTGCACCAGTGTGGTGGGGTTCGTCGGAAGCTACGCTAGCCGCAGCTAATGAAGTGGGGGGCAGGTACGGCTGCACTGTCGTCTTGCTTCGGTTGGGCGTACGCAGCTGGTTTGAGACATTCATTGATCCTGCTTCCATTAATCAATTTGTGCTGTGTATTGTCTTTTTTCTTCAAAACACCCTAGGCATTTTAGAAGGCTGCTTACCTATGAGACTGATTATGGGTTTCCTTTGGAACATCAGATACTTAAGATAAAGGAGTTTGGATAGAAGAAAAGACGGATCATGCCAGGAGCATCATATCATAAGTCTTCATACCACATCTATCCCCCCCATCTCCCTCCAATGCATTGTCGAAGGCTAATTACCTGCAGAACTGATTGCATGTCTACTCCTCCATGCCATAACACTCTCAACGCAAAAGGTAGCCTAATAAAAGAGTTAACCCACAACCATAAATTTATATTTTAGTTCTACCACCCTCTGCCCCCTTCCCCTCTCTCTAAAACACCATCGCCCCCCGTCCACAATGATATCCGTCCCATTAATATACCTCCCCGCCTCACTCACCAACAACACCAACGCCCCCGTCAACTCCCACGGGTCCCCCATCCTCCCCATCGGATTCCTCGAATTCCACGTATCCCTCGCCCTCTTCAACCCCTCCCCCTCATTCAAAATCGTATCCATGTACCCAGGACTCACCGCATTGACCCTAATCCCCCACGCGGCCCACTCCGCCGCCAAGCTCTTCGTCAAGCTCAGCACCGCCGTCTTCGAACTGTTATACGCCGCCTGCGGCTGCGGGAAATTCGTATGGTGCGCGGATATCGACGCGGTGAAGACGACAGAGCCGCCGGTGCCCTGGTCGCGGACCTGGCGCGCGAACGCCTGGGCGCACAGGAAGGATCCCGTGAGGTTGATGTCGTGGGTGCGGCGCCAATCGGAGGGCTTCATGTCGATGGCGGGGGTGCAGCCGACGACGCCGGCGAAGCAGAGGAGGGTGGAGACGGAGCCGAGGACTTTGAGGGTGTCGGTTAGGGCGGTGGCGATTTGGGCGGCGTCGCGGACGTCGACGGCGAGGGTGGTTATCTTGCGGTCCGGGAACTTTTGGTGCAGCGCTTTGATGGCTGGGAAGGATTGCTCTGGGTTGAGGTCCCAGAGGGCGAGGCCCGAGGCGCCGTGTTCGAGGAGGGCGGTTGCGGCTTCGAGGGCGAGGGCGCCGGCACCGCCGGTGACTGGGGGTGTTAGTGAGAGGCCTTGGTTTCTTCTTGTTGTTTCTTGGTATGCTATATTGCAGGGAGTTGGAGTGGATGGTACATACCGATTGCGTTTCCTGTGACCGAGAATCGATGTGCAGCTCTCTGTGCCGCAGTGAGGCCGTCTGGCGGTAATCTCGGAGCCGTAAGTGGATTATCCGCCGTAGAAAGCGTCATCTCAGGCAATTGCCTTGACGTCAAGGACTCTCTGCTTTCCGGGTTGTCTGCCATATTGGATGCGAAATGTACTTTTAGATCGGAAGCAATTGAAGCAACTCGTAACAATCGCAGTGCAGAAAGTTCAAATTTTTGAAAATAGAAATGCTTTTTTCTTTTCAATGGCAAAAAGATTCGATATGTGAATTCTATGGGCTTTCGCTGGAGCTCTTATAGTTCCAAGCTTGAGCTTACGAGGTGACCCCGCTCCCACTACACGCGTTACGCGTGTGCCGGGGTAGGCAAGTGTACCGAGTATATCTTTCGGAAGGTATGCCGAGTGGGTCGTGCATGATCTCATAGGTGCGGAGGGGGTCGCCCTTTCCGTCCTCCCATAATGCTTGATATTGCATAATGATCTGTTGGAAGGAAATTATAATTGATCATCGTGCATACTAAATGGAGACCTACGTGCAAAATAAATTTATATATTGCACGGCATTGAGCAAAGATCTATTGAATATGATGCAGTCCTAACTAGATGGATATATACGTCTAATGCATTGAACATATACAAGAAGTTGACTCTCAAACCTCATAAGATCACGAACTTCTCAACTTTTCGGTGTCGCGGAGGCAGCTGCTACGGGAGCCTCTCTCGAAGAATTTTGAGGACGACCTCCTCTTCCACCACCACGTCCGCCTCTTTGACCCTTTCCTCGAGACTTGCCCTTATCTACACCATCCTGTTTTGGCTGGAATGTAGTAGTCGATGCCTCCGTGGCGATGGATGCCTGATTTGCAGCCTTGTTAGGTCTCACACGATCCGTTCCTTCTCCCTCTTTCTTGTCCTTGGCTTTGCTCTTCGGCTTGCCACCTCTGCCCTTACCACGGCCTCTGCTCGCCTTGGCTGCCCTTTCTTCAGCACGCTTCCTCTGCTCCTCCTCTTGTATCACTCGTTTGCTCTCCTGGTCCCACCATGCCTGGAATTCTTGTTCTTGTTGAATTTCCTGCAGACTACGCTTCGCCGCAGCGTCGCGAACATAGTCCTTCTCAGCTTGCTGCAAGGAAAGGATTTCATGCATAGTCATGTGCTGGCTTGGCGAAGTTGGCGAATGGGTAGGCAGAGGGATGTGACGCACAGACTGCGGCGTGGGTATTGGCGTTGTTGAGACTGCCATTCCTTTGCCTGATGGATCGGCCGCAGTGTAAGTAAGTTTCTGTGACGATGAGGTCTGTGCAGGGTAAGACTGGGATGTTTGACGGCCCTTCTCTTGTTCTTTCTTCTTAGACTTCGAATTGGCCACCGTCTGGCGCATCGTCAATTGGGGTGTGCTTGAAGTACGAGCAGCTTCGGGTGGTGGAGAGATTGGAGCAGACACAACATTCTCACTAGGTGTTCTCTGGGACGAGGCTCTGGCTTGCCACGGCGATACCGTGGGTGGGGCGGGTTGCGCTCTTTCGCTGATTGATTGTCCAAGTTGGTGTGCTTGCTGGATACGCTTTCGTTCCTTTTGAGACATCTTTGTATGGGACGAGCCCGGGGTCTTTCTTTCCTTATCTTGCTGGGATAGACCAAGAGTCAAGTTGGAGGGCGTACTTCCAGAGGCTTGTGCCATGATGTCTTTGAGATCCAGCTTAGCCGCCGCCAGAGGTGCAGGGCCCCAAGGCCGCCCTGGTGTTCTCTCTGGCGTAGAATGAGAAGGCTTTGGACCCTTCATCGCATGCGCTGGGTATGAGTCGGTCGATGCCCCAAGTGGCGAATGTACATCTTTTCGGGTTGCCACACCCCAAGGTCCTTCTGTAAATTCAACTGCATCGATAGCATCGCGTTCGGCTACTACCGGTGTAAACTGTGGCTGACGAATTGAATCAGATTCGTCCTGGTCATCATCGCCGTCAGACATCTCGAACATGAGATCGGTCGCAGAGCTTTTCGCTTTTAGCGCTGGGGTTCCGGCTGGGCTCTCGACTTCGTGCTTTCCTTCCCGAGATGCTCTTCGTCGGTTTCGTTGTCGCAAGGGAGAAACAGAAAGCTCTTCTAGACTCTGGGCGCGGAAAGATGTAGATATAG
This sequence comes from Pseudopithomyces maydicus, assembly GCA_026873275.1. Classification (NCBI taxonomy): domain Eukaryota; kingdom Fungi; phylum Ascomycota; class Dothideomycetes; order Pleosporales; family Didymosphaeriaceae; genus Pseudopithomyces; species Pseudopithomyces maydicus. The sequence goes on along the minus strand of JANTUC010000003.1, from coordinate 2,727,189 downwards.
ACCCGTCGCCCTCGGAGAATTTATTGGAAAGGACGATAGCGTCGACTTTGGCACGTTTGCTGCGCTCAATCCTCTCAGCAAGCTCTGGATACTTGTCGAACAAAAGCGCTTCTGCTCGGCCACTTCTCGCGAATGGAAGGTAGGCTAGTTGGTTTTCGCGCACTATGTGATCGAGTTCGGATAGAAGGTCCTCATCCAGTTCGTCAAGAGAACTAAAGACAATTAGAATGTTAATTTTTTTATGCAAGTACGAACTCACCCATTTTGCATTACAGCTTCCATGCTCAAGCAGACATATTCCAGTGCTGCATCTTTGAACTCCGCCACTGAGCTAGGCGCGACAGCCGCCAGCAGCGAGCAGACATTTCGAGCATTGACTGTGACTTCGTTAGTTTAAATTCATATGTAAACATGATAGATACTAACCATAACGTCCAATTAGCTTTTGGCATATTTGTGACAATCGATCTAACATCAACTCGTTCGCAACAGACATAACATCCATTACATGATCCAAAAGCTCATCCAAGGCGAGGAGATCGTTCAAATCTTCGCTTACAACGTCGTCGAAAAGCTCCTCGCCAGCATCAGTATACAAGTGGTTGACGACTAGTTCGAATAAATGCGTTTCCACATGGGTCAGATCTACTCGCACTAAATCTGAATCTTCTGTGCGCCTGCTCGAGAGCCACTGGCCCCCAGCACGACCTCGGAACAACCCTTCGAAGAAAGGGCATCGTTGACAGAGAATGTCAGAATGAAGCGTCATTTCGCCATCTGCTAGTTCAACAATCATATCACCACTGTCGAAGAATTCCATATCTTTGACGGCTAATGTCATATCGAAGTTCAGGGATCTTCTTGGGGCGACCCATTGCCGGACAGCTGGTTCGAGCTGTCTCATGTCCAATTTGGATGCTAATTTCATGAGCTCAGTACGCACCGTTCGATATCTGAATGCCATGGTGGGATAGTTTCGTGTGACGTTCCAGAAATCAACGAGGGTATCGGTGTATGCGTAAAGGACCAGGTCGAAGAGAGTAAGAAAATCCAATCCTTGGAAGAGTACCACTGTCTTGCCATCCACGTCCCGAATTTCTAACAGCTCAGCGATATCGAAATCAGCGCCATCGCGAGCCCGGAAACTGGCCATTGCTTCCCGGAATACGTGGCTACGGCTGGCCATAATGAACTCATGAACCGGAATGCGAATGTCCGAAAGCGTCGTACCGAATTGGATGTCGTACGTGTTCTCCGAAGAAGGTAGCGTACGCTCCAAAATTTCTATCACCTCTTTTTCAAGATCTTTAGATTGCAGTACTCGTTTCCGCAGGGATTGAGCTTCAGAAGGACGCTGCCAGAACCTTGGAAGAGGGTTCTCATCATCTGAATCCTCTTCGTAATTAGACAAATCGTAGAATGGAAGTAGAGGAGCTAAATCTTTCCAAAGAGTAGGCTCGTCTACTCCAATCTGAGTCCGCGTTACATCGCAATCTTTACGGATCGCGGCATAAGCGCCGAAAGCAGAGGCTCGCACCGCTGTGACTCGCGTTAGACCCGGGACTCGCTGAAATTTGTAATCTTTTGACTTTTGTTCGGTTACACCAATGCTTGTGTTTTTGATGGTTGCTCGCTTAGTACGTCTCCATACACTACCAGCTTCGGTAGTCAAGATGACTGACCCATCTTGATCTACATCTACATCTCTTGCAGCCATATGGCCATGTTTCGCAGACCAAATGCGTTGTGGCGGCAAAAAGGCACCCCTTATCTGCTTCGGATTGGTTGTGGATTTGTTCGCATCTTGGCCACCTTCAGTACGCCGGCTGATGGCAACAGTGAAAACCTCGCCAGAACTCGTCAAAGCACAAATTGTGTCGCCTCCAGAAACGATCTTCTTGACTTTGTTCGGAGTAACGTCATATTTGGTTGTGAGCCAGCTCTCTTTCAAGAAGCTGTTGTCAAAACCATCAAGAGGAAAGTTCAGCCGTGTGTACCCATAGTTTGCAAATACCCACACTTCACGATTTTCCAGAAGACAGATAGTGGCGCCATCTATAGCGGATACTGAACTGATGGAAGAAGAAAACAACGATGCAGCTATCTTCCGTGGCACGATCTGCATTTCTAAGGATCGTGCATCGGAATCAACAATGCCGAGTTGCCCTTCGTTCTTGCCAAATGTATAGAGGGACGTCGATGTATGTGCGACCGAGTGGATTCGAGATGCCGCGATACCAATAATGGCATCCCGTTTGAATGGTCCAAAGATCTGCCTTGGAATTGTTGAAATGGGGTCGTCGTCTTTGACGGCAGGTTTTGGCAGAGAATAGCCGAGCTGGCCGTAAGCGTTATTACCCCACGAGAAGATTTCTCCCTCGTCGGTGATGGCTAGCGTGTGGTTTTGTCCTAAAGCAACTGCAGCAATTCTTTTCTTGCCCAGACCGCCGCTCTCAATGCAGGTGAATTGATAACGTGTGGTTTCCGTTCCAGTACCCAGTCGTCCACCAGGACCATGGCCGCATACATAGAGATTCGACACCGGATCGGTCGTCAGAACCGCTGTGTGCAATTTGGACATTTGTACGTCCTGGATAACAATTGGAGTGTTACGAATATGCGTTGGCAGATCTGTGACAGCCAGAGGTTGGATCATGCCAGAGCTGGAGACACCTATATTCATCGCAGCCATCTGTTGTAGCTCAGTCTCCCGGTGCTCCCGATAGAATCGCTGAAGTAGGTGGTCAGGACGTCTCAGGACGATGCGTTCCGGAAACTGGCGATCGTCTTGATCACCAAACCCGAGTGTTACATTTTTATTGCTGCCAAAGGTATAGACTTCATCGCCATCAAGGAGGACGGGGGAGAGATGACGCGTCTACGCGCATCATCGTCCCGGTCGCCACTGTCTCCCTGAACAAGCTCATCATCCGAATCGGTGTCAATTACAGGCCCCATCTCGGGTCTGAGCGTACGGTCTTTGATTGTCAAGGCAAAAGATCCAAAGGACCGTAGCCTTCTTTATCCTTAATCTTGACGAGACCGCGCGCATTTTGGTTAAAGCCAATGGATCCGTGGCCTAGCATGTCTTGCGTGTCACGATTCAGAATGAGCCGTGCGATTGCGATGTTCCCAAAGTAGAAGGCTCGATGCAGTGACGTCCACCCATTCTCTGCGTCTTGGACATACAGATCTACCAAGGGATGCTCCAGTAAGGCCTGCGCAAAAGCAATCGCATTTTCGGTAGTAGAAGATGCTGCATGATGCAGTATAGTCATTCCCATGCCATCGCGACCGTTGATATCCGAACGGGTCAGTGTCAAAGTAGCCTGGCCGGGAATCCTCCGTCCTTTGGCACCTAGCAAAGGAGAGGCCGAGTAGCTCCCGGGGCTACTGTTCAGTCCACCATAGACGCCACCCGACCGGCCAGCAGGGCCTTTCGGTGCTCCTGCACGTGAAGTATGGGCGGCAGACTCCAGAACATGCCGAAAGCTGTCGACATCCTCTTCGAAATAATACTTCCAAAGATATCCGCTCATGTGCCAAGGAGAAAGAGGAGTAATCCTTTGGCTTCGTCAAGTAGCCCCTCGCTATGACCTCTGGGATCAAAGCCTATTTAAAGGTGCTGGTTGCGAAGCTGGGGAAGACTCCTGAAGGACGCCGGGCGCAACAACGGCCAGCAGTATACGGTACGACGATGTTATATTCCGGTTGCGTTCGGAGGAGGGGCGTGTACGGTGGTAGGGCGTGTGGACGAGGAGGAGGTGGTGAAGTGGCGGGCGAAATTCGGCGCAGTGTGGCAACCTGTCAGTGCGTGGTGGGTAGGAAGCTGCGCGGAGATGGCTCGAAGAGGCGCGGTCGACAGCGACGTAGTTTAGATTTGTCGGGAGTTTCGGAGGTCGCTTCGGGGAATGCGTCGACTTGGGGTGGTTGTTTGTTGGGGAGGGGTTGCGGTTTGCGGACGACCGGTATGTGTGTCTATGATGACGAAACCGGGATAGGACAGATAACACGCTCAGTCCTCCAGGCGGTTTCCTACAGCTGCGGATTGTGAGTCGGGAGGAAGCGCGGGTGACTCCCTACGATTTCAAGCGGGTGCACGGCGGGGCAGCAATGGAGGATACACAGTCACAGTGTTCGCAAGGCGGGCGTCGCATTCCGGCGACGGTGGGAGCGACTCATCGCGACTCACGCCGGACCGGCCAATGAGATGCCGCGGCACACCACGTTCCAGAGCGAGTGCACTTCAACACTTTGGACTACTATGGAACAAATGTCAAGATCAGATAGTGCTGAGGGGTAATTTCATGTGAGAGCAATTCGGAAGAGACATCAAGGTGAACATCGGGGCGGTCTCCGAATATATAGGTGCGCACGTTCGTTCTCCACTGGCATGGGACCTAGCGGTGAAGAAAACCACGATACACTTGTATGCAGCTTGGCACATGAATCTGTTGGTGTCGAAGTACTAGGCCCGCTAGCCACAGATCTTGGTTGTGTTTGTGTTTGACCACTGCGAGGTTGGGCGAGCACTGTGGCGTTTCCCAAAGCTTTCACGATGTTTGAAGCTGCCTTGACGTATCTATGGTAAATGCATCGTCAGAGTGACTAAGCGCGGCTTTGAGCGCCCTCGGAGGACTGCACGTCATGCTTGAGTATATCTCTGTTCGAGTTTGCTTCACTCGCTCCTTCCTAATCTGTAGATATATCAGGTTGTCAAGCACCTGAGGCAATCCACAACCACGGAGACACTACTACAAACAAGCTATCTGTACACGCTGTTCCTGTCAAATTCTTTTTGCCCCCGACCCTAAGTGGAATATGTTTGCAGCTTGGGAATACTCCATACTCCGGAATCAAATCACGGGAGCCGCAGAAATCAGGCACTAGAGCCTTGCACAACGTAGGACTGATCTGAGCAATGGCTGAAGTCCGGAGTGCAAGCCACCGCGGGATGATGAGGGTTCCCCGCAAAAGAAAAAAATTATACCGTTTTGTGAAACTGCCCTTTGTCCGCTTCCAAGAAGAGCGTTTCGGCAGGCTACAATGATATGGTCGTTAAGATTCAGGAACAACTAACTCTAGGCTTCAACGATACCCCAGCCCAACAAGACGGCTGCAGCAGCGACGGACCAGTAGCACAGGCGGATACTCCCGATGTGCTGCATGTTGCCAGGCTGCCAGGCTGCGTGAGGTGTTGCGCATAATGTGGCAAAGACATACATGCCAATAATGACCCAATAGGATGTGAAGGCGCAGACGCTGCGTCGGAGCACAAAGCAGGCAGCCACTGTCGCCATATTGAATGGCTTGCCAGGGCAGCGGAGGCATGGCAGTTCGGGCGCCATTCGAGAAAAAGTTCAACAGTGCGTCTAGCACGTTGCACCATTGAGCAGCCTACGGGGCCAATGACTCTGGCTGGGAATCACACTGATGGTGAAAGATGGTGCAATCCCGGAAGCAGCTGTCATGCTTGGGAGAAAGCGTTTACACGGCGTGCAGGGATGGCGTGCGGAAACGGCGCTGAGCTGGCAGAGCCGCCAAACAAGCACCATCCAGCAGGCTGTCTTGACCGGCGGTTTGGGCGCACGGCGAGGACTGGGGAGGGGAAGAGGGAGACCGGTGAATGTTGAGCTGCGGCGCACCTCCCTGGCGGATGCGGATGCGGGGGCACCGGGCTAGGGTCCATGGACGCAGCAGAGCAGCAGAGCGGACGGGCAAAAGCAAACGCGTGGCCTGCGAATGGTCCCCCATCGGCGACGGGCAGACGGGCAGACGGGGAGAAAGCATGTGGTAGACGGGCGGTAGTCTACTGTAGTCTACTTGGTGCTGGCTGCTCGGCTGTCCTGCCAAACCCTGCCACGACCGACCCCAGACGCCCGCTTGGATCGCGCGGCGGCTGCATCAATGGCGGTCCCCCAGAGGCGAGCTCTCGTCCTCGTCACAGCGCCGACAAGTCAGGACGGCACGCCCTACACCCTGCTGCGGTGCTTTCTTCCTTGCGAGCCTGCCTGTCCTGTCTCTGCATCGCCGTTCGCATCCCGCAAGCGCGGCAAATCCCAACCCTACCGGCACCGTCGATAGTTTCGGTCATCGTGCTATCAGTGCAGTGCCGTGTGACGCATCACGAGCGCAACGGCCTGACTCCTCCATCGCCATCCTCGACCTCTTTGCCCGCGCCCGCCGACCCCAAAACCTGCCCGCCAGCTGCCCACCAGCTGCATCCCCTCCTTCTGCCTCGTCTGCATCCTCTCGCATCCCCCCGCCGCCGCCCCCAGCCCTGCCAACAGGGTGCGCTCCCTCGTAGCCTTATCGCCGCGCCCCAGGCACCGCACCCGCATACCCACCCCATACGCCACGCCCTGTAGAGCACATCCCACCATGGCTGTTGCCTGAGCCGACCCGCCCATAATACTGCTCGACCGCGTGGACCAGTCTGCCCCAGGAGACGGCCGACTGACTGCACTGCTCTGTCCGACTGCATAGCCGCACTCGTGATGGCTCCCTACACCACCAGCTTGCATTCACCACGATCATAGCTCCCCACAAACTGGACCGTCATTTTCCTGCCACCTGCAGCGACTCTCCCGCCATGTACCACCATCCACGCCCCTCGCCGAGGTCCGCCTCGGCCGCGAACAATCTCCAGACCAACCCCACACGAACCAACAACCAGCGGGATCCCATGTCCGAGCGCTCCTCGCCCTACTCAGACTTCGCCCCCTCGAGCGACCGCGGGACAGACGACAGCGGCGAGATGGTGGGCCGCGCCGACCATGTGTCCGAGGCCGATCAGAAACACAATCAAAAAGTGAATCAGGTCATCCAGGTAAGCAACGTTACACAGGAACACGCCGGCACGAGCCCTGACCCATGTCCAGAACTTCTTCACCAAAGCAGCCCTCACCATCATCTCGTCCCGAACAATACTGACCCAGAGCTTCACTAAAGATGGACATGTCAGACAGAACAAATGGGTACGTTGCTTCAGCCCCTTGTAAAGCCATCGCCGCTGACCAGCCTGCAGTTCAATGTTGTCCTCGACGAGTCCGACCTCCTCCTGCAAAGCCTCCAGGATTGGAAAACCATGGACGCAGTGGCTGGTCAGCACCCTTCGCTGTGCATCGAGATATACCTAGACACCCAAAACCTGGGACACAAGCAGTCGCTTGTCGTGCACGACGACCAGGGCAAGAGTTGGAATGTCGCCGACGCGCTGAATCTGCCGGTCGAGTCTTCATCACGGCCCCCGAGCCGCGTGGGGAAATCCACACAGCTGGTTCTAGAGCGCTGGAAAGTACACATCGGTGACAAGCACGCAGTGCATCCGTCCGAGCTCAGCGATCCGCTACCCAACGTTTACAAAAAGGCCGTCGTCTTGTTCCGGTCGCTCTACGCCTACCTACGCTTCATTCCTGCATTCAAATACTACAAAAGCATTGCTAAGCAACCCGCAAATCATCCATCCTTAAAACTCAATTTCCGCATATCCAATGGCGACTTCAAGAGCCCTCGTCCAGACACGCTCAGCATCCCTCTGTATCCATCTCCTGAAGATGTCACTGAAACCCAGGTTTTCGCGCCATCAAATTCGCCTGTGGGGCCTTTGTGCGTCTCGGTTCAATACCGCACAAATTGCGACTTCAGTGTAGAGGACTCTGAATCGCTGTTAAGCTCGCATTTTCTTGGTCTGGACAATACCTATCTCGAGCGGTCTGCTCGGGATGCAGCACCGCTCCCGGGCTCTTTACCCGTCAACAAGCTGCATGCGCAAAATACCCCAGATCTCGTAGAATTGAGCCAAGCATACGGTAGCATGTCGACTTTCCATAAGGCTGGGCCTCCTCCTGGTACAAGCCCGTTATCTGCTTTGCGCGCTGTTCGAGACATGCCCTCATCATCGCCGACCGAATCTCCCCCTCGAAGCTTCCTCCTAACCATCGTACTGCACAAGGTTCAAAATCATCGCTGCGCTCTACAGAGGGCCAAGGATACCAGAGACGAACTTCTGTTTCGTTCCAACCTTTCAAGGCTGGTTCATTATCGTCTTCGCCTGCTCCTCCCTCGTACGTCCCTCCATCGCCAGGCAGCTCTGCTGGCAGCAGACCCAGCAGTTCATTGGCACGAGCATCCGCTCCCAATCCATTGAACCAGCCGCGCAACCGTACTTCCTTGACCGCTCTCCCACAGACTGCTCTCAGACAACCGTCACTACCGAACGAGACTGCCATTGCGTCCTCAGCGTCCAGTTCACCCAAACCAGCACCCATTGCACGATATAGCAGCAGTTTTGGTCATCGTAGAAGCAGGTTTTCATCAGGAGGTGGTAGTAAACTCGAGGACGATAATATCAGCAGTGGACGAGGCAGTGTTGCTTCATCTCAGCAACGCGGCTCAGGAGATCTGAATGAAGGCGAAGGGGCTAGCTCTGGATCTGTTAAGACCGATGACGAGAATATCTCCGACTTTCTGAAACTCCTAGAACAGAAAAAAGATTTGAGGAGCTTCAGTAAACCAAATGTTGCTTCACGCGATGCCAATATGCGCAAAACCACCGCACAGCTCTCAAAATACCAGCGCATGCGCGAACCGTACAATAACTTGTCGGATTCAGTTTCTTCGTCTATGATGCTTCATCGGTCATCCTCATCGTCCAGCCGTCAACTCTCCAGCGTACCTCCCATGATTGGCGGCACTTCTGTGTCCACTGCATCTTCTCCCGGAAAGCCGATCTCACCGCATACCCCTCACACCCCAGCGATTCCTTCCAGACTCAGTGCTAACAGCATCATCGAATATGAACCGCGGCGTAGTCGCAGCCGACCTAGGCACCCCTCGCACGGTCAGGATGTTGATGTCCAGGAAAGGAGCGAAAACGACGAGGGTACAAATGCCATCGACATCCCCACCTCGCCCCGGCCTTGGAACCATCACCCTCGCAGGTCCAGCTCAGTGACGCAAGAACAGCGTGCCATGGAAGACGAACCGGACTTCTTTGGCCTGCGTTCAGCAAGCGTGCCCGTCGATGAGTCCGACCGTGAGGTTGCTCCCGACCTGACGCCAAGCGAACTTTTTGCAACAACGGAAGCTATCGCAAGCGAAAGCCGCGATATGCATGCCCCAGGGACACGTGACGATATACCGCGTCCCATGTCGACCTCAGATCTGCCTGCTAAGCGCGGCACCTACTCGGGTGGCAGCAGAGGTCGTGGCGGCTACTCTTCTCATGGATCCTCCACCAGTCTGACAACAGGCGGGACCAGCTCGACCGAACGCCAAAGTCGGTACAGCTTTGCGCACCGCAACGTGTCGAACGACGACGACGAGCCGTTGCTATTCCAAATGAGCGAGATCGGCGCCGGTTCCAGGCGGAGCATCGAAGAAGCAAGAGGTGGTTCGGGCACGGGCAGCGGGAAGCGTGGATCTCCATGGATGCGCTAAACCCACGTCCCGCCTCACCTTTGCGATTTGCGATACCAAGTCATCATTCACATCCCGTTACCTCGTTCAAAAGTAAACATGGCCATTCATTGTGTCGTACTCTTCTCAGCACTTTGGCGTCGCGCGGACAAAGCCAGACACCCTGGCTTTCCTCCTCATCAATTATCATCCTTTCTGTTCGCAGCGCCGACTTTGAGACTCGGCTACCTACCTACCTATATACATACACACATACACCCTCTAAGCGACACCGCTCCGCATGCTTGCCAATTTACCGATCTGTTTTTCCCTCTCTTACTTGGTTGTTGTTCTTGAAATCCAAACTACGCACTTGCATTTGGTAGCACTGGTTGCAGCTGGCTTGGACCCTGGCGTTTTTTTTATCTGGATTTACACGGTGTTGGACTGGACTCGGTGGGGGTTACGGGGTGTACATGGTCTGGGTAAGACTGCTGTATTGCGTATGAGCTGTTTATATATAGACTCATCGGGGTTTTTTGCTTTGGGTTTGGGCATGGGACGGTTATATCGGGTTTGCATTGGCTCATGGGGTGAGGTTGGGGATGAGGATGGCGGAGGACGTGTGGTAGTCGGTAGGAATATGAATCCTTTGATATTATTATGAGAGGTCTCGTACGAACTTGTGAAGCGTGCTCGGTTTCTCGCTACAGCGACGCTGGCTGGGAAGCGGGATTGATTCTCGTATCTGACCCGTGAACCGTACCTAACCACGAGCACTTGCACTTGCACTTGCACCTGAACACCTGCAGTCTAAACCGCACGTGAGACAAGCTCCCCCAAGCAACGCACCTTCCCGACCAGAAGCCTCGGCTACACAAATGCACGTACGCACATACATACATCCAAAGTCTATCCGCAAGCCCCTCGTAAGTGGCTGCGCGCATCACGCGAACCAACGGCGCCGCATACCGCCTCTCTTCAGCTGGACACCCACCTGCTGACATGCCACCCCACCCACGTGGGGCTCAACACCCTGGGCCCGAGTACACATGCCCACCTAGGTTGGCGGTATCGTGACCACGCACTGCCTACGCACTGCCTGGCTCGTAAGCGAGTGCAAGAGGCATTTTGGCAGAATGGCACGTGATGAGAGGAGGGTCCCGGGGCGGGGGAAAGAGGAAGTTAAGGGGAGAAGCGGAAATAAAGGGACAGGGGGGGGGGGGGGGAGGGGGTGCATGTACATAGATAAGAGGTGTATCTATGTACCTATGTAGAAGCTACGCGCCCGCCTATGTACAATAGGTAAGTATGCAAGTACACACTTTTAGCAAGGTGTGGAGCTTGGCTTTTTAGCCGGAATGGGATAAGAGATGGAGGATTGACTGTACGTATGTGAGACGGCGATCGTGATTCAGCTCCTGAAGATTGCTATTTCACGGCGGGACTGGATGCGGTGTGGGGTACGGCGTGTAATTACTGTGTGTATGTAGATTTGATGACCCGTCCGGCGCAGCTCTCTGATCGCGTGCGATAGAGTGGCTTGTTTGGATATGTATATACACACTTGAGTCAAAATAGCGACTTACTACATGTTTAGTGATGTGGATAGCATGCTGACTGTTTCAACGGCTGCGTTGCTGCGCTGAAATCTATCCTATATACAGTATATACGTACTGTATGGTAGGCACGTGTCATCCCAGGTGCCCAGGTGCCCAGCTGTACATCTGTATGTAGCATGCGACTCAAATCTCGTGCGAATGTCCCTTTCGAATTAATCCTTTGGCGCGTGCGTGCATCTCTCGTGCTGAGCCACCTCCGCAGTCCCCCTATATTCTCACCGCGATACATGCATATATCGAGAAGGGGGTGCAAGGTCGTACACACGGGGCAACCGGGGCGCCGCGGGGCGAAACGGTCACCCATCAGCACCTTGTAACGTTGTCCCGACGCCGGGACTGTTCTGGGTATGGATGTACCAAACTCCACCGGTGTGGTTGTACGTACATACAAACACACGCTCATTCATTCATACGTGATGCACGACGCCGAAAGGACCCATGGATGTGGATACACACTGTACATAATTACCCTGGTGCATAGCAGGGCGGGCGGGAGATCGTCGTCTCCGGCGGCGATGCTGGCTCGATTGCGGGAATCTGATTTGTAGCGGGAAGTTCGACGCTATGACGACAGGGTACATACATACCTACTTATGGATAGGCGATAGGGCAATTGTGGCGCCTCCCTCGGGCAGCGAGCGAGCGAGGAAGCGGAGCGGATGCTTGGGTAGGCCGAGGTTAGGGTCTTGCTAGTTTATCGCTAAGATGGGGACTCCATTGTGATGATGGGAAAACCCTGAAAGTCAGCGCTTCGGGTGGGGAGGGAGGATTATTGGATGTTGGTGGCCATCATCGTGGTGCGCTGCCACGGTTACTATTGATGGGGGCCTCACTCCTGCCATAGCATACTTCAACTGTGCCACTGCAGGATCGCAGCCTCGAGTCTCGGTTGCAGAGGGCGTAGAGCTGGACACGAGAGGCGCATTGAAGGGTTGCTTGTATGCACCTCATTGCGGTTACAAATTGAAGAGGTGATGACATGGTGTTGCGAACAGGGCCGAATTGGTAGACTAGCGGGCATTGCTTGGGGAGTTCCCAGCACCACCACGTCATGCCATGTTGGATGGTGTTGTCGGAAGCTTCGGATACTCCACTGTGGCACGACGGAGAGGTCCCCGTTGCACGCTTACTCGATCACGTACACGAATTTGGTCCACGGGTACAGATGACTTGCAATGGGCTGCGAGGTCATTCACAGACTGGGACTACTCTGTACACACCCGACCCTCCGGGAACAAACGGCGTTTCCGCGTCTCCACCACCGACGGCGCCGTGTGGAGGCTCACCCGCGTGCATGCGCATACGAATACGGCACGTTTCAAAGTAAAGTCCGCAAAGGGAGATTGACGGCCGAATCAGGCGAGCTACTGGATGGCCCGCGGCGACGTGTGATTTGCCCCTGTGCTCAGCGCAATCTTCCCTCTGCGGCTGGGCATTGGCATCGACAGATTGATGGCTCTGTTTGGACGTCGTCTTGGCACAGCTGGAGGGCCCTCGCGCGGTGGACATCAGCACTAGACGGCCGTCTGAGGCGATGCGGTGACAGCAACAGCCATGTACACGCTACACTGCGGCTGCAGAGCACCCCAAACGGCTGTCAATGGGGCGTTTGGGGGCTGCACACGGCCTAAAAATACGGCGGAGCAGCACGCCCGCCACAACCAAGCCCGCTTCGTCTAGCTCGGAATGAGGTCATTGGTTGTTTTAGTCCGCGCCGCGCGAAACACAGCCGCACCTTCACGCTGCCGGCCTTCCGCAATGTAGGAAATCATTTAACAACACCGAGTCCGCCGTCTTGGGCTGCCTACTGGCTTCCGTATCCCCATCCTTAGCACAGCTTTGCATATTCTCTCCCCATACCGCATTTCTAGGCTGTGACGATGAGGTATTCTTTGTTGGCCGCGTCCACGCTGGCATCCCTTGGTGGAGGTAAGCTCCGACATTTGAAATTTCCCCCGTGATCTGCGCTGACCGTCGTGGTGACAGCAACCTCGGTGGGCCGTCGGGAAATCGAGCAGATTGAAGCAAATGCCGCGTACAGGGCTGTCGACGTGTACAAGAGGGCCACTAACCAGGCTCCCAACGGATATGCACCAGCAGAAGTAGATTGCCCGTCAACGCGGCCCAGCATCCGGTCAGCAGATGACATTTCGTCGAGCGAGAAGGAGTGGTTGCGAAAGAGGAGGCCCAACACTGTGGATCCCATGCGCGAACTTTTGACCAGGATTAACATTGATGGCTTCGACGCGAAGTCTTTCATCGACAAGAACAGCGACAACACGACCAACTTGCCCAACATTGGAATTGCTTTCTCTGGAGGTGGTTACCGTGCCATGTTGAACGGAGCTGGTGCGCTTGCAGCATTCGATAGCCGGACGGCCAATTCCACGAGTGGTGCGTCGCAGCTGGGTGGACTGTTGCAGGCTTCTACCTACATTGCTGGTCTTTCTGGTGGCGGTTGGCTCGTGGGAAGTATCTACATGAACAACTTCACTTCTGTGCAAAACATCATCGACCACAACGAGGCAGGCGATGTCTGGCAGCTGGGCAACTCCATCTTGAAGGGTACGTCGAAATTGTTATGGATCAACGTTCGAAAGACTGACTGGTAGCAGGCCCCGAAAAAGGTGGTATCCAGATTCTGAACACCGCTGAATATTATGGCAACCTTCTTGACACAGTCAACGATAAGGCCGACGCCCCCGGGAAGTTCGAGACCTCGCTCACCGATTACTGGGGTCGTGCTCTTTCATTCCAGTTTGTCAATGCTTCCGACGGAGGACCGGGCTACACATGGAGCTCAATCCAAAACGACTCGGATTTCAGCGATGCCAACGCGCCGTTCCCTATTCTCATTGCACTCGAGAGAGCCCCCGGGCAGCAAGTGCTCTCTCTTAACTCCACCAACATCGAATTCAATCCCTTCGAGATGGGCAGCTTCGATCCAACACTCTACGGTTTCGCACCTCTCAAGTACATCGGATCCAACTTCTCCGACGGCAAACTACCAGACGATGAGAAGTGCGTTGTTGGATTCGACAACGGCGGTTTCGTCATGGGCACCAGCTCTTCCCTCTTCAACCAATTCATCCTGCAGCTCAACACCACCGATGCTCCGGAGCTTTTGAAGAACGCCGTCCGGTCCATTCTAGAATCCATCGACGAAGCCGACAACGACATCGCCGACTACAGCCCCAACCCCTTCCGCGGCTACAACAGCCGCACCAACCCCAGCGCCCGCGACGACAGCCTCACCCTCGTCGACGGCGGCGAGGACCTCCAAAACATCCCCCTCAACCCCCTCATCCAACCCTACCGCAACGTCGACGTCATCTTCGCCGTCGACTCCTCCGCCGACACCGTCCCGCCCACAGACTCGGCCCAAAACTGGCCCAACGGCACCGCCCTCGTCGCAACCTACGAACGCACCCGCAACGCCACCATCCAGAACAACACGGCCTTCCCGTACATCCCCGACCAAAACACCTTCGTCAACCTCGGCCTCAACAACCGCCCCACCTTCTTCGGCTGCGACTCGGGCAACCTCACCGGCCGCGGCGTCTCCCCGCTCATCGTCTACCTCCCCAACTCCCCCTACGTCTTCCACTCCAACACGTCCACCTTCGCCAAGCTCGACTACACAAACGACGAGCGCAACGCCATGATCCAGAACGGCTACGACGTCGCGACCATGGGCAATAACTCGCGTCCTGGCTACGAGGACTGGACCACCTGCGTCGGGTGCGCCATCATCTCGCGGAGCTTGAACCGCACCAACACGGAGGTGCCGCGCGCGTGCCAGCAGTGCTTCGACAAGTACTGCTGGAACGGGACGCTTGCGTCCAACACCCCCGCGCCGTATTTCCCGGACATGGTGTTCCAGGCGATTGAGATCAAGTCTGGGGTGGGGAGGTTTGCGCCGAGCGTCATGGGCGTGGGTGTTGCGGCTGTGGTGGGCGCGTTGTTGATGGCTTAGACATGTGGAGGTGATATGATTTTTTTTCTGTTCGTGTGTGTATGATGTTTTTTTTTTTGGATCTATCGATCGATTTATTATTTATTGGTTATGATGGGATGGGGTTTTTATTTGGGTCATCTAGATACCAGCTTTTGGAAAAGGGAATCGGGATCGGGATAGCCGCATTGATGGGCGTTTTATTTGTTTGGGTATATATGTACCTGTGGTTATAGGGTACAATGTTGTATTAGAATATAACTTGGTAATTGTGCAGAAGATTCTTTGATGATGTCTTTTTCTTCGTTGTGAATGCCTTGGTGACTAGGTAATTCATTTCTTGTAAGTCGAGACATGTCACGTATATTAGTGGTTTGTTTATGATCACTATTTGGATGCCGTGTCAGCTGATTGGGACGGTGACTTCTCCGGTCTTTTGATTATCGTCGTGAGGACCAAGACAGGCCATGCCGACTCCAGCCAAAGCTTAATCATATTGTCATTAAACTAGTTGACCTCCCGTACTTACTCTTTCGGCAACATGATGACAGAAAGAAGTAAGACGACATGTCAAATAACACCAAAGATAATTTATTCAAAGTAATCAGCAAATCAGCATAACGAGCAGCTCCTCGGAGAATGCGCACACATGCTCCAGACTACGTAGTCAGAACCAGACCTTCTAGCCCAAATCTTAATTTAGACCATGTCCATCACAGTCTCGAACCGCGCACATATCCCTCCCCCGCAAAGACCCCAAAGCGAGCCCCAAAACAAGTTTCCAACCCCTACCGGCACATCCCATCCGATCACTATCTTCTGTCTCACCCAAATACATATAATTCCCTCACACTAACTATCCACGACGATCCTCTCCCCGGCACCCCCATCCGCTTTATTCCCGCCCCTGCCTACTACCTACCTACGTGCAATCAAGCCTTCTAGCTCCCTCCTCCTCCGGTCCCTTCCTCCCTCCCGCCCGTCTGCCCTGCTTATCCCCCGATATGTAGGGACCCTTACACGTCCCTACATATCGCCGTCCGTACGCACCCCACTAGCGTACCACACCCCCCATCTCAAATCACCTCTCTCCCAACCGTCATCCGTCAGCCGTCCCGAGCCCACCCGCATGTGAAGAGCAGCGAGCGAGCGAGCGAGCCGTCCTGCCATGCGAAACACGCACACATGCGCGCTCGAGTCAAATACATATCGGCTCCACCTCTGCCCGGGGGCAGGGCGAGCGTCGGTGCTTTTGTCAAGCCGCTGACTTTTGTGAACGCAATTGCGTGCTATACTTTTCCACAGGGGTTCTTGAGAGCGCTGATGAACGATGGATGAGCCTTGTTCGAGATGTCGTGCGTGCGAGCGCGCGCAGGTCGGCGTTTCGAATCAGACGGAATTTGTGGCGGGCGTTTTGACGCCGGCGGCGTCGGAGGCGGGGGCGTCGTCGCTGGAGAGAGAGTGTTCCGAGGTGGGAGGGGAGTGTGTGGAGGAGCGGTTCAACGAGGAGCCTCGTGAATCTGGCCGGGGTCAAAACGAGGAAACCCACAATGGCGAAGATGTCGAGGATGGGTATCGACGAGATGAGATGTCAACGATGGAAGCCCGTTCTGCGGCGCACGTTGAGCGGGTTCTTGAAGCCATGCGCGAAAGTACCACGGTGGCGGGGGCGGCTCGCGATGAGCATAACGCATCGTCAAGAGAATCGGAAGATACATTTTCCATCGGCGTATCTCAGGCCGAGAAAGAAATGTTCTCGCTGTTCGATGAGGTGTCTAGTTTGAAGGGGGAGATCGCAAAGTTGGAAGAGAAGGTCAAGGCGCAGAGACAAGAACTGCGTGAAGTGCGGGAATTACTTCGCCTCAAGGACTTTATCATCGTTCAGTCGGCGCGCCAGTTTGATGATTTAGAGAAAGCATTGGAGACACGGGAACGCAAGTTGGCGAGCAGTGTGGAGAGGGTAAAGAGGCGGGACGGGGAGATCGAGAAGCTGAAGGGGGAGATCAAGGGGTTGGTTGGGAGGAGGATGAGTGACGGGCGGGAATGTCGGAGCAAAGACGGTTGGAGAGATGGGGTGGTGAGGCAGCGGGGTCAGCAGACGTGGGTGGATGTTAGAGTGAGGATTGAAGATGGTGTCGTCAGGCGGGATAGTGGGGGGTAGCTTAAGTGGGCTGGGGATGTTACGGGAGATGAAATACTGGAGTCGAATTAATACAACAGAAGCCCGGCGAATAGCATGCTACAAACTATTCTTGTAACATGTACTCTGAAGTTTTGATTGTAGGTGGAATATACACCTATTTCCCGGTTTTTACCCCAGGAACACCTTTTCTCATAGGAAAACGGCGGTTCCCAGTAGCCCAGTGATTGAGAGCCAGGTCTCGATCCAAAAATGGCAAGTGCCCTACCTCCCGAGAATCCTACTTACATATGAGAACAGAATCGTAATATAAGTTGTAGCAACGTGGATAGCCACATTCACCCTCTCCTGTTTGGTCCATAGTTTAGTACACCTCGTTGTTGAATTCGTTGCGTCTGGTTTGCCCTAGGTGGCTGGAGTCGGCATGACCTGTACAGGTTCGAACGACGTTAATTGAACACCAAAAAAAAAAACATGGATAGCTTGCGCCTGTTCCCGATCGTGGCGCTTACTTATTATAGTGCTGGGAACACAGGGGTGAGATGGAGGATGCAGTTTGTGCGATACAACAATCTAGGTTGCCTGATATAATCCCGTATTTAGTTTACACGCTATCATGTTTTCAATTAACGTCGTAATAATCTATATAGGTCATGCCCATAGCAGCCAAAAGCAGACTAGACGCAATGAATCCAACAATAATGAGCATTAGAACAATTCACCAAATATAAAATAGTAAAAGCAATTGATTAGAGTTTATACGCTAGAGATGAACGTATTTGAAATAGAATCTTAAGACCTTACCTGATACTATCAGATTACAAATTCTATCTTCATGAAGTTTTCAGATTTCTATCACACCGCGGGGTTGGGGTATCATAGGGTAGGAGTATGTAGGGTTGGAGTTAGTATAATATAGATATATTCATGTGATCACGTGAGGTCAGCTAAGCTAAATTAACCTGTCAGCACGGTGGAATGCTACCCAGGCTCTGTGTGCGGTACGTGCGAATGCTTAAGGCAGCATCAACTCTTGGCTATATCTTCATCGGGTAAGCTTTGCTTGTGCCAAGCAATATATTTTCCAGGTATTTCTGCTGTTCGGTATGAGGAATATCAATTACGGAGTCGCTGCTTCTGTAGTGTCGCAGCAAAACTAGTGCCGATTAATCACTTAATAGTTTCTATACCGACGGAATTTATAATTCCTACTGGATCTGAAATGATGTGAATCTTATCTATATTGACTGTGCCCCAGGCATGACCGTCTTGATGACACGGGCGTATGCTTATGTGGCGGCACGTATCGCTAGCCGCTTGGCTTTTTTTGTATTGAATTTTATATATTATGTAGAAATGCAACGGCCAATACTTGATTTGAGACAATTACTGACATCTCCGCAATTTTAAAACACTTGGCAGTAAACTCCCTGCTGCGAGGTGAGCTCTAGGACTTGTACTACTAGTCATTCGGTAGCTGCTGTCCTTCGTATTTCTAATTGTACTGGAACCCTTCCAAGTAAAATGACCGAGTCGATTCGTAAAACTGTCACCTGTTCACCGGACGAAGAACGAAAGACAGCAGAAGAAGAAGAAGAAGCAGTGAGAGTTTCCGATAAACCAGTGAATTTAGAAGAAGCTGTGGCCATTGCCGAGATTTCCCCACCCCCAAGACCGAGTGATGGCAGCAGCATCACATATCTCACCGGAGTACGATTCTGGCTCATCATCACGTCGTAAGAGCATTGCTACTACCACCCAATTCGGATTGCTTATTGGAACGTAGTATCGCATTGGCATTGTTCCTCACCAACTTGGAGATTCCCATTGTCACCACTTCCTTAGTCGCCATAACAAGCAGTTTTGGAGGCTTCGATAGTATCGGATGGATTGTCTCAAGCTACCTTCTAGGATACGTTGGTACGAAGAGTTCCGTACAGATTGTAGCGATGCTAATATTACTAGGCGTGCTTGTTATATTTGCAAAGCTCAGCGATATATTCGGTCGAAAACTGATGTTCAGCTTATCAGTAGCTATGTTCATTTGTTTTTCGGCTGCATGTGGCGCTTCACAGTCTCTCAGACAGCTGTAAGATACTCGTATCATTGATATCAGTCGGTCACATAACAATCTAGTAGTATCATATTTCGAGCTTTCCAGGGCATTGGAGGAGGAGGATGCTATGCCCTCAGTACTGCCATGATACTCGAGCTTGTACCACCGGAGAAATATGCGAAATATACAGCTAATTTGAGCATGATATATGCTATCTCTCTTCTATGTGGACCTATTATCGGAGGAGCTATAAGCTCACGATCAACATGGCGCTGGGTCTTTTTGCTTAAGTGAGCCTGTTCTCCCTCATATAGCAACACATTAGGTGCTGATCTAAATCTTCTAGTGTGCCCGCAGCTACCCCAGCTCTCGTTATTGCCCTTTTCGCTATCCCGAAAAACTTTCCGTACCATGGCCAGGCGGACCACACCTCAGACACATGGAAGAAGACTTTTTCGAAAGACGCAAGGGCCAAGGTAGACTTGCCAGGTGCCGCGTTGCTTCTGCTCGCAACTTTATCTATGACTGCCGCATTCGAGGAAGCTGACTCTCGTTTCCCTTGGAAGTCAGCGTATGTCATAACGCTACTTTCAGTTTCAGGCATTCTATGGGTCATATTACTACTTTGGGAACGATATGTGACCAACCATAGCAAAGTCATCGAGCCCGTTTTACCATGGCGTTTCTTCAAGAACCGAGCCATGTTAAGTCTTCTTCTGTAAGTTATACAAAAAGCTCATCCTATTTATAATTTGTACTCACGATGTTCAGAAATGCGGTATTCCTTGGAGGCCCGTGGTTTGTTTCAGTGTTCCAACTACCGCAAAAGTTCCAATTCGTTCATGGATCCTCTGGTGTGCGTGCAGGAATTCAGACCATGCCATTCACATTCGCGGCCCCTATAGGGTCTGTCTGCTCTTCGCTTGTGGCGGGAAAACTCCGTGTTCCCGTCGTATATTTGGTAATCTTTGCTGGTCTTCTCCAAACCACTGGTTTTGCTCTGTTAGCATCTCTCCCCGAGTCGTCTCATGTCTACGCACGCGCGTACGGTTATCAAATCATCGCTGGTTTTGGTTGCGGCATTAATATTTCTACGCTTCTGCTTATCGTTCCATTCGTTGTGGAAGACCGTGACAAAGGTGAGTCTTATTCATTTGTTTGGATATACATGCTTACTATATTAGCGGTTGGCCTGGGTGCCGTGTCGCAGCTAAGAGTGATGGGAGGGGCAATCGTGCTCTCAATAGCAACATCTGTGTTCAATAGCTATACCAAACCAAGAATCTCCGAGGTTCTTCAGGCGATTGGAGCACCTGCCAGTTCCTTGGAGTCTGTTGAATCCCTAGCTAGTCTTGATAGTGCTGACCAACAGCGCATTATCGCAATCATGGCTCGGGGCTACAACTTACAGATGTATGTGCTATGCGCTTTTGCTTCATTACAGATTCCCGCAGCCATACTCATGTGGAGGAAGAAGCAAATTATGGTCTAGAATGCAGCACGAAGGAATAGCATATATAGGCACATGAAAGGTTTCTCCAATCATAGAACAGTACTGGTTTGCTCGCTATGCTACCATGTTTCTATGTCAAAATCCATCACTCATTGCTTCATGTCACATTCATACCATACCGGGGATGTCCAAAACGCCACTGACTCCTACCGTCCTCAAGGGCTATTACCACCCATTATAGGACGGTACCGAAACCAAAGGTGGTCTTGATGCTTCGGACGTAGTACTCTCCCCAGTTACCCTTGGTCGGCTCCTCCTGACCGATGGGTACGCCCTTCCACTCTACTCTCATGACAGTCACTGCGTCAACATCGTTCTGATCAAACCAGATAGACAACGTAGAGTAGTGACCGGCAGGCCATTGCGCAAGACGCCATTTCTGGACAATATGCGTAGGCTTCTCGAGTTCTGTAAACTCTCCCGAGACGTTACCACCAAAAAGCTCGAAAGTGCCCCCGGGCTTAGCGCCAGTCCAGTTTTTGGGCGGCGACCGGGTGAAAGCGGCTATCCTCTCAGGCTCAGTGAAGGTCTTGAAAAGCTCTTCGGCTGTGGTGCGGAATTCGGTGCTATCGTTGATCGTGGTTGTGTTGACCAATGACCCACCGCTCGCCTGCGTCGCTGACGCAGCAGGTTTTGACTCAGACTTGTTAACGCCAGAGTTGGAGTATGTCTTCGGGGTTGAGAATCCGCTTGACGGATTGGATCCCGGCGCATGCTGGATGTCTTTACCGTGCTCGGCCATAAGGGCAGGTCCGAGCTTAGCAAAGCTCTTGCGCAGTTGCGGCACAAGCTTCGACCGAACAAGATCCTTGACGGGCTGCTTGCTCTTGTCGTCAGAGTAGATATCTATCTCAAACTGCTTTATGTTAGCTTGCGATCAAACAAAAGGCTACATAGAGTGATGGCAGATGGGAGCGTAGGGAACATACGACATACTCGTCTTCCTCCGTGTCATGTGCCACTTCGGGGACTGTGATAGTGCCGCTCGCCTCCTCGCCTTCCTTGTTCTTGCCTGCCGACCATGTCAGCCGCTGAACATGCCATCATCTCCGTGAAGACTAACCTTTGTACTCAAGCTTCAGCTTGACATCGAATATCGTAATGACCTTGCCTTTGCGCTGGCTCACATCGACGTCTCCGTCCATGCTCATGAGGCTGTCCACCTTCGCACTGACGCCATCTTCCTCGGCCGAAACCTGGAGCAACTCATTGGTGAGATACTCCTTCGCCCAGCCGCTGACGTCCTTGTTCACCCAGTGCCAGTTGTTCGGGTTGTGGAGCACCATCGTGACGCGCGGGGTATCGCAAAGTGAGTGAAGATCTAGTTTCCATTGTCAGCCTAAGCGCCATACTGATGAGATCTAGATCGCAATGGAAAAATTGAGTATCAGGACAAGGAGCGATGCTCCAGCAAAGCTTATCCGCAGCAAAAGAGTACAAGTCTTCTAGGACTGGTGCCAGCTGTGGTTTCATCATACAAACGGGTGAGGGTATGGTTGCCTATACGTACCTAATGTGCAGCGCAACAACCGCTGGCCAACAAAGCTCTACAGAGTAGCGAAAGCTATTGACTGGACGAACAGTGTTCGGCGCAGCTGAAATAGTGGGAGGGAGATGAGCGACAGAATATTCGAGAAGTCAAAGCTAGCTATGTCTGCCAAGAGGTCGGGCCGAGCGAGTCCGAAACCGCTAACTGCTTCGGGACCCATCACCGACATTCGTACCCAGGCAGTAGGAAATCAGTCCTATCAAACCCGTCATATTAGAATGTTCGCTTTAAGTCAGGTAAAAAATCGACCATTGGCTGCTTCTGCGCTCTATAGAGCTTTTCTAGATATTGCCAAATCTAAAGTAGCCTCCCTCGGCCACAGGTACGGCCTATCGTCATGTATCTTGGCCGACTTTGTATTTCTACAGGGGAACCAAGATTCGTTGATCATATCTAGAAACCTGCAGATTCAGAGCCCTGAGCTCAAATTCAAGAGTCAGAGAGCAGAACGAATGCAGCGCCCCAAGGCTTTGTGATATAACGCGATATCACCGCGGATTGTTCGTGTTCTCTAAAGTTCAAGGATTACTTCTGGAGATTTACCTCGTACAAACATCACTTTACTTTTCGATATTGCGAGAAAAAGAAATATTGCATTATGATTGCAATGTTTGATTGTCCCCCACAGGTAATTCCTATCGTTGTGTTGCAGCCTTGGGATGGCAAAAATCCTTACGCAGCTTATTTGAGTGAAGTCGTATGTAGAAGGAATAACCAGCCTTATCATGTCACCAGCAACCACCCTGCTTATTAGATATGCAACTTACGGGCTGTTCGGAAATAGTTTTCGAACTATTACGTTGATCTAACTCAGATGTATGGGAACTATTCCGAAGCTAGTTACCTCCCCATTGGCGTGTAAGCGAAAAGGAAGTCCGAGTACGTAGCCGCTGACGCTGCCTCACTCTGCGTCCTGACCGGCGCAACTCCAACAAATGTGCACATCGCGTTAGTTTAACAGTTGTTCTAGAAAATGCGTGGGGTGTTGGCATCCAACTGGTCCGTACCG
The DNA here is from genome assembly GCA_026873275.1 of Pseudopithomyces maydicus. NCBI lineage: Eukaryota > Fungi > Ascomycota > Dothideomycetes > Pleosporales > Didymosphaeriaceae > Pseudopithomyces > Pseudopithomyces maydicus. Next base: position 2,703,945 of record JANTUC010000003.1, on the reverse strand, counting down.
CAGAGCCTCACACCTGGGTTTAAACTGACTCAGCGTGGTTGGTGACGAAGCACTGCACTCAGCTGCTCTTGCGCTGAAGCCACTTATTGACAATTGTCAGCTTAGCGTGGTGGCAAATGTTACGTCCTGAGGCTCGCATGTTCTTAGACTCTACTCCAGTCCACGTGTAGGTAAACTTCACTTAGTGGTCGGCCTACACTTCTGGCATGCAACTACACGAATATCCGATGCCGAGCGGTACGTGCGGTTGTACGCGCGATTGTTCTGCATGTCCACGACGCGGATTCGTCGTGTGGGCAGCTAGTTGCCAGTGGTTCGCTACCACAGGAGGAAAGTAACCGTTGGGGAAGGCTGAGGCCCCAGGGTTCAGCCACGCTTTGACCACCTCCAATACGGATCTGCGCCTCGACGTGGTGTTCTAATAGTTGCTAAGCCCATCGAGATGCAGGCAGCCAGTTTTCTCGAGGCCTCGTGCAATTCACATCTATCCTTATTCACCATTAATTTTGTAAAAAAACCTATGTTGTTGAACTTTTTGTCCATTTGAATAACATCTTCGTTGGGTCTATCTTTCCAGATTTTATACATGCAATTGCCTCCTTGGATTTATTTTGAATGCTGATAACTATATCAAAGCCTTGATAGCATGAACATGGAGCGCAAGTACGACGAGGAGTCGCTACAGCATATGTATGCGCTCCTCCAGAAGCACGACATAGAAACTATATTCAGAATGGCTCTTGAGGTCACACAGTCTCGTATGTTGTTGTTTCCTCATACATATCGGAAAGTGCACTTTGAGTTGACTTGCGGCAGGTCCAACTTCCATAATCACTTCAGGCTCCCGATTCTCACACATGTCATCAGGGTCTCGTTACTCGGGTTTCAGCACCGACTATGCGCCATCAGTGCAGTCTTCTGCCTCTTCTCACTCACGATTTGCGCGTGAGGTGCCACTCTACCGTTCTGGTCTCAATAATGCGAAGAACACAAACATGCCAATGCCCTCTCCTGTATCGGAGGCTTTTAGCCCTGCTGATACGCTGTCTCTGCCTTCGCCTTTACCAACGGAACTGGATTCAATGCCCGCCGCATCGCTAACATCGAATCGGGAGACAATAACAGCGGTCGGAGGTGCCTGGTTCTGCACCTTCTGTACCGAGCATACGACCTTTGCGGCCAAGGCAGACTGGAAAAAGCATGAAACGAAACACCATGAAACGGGGGAAGACTGGCCTTGCCCTATCCGCAATTGTGGCGAGGTTCTTGATCGGAAGTTAGATTTCGAGGCGCATTTCAAGCGCCACCACCCCGATGTACCATGTCCGACCGATGTCAGAATACGCCTGCTTCCAAAACTTCTCTACGGCTGCGGATTCGACGGCTGCAAGTCAATCCTCACGGGCTGGAAAGAGCGATGCGATCATGTTGCTTCACACATGAAACCGAAAGGCACAGAGAAGAAGAAGTCTCGGGCAGAGTGGAACTACTCTAACATTATCCATAACCTCCTCCGTCAATCAGCGACGCACACCGCGTGGAAGTCACTATTCGCAAACTTCGAATCCAAAGAACCCCGATACAAGATGACCTGGACACCTGAAAATACACGAGTGTTGAAACAAAAACTAGAGTGCTGCGACATGCGACCAGAAGTCGACGTCGTCTTACACACAGCGCTTAGTCTGCGGTCAGACCGCCCGTTTAACGATGCCCCAGAACTAGACCGCGACTTCAAGACACCCAGTCAGGACTCCGTACCGCATTTCGATACCTTGAGCGAAGAGCAACTGAAATTTGTTTTGAAGGGCCGGTATAAACAGCCCTATCTCCATTTAGCTTCTCCATTTATGATCAGTTCAAAAGCAGCCATCATCGAGCCCCATCCTGGCGATCTAGTAGCTTTCGACGTCCCGTCTCCCACCATCAGTGGACGCCGAATCAGCTATATGGATATAGACACCGAGGAGCTCGGGTTCTCAGACGATGAACCAGACCCTCAAATACCACCAGGCCTTGAGCTTGACCCCTCGCAAGTGCAATCCTCGGGATCACCAAAGCCTTTCCAGATATATTATTCGCATCCAGAATCTATGGACGGAGCACCTCAGCCGCGTCGTTCATCACGAGGGCATATTCTTACGAGACATTTCAAAGGGCGGAAAGGGTAGTTTTAGCGTTCGCGCTCATTCACTGGCTTGCATTGCTTCACTTTTCTTATGTTGAATCTTTATCACGTCCATGTAAATACAGCAGTATACCCCGATGCTCTTCATAGGCATCATGTAAGATTGAATTGATTCATTCGACGCTTTCTCAGTTGTGATAAATATGCATTGCAATTTCCTTGAGACCAATGGCAGACATCCTCTTTAAATAAAGAAAAAGCTCCCAAACTTTGCGCTCAGACCTCGAAATGCAACAGATTGAAACCACTGTTCACCGTCAGAATCACACTGAAATTGATTCATTTATTTCCGTAGAAGTGTTCCTACCTTTTGTGAGACCGGCACCCGCACATCTAGTGTAGAACCCATACCAGAACGCCTATCACGGCAGACATTACAACAATGACGACAATCATCCAAATCATGGCGTTGCACGGATCGATCGGCTGTCGTCGGGAAAATCTGGGCCGTGTGCGCGAAATGCCTGCCAGTGGGTTGGAGGGCGAAGTCTGAATATTAAAAGTCATGTTCAGGCGCTGTGAGATTGATGAAGGCCTCGCGCTACGGCTACTTTCCCTGCGACCATGATCTCTGGGGCTGTATGATGGAGGCGGTGTTTGCGGGCGTGGAAGCTCCGGCGGTATGTCGATAGCAAAACCGCGTGCTTGGTCATCATTTACAGAGTCGTATGAAGGGGGCAATGTATCTGAGTACGCATTCGACGCCTGATCGTGGGACGCGTTTGCGTCGCCAGATGTGGTATTTTCGGTGTCCTGCACAGTGTAGGGAAGTTCTGGACTTCTGTTGCGGTTCATTCTATTCTGTCCTCGAGACATGATGGGCGCACTTGTATGTGGGTTGATATTGGTATTTCAAAAGTTGTTTTGGAGGGATTCTTGTAACTTGATGGAAATTGTTTCAAGTGCAGAGGAGGAAGACTGAGCAGCAGAATCAGAAGAAAAGTTGTCTTGGGCTGCAAATTCTTTGGTGGATTTAAAGTTAAGATTATGGTTATAGGGCTGAAGTGTTGAGGGTAGGCTACTAAGGTTGGGCGTTTCGGTATTGTACTAAGGAAACGAATACCCACCACCCAAAGAGTTTGGAACACAAAAGTCGGGATGACACATCAAAAACAGGAACGAAATGTTAGAATAAACACAAGTTTTCAATAAAATGTACGTGATGGGACCATGTGTATAATGCCACAAAAGAAAGCAGCTTTCCATTTCCTTAGCCCTAGATCTCTACTCTTTCTCCTGTACTTGTATTTCAGCAGTTTGAACTTGCCATTCTACTTTACGGCTAGGAATGACTAGTCCACACCAACCGACCATATCCGCTGACCAACGAGCTCGCACCTTAATGAAGAGGCCTTCATGAGATTCCATGGTGCATAATGCGACCCAACGCCAGGCTTGAATTCTTTCAAAACCACCAAACCATCGGTTCATTAAACCAATATATCAATGGTCCTTTCCTGCTTCTTAATACCCGTAGATCAGATACAGCACCGCTAAGATAAGACGGCGAGTGTATGGACTGTACTTGAAATTTCCATGCACATCCACCATCTCCATGACTTTCACGATCATGCAGAAAGATACCATGGCAATAACTGCGACGATGATGTAGATTTCTGTTATTTCTATGTTAGATTACGACGGCAAAATCGAGGGGATGGGAGCTGCGGGAAAGGTCTTACTAAGCGTGTTGCGGTTGTGGTTGGTGATGTTAGTGTCCATTGCTGCAAACACCGAAGGCTGTTGATCGTCGAACGAATAAGAAGGTGTCGATTCGTGGGGAAATAGTAGATAAAGATCCCGAGATTTAAACAGATGGTTGTCTGGCTGTTTGTTTGTTCACGTTGACGCACGTGCCTGTTGAATCGAGTGGTTTGCTTCTGGAGCTATTGTCGCTCGTACAAGAGATACATGATACGATTGTGCTGTATCTTCGACATTATACTACCACGAGGGACAGCCGGATCTTGGCGGTTGAAGATGTACAGTGTTTAAACCTGTCTGACATTTACTAGTTATCTCTAGACACGTCTACAAGTAGGTCATGAACTGTCGTTTCACCGACTAGAAAGTGCCATATGATCATTTCAACCCCATGAAATTATTCCAATACATAATCAACCCCTAGTTATTCGGTGTGAAATAGGTCTTTAGGCAACATAGACGCCCGCTCAAGACAACGCAAGCGAAGCAGCAGTTTAATTTCGAATGAACGGGCCTACAGATACCAAGGAGAGAAATATGGCTATATGAATATTGTGAGCAACGATGTGACTGGTGTAATAAGACCCAAATGCACGTACCAAAAACCAAAACAAATAACCATTGCTCTCCATCGTCGCCGTATTGATGAATGTTTTCAGGAATGTCCTCCCACAAATCTTCAAGATCGGCCTCGGAATTAATCGAGCCTTTGTGAACGGGTGGTGTAATAGAAGTCTTTGAAAGATTAGTCAATGTCATCGAGCAAGAACAAACGCGCTATACCTTCATGGCTGATGATTTGTTTTTGGAGAATTTAGTCATTATCTCACTGTTGTATATGTGTATGCGAGAAGATTGGCAAAGGTTGCTGGCTTCAATGCGAATAGACAGGGTCTTTTACCCTGCATCTCTGGGGGAGATTTTTAGCAGCTGTCCATGGTACCGGAATCGCTGGGTTTGGGGCACTTGGTTAGTGGGCGAAACAAGAAGTTGAATATGGTTCTAGCCAATGCCGGGACCGGGATTTCTATAGGCTTCTTCGTGCAGCCACAAACAGAAAAGGCGGGATTACAATATTATCATGTTTTATTAGACATTATTCTGGAGGGTTGAGGGGACTATAGCTTTCAAAGTGCAGAGATCAGAACCACCACGCGTAGATTCATGGCGCAGGTGTTGTCCCAACATCTATTTTAGGCTGAACTAGCCTCCCCTAATCGAGCAGATCTGATACTGAGACGGTTGAAATACAGTTCATTCATGTTCCACTCCCTCGTGTGGAGCCAGCAAATGTAAACCAAAGCGCACTGCACACAGCAAACAGTCTCTCCAGGACTTTTTTCCCTTCAATTATTATTTCAATCCAGTCAGCTTGTCTGCTGCATCCCTTCATGTCCACAAACTAAGCGACCCTCACCAAACCCTCCATCTCTAAGCCCACCAAGATGGCAACCTTCTTCCACCAACCCCTCCTCTCTCAAAACCGAAACCCCACCCACGACCGCTCGCACACCACTACCGGAACGGGCACTCTCCAAAACAACACAAACAATCACACCGCAGACCCTTTCGAGCCCTCGAACTCCTCCCCACCCCCTCTACTCCACTTACCTCCCCTACCAACACGTCTCGGTCGAAACCCCCCTCATCGAGTCTCCCTCATTATCCTATCTCTTCATCAACGGGCCCATCCCATCGCCCGACTTCGCGCACCGTGTGTGTAGACAACTGGGGGCAACGTATCTTGGGGACGAGTCTGACTCTGAGACAGAGATTGGGGATGGGGATGTGGAGCGCGGGGAATGGGAGGGGGAGGAGGAAGAGTTACCGGAGTATTCGCGTTATCGGGATGGGGCTGGAAGGCTTAAGATGGATTTTGTTGTCATGGTTTTGTTGGTGGGGCTGTTTGGGGGGTTGATGTTTTGGGTGGGGTTGGGAAAGTGGTGAGGTCGAGGGAGCGTGGGGATAGCTTGAGGGTTTTGTGGTGTCAGGGTCTGATATGTGTATGGATGGAAATGACGTGGATGGATGGGTATTTTGAGGGGGTTCTTCGAGGTCGGTCTAGTCGGTCCATTCGGTCTATTCACTGCTGTCGTGGGGATCTAATGGAGGCTGATACATATGTACATATGTACATATGTAGGTGAGCATTGGGGGTTGGCCATTGGGAGGTGAACATTGGGAGGTGAACATTGGGAGGTGAACATTGGGAGGTGAACATTGGGGTACTCTGATGAAGTAGTCATGTTATGACCCTTCAATATTTGAGTTTCACTCAATACCGATGAATAAAAAGAACAGATACATCACACAGAGGCCCGTACCTGCCGGAACCAGGGTGGTGAGGGTGAAGGAGCTAGCGCGGGGATGCGGCTCTCCGCCAAGCTTTGCCATGTGCACTCGGGCCGTGCGCACCTAGGGCGCGGAATTAACGCGAGGTGCGGGCCGATGATGCTGACCAGCAGCTGTGCACTCCAGGCTGATTGTTGCTTTCTAGAAGGTCGTCGAAGTTTGACCGGAGGTACAGTGTGGGTGTGCAGGCGTTGGAGTTCCTCCGCCACTCGAGCTGCTTCCCGCCCAGTCGGTGAAAGCCTCCCATGCTTATGGTGCAGTGACGTGCGCCGCTGTTGCCGCTTGCCCTTAGACTCACCCTGGCCCGACTTGCCCTCGCCGTCGCCCTCACACCAGGCTTCTCAACTGCCAGAGTCGGGCTTGCTATCTCACCAGCAGGCCCACGGTTCTGTCTGTATCCAGACTTATTGCTCGACTGCACCCAGAGCTCGTCACTCATTATCCATACTGGGCTACAGTTCCCCGCCGCGTTTGCTTCATGGCCACTCGGCACCGGGCCTAGAGCAGCACAACACCGTTTGCGTCCTCCACCATGTTCACAAGTTTTACGGGAAATACTCGACGGCCTCGGCAGGTCAACCTCGGCGGCCGGAAGACGCACGCATTTGGGAGCACCGGCTCCGGCAGCGGATCGCAAGCTGCCCTCGACCGTGCCCAACAGGATCGTGCACAACGACAGAAGGAACGAGAGACACAGAAGGCGGCAAAGACGATACAGCGGGTGTGGCGTGGTCATAATGCCAGGAGCAATGTCAGCGACTCGTTAAGGAAAGAATGGGATGCTGCGGAGAGTGCAGTGGACTTCACATCACAAACAATAACATCATATGACTCGGAGGAGGAGGCTCTCTCGCAGCTACAGCGGCTTTTAAAATTTGTGAACGTTCGGAGCGAAGATGATCGCCAACGGATACGACATTTCTTTCGGCGGCAAACTGAGACAGTGCAGAAGCTGAGCCTTGTTGCAAGCGGACCTTGGCCGGCCGTGTATTTCAGGCTCCAGCAGGTAGTCCTGAGGATTATGGATCGCCAATCACACGAGCCGAAGACGCAGACCAAGCATGGAGAGTCCTTAGGCGTCCCTATCCTTCGCTTCCTCGCTGAGCAGATTCCCCAAGAAACCTCCAAGAACGCCCCACAATACTTCCACACTCTCGCACATGTCGTCTCGAGATCGGAATTGGCCTCCGATGCGGCCGAGAGCGAGTCTCTGGAGTCAGTATTCCCGGCTATCATTGCGCCCTTGACTACAGTGACCGGATACACTCTGAACGCATACGAGGCTTTCGGATTCGAATTCTTGACACTTCGGATGCTTGGAGCAGATAAAGCTTCGCCTCTTATAACTAAATTCAGAGACTCGTTAGCCAATTCAATAAACTACAAGTTATTGGCAAGTGCTTTGGCGACGACACTGAAGGAGCAAGGCTTGCATTCCCGGAATGAATTGGCTACGGTAGAATCTCGCCTCTGTTTCCTGGGCCTGTTTATATATTTCCATCGGTATGCGCATAACTTCCAGTCGTCCGAAACGTACGCCGTCCACAAGGATTTCGTAACAGTGGTCGCGTTGCTTCTGAATTCGTTACCAACCAATCTCATTGAGGGAACGGTCGAAAATGACGCGCCGCAAAGCACGGAGGACATTGTCAACGACTTTTTGAAGGAACAAATCCTCTCACTGGTGAACCAGGAAGGAATCGGCAATCTTCTGGCTGGGTCGTCACAATCACCCGATGCGTCTGAAGATGAGAAGGTCGAGGAAGCACGTCAGCTGGCAAATTACGCGCTGGCGTTGCTTCGTTTCTTCCCGCGGAGAGGTGACGAGATTCGGATGTGGTTGTACATCGGTCCGTCAAATACACAGTCTGGTAAGGGTAGAAAGCTTCCTGCTATCAAGTACTTTTGGCAGGCATCCAAGCGCTCGTCTGTCTTTAGTACAATCGCGCGTGATTCGCGAGCTGCAGTTGACCTCCTGCGACCGAAAGCATTACAAGTCAACGGAGTTTCTACTGGTCGCGATCAATCTTCAAACCGATCTCAGCACTCTTTCTGGCAGGCGCCTGCGCAGGAGGTTGACCTCGCCGCCGTAAGAGCTGATGAGTGGCGGGTGGTTCTCGTCTTCCTGGAGCTTTATACGTTCGTCCTGAAAGTCACTGATGATGAGGAATTCTTCTCAGCTGGACAGGACGGATTCTCGGGTCAAGTGCGCGACAATTCTCTGCCGTTGACCGAAGTTCAGACCTTGACGACTTTCTTGAAGAATCTGGGTTTTACGTTGTATTTCAATGCCTCCGACATAAACGAATCAGAAGAGCGAGACACTAGCAGTACGGGCATTAGTTTTTTCAATCCTTCAGCTGCTGCGACCCAGCAACAAAAACAAGCTATAGAGCCCTCTATAGGAGGTGTTGCTGGCCTGACGTTGGACTATGTGAAAGGACTGGTCACTGGTTTGGTACGCATGGTATACGAACGCGACTCTCGAAGAAAGTTTTTGCCTGACGACCACTGGCTAATGACCTCGAGATTCGATATGACTGGATTCATTCCTGCTGTCGTGGAGGAAGAGGAGAGCCGTCATAGGATTCAAGAGGAAGATGATGATGACATGGACGAAGAGGAGGAAGAGTTTGACGATACACCCCAGCTTATTGGTACTGGTCGATCACAACAACAGCGAAGATTAGAGAGGCTACAGCGCCAGCAGCGGAAAGCTTCACGCAGAAGGTATCTACAAGCTGTTGCGCCACGTCTGGAGATCTTGCAGAACATGCCCTTCTTCATCCCCTTCACAACCCGTGTGCAAATCTTCCGCGAGTTTGTGCTGCTGGATATGGTAAATCACCACCTTGAATAACACTTGTGCTCAATCGAAATAACACAATATAGGCGAAACGTAGAGGTAGTGCCGATCCTGAGTCGTGGCGTCTGCGTGTCATGCAACGACCCGACGCACCACACCACCTCGAAAAGCACGCAGCCCGTGTGCGTCGTGGTGCAGAGTTCGACGATGCCTTCACACAGTTTTACGACCTTGGCGATGGCCTCAAGGAACCCATTCAAATCACTTTCGTTGATCAATTCGATCAACCGGAAGCTGGTATCGATGGTGGAGGCGTCACAAAAGAATTTCTGACAAGTGTCACAAATACAGCATTCGCACCCACAGAAAATAGCATCGACATGTTCATTGAAAACGACCAGCATTTGCTGTTCCCAAACCCCACGGCTATTGAAGAATTGAAAGAAATGCTCCGATCCAAAATAGGTCTCCGGGATAACTCTGCAGAGTTCCGTGCGCAGGTAGCTGAAGCCCTTCAACGCTACGAGTTCTTGGGCCGTATCATAGGCAAATGCATGTACGAGGGTAAGTTTTAGATATCCCCAAAACGTATTAAAGACTTGTCTGACCAGGCACAGGGATTCTCGTCGACGTGAACTTTGCATCCTTTTTCTTGCGCAAATGGGCCTTGACCGGTGGCACAGGCTCCGCGCCCAACGAAACAGGCTACCGACCCACCCTCAACGATCTCCGCGACCTAGACGAAGAACTCTACCAAGGCCTTCACAAACTCAAGACCTACGACGGCGACGTCGAAGACTTCGGCCTCAACTTCACCATCACAGACTCCGTCGTAATCGACCACGCCACCAAGAAAACCAAAACCATCACCAAGGAGCTCCGCCCCGACGGCGCAAACATCCCCGTCACCAACCAAAACCGCCTCGTCTACATCTCCTACGTCGCCCGCCACCGCCTCCAAAACCAACCCTACCTCCAAACCTCCGCTTTCCTCCGCGGCCTCTCCGCAATGATCCAACCCTCCTGGCTCTCCATGTTCAACGCTCCAGAGCTCCAGACTCTCATCGGCGGCACGTCCTCTCAGATCGACGTCGACGACCTGCGCCGCAACACTGCCTACGGCGGCACTTACGTCATCGGCGACGATGGCCTAGAGCACCCGACTATCCAGCTGTTCTGGAAGATTATGAAGGAGCTCAGCGACGGGGAGAGGCGCGCAGTGCTCAAGTTCGTGACGAGTACGCCGAGAGCGCCGCTGCTGGGATTCAAGACGCTGAATCCTAGGTTTAGCATAAGGGATGCGGGGAGTGATCAGGAGAGGTTGCCCAGTACGAGTACGTGTGTGAATCTACTGAAGCTGCCGATGTATAGGGATGAGGCGCTTTTGAAGGAGAAGTTGCTGTATAGTGTGTTTAGTGGGGCGGGTTTCGATTTGTCGTAGGGAGGACAGGGGTGGAGAGGGTGGTAGAGTGTGAGTTGCGGAGATGGACTAGTGGGATGGGATGGAATCGAGGCTTTGCTTGTCTCGTGGTGTTGTGATCATGGATGCTCGGTTATGAAATGAACGTCATATTGTAATATTGTGTCCTGTAAGACTCGGATTGATAGATACTTACGTGATCCTCTAAGTATTTTGATTGCTGCCCAGAAGTTTGAAGCGTTGATATATAAGGATCAATCTGGCCAAGGCAGGGACCTCACCTGGGTGGGCACCTGGGCAGTCAGGATCTCACGTGATCCCACAGATCCCGGGATTGAGTCTTCTCCTGCTCATCGCAATCTTGTATACAATCATGCAATTTAACGATGCCCATTCAGACTCAGTATACTACACATGATTACTGACAAATCGTTGCGATGTGCTATTCCCAATCGAACCACCCGAACCTTGGAATCCCTAACACCAATCCATGCACCCAACACGCGAACGTCCAAGAATTCCCAAGCCCCCATCCATCCCCACCCTTCCAAGATCTCAAAAACACCGGACTCCACCCAGGCTAGACTTCGCAAACAGTAGAAAAATAATGCCTATCCACACAGTCAGCAACCTTCGGTATTTCGCCATGCACAGTTCCACACAAAACGGAAGGAACACACATACCATCCCAAGATCTAGTGCCTGTAGAACCACCTCAACACTTCGCTTTTTCCCCTCCCTCCTCTCAACAACATACCCCCATGGCACCGCCGCCACGACAACGCCCACAACCGCAATCGCCCATATTGCCGACGAAACCTCTTTCTTGGCTTTCTCGCCCACGCGCCGGATGGACTTGTGGATTTTGTGGGCGAGCTTTGAACATTGCTTTTCTTTGCTTTTGCGCTTGGAGCTCTGGTGTCTGGGGCAGGGTATGTATTTGGTGGTGGTGGTGTGGGCGCTCGTACTGGACCTGGGAGATAGTGGCGGTGCGGTGATGGGGAGGTCGAGGAGTTCTTTGAAGTAGCTGGGGCGCCGCTCGAGCTCGATTGCGTTGCGACGGGGAGCGGAGGGGTATTTTCTAGATGTGTCTGGTGTGGGGGACATTTTGATAAGGTTGGTGAAATATGGGGGTTGTGGGTAGCGTTGGTGGGAGTTGTGGTGGTTGAAATGTGGAAGTGTGGTGGTGTCTGGGTATGACTTGATGTTGGAAGTAGATGAAGTTTGGAAGCTTAGGATATGGGCATGGAGAATATAAATACGTGGAGAGGAGATGATTCTTGGCGAGATGGGGGAATTCGGATGGGAGATGAATTGTTGGGTCGGTGAACCGTAGTTGGGGGTTACTAGACCCGTTGCACGGATTAGGTATTAGTTCTAATATTTGTATTCATATATGAGGGATTTGATGTGTCATATGAGTAGAAACATGGTCCGGCAATAATTAGTCCCTTGGTGAGATCCATCCGCCCCCATGTATTTACTCATGTTTTGTATTTTTGGAAAGCGGCAGCAGAGTAGCTAACTAGATAAAAACGCATATAATAGAAAAAAAGCTATTAACCCCTCTTATAATAATTAAAAACGGGCGTACATAAAGGATTATTAAAAAAGATAGTATTAATTAGCCGGATTATCGTTGGGCCAACCCGGCCTTTGGTTTTGTTCTCCCCGAGCTCGTGGTTTCTGGCGCCTCAAGTATTTACTCATACATTTCCATTCTATGGGCTTCAAGATATTTGCATGGTTATAATAGAGCTTTTTTGTCCGAAATATAAGGCCATCGTTCCCAAGGGTATGGCTTCCGCTTTCACGCCAGTATCCTGATATAAGACATGTAAGCTTAAGAGCCGACAGTATATAAGATCTGTTACAATTGTTAGTCAGAATTAGAGACGAAAAGTTAAAGGCGCTTAGTAAAACATAATTCCTAGCATTTCCTGATACTATAGACAACGTATGATAGCAAAATCGAACACGCCTATATATTAGAAACATTTTTTTTAAATAATCCATGGATAGAGGGGGTAGATAGATTAATGGCAGGATATAAAATCAACTCGAAATGGACGGAAGATGGACGGTCCTAATATACATCTAGTCAATCATGTTTCTGATTCCTCGTCAGTAGAGGTCATGAAAGTATCCAGATAGAGAGGATAGAATAAGCGAATCAACCGAAAGGCAGAGAAGCATATAATGAGAGGTAATGACATTGTCGGCCCCAATTTGAGATTGGACCAGATAGATTTTGATTCCTCTCTAGTGAGAGTTATGAAAATATCCAGATGAACTTTTTTTTGTCTGAACAAAGAGTACATTATTCGTTAGTTTCTTAATTTGACCATGGGAAACAGATGTGATCCGTGGGCAACTATGTCCAACCAAGTTCATTTGAGTTATAACACATAACTCATGTTCATGCCGCCTTTATATTCGACGTCTTATATTCTTGGAGTGACGAGCATATCCAGTGTAAAGCGGACTTTTCTGGTTCGTTATCCACATGTAGTGAAGGACACGTCCATTTCATTGAATCGTTTGTCCAGGAATATTTCTTGCCCCTTGTTCTGTAGTCGTTGTGACCTGTCTAGGCCAACAAGACCGAACCTACAACCCAGAAAGCCCATAGTATTGATATGAACATCACGCTTTTAGCCTCTACATTTGCAAACAAAAAAGCTCATTCTCACAAATATCCTTTTCTAACCCACTTGAAGATTGCGAGGGAGAACTAGTTTCCTGTGTCTTCTGTCCATTCATCATACCATATATATAACAATCACCAAGACTAAGGAAGTGGGAATCCTCCTTTCGCAGTACTACGGGAGCGTACTTGCCAAATATGTCGCAGATAAGATCATCTGGCTGAACATCATCATACGAGAGCCCGATGTAACCTCCCTTAGTAACAAAGAAGGTGTGGCTTCGAACTATTCTTGAAAGTAATTCCTTCAGCCTTACTGATGCTGAAGTTGTGCCTGCGGAGCTGTAGCCATGCGTGAGAAATAGCCTGAAGATTCCAGGGAATTCGTCGTAAAATTCATCTCGCTCGGGAAAGGGCCACCCAGCCATCAACTGCGTCAATCAACTCTTTAAGTCCGTGGACACAGTATCCGAACTCTGATATGACTTCCGGATTTGGGACTACCATAGAGCATGTTCCTTCATCACTGCTTGTATCACTGATAATAGCTCGGAGGAGGGCTGACAAAGGTGAGATGCCAGACGGGCTCGGTTCTGGGGACATTTGTTTGGCGATTGCCATCCATTGTGAAAAGGTCGCCCATACCCTTGATCCGCTATTATCTAGACGTTCCTCATCGTTTAGTCGATTTACGCATGATATTATGTCGCATTGGAAGCCACGAATCTTCAGTTCTCTTCTGTCTTCCGAGATCATCCAGCCAGGATCGTGTTTGTGTCTTGAATATGGATACTTATCCATGAAGAATCCAGGATAAACTGCTATTTGGAAATCCGGAACCCAAGTAGGCAAGTCAGGCGTAATTCTCTTATTAAGTTTCCCACCTACGAGACATATTGCCTCTACATTTCTGCGCTGGAGTTCTGAAACAACGAAGTTCGTGTAAACTTCCGCTACCGAACATGTGTAATCTGCGGCCAATTCTCTTGATTTATCCTGGACAAGGCTCATCATACCGTAGATATTGTCCCTTGGATCAGTAGCTTCTTGAAACCTGGTCGCATGAAGAACTTCCGAGAAAGTACTTGGAGGAAAATCTCCCCACATGGAGAGAATGACATGAGAATATAACAAGACGTAAGACATTGCAGGACGAAACACCTCGGTGTATCCGGTGGGAAAGGAATTCAGGCTAGCGGCTCCAAACTCAAGATATACCTTCTTCCAAAAACTCAATACCGCAAAAAAGGTTTTTTTTTCGACAGAGGCATCCCCATAGAGGAATCTGATATCGCATGCCAAAGCCAGCTCCTGGACGATCCAAACACGACGCGAGTAAGGGAGGAGCATTAAGCAACCCACTGCTTTCCATTTTTCATATTCAAAACCATTTTCAATGCTCTGTATCATTGCCCAGAGTGCTTCAGTGTCCGATGTAGAGCTGTGACTGAAAGCGTGTTGAAATTCATACTTGTGCATCGTTTCATTGATGAATGTTGGCGTTTCGAGCTTCCAGGATTCATACATGTTTGGCATTTTCGACTTAATTGCAGATTCCCATACCAAGACAGTCTCAATAGCTCTTGTCGCTTCTTCTTGACCTTCTCCCAACCACGCAATAACGAGCTTGGCCGTCGAATAGATTGTGCCCATCAGAGGAACCTGATGCTTTTTCTCCTCTAAATCCACCTGATTGATGGAGAGGGCGTCGATCCAGATGTAGTTAATATCAACTTCCCAACAAAGGCGTCGCAAAGCCGCTGCAAGATTTTTGTAACCTGGAGCTCATTATCGTTGACATGAATTGGCGTTGTTTGACTTGCATCTCCCCAGACGTAGGATAGAGCATAAAAAGGCGGTAGATTGTTTAAATCAAAGGTGCTGAGTTTGCAATTGAGGATATTGCCTGAATCTATGGCTTGAGAACCGCAGCGAGCAATCTGCACTAGACGGATTTGTTATCGCGGATCATCTAGTTTGACATACGGCCTCCTCTGACTTAAGTCGAGGTCCATTATCTCCTAGAGCCAGAACCTTGGAAGAATAATTTTGATTTATCGTGCGCTGATCGGGTACGCGAATATTTATTTCTAAAGAAGGGCAGATAGCAGTTCGTATTCGTATACCACGCTTTTTTTGCTCACCGGTCGCAACTTGCATATAACCTGACGGATAAAGTGCTCACCGGTTGCAACTGGCATATAAGCTGATAGATTAAGTGCTCACCGGATTATTCTACTTGCATGCAAAAGAATGCTTTTCTTCAGTACAGCGGTATTGTGATTGGTCTCTACTGTGGCAACTCTGCGTTCGAGGTACGAATGATTGGTTAAGTCATTTGTCGACTCTGGGCGAAATTGGGATGTATAGAGATCCAGTAAGAAAATATGATAATTAGAGATGTTAGTAGTTAATCAAAAAGACAAAGCACAGCGTTTTCCATGTCCCTAATTTTTAGACACTACTAAGTTATCTGCATCCGAATTTAAGTTATCCAGATTGACATTATCCAGGTTCAAGTTATCCGCATCTATATTAGGTTATCCTCATTTGTGTGGAATCCCCATTCGACGCCATCCTTACCAGACAACCATATCGTAAATAATCCGCCTTAAGAACTGTCTAAATGTTTAAGCGTAGTTTATTAATGCCTAGGACACTAATAGTACACCCTGTCTTCTATCTAACACACATGCATCGCACGCATCACTTCCTTCACAACCCAGTCCCTCAGCAAAAATACGCATATCAAGTATGTATTCATATACGTATATACGTACGATCAATATCTGCAATGCCTGCAATGCCTATACACGCCTAATTTATCCACTTGTCCATCACCATACCATCCATACCACACCATCCCACCCAATCCAGAACCAGCAGGCAATCGGGGTATTTCCATCACCAATCTATCGCTTATGATTGCCAAAACGCAGCACCTGTGAAACCTCAGGGAGAATCAAACACCCTTTCGCTGGACCAAGACGAGGAAAAAAAGATAGGACGCCCAAAATGCACAAATACCTCCCACCCTCCGTCCCTCCTCCTCTTCCAATATACACATATTGTGTCACCCCAAACACCCCATTCGCCCAAGTGCCGCGATACCACATATGTTAAAAGACCTTTGATAAAAAGAAAACGAAAGAAAGTAAGAAAGGTAGAAAGGATGACAATCAAATCAAATCCTCCCCCTTCAACGATCTCTCTCCCCACCAACTCCAACTCCCCACTCTCCGCTGTCCTCCTCCTTTCCAGCACCCACCTCCCCTCCCCGCCTCATCATGCTCCCTCACATACGCCACGCTATCCGCCGCGCTCCCCTTCCTCGAATGGCCGCCCCTCCACGCCCCGGGTGCAGTCCCCGGAGTCGCAGGACTCGTCGTGCTGATGGGAGACACCAGGCCGAGAGATTGGCGTCGCGGGGCTGAGGAGTTTGTTGCTGTTGCGGAGGAGAGGGAGGGCGATACGGTGGATGGCGGGGCGAACGCGGTGTGTAGCGTTAATGGAGGTGGAGGTTGGAAGTGATGGGCTGGCGGGCTTGTTGGGAGGGGGATGTTTGATGGCGAGCTAAGGGGGAGGCCGAGGGGGAGGGAAGAGGAATGACGGAGGGGGATTCGAGAGGGTAGTTGGGAGACATGGGGAGGGGGATGCCTGCTGGGGGGATAGCGGGGGAGAGTGCAGAGGCATGAGGGGTATTGGTGGAGCGTAGAGGTAGGTTTGCTCGATTGTTTGGTTGGCGGGACTGGAGAGGGAGTTGTAGTCGCTTGCTGTGAGCGTAGGACTGTCGGGCCTGTCTTCGAAGCTTTCTTTGAGGGCGAAATCGTCGTCGCCGAGACTGTCTTCGTTGACTGAATCGATCGTAGCCTGGACGTCTTCTTCGGACTCTTCGAGGCTGTCGAGAACGGCGCCGGATTCGTCGGATTCGAAGGAGTCTTCGTTTTGCTCGCGCATGCGGCTGCCTACTGCGGAAGCAGAGCGAGGCGCAAACTGCATACCCATGGGCGATGAGTTCCTGGGGCTGGCTGCGGGACTGCCCCGAGGAAGGCTGGCTGTGCTTCCAAAGGCCCCCTTCCGTAGCCGCATGAGTGCATCCATACTCATGTCGTCTTCATCGCGCCACCCATAGGGACTGATTCTGGCGAGTTGGGCAAGGGCCGGACTGGTGAGAGATTGACCTGCGAAACCAGGGCTAGTGAGAGAATTTCCTTCGCCAAAACGCACACTGATGAAGGAGTTGCGCGTGCTATATTCGCTGCGTTCGGTAATGGGAGTCAAGTTAGGCTCGCGCATTGCATTGCGACCGCTGGTGGTTCGACCCAGCCCAGAGGGGCCAAAGTATCCACCGTAGGAATTTACAGCCTCGCCCTGGGGACCAGCATAAAATCCAAACTCCTGCCCGTAGAATCCGTCATAGTCGTTTGCGAGAGCTTCAGAGTTGGCCTCTGCGATGATAGCATCCTCCATTGCGGAATCGTACTCGCTGTAATCGTAGTCGTCGAAGCTGGAGCTCATGCCGAAGCCATCATCCTCTAGCGGGAAGACAGTCGTCTCCTGACTATAGCGTCCATCATCAGGCACAAGGCTTGGACGTGAATTGCTTATTGAAGAGTCATCGGCATCAGAGCTCGACCGGTCCAGGTTGACAGTATCCACGCTCGCTTTCCTAGCGAATCGTCCTTCTGCCTCAGCACGATTCGCTGCCTCGGCGAGAGCGCTGTGATATGCGTTCAAATTCCGGTTGATTACAGGCCGCGCTCTTGAGGTCATGTGGGCCAGCGAAGGCTCAGATACCTCAAGCGACTTGGTCAGAGTGTCGTCGTCCGCCTCGTATCCTGTTTCCGAGCTCAGCCCGTCAGCCGGATGTGGCAAGGGAGCAATAGACGGCACATCTGCCTGTGGGAGTTTGACCTTTCGATCAAAGAGCGGTCCCTGAGGGTCATCAAAGACGTCTTCATCAAAGTCCCCGCTGTCCAGGTCGCCCTGTTCATCGATCATACCATCATCGAAGTATAGATCATCGCCCAAGCCGGCTTGAGCAAACATTACTGATTTAGTGGGTTCAGGAATTGGGTCAGGAGAGGAATCGTTGGGTGCCAAGTCGATTGCACCATGCCCTTGTGAAAGGTCCATCAAGCCAAGGCCTTGAACGTTGACTGTCGGAACCTGATCAGGCGCCATTTGAGGCGCTTGTGCAGGCACACCCGTAGACTGGAATGTGTCCTCCGACATGGCGAATCCTATCGGCTCTCCATTTGCATCCACTGGTGTATACGCCCCTCCATTCATACCGAGTGGAGTCATGGGGTTGATATTCGGCTGGATCGACAAAGACGAGAAATCGAAGCCAGCCATACCTGGCGACAATGTCTGGTCACCCAGTCCACCGCCAAACTCATCTTCCTCGCCAAGCATGGGAATCTCTTCCTCGTATCCACCATCCATGTCGAAGTCATCGTCCATGTCATACTCGTCGTAGTCGTCTCCCATACTATGGGTAGACATGCGAGCTTCCGATTTAGATGCCTTCTCTGCCGCCTTCTGTATGTGACGCTCTTCCATCATCTTCTCCTGCGCAGCGGATTCTCCGCCTCCTATCTGGAAGCTAAACCTGGATGCTCTACTTGTCAGGTGCTTCGGTAGACCAGCGGGCACAAATGATGGATCGGTTACTGAGGTAGCTCGTGATCGTGATGAAGGAGGTGTCTTTGTCGATTTCCGTTTGTTAGGCGTCACCTCGACGGACACATCGGTCGGGCTAGGTGCTTCTTGAACAGGCGACAGAATAGACGATATGTATTCTTGAGCAGTTTCGGCGGAGGGTGGATGGGGGAGAATGGTCTGCGGCGGCGGTGAGGCGGGTGCATCATTTGCAGCAGGCGGAGGCAGCGGCGGTGTTCGAGTCGGAGGTTCAACAAGTAATGAACTCCTCAATTTTGCGTATTTCTCACTTGAGAATGCTTCAGCGGAAGGTGAGGAGGGTGATAGCGCTCTGGGGGGCGGAGGAGGCGACCGTCCTGGCGGCTCAGGTACATATGAGTTCCTCTTCAAGAAGTCTTTGTTCGCCAACTGCTCTGCTCTGATCGCGGCCTGGCTCTGCTCATAACTTGTATCGTCGTCAAAATGTTCCTTGAACACCGGGGTATGTTCTCGTTCAATTTTGGGCGGGCTTGGCTCGGCGCGTTGCGGTTCGTTACCGTATGCGTTGTTGTAGGAAAAGTTTCTGTTCGGTCTCGGCGCACTGAAATCGTGGACGATGCGGCCGCGTATGCTGGGATCGTAGTTGTCCGGCATAGGCGGCAGATTGGACGGCGATCGCTGGGTGACGAGTGCTTCGTCGTGCAGGGCCTCGAGAGGCTGTACAGACCTTCGCCGGAGCAACAACGACATGGGATTTCGCAGTCTCGACTTGCCACTCTTGGACGGCTGTGCGGTAGGCGTGGGGGGCTTCGAGGTATGGGAGAGCTTCTCACTCAGGCCGCTGATGAGAGAAGTCTGGGATTTGGAGTGACTGGAGTAGTTTGAGGAGAGGGTTGAGGGCGCCAGATGCTGGGATGATTGCGCATAGGATGTTTCTGCAGGTGTTGTCCTGTCCATCACCTCTGTCATGGCTCTTCGCATCCCCGCGAAGTTGCCTCCTGTTGCTGAGGGCTGCGAGGATGGTCGTCTCGCATCATGGGTCATGGCAACTTCCTCCTGCATGGCTGGTAGAGGCGAGCGCAGGGCGACGGGGCTCTGACTTTTTCCTGCTGCATGTTGTGGGCTCAACAAGGAACTCTTTCCTCCTTTGTCTAGCTTGGACGCGACGCGTGGAATGGGAGGCAGCTGTGGGGGGAACGGGGACACGGGCGACGCTGACGCGTAGCTCGCATTGTCGGCTAGGCGTGGACTGGTCAGGTAGTTGGTGGCTGCCGGGACAGGGCTCGAAAGCGGGTGGGCGGAGGGGCTGGAGGTGGGTTCGGGTAGGGCGAGGCTCGAGGCATTGCGCTTTGCCTGGTGGCGCCTGGTGGAGAAGAAGGGCGGCATTTTCACAGGCGTAACGGCGAAGACGACGGGGGGCGACGACGACGACGACGGCAAGGGCGCGGAGCGGGCGGGTTCGTGGCGATTCGTGCTGCTACCAGAGCGAGCGAGCAGTCGGTGTGTAAATTATGCCTCTCACAGAGGCCATGGACGCTCGAAGGACATGGCTGGGGCGTTGGGCGAGAGCGGGTGGATGTGCAAGCTGCTACACGCTGAAGGGTTTCCGACGTTGCACAGCGGCCGGAAGGCTAGCGCGAAGGAGCACTCGATGGCAGGCGCACTGATTCGGCCGGGCGTGGAGACGGGCTGCGGTGGAGCAGTGAGACTCGCTGGGCTAGGGATGCTGTTTTGCTGTTGAGTCGGTCGTTCTCCTCCTCCCACCCGCCAGCTTCCTGCACGAGCAGGGATGCTCCCCAGCTCACCTAATCTCACCCTCGCGCCGCCCGACTGCACCCTCCCGGCAGCCAGCGTCTTCTAGAATACATTTGCCTGGCCCGCTGTCTGCTGCCTCGCTGCCTGAACTTTGCATGCCATTGCCATACATGCAGCCCTGGACCCTGGCCGCCATGTGAAACCGCACCGGTATGACGTTGAGACTAGACCCATGCACCATGCTCCAGGGGCTGACTAACATTTTGCATGCAGGGCTAGAACTAACTGCACGTACACCACCGTGAACAGGTGCACTGTGCATGTATTGGGCACTGCGCAGGGCCAATGGCGTCCGTCCATCTTGAGGGGTGGGTGCTCGTTCGTTGCACCGCACTGCACGACAGACATTGACGCGAGGGGAGAGACTGCGTGGGATTCACCATTCATCATAGTACATTACATATGTACACATACACATTGTTGTCGTTAAATAAACCCAGGGCAAGTGGGCGAAACACTGACTCACGCAGCTTCGACTCGCGCTTGTCGTTCGTTTCACAGCACACATTCACACACACGTGGAGAGCCATCATCTTCGTACGTACATTACACATTGCTGTCATTAAATAACCCCAGGGTAAGCTAGGTGAACCACACACTGACTCAAGCAGGCCTCTTCCCACCCATAGACCTCTTGGGCCTACCCAGGAAACTCCTCGCCTGCTTCAACTCGCGCTTCTCGCTCAATCCTCTCTTTCCAATGCCCGCAGCCCATGTCGGCACCGCATCCGGCACGTCCAGCTCCACATTGTACGTCGCATTGCTCGGCGTCACCTCGAACTGCATCGTAGCATTGCCCTCGCGGTAGTCGCTCGTCGGCGTCCCCACCGTCTTGTACCCCGCCTCGTCCTTTACGCAAATCTGCCCCGTGGCGATGTCGCTCTGGTTCAGCGCACGCTGGAAGATCTCGAGCGCGGCGAGAGGCTGGTAAAAGGGGACTTCGTGACCGGACTCATAGATGCGCAGGAAGGAGAAGAGACCTGCTTGGCGGGCTTGCCCGTGCACTTTGTTGTCAGACGTCGAGATGTTGACGAAGCCGGCCTCGCTGTAGCCGGTTGCGTTGATGAGCTTGGCGACTTCCTCCCCGCCGAGCCAGTTGCAGTTGTAGTCGGCGTCGCCGTAGTAGAGCATGACCTGGACGCCGGCATCAAGCAGCTTGCGGCAGGCCTCAATGGTGCCGGATTCGCGGTCGTCGTCGCCTGTGTTGCCGAAGGCGGTGCTCACAGTGCTGGAGCTCTCGCTGAAGTTCTGGAATGCACCGATGGCCTGCTGGACTTCGGGCGTGTTCAGGTACTCGACGTAGTAGCTGTACGGGAATGGATCCGGGGTCAGGTAGCGCATGTCGTACTCGTCGCGGCCGGAGTAGATGTCGAAAGGATATTCGACCTTGGTAGCGCAGAAGTCATCGGCGGCCGAGCACACCGCGTTGGAACCAGTAGCACGGCAGTCGAGAGTTCGGTCGAGGCAGTTGCCTTCGCCGTAGAGGTTGTTGTGCCACTCGGCGAGAACGGAGTCGTTGTATGGCATGTAGTCGTACGTGTTGCCGCCGCTCGCAAACTTGTAGTAGGCCTCGTACTGGACCAACGGGTCGAACCACCCGTTTCCAATCAAGACGTTCTCAAGATTGATGTGGTGCGCACCGCTGATATTCTTGGCATTCTGATCAAGAATATACGCGTTGAAAACGGGCGCATAGTGTCCACCGTAACTCTCAGTCGTGAAGCTGAAGCCATTCCTCGAGTATTCCGGGAAGGCGCCCATGAACCCTTGCAATGTCTTCCACATCCCGGACGCCGCATCTTCCGTCTTATTCGGCACCGACTGAATCAACGGCTTAGAGTAAGTGCCGCAAGTCCCGTACGCCTCCGCATATTCAGGACAGCTCGCATTCGCCAGCTGCACCAGATAGCCATCATTATCCTTATACGCCGGGATGGGAACACTATACGACATGCCCACCGTCGACGGCTCATCAATAAACAACATATTACTCGCATTACTCCACGAGTACGGATTGTTAAACGGCTTCAAATCCGGGCCCACGCCGCAGGGTCCCAATTCCTGGAAGAGCCCAATCATGGACGACGACCCGGGCCCGCCATTGATCCACACGGTCAGCGGCGCGGTCGTCGGGTCCTGGTTCCGCGCCTCGAAGAACCACCAGAAGATGTGCTGGTCCTCTGCGATGTCGGCATATCCGGAGTAGCTCTTGACGTTGGGGTCGAGCTCGCAGATGCCGGTGGGGACTTCCTTGTAGCGCACGGTGATGTTGGCGTAGCCGAGCTTTTCGATGAGGGAGGTTGGGGCGGGGACGAATTGGGAGAGGGCGGTGCTGGCGAGGAGGGCCAAGGTGGCGAGCTTGGGGGAGGACATTATGGGATGGGAGAGGGGTTCGATGCTATAGGCGTTGTATTAGCGACGTTGGGTTCTCAATTGCGTATGGATGGATTGCAGCTTACCACGCGGTCAATCGCTCAATACAATTACCAACTCAGGGTCCCAATTCCCACTCTCACCAATGCGTGTGTATACCGTACGTATATACAAGCACAAGCTCACGCCTCCCTCGGCGGGGGAACATCCCATCTTTTATACACCCATGCATTGCCTACATTAGTACCTACATAACTACAAACCTTCCCAACCCCCAGGATAAGCTTCCACCCGGCTGCCGAGTAAGCCCAGTCAAGCACCGCGCCGCCGGACGTTTCCCAGCCCAAGCCATCCCGATTACAACCTCACCTTCCCGGTCCGGTTAAAAGCGCTGTACTTTGGTCCCGAGCGCGGTGCGTCAGGCAGGGAAGCGGCGTGGGGAGCGGCGGTGATGACGTCTAGCGAGGAACCTGCATGGGTGGTACAACGGTGGGCTGGCGGGCTGGTGGGCTGGCGGGCTGGTGGGCTGGCGGGCTGGTGGGCTTGCTGATAGCGGAGATACGGTAGCTGGGTAGGTAGGTTGCATGCATGCCAGCCGAATGCACATGAGATGGTACGGACGTAGGTACATATAGACTCTATGTACATGCACGTATACACATGATAGATAGCTTGCGAAACACGCGCCATCGCATAGATACAGCGTGCGATTCCCTACTATATAACTCACTCCACTAACACATTGCAATAAAACTCGTAGGGAGCTATGGATACCTGTCTAAGCTCCAGCTGGGAAGCTTGTTGGAGCTTGGACGGCTGTTATCGATGGGTGAGGGGTACTAGTGCCCGTTTGGGAAGGTCGTAGTGCAGGAACACGAGAGCGGTGTTTTTATTCTTCCAAGAGTTTGGTAGGTGCTTACTGTGTGTATTGTTTGTCGACCGTGATTACGTGCGTGTGCGGGGAATTTCTCGGTGATGAGGGTATTGGGTTGGCATCGGAGTGGATTGAGCTTGGGGTCAATGCAATATGAGGATGGGCATCTAGGTAAGTTTGGCAGCATTGACCTACAGAGAACGATGCCATTTTAGATTATCATTCGTTCCCAATGCATTGATTTTCTTCAAGGTCTGAGGTTCTTTCATTGATCCTCTTGAGTATGTATCGAATTATTATGTAGAAATGATCCGCCATTTTTACACAAGATTATTTCCAGCCAATATATTTCGAAAACTGGAAATCGAACAACGAACTATATCAAGCTTCGGCAATATGATATATGGCTTGAGGCCTTTGCAAGTACACAGCTCGATCAGGTTTTATTGTTCGTGTATGGATCAAATTGTTCTGTACCATCTGAGCTCTTAAGATGATGGTCATCAAGCTTTTCCCATCAATTGCTACTCAATACTATCTTGAGTCGCTGAAATCTTTAATCCCAATCTCTCTATCGTTGCAATCTTGCTCGACCATCCATGTCGATAACGACATAACTGCTCCTGGTCCTAACGCGTATAATGACCGAGCCACAAAGAATTCACATTATCCCATAGCGGTGTGCTGCAGCGGGTCACGCTGTGTCTATCTGACTCAGATACACCTGGAAAGAAGGAAAGATTAAGGAAATGCTACCGCTATACATCGCCCGGGTGTGAATATAGTGCTTAGTCGTGCATTTTTAGCGTAGTGGTTGCATCGATCTTTAATTCGACTACGATGATCTTCGCGAACGACAGTAGCAGTGACACGAAAAATAGAACAACAGGCGCTGTAGAGTTTTTAAGCCCTTGCATTGCTGTAATTGCAATAAGAGAGAAATTGGCGTTGGTGGGTTTGGTTCCATCCGTTTTTCGGGAGAGACCTAGAGCTTACATTATAACATACGGTGTAATCAGTTGGGAATTTTCACTAGACAGCTAGCAGTGTTGGAATTTTCATATGAGGAGCGGCTTGGAATGTGTACGAATTGTTAATGTGATTTTTTTGTGAGACATCTGAAGACCAGTAAGAGTGTATCTAATATTTTGGAACGGAATCTAGGTATTATTTCTCTACCAAAAATGCGATTCTTTTCTTTCCTGGTTTATTATTACGTAAGACGTGTCTCTTTTTCAGTGGACTTCGTCTGTTCAACATAAGTTGTTGAGAGGAGGCAGTCTGTCCTTTCAATACGTTTTCATTAGTTCCGCCAACTTACTGCAAAATTTCAATTTTCACACACTAATAGATGGTATCAACGAGTAGGCGAAGCCTGAAGTATCATCAACATCTCTCCCGGAATCCTGAAGCTGCAAGTTCAAGGTGGGTCCCGAGGTCGAGGTGATGACACGTGACGGGCCCACTGCCAAGCCAACTAGCCGCACGGACGCTAGCGGGCGGTAAAATCGCTTCGACCTTTAACTTTTCTCTTCCACCACCAACAACTCTGCCCATAGATTCAGAGCTCCCAATGCAACCATAGAGCTTCATTTCGCCCCATGGCGATATCTCGCCGTTCATCTTCATAGTCCTGTCACTCTCGAAGGTCGCGCGCCGCTGTCAGTAGTTGCGCCTGGTAAGTTCTCACTTTTTTTTCAGGACGCGACCATCTACATGATGATACATATAGCCATATACAAACTAGAGTCTTTGATCCTTCGGGAAGTGAAACTCCAGCTTTGCACGTCAGTCTGAAAGAACTGGTCGCGTCCATGAATTCGGTGTCACTCTCATGCGATTCGTGCTGACTTGTGACAGATGTAGCACCTAGAAAACCATGCCGTACGCGAAGGGCTATCTGAAATGCTTCCACCCTACCGACTTGCGATCTCGGTTCTTGCCTTCCGGTATGTGTTATTGTCTTCCGCTCTTATTCGCTTTTCATGATGAACATTCTGTGCTTCGGCACAGCTGGAATTACTGGCTGAGACTCATGTCGGTGCCGAGAAAACTAGGCTGTTTCTGATCTGCTTGTATCCTCTTTGTTGCTTCAACTTTGAGTTGGGAATCATGTTGCTAATGCGTGTTTCTACAGGTCGACGCACCACCCACATCGCTTTGTTGGTATGCACTACCTTCCTCGTATCCATACACGCGCACCTTGATGAAATATCGGCACTGGGCACCGACAATTCTTGACGGACAAGCTCTTTTTGTGGCAGGCCTAGAAAACCTCGCCCACTGATTACGCCAATATCCGTCGAATAACACAAACAATGTTCCGGGCTACGCTGACCAAGCGCAAAGTTTGGCAGATGATGCAGCAGGCAGTCTTCTCTGACAGCACTTTTGGTAAGCTCATCCAAGCGTCCCTTTTACACATTACATGAGGAGACCTCTTTAGATGACGAGTCTGACGGGATTCCCACTGACGACACCATCTTTTTAATACCATTCATGCCTTCTGAGCTACTACTATTGCTATTGCTATCTTCGTTTAATGGAAATGATCTCAACTGACTCATTTCTAGAAGCCCAATTGCCCGCATGTGGTACGATACTCCACTCTTTCCCCTACCCCAATCCTATGACGAATCTACGCAAACACAAGACAAGCATATGTCCAAGCTTCGGCGACGACGAGACTGTCATGTCTGACCTACGATGTCTTCACGGAGCTCTTGCAGTACCCTCAAGACGCTAACTAATACGCCGTCTAGACAGGACCGTATGTGTCTGACCTTGCGCGTGCTCATTGCGTAAGTCTATTCCCTTTTATCCTGCCCTACTAGAAAGATGAGTTTTCAATTTATCACGACGGTCTACCGAGCTACGGCGATGGTGATAATTGCCTGTGACAGGGCAAGAATCTGACACCAATTTGCAACCTCGCTTCTCTTGCATGCTTGCAATGTTCAATTGCTAACGGCGCATTCAGATTGTGATGACTTTGCGTTGCAGCTTAGTCTGTGAAGTTGGCTTCACTCACGCTCCATTAGCTATTCCAACGCTGTTGGTTATCTGAGGGAGACTGTTTTGGGTTCCGTTATTTTTCTTCTCTTGTTTAATGTCAGGCGATCGATGCAGCCTCCATGTGCTTGCTCATTCTGAATTCTGTGTGTAACAGTTGCCTACATGTATACTGTTTGTTCCATTCAATGGCATCGACTTCAACTATTCTCACAAAACAAAATAGTCTCACATCAGCGATTCCATGTGCCATCCTGGAGAAACACGAAGGTGCAATACAACACAAATTACTTGTTCCTTGACCCAGCTCGGATATCCATGTCGCGTGTTCACCAATCCAATCGTTACAGTCAATGCAATGCAACAGAATACATGAAGTCAACCAACAGAAACAATTGTTATTGCCAGCTCAGGATATCACAAACTCCGCTGCTAAGTACACTCCTATCATGACCTCTAAGGCCTTGCTTTATTGCCACTTGCAAGGGCAATCCCTTCAGCATCTCCATCCAAATCGAACAGTCCCTACTCTTAACAGATACACAACAGCAATCTAGCTCAGTACAGCCCAATCGTGATGTCTCCGCGTATCCGTGCTGTCAGGTGGATCTCAGCCTCCAAATCCAGCTTGATACCCAGGAGGAGCGCAGCGTCCTTGAGCTTGCCGTTGTCGTCGACGGGGCCCTTGACGATTGAACCTGCGGGGCGGTTGAGGCTCGATGATGAAGGAGCCTGTGGGTAGCCGCCTACGTTGGCGGAGATCTTGCGGCCGCCGGAGGCCTGGCCATCGTCGGAGTCGGACATGTAGCCTGCGGGACGAGTTGCGGTGTCACTTTGGGTACTGTTAGAATCTCTTCCGTGGATGAAGTGGTCAGAGTGTGTAACACTTACGACATTGTGAATGTGGATTAGAAATGGAATGAAGAACGAGGTGTTGCGTAGCGGGCAGTGTGATTAACAGCGAGTTTGTTCAGAATTCTGTGGGCAACCTGGCCGCTTTTGTGGTTTTTGTTGGTTGAAGGTATTGTGAGAAACAGATCAACTGGCCTGAAGATTCAACACAGAGCGCTGGACGAGTCACTTAAGTATGCGTTGTAGCCGTAGGGCCGTCTACACGGTGCCTCGCGTGCACGCTAGCGCAGCTGTACCATCTCGCATCTCGACCGCCTTGTGCTCGCCCAATGCGGATTATGGCACCATGCATGTGCTCGAAACGGCACTTGTGGCACATCCGGGTTTCGGCAACTAGACATCGTTCGAGAGACTCTTCGGTAAGTAATGGCGGTGGGTGGGGCGCGTTGGGGGAGTCGCCATGCTCGCGTGGGGCGAGCCGTGCTGAAACGGGCGAGGCCTGACAGGGGGCGCGAAATGTCTGGGGTTTTTGAGTTTCCTATCTAGGGCTCACACGATGATCAGGTCATGTTTTCAGGGTCCAGATCTTTCGAGGGCACTTTTGGATGAATGGAGGGAGGGAAGTACCACGTTGTGGTCAGTGGGGGATAGGCGTGCGCACACTACTGCAGGTACGGTGTGTGAATGCACATCGCAAGAATGGAGTTTTGTGATTGTCAACATAGGAGACGGCTGTCAAGTTTCGTATAGGAGTGTCACGCCATCATCCGAGGATCCGGCAGTGGGACCGGCTTCACGGATATGGGCTCCTTGAATGCTTGTGTGAGAGCATGGTGGCCAACGTACGAAATCGGTGGATGGTTGAAACATTGTCCTTTGTCCGCGCCGATCTACGGAAGCAGCGTTGCATAGTCTTTTACTGGATTGTACTCATCATCGTCCACCACAATGCCGACCTCTGGTGATGCTTGGTGCACCATATTGAAGATAATTGCGAATGAGCATACGGTATGAAGCATCCGTACTGACTTACCTTTCGGTATACGTTTAAGATCTTATTTCTACTATGGTTTTCCCTATTCTTATTGCCATCGTATCAGCACCAGCTCTACTTGGTACCCAAGAAGCCATCCGACAGTCGCAATCCAAGGAGAAGAGGGAAGAGCATCGCGCGCGTCGATGTAATCTCATAGCATCATGTGTAAAATCCTCCATGCGAAGCCGAGAGATAAATGGTCGCCCTGTCGTTCTTCGAAATAATAAATTATGGATCGATACTGGTACTAGCGATGGAGGAGCGTTCGGGCATCCATATGCTGGATACTATCTGCCGTATCCGGACAGCAAGTACGAGGGCCTTGTGACAACTATTACGGATGTCGCTCCCATTATGAATTGGGTTTATGTGGATAAAGAAACATACGAGGTGAAATATGGTGTTCGACTTGATGCGCAACCTAATCTGACTGGCCCTTTTGATTGTACACGACAGGATCGACGTCTCACTTTCGATGGCTGGGAGGGTTGGTGTGCAGTCGAAGAGGCCGCTGGCTTATGGGCGCTCTACTTTGATAAGGACGACAACGGTCTAGCTGGGAAAGTTGCGGAAGGAACCCGTGTGCTTGAAATCGAGTTGTCTCGAAAGGAAAAGAGGTGGAAGAAAGACGGAGAAGAGAGACAGAAGGATCAAACCACGAAGCGGGCGGTAGAAACGAAGGAAGACACACCTGTTGATAATCCGATTACAGCCCAACCTGAGCTGAACCCACCCGGTGTTGGCGTTCCGAGCGAGGAGAAAGCACCAGCGCCGTTGCGGCCATTTGGGCTGCCGAAGAGCATCTTTAGTGACCCGCCTAGACCAATCTTTTTTGGACAGGAAATGCTGCCGCCGAGATCTCCGCCACCTGCGTACTATCAAGATGGAGATGGAGCTCCACCCGTTCAGGATATTGTGATAGACGCTACAGACAAATCTGAGATGCCCCAATCGTCTCCCGAAAAACAACCGAATATACAGAGACCGAAAACTCCGCTTCAAACCCTACAAAATTCATCGGCCGATGTTCACTCGTTTAATTGGGCTTTTGAAACCCCTCGGAAGGCGCCAGTGCCACCTTCACGAGTTGTTTCTAACACTCCACCGCTTGCCCCGGCACCGCTTAAAGTGCCACCACCAAACGAAAGACGTCCTACGCCCAAGTTGAACCGTATGAGTGGTACAAGGGCAATGTCACAGGCTCAAATGTTTGAGTCTTGGGCAACGGAACGGACGCAACCCAAGGAATCGACTCTGAAAAAACCTGACAGTTCTCGCCCAGCTAGTAATAGTTCAGCGCCTTCAGTGTACTCTGATAGCCCAATAATTGACGAAGACGAAGTGTTACAAATGTACAAAGAGCTACCGACGCCTCCAACACTGAAAGAAGCGCAGGTACAGTCTGATGCCTCGTTCACTGGCGATCCTGCAGTTTTCGCAAGACTATCTTCGGGCTCATCTACCACGTCTGACCCAGCGGTTGCGAAAGACAAAATTGAAAAGTCAACAAGTCAACGCACGAGATCCTCTAGGACAAGTGCGCCCAAGGAGACTTTGCCCGCGCTTCCAGCAGGAGTGTTCAGAGGAGACAGTAAAGGTTCAGCAGCATCTATTAAAGGGCCTTCTAGATCAGTACCCCTAGGCCAGAGACAATCACCAGCACCTGTACGTAATCGACTGGATTCTCCAGAGTTATCGCAGAGATCCAGCCCGAGCTCTTCCCGATACCCACCCCAAACCATTCGAGATGCAGTGAGAACTTCTGCTTCAAGAGAAGCTCCTTCTTCAAGAGACCGAAATGGATCTATATCCTCAAGGGCTAGTGCAAGTTCCAGACCATCGCCTGTACCCAGGCAGAGAACAGAGACCGTACCTCGTGGGGAACGACCATCTCCAAGACCTTCTGTGAATAGGACAAACACAGCACCCGAACGTGAAGGGGTGCAAAGAAGGGGGACTACAAATTCGACGCTATACCACGAGATTGATAATCTGGTTGGTAATGTTAGAGATAGAAGTGGTAGTGCGGCAAGCGATTCAAGCCTCAATGGTAGAAGAGGTCTGAAAAGTGAAAGTAAAGGACCTTTGAGACGGACAGTGACGGCACGGGAACCACAGAGATACGAAAGTGGCGGGGTCAAAAGTGATCGGTCAAGGGATTTAGGTAGAGGATCTATGCGGCGTAGCGACAGAGACATTGAAAGGCGATGAACGTGCCTCGTGAATCATTGGCTATCTTAACGACATCTGATTAGGCACATGTTTGAATATGAGGCGTGACACTAACTGTGTTATCCCAGTCATATTTACCTCATATAATGTATTTGTATCGCTCATTCTCTACTGTGGAGTAACTTACTTTCTCTGAGCATCTTAATTGAGCATCCTTGTACATCGTTCGTCCACGTCTCAGCACGATCCCTTGGACCCATCTCGCCATATGCACGCACCACCCGAATCTGAAACTCGAACCACCAAGTCCAATGGAACTCTGTAACCGCTTCACTGCCGTCTGAAATAATCCGGGAAGAAGGCTCGCTCACGCGACTAAGCAGTGTTCTGAGGCGTTTGTGTTTTGGCGCTCGAGTGGGCGCATTGAGATGATTCAGCAGAACTTTGACGACTCTTGTTCTCGAAATCTGGAGGTTCTTACTTTGTTGCGCTTCACTGGGTGCATATAGGTGGACCCTTTTTGATTTTTATCTGTTCCTTAGGCTTGACCTGGAAGAATAGAAGAAGCTGGACTTCCGTTAGAGTTGGCGCCCCTAACAATATTACTGACGACCGATCTTGCACGTACTAGTGTTTCTATGGTTGGGTGCTCCACACTTCGCACTCCATTGACAAGCTAGTTACAATGAGCTCCTCCACACGATTATACGAACGTCTTGGTCAAATACCTACCGATTCGGATGACCCTGAGAGTCTGGAAGATGTGGTGGTGTGCGCATTTGGCGCATTTGAGCGATATTACGTTTGTTGGAAAACTAGAGGAGGCGCATATCGACAAGGTGTGCTCGTTTCGTTCGTTCATCTTTAGAGTATGTAATAACATTTTCTGCAGACGGCTACGATCTCCCATTGGACCTTAAAGATTTTCTCTTTTCTCAGTCAGATCACAGAGACTTCCCAAGCTTGCAGGTGGTTTTCGGACGTGGCAATGAGTTCTTTGCGTCGGATAATAATGGGAAGCTGGAATACAAGGAACCAGAGCCGGAGAAAAAGGAACCCGCCCTTGAGGATTTGGTGGAGAAGCGTGCACTGAGAAGATCAAGAACCATCTCATTCATGCGACCACGGTCTGATGAAAGCCAAAAGTCAACGTTCATTGATTCAGAATCGCCCTCGTCGAGTCGAAGATCATCTTTGATCAATGGAAGACCATCGAGCTTGTCACTATCACTGAGATCTAGTTCGGACGCTTCTTTGAGCTCGTTTCACACGCACATTGATTCTCGACCACCGAGCGTCTCTCATTCAAGATTAAGCTCAGAGTCCTCTTTGGGCACACAACCTACGTCGAATAATGGGAACATTCAACCGAACATCTTATCTAAATCATCGGAAGGCTCTGAGGCTAAGTCCGACATCGAGATGATCGAAGAGGAAAGATTAAGGGCCGTTGCATCTGTATCAACACTAAATCAGTCAACAAGGAAATTACGTCCGTTAAGTATGTCTTTCAAAGCTGGGCTCATTTCTCGGATACCAGAGGGAAAGAAAGTGTCAACATCACCAACATCACCTCCACCACCTTTGCCACCTGTACCGTCCTTACCACAAGCTCCTATATCATCGTCTGGGTCAATGGCTACATTATGTTCCAAGTCCGACCAGGTCGATAAATTTCTGAATCGACCCGGAACGGTCAGTAAGAACCATGAAGATCGATTTTCCATTCAAGAGCCTTCTACACGCTCAATCTCCCCACCATTCCAGCTACCAGAACAAGGCGAATCAACAGTCGATATAGAGCCTGCCTCAATTATCACAAGATCAGTGGTAGTTTCACCGCCTCCAGATACTCCTCCCAGATTATCTCTACAAATGGCCAGCACTGCCGCAACCACTTCGCCAGTATCACCGGTCGCTAGTGTCGTTGAGGAAACCCGTTCATCACTACCAAGGCTGACCATTCAGATATTCAACACCACTATACAAATTATTCCTATTTCACCCAAACTAACGGTCTTTCCGCCCTCTGCATCACCCAGACCAAAACTCTCATTGCAGTTTTCAGCTGTCTCGACGGCACCAATTACCCTTCCACCATATTCTACCGATACCGCTAGACAACCAACGCTTCCAGCAATTCTTTCTACTTCCACAGCATGCACGCAGACTTCTCCACCCAGCTCACCACTTCGAACCGCTCTGCGTATCGACACAGCTGCCGCGGCGCCCAGATTTTCACACCACACATATAGCTTCAGCACGGCCTCGTCCGCGCTCGATGTTCAGACGCCACAAGATTATTTTGAGGCACCACCCATTTTCATGGGCAGGATGATGGACTATTATAGTAAGCCTGGATATCAGCTGGGTGCGAGCCTATTTGGAGGGTATCATGAGCCAGTATTCCAGGATGTCCAGGCAGAGGGAGAGCTGACAGAGTGGGAAAAGGCGAATGGAAGGATCTATTGACAGGTGACGAGAAAAATGGTATATGTATTTTTTTAAAGAAGACAATAGGGGTGAAAGCCACACAGGTAGCTGGAAGCGGAATGTATGATAGAGAATCATTTGATGCCATTTTCTTTTCCTGATAACCAAATATCCTGGAGTATACCCTGGATTCCATATCATCCGCCGTGCTATGGATTTGCTCGGCGCTTCCAACGCCTTCTACCAAGAATAACCTGAGCCCTCCCGGAAAAGGTCGCCCCGCATGTGCTCACCCAGATATACGTGCCGTGATGAAGTTGCAAACCCTCTTTCAGTCGACTGAATGGCCTGTTAGGAATCCGAAGAGAGCTATCCGACCAGATCACGTGCTTTGCTCCGCATTCACGATGGCCTGCTCTGCTTCGGCTATCTCCTTCTTCTGCATCTCCTCTGCCAATTCCATTGCTTCCTTCAATTTAGGCCGGATCTCAGTATCGAACCTCTGCTTCATATCCTTGGAGTAAGCAACTACTGCTTCCCGAAATGCCTTCGCTTCTTTCGACTCGTCATCGCTCCTTGAGCACGCTCGCTCAATCTCGGATTGCATCTCGTTGAAATCCCAATCGATTTTTTCGACGAGCGTTTCTCGGTGGCTTTCTAGTATCCTGATTATGTCGTCGAAGATGATTGTGCAGAAGCGGTGATAGGGTCCGTCTCGTCCGCGCAGAGCCTTCTCGAATGCCTTACGTCGGGCCGTGAAAACATATTTAATTTCTATCGATGTTTCAGTGATGCAGTGCGACAAAATCGAATTGGGTCTTACTCCTAGTCGGCTTCGCTTTCATCGCTGAATCATACGCGGCTTTAGAGGCGATATACCAATATGCGTGATCGCCTTGCGTATCGAGTACACGGTCGCGTACATCTCTACTAAAAATGAGTATTCTGTCATTGGTTTGTCACTGATGCAACTTACGAAATTTTCCTGACAGTTACTCCCCTTGCAGAGGCGCAAGCTCCTTCAAGCCCCCTCTGACGCGCGCGTAGGCTTGCCACAACATGATTGGTGAATCCCACTGCATCGTATTGGGTACCGTCTGCATCTTGTAAGCAAATTAAAATGTAAATCTTGTACACATCTGCTTACGCTCGATCTCGTTCAGAGTGTTGAAAAGTGTATTGTTGATTGTCTGAATTGAGTTTTGACATGCTTCTTGAAGTTTCACATCCCTCAAAATATCGATATGCCCTAGTACAATGTCTTGTACGACGTTATGAAGTGTCTCATTCAGATCAAGTTCGTCTCCTTTACCCGTAATAGTGTATCCTTCGATATTGGTCAACAAAGTCTACCAAAAATTGACAAAGACTTATCTCACCATATCTTTTCATCAGACTGTTGTGTGTAATGGCAGGCATCTTTCGATCGTCAATAAAACTCGAGTAGCGGTCCACACCCTCTTTAGACCATGTTTTTTCATATTCCACTTTTGTGAGTGTAAGCTACTGTACATATAAGAATCATTCGAAGGGACTTACCGAGACTATCCTTCAACTTCTCGACGTCTTTTTTGAGAGCATCGTATTGTTCCTGGATTCCCATGACCACATCCTATGTCTTTTTAGTAAAACTCATAAATATTTGATGCATTGCTGACCTGATGGACTTTGTTGAAGTGTTGAGTAATCTGAGCTTTTGTCTGAGTCTTTGTGATCATGCCAGTCATTTCAAGAGAATGAAAAGTAGAATTCCAAGTTGATTCAAGATGATGGCGTAGTGTTTGCCAAAGGCCCTCAGACGGGAAACTTGCGATGTATCGCCTGAGCGCGGGGACACCGGTGGCCTCGTAGGAAAGTCGGGGAGCACCCTTTGCCTTATTCAAGAATTTCTCGTGTTCCAAATTGT
Source organism: Pseudopithomyces maydicus (assembly GCA_026873275.1). Taxonomy (NCBI): domain Eukaryota; kingdom Fungi; phylum Ascomycota; class Dothideomycetes; order Pleosporales; family Didymosphaeriaceae; genus Pseudopithomyces; species Pseudopithomyces maydicus. Next base: position 2,668,712 of record JANTUC010000003.1, on the reverse strand, counting down.
CAATGCAAAATACTACCAACTTAGGATAGTCTGGCTTCCACCATGCTTTGCCTTCAACTTGAGAACGAAGTCTTGAAATTGTATTGCGACTGTTGGAATCAACGAGAAGTTCAAATGCCTGCTTTTCGAGCTCTCTCTTCTGTTCCGTTCTGCCACGTATGCTTTCTTGAAGCTGTCGCCTAGTCAACAACTGTTCTTCGTCTTTCTCTTCCTGGTTCAGTTGTTGAAGATCGAGATTTATCTGTCTGATCTTATGCTGAATGTTCTCATATTTTGAGCGTTCTTGCTTTGTGAATCGCTCTCTGATCTCCTCTCGTACGTCGTCGATATCAGCAGAGTGTGTCAGCACCGCAAAAATGTTCTGTGGCCCTCTTCTCTTGCATCCATGACGTAGACTTTTGTAAAAGGTTTCTTTGGCAGTGCATCTCTTCATTTCTTGCACTACCATTATTTTATCCGCGTCTCGAAGTGCAAGGTAGGCCCGATCGACATTCGATTTGTTGGAGTCGCCGACACCGGGAGAATCTGTGACAATATTTCCTTGTCTGTGCAAAGCTTCAGAATCGAATGCGATCACCACCTTCTCTACGAGAGAATAAGGCCAACACTCATAGGCCTCACCCTCTCCAAAGGGTACATAGCCTTTTCGGATATAAGGGTCAATGAATTTCTTGACAGCATCAGGGGTGGGACAGCCCTCCTCTATCGTCCTCTTTTGTGAACCCTTTCCTGTGATCGCCGTGTAAATTCTCTCAAGCCCATCTCTTATGAATTGTTGAACATCAGCATCACTGTTGTTCTCAAGAAACTCTTCCGCGTCAGCGGAAGAATGGAAATTTGACGGAAACAAGTGCCTCATCCTGGTTGTTAGCCGAGTCGGCGGTTCGTGAGTTCCTGCTTCGGCGTCATCGTCATCGGCTTCGTCCTCTTCGGCGTCAGGATGGGCAGCCTGCCATTCTCGAAATTCATTCAATCCACCTATGATGGAGTTCCAAACTTGTGACTGTGGAAACAGGGAAACCTGTGCTAGGAGTGGTGTCTTTTGACCAGGGTAGCAAGAACGGTACTCTAGGATCACATTTGTGACGCTGTCAGTCCCACCAGACTTTATACTGTTAGCGCCTCTTCGTTCACCTTGATTTCTCAAAACTTACTGCGGTGCCAAGATCTAGCCCAACGACAGAGATAATTGTCTTTGATTTGCCTCCGCCTGTGTCACCCAAGACAGCTAGACGATTGCCAACTGTGCCCCAAGGTGGCATGGTGCGGCTTTGCAAAAAACCTAGGATGTAACTCTTTTCTTCACCTTCATATGGTTGATCACGAATGAACTTCATCGCCTCATCGCCCTCTATCGCAGCCATTCTCTCGGCCTCTTCTCTCGGTCGTTGGTCGAATGCATGCGAAGATCGGGGCTTAGGTTTTGGCACATAACCCGCTGGTCTTGAAGAAGGGACACGGTTGGAACTAAAAGGTGAACCTTGTTGTTATTAGAATAGTTATTCATGCATTTGGAAATGTCTTACTTGCCTTCTCTTTTGCTGGGAATCATAGGGGCAACTTTTTGGGTCGATACCGTGGCTGTCGCCTTGTCCCCGCCCGCAGCGCCCGAAGATTGTCCTGACATTGTACCTGTACACCTAAGCAACATGTTAGGCCTGTAATAGAAGTTCTAATTACCGTAGTACCCGAAGCTGCCGGTGTCGGAGACAATTGTAACGATGGAGGATATGTTATGCCGAGATCCTGGAATGGGTATCGAGCTTGTACTGTAGCTTAAGATTGAGATGCAAGAGGTAGAACTAATGAAGGTGGAGGAAGAAGGAAGAAAGGAAGACAAGGCTGGTATTTATATATCCTAGTGATAGGAAGTTACCAAATAAACTCCAGAAGCTTCTCTCCCGAAGTGAGTGATTATGGCCGCAATATGAAGCATGATTGATTTACCTGACCCTGTTTGAGTTTCTGGAAACACTAGTAAGATTCAATTACCTTAATGCTGAGAGAGATTGCACCACCACGTGGGAGTGACGAATCAGTGCCATCGGAAAACTGGAGCCACAGCATCAAGGTATAAACGTGTAAAGAGAAACGCTTTGGGCCTCAGTGGGAACGAAACGCTTGAAGCATGACGAGATTCCCGGTCATTTTCCTAACTAATGCCTAACCTGAAAAAGAACTAAAGGACAAAGACATCGAAAGATGAAGATGCGAAGATATCATAGAACCACCATTGGCACGCGTAAAAACATGGCACGAGATCTTATAACGTCTTACCAATCTTTCTAAACCCACACTAGAATTCGATGGATTTTTCCTGCAATCTCTAATATCAAAAAATTATTCTCTCACTCATGGATTCCGTCTAACGAAGATAGTCCCTTATTCGAGAAGAACAATCAAATACGTGCATGCAGGCAAGGCAAGTATATGATAGAAAAGAGCACGCTTCGACTTCAATCTAATTATACGAGTGAAGTGATCAAAGCCTGCGTTCATGTGGAGACTATTCAAAAGCTGATATGAAAGAACACGATCTTCCGCATATTATAGAGTTTCTCTGGAACTGAGAGCCATTCCGTTATCCTATGGATTGGAATTATTTCGTATTTCTGACCAGGTCCTACGAATTATCCGTGCATGAAACACTGCTTGCTCCTCAAGAAGTTTCAACCCTAGCCTTTCGCCCCACTTCAATGTAGCAATCCACATGCCCGAGAAACCATCCGGTCAATACTCTATAAAATGATCGTTAGTGGTATTCGAGATCATCGGTTGGCCCTTCCTTCCCAGGAATTGGCCGTGGTGTAGGTATCGATCCTAGAAGATGATGCTATCCATCCATCATCAACATAAAAGCTGTAAATCGTGTATCTGATGAGCTGCCTGAAAAGACTGCTTCTATCGTAGAGTCTAGTTATGAGAGTTTGATGAGATCAAACGACGCTCCCTCCATGGTGTAGCCCAGTCCTGAGAACTTTGGCAACTTCATACGGGAAGCCCTCCCAGACAGCAGATTCGTTTCCAGTAGGGCCTATCACTCGTTATTCAAGTCCGTGAACCCCACAGTTTCGTCCATGATATTAGCGAAGCTCTTGGTCTGACGCTGCCTACCCGCTGTGACTGGTGGAAATTGTGCCATTTTGGTGCGGAAGGCGTCCGAAGCCTGGATAGCGGGGGCAAGGTTGCTAATGCTATTAGCGGTCGCCCATCTTGTTCCTATTAACGACATACTCGACGTTGCCGTGAATCACGTAATTATACTGCTGCATTGCAACGGCAAGCTCTTCCTGGTGATTGTCAAGTAGCGCGTTGTTAGGGACGACGATGAGGGGAATTTCGAAACGGAGAGCTTCCAAGATGGAACCGGAGCCTGTTGTTGATTAGCCACTCGTACCGCCTTTGAAGTTTGTTTTTGGAAAACCTCTACGTCTCAAAATAGCGAATGTATGTGCAACTTACCGGCATGAGAGATGGCCAGGCCCTTGGTCTCTTGCACTGACTTGAACTGCTCTCGAAGGCCACTCGATTCGAAGTCCATCCCATCGATCTCGAGCTGCTTTGCCTTTCCCTGCTGCTTTAGGTAGTCACGGGCGGTCTTGGCACTAGCTTCGTAGACGTCTTTTGCGACACCATACTGAACGAGAAGATGAGTAACTTGGCACTCCAGCAACGCGTTAATCGACGCTGGAGATAGTATTGACTCGATAAGCGCCGTAAAGGGTGCCGTCGCGCCAGTAGTAACAAAGCACAGCTTCGGCATGTCGACGTAGTCTGGGCAACGGAAGCTGGAAAGTTATTTCAAGTCCAAAAGTCGAGTCTATGCAATCAGACAGTCGCTACGATCTGCGGGCGCGAGTCCTTTTATTTATATACTCGTGCCTAGTCAACAAGGTTGATTGCGATGGTATACACGTAACATCGGCATCGGTGATTCTTTCTTCCGATAGGCCTTGGCACCTCGGGGGTCCGGTCGCGAAAAGTTAACGACGCTGCATCGCCAATCCATTCCGCAATGGCGTCAATATCACGGCGGTTCCTTCTCCTGTCGCGGCGGTGTCCGTCTCGGACCCCATCTCCCTATGTGGCATCAAAATACACAGCGCAATGGCAGCGCCCGTTCTCCACAACACCGGCCAGAAAAGCACCAAAGGATGGAGAAGCAGAGAAAGCTGCTGCCCCGGGCGCGACACCACAGGCCGAAAGTGCCGCGGCCCTGCGTCAGCTGGTTGAAGATTTGAAGTCGCTGGATCCTGAATTGATCGATGACGCGATCAGGAAGGGGAAGGAGGGCATCCCGTGGACGGATAGCAGCACGACGGAGTTCGACGAGGAGGAGTGGATCATGAAGGAGCACGTCTCGAAGAGAGTCGGTTACTGGGGCGAGGGCGAGGAGGAACTGGGCCAGGACGAGGATTACTACGGCGACGATCTCACCTCGCTGGGTCACGGCGAACTGGAGCAGCACCGAGAGCTGAGAGAATACGCGCGTCTCATCGCATGGGAACTGCCGCTGTTGAACCGTACGCTCCCTTCCATTCTTTGAAATCTGGACTTCGGGATATCTAGTACGGAAGCGCTGACCAACCCTCAGAACTCGCCCGCCCCTTCGAACCCCCCACTGCAAAAACCCCTTCCGCTTCCGCTACACCTCCTACCTAGGCGAATCCCACCCCGCCACCAACAAGGTCGTCGTCGAGTTCTCTCCCGCGGATATCCCCCTTACCTCCACGCAGCGCGACAAGCTGATCAAGCTCGCCGGCGTGCGATACAACCCCTCCACCGACATCGTCAAGATGTCCTGCGAGCAGTTCGACACGCAGTCGCAGAACAAGCGGTTCCTCGGCGAGACCATCACGAGCCTGCTGAAGGAGGCCAAGGACTCCAAGGATACGTTCGCGGACGTTCCGTTCGACTTTAGACATCACAAGCCGAAGGTCAGGCATGCGTTTCCGAAGGAGTGGATTTTGACCGAGGAGAGGAAGAAGTATCTGGATGGGAAGAGGGCGGAGACGCTCAAGTTGGACGATCAGAAGGCGAACAACGGGCTGTTGATCGACGGGAAGATGGTTGTAGCACAGAGCTTGCCTGCGGCGACTGCGCAACCGGAGATGGCTATGGTGGGCGGGCCCCGGGGGAAGAGGTTGTAGGCGTGTCTTCTGGTAAAAGGAAAGAAAGATGACATATATCAAGGGGTGTACATGATGTTGTAACTTGTAACATATCGAGCCGATTGGCACAGAGGCAAAACTTGTAGGAATACATACAACTAGACATGGAAGCAATGCATAGTAGCATTTGGGTCAAAACAAGTGTTGTAATTTCAAACCGCCGCGGTCGGTGCCTATTGGTATTCCTATCCAGTACGCCGTTGCTATCGATGCATCTTGCTATCCAGGTAGCTATTGCGTGCAATCCATGACCGCAAAATGCATCGCGCCTCTCCCGTGCACTCTCCTATTTCAAACACCACGTAACTCCCAGTGCTATTCTTACACGTCCTCATCGAAGATGTACCTGATTTCCATTACCACCCTACACCGGGCTACAATAAAAATATCATCGAGAAATTGCCAAGATGATGTATTCAGAGCTGTTATGATAGCTGGATGGCCGACAACCGAATGCGAATTGTCCCAGTCATAGCCGTCTACGCAGCGACCCCCGCGCTCGCTCTTTTGCGCTTGCTGCCTTTCGCGGGGGGCTCGCCGTCTTCTCTTTTCCGCTTCGGCGCACGACTGCTTCCGCCCTTGGGCCTGTACGCCGAGTCGTTCTCGCCACCCTTGCTCTTCCGGCTACCTTTAGCCGCCACGCCAGACTCAGGGTCAAATCCATCTTCTTCCTCCTGGTCTGTCTTGGGGCCAGGCGTGCCCGCCGCGGCAGACTGGCGTTTTCCTCTTCCTCCAGCGTTCGCCCTCGACGCCGCCTTTTCTGGCACGTTCTCCGGGTGTTGTGGGTCTTTGTCCTGGAGGAAGACCTGCGGTTGGTGTTTCCTCAGCCAGTTGTACACGCTGTCTGGATTCCGCACCGTGAGTTCCTTCTCTGTGGGGGAAGCTGGGAGGAGGGCCCACGCAAGGGGTGAGACTCAAGGTAGGCTGGATCGGCCAATGCCTGGTCCAGGTTGGCGAGATATTCTTCCTCGTGGGTGGGCGACATGTAGCCGGGCGCGGTTTCAGAGAGGTCGAGGCCGTCCATGGGCGGTTCGGGAGCTTCTGTGGTGTGCGGTACTTTGGCCTCGAGCGCGGCAAGCGATCGGGAAAGCTGGATTGTCTGCGAATTGTGGAGTTGCTCTGCGCGGCGGGCGTACTCGTCGGCTGTGATGATGCCGGTGGCTAGCTCTGCCCGCAGGCTGCTCAATCGCTGGTGGACCAGCTCGGGGTCCTCGATGGTGGGTTTGGCATCGATGTCGGCTTGTTGTCGCAGGTCCACGCGAAGCTTGGTGGGTAACCGGGCGCTGTCGTTCATGTCAAGCAAGATGTCGAGGATTTGGCTGCGCTGCGTCAGCAAGGGTAGGTAGAGACGGTACGGGGCTTCTGGACGCACTCGTTCTGCTCACGGAGGCGGCGCGCCGTGGCCTGGGCCTTCCACTCGTCAAGGATGAGGTTGTTGCTGGCGGTCATCGTGTCCTCGAAGCGCACGCGCATCTTCCTGTACTTGCGCCTGTGTCGCGCTGTTAGCAGCGGGTCCCCATGGCGGCAGGGCGCGTACGTACCTCCACGAGCGCTTGACGGGCTTCTGGACGGCATCTGGGGCGTGTCCTGGGGCTGCATCGGGCGGCAGCTGCTGCTCCTGGGCGGGTGTGTCCCCCGGGGAAGCCATGGTGGCGTGAGGGATGGCGATGGGGTGCTGGTGTGCTGGGGGTGGCGCGGACGGAGGGTGTGGAGCTGTGGGAAGGGCAGCGCGCGGTCTCGATGCCCGTGCGTCACGGAAAGTGCAGGTGAATTTGGCCTAGCCAGCGCTGGAGCGTACGCAGTCACCTGCCTCCTCCTCCTTCCTCCTCGATTCCAACTACAAGTGCCAGGGGAAGCGCCGTCTGTCTTTTACGTACACCGAGCTGCTCCGCTGTCCACCCGTCCTCATCCGCTCCACCCTCGCCATTCGCTCTCCGCGTCGAAGCTCGGACAGACCGGAAAGGTGTTGCGTACTCAGTAAGTCAGTCAGCCAGACAGACTCCACCCAACCACACGCCACCCGCTTGAGGAGCCTCCCTCGCTCCCTCGCTCCCTCAGGACTGACGGCCCCGGAGCTCAGCATCGCCAGAGCCCCCGCTCCCCCTGCCCGAGCCCAGCAGACGCACCCCTCGCCCCCCAGCCAGAACCCCCCCAAATACCGCCAAACTGTCACCCATACTTCTCAACCGCACCTCCCGCCTGAGCTTCGCCGGCGATCCGCGGCCCCGCCGACCGAGCGCTTCACCAGGCAAGATGCCCCTGGACGCAAAGGAGGTACGGAGACGGCGTAGCAGTAGTCTTGTCTACACCGAACCCCCGAATCTCTCGAGCAGCTCAGCGACCAGGCTGCCCTCCCCAACCTGAATGCGGAATGGGTGAATGCGAAAGGTGAGCACCCCCCGTGCCCCCATCGTCCACAGCAGCAGCAGCAGCAGCAGCAGCAGCAGCAGCTCGCTAGCCTAGCAGCTTGCGGATGCGTGGCCTCTCGGGCAGCTCAGGCTAACAGTGGTCCAGGCGCGTGGGTAATACACTTCGTCCTCATCGCCCTCGGCAAGATATTGTTTGACATTATTCCGGGCGTCTCGCAGGAGACGTCGTGGACCCTGACCAACATCTCATACGTTGCGGGGTCGTATCTCATGTTTCACTATGTCCGCGGCGTGCCCTTCGACTTCAACTCGGGCGCCTACGACAATCTCAACATGTGGGAGCAGATCGACAACGGCGACCAGTACACCCCCGCCAAGAAGTTTCTGCTCCTCGTCCCCATCGGTCTGTTCTTGATCAGCACCCATTATACCCGCTATGACCTCACGTACTTTGTCATCAACACCCTGGCCACACTAGCTGTGGTCATTCCGAAACTGCCATCGGTAAGATATCCTGCCATGCTCCACTCCACCCTGCACCTGCTGAGACAGCCCAGGCACACCGACTTCGTATTTCATTTTTCTCGCCTCCACCGGACGACGCATAGATTGGCTATTGAGATACCACTGGGATAAATTTGACAGGCCCCTCCTGTAACTTTCATGTATTTTTATATTCTGCCGACAGCGAGCAGACTGAGCAGCATTGGGCGGGGAGGCGTTATGGCTGGAAAATAAGAGAGAGTTTGCACGGTTCTACATAGCGTATACAGTCAGCCAGTCCGTCAATTCTGCGTATTGAATCATTGGTCTCGAGAGCGCATGCAAGTCCTAATGTTGTGCATCCACCACAATCTGATAAACAGGAGACTAGAGGTTCCTCACGACGACCATTGAATACCTGACTGCAAGCCAGACGTGAAACATAAATCTTGAAACACTTTCTCGGTTGACAGGTGCCGTTGATCACTAAATCAGCCAATTGCAAGAAATCACTGCCTACTTTTTCCGGGTTTAGCGAGTCGATCCGGCTTCGACCCTGGCAGCCTACCGAGCCCTGGCGGGCGCCGTTCCCATTGCACGTGCTACCAAACACACGGTTCATTTCGTCATCGCTGATTCCTTCAATTTGCGCGTCTCCTTGTCGTAATGCCTGTTTTGACCCACCAACGACCTCGACCTTGGCTTTTGCACGTATTCTTGTGAAAATGCTTGTTTGACGTCGCGCGTCGTATCACAGTGGTTGAATTCGAGAGAGAATTGTATCAACAATACGCCACATAATACTACTTCCGGATACCGTCCTTGGATTAGACACTCTGGATATCGCGGACCCAGAGGCTCGAAGAGTTAGCAATGGCCTGGAAACAACTTGAACCGACTGCGCCGCACGTTACCTTCGCCGTCATCACTTTCTTCCTCATCGCATACGCTCTGTTCTCCCTCTTGATCCGGAACCGTTTCCACCTGTCCGAGCCCCCGCTGGCAACCCTCTACGGCATCGCCGTCGGACCCAAAGGATTAGCTTTCCTCCGTCCCTACGACTGGGGCTTTGGCGACGATGTCGTCCAAGAATTCACCCGCTTGATTGCAGGTATTCAGTGTTTTGCCGTGGGGCTCGAGCTGCCGCAGTATTACTTCAAGCGCAAGTGGAAAGATGTCGCTATTCTGCTGGGCCCTGTGATGACCTTTGGGTGGGTGGTTTGTGCGGCGTTCATCGTGGTTCTCTTCGAGACGGACGTTGCTACCGGCCTAGTCATATCCGCATGTCTGACGCCTACCGATCCGGTGCTTGCGGCTTCGGTGCTAAGTAACTCGCAGTTTAGTACGAGGGTGCCGAAGAGAGTGCGGGATCTGCTATCAGCCGAGTCCGGTGTTAACGATGGGGTTAGCTTCCCTTTTTTGTATCTCGGGTTGAGTATTATCACGAGGAGTACTGTCGCTGGCATCATGAAGAAGTGGGTTCTCATCACCATCCTCTACCAGTGCGCATTCGGCACCGCACTCGGGCTCACCATCGGCTACACGTTCAACCGCCTGTTCACCTACAGCTACAAGCGCGAGCTCATGGGCAGCGCCAGCTACCTCTCCTTCTACCTCCTACTCGCCGTGTTCGGGCTCGGGCTCGCCTCCACCCTCGGCGTAGACGACTTCCTCGTCACCTTCTTCGCAGGCCTCGCCTTCTCCCACGGCGGCAACTTCCCCACTGCCGACGCCCGCCTCCCCGTCATCATCGACCTCGTCCTCAACAGCACCATGTTCGTCTTCTTCGGCGCCATGATTCCCTGGGCCTCCTTCTCAAAGCTCGACTCCATCACCCCGGGCCGCCTCTTCGGCCTCCTCGCGCTAGTCCTGCTTTTCCGTAGAATCCCCATCGTCTACAGCATGTACAAACTGCGCCTCCTCCCGCACATCCGCACCTCCACCGAGGCCCTTTTCGCGGGGCACTTCGGTCCCATGGGCGTCGGCGCCCTGTTCCTAGCCATCGAGGCCCGCGCGCAGCTCGAGACGGATACGTCGTTGCCGTTACCTTCGCCGCCGGGGGATCTACCGATCGAGGAGCAGAGGACCGTGACGTTGGTGTGGCCGATTATATGCTTTGTGGTGCTAGGGAGCGTGTTGGTGCATGGGTTGAGTACATTAGTGATTAGTGTTGGGGGGCATTTTGCGAGGAAGGAGGGGGAGAGGGCGCCGTTGATTGGGACGGAGACGGATGGGTTGCATGGGATGGTGTTTGATGAGGAGGATCGGGTGAGGAGGGAGGAAAATGAGGAGGATGAGGATGAGGAGAGTGCGATGAGGCGGGCGTTGCTGAGGGGGACGTGAGTTGGGCATCTGGGTGTTTGGTAGGGGACTAGATTTTGTGAATCTTATGCGACCTGTTGTAATCCAAAATTACTATAAGATCGGAGAGCTATCTTCAATATCGCGTATCGTGCAATATGCGCAACCTCTAGCTCAAGCTAAATTCCACTTCCATCAACTCCGCTTACCCTTCCATGACTTGATTGATCAACCCTCTTTCCAATCCGCCCCTCTAATGTCCCACTCATCTCCATTTATAGTTATGCCTTTTGACCTGAGCAACCTCGATTTAAACAATCTCACCAAGGTTATCTTTATGGCCAGAAATGCCAAAATTTGACAACCCACATAGTTTTTTACAATGACTATCTTGACCCTCTTGAGTACTATCTATCTCGACGTCTGGATCTGTACTTGTGAAAGGACTAGCATTCTAGGCATATCGGTAGACTCGATGGAACAACAACACTGGCAAGAGAGTGACTTGGTTGAGGATTGTCAGACACAACGCATATGAAAGTGTGCGGTCGTGGTTAAGAGAATGTAGGTAAGAGAGCTCAGGTAAGATAGTGCAGTTGAGAGAGTGCAGGTAAGCAGCCCAAGGCGGTTTGGCTGGAGAAGGGGGTAATAGAGATTTGCAAACAGACTGGTGGTAGCACAGACGTTGACCACGTATTACTTAAAATCTACCACCTGCCACCGAACAAGGACCTACCAATCATTCCTCTCTTCCCTTGCAGAAGCAGTCCAACGCAACAGCAACAGTTTGTCTGAGCTCCCACGCGCACCCGGGAAAAGTCATGGCTGAGGCATACGACCACGTGGCCGAGGACGACAGAGACGCTAATTTGTCGCGTTTCCATTTGTACGGAGAGTCAATTAGAGGACATACTGGAGAGCAGTTCCAAGAAGATGAGATTACCACGAAGAAGCGAAACTGGTAAGCAACACGTTCAATATTGTTGGTAGCTTGTTCCAATCAATTCCAATGCAGACGCATCCTGTGAGCCGCCATTGAAACAACTGAGGCTAGAGTCCGAAAAGCAAATCTATCGGCTCTTTGAATCTCTACGAGTGATTGAAGATTCATCAGCTCCTGCACTGAGCCCAGTTGAGATGCTCCACCTCAAATCGTTTACAGATCCGGCCTTCCATCCTGTGAGAGATGGACCGATGGAATTTCCGAATGACACAGATGATTATTGGCAATGGGTCGACTTCGTCCATCGAAGAGGTCCGTGGATTCATTTCTGGGAGTATGTTCATTATGGTATAGTTGTGGAAGGTATGATGCGATCGGGGATCGAGATCAAGGATAACAGCGGCCTTTCGCACGATGATAAGATACAGTATTTCCAAGGGGTCCAGAAGAGAGCTTCTAATGAGGGGTAGCAACCAGTCTATAACCGTCCTGCTATATTGTGTACAGAAGGACTTCTACAAAGAAAATGGACATTATTGCATCTTACTCAACGGCTTCAGACCCCTTGCTCTCCTCCGCCTATTCGTGCTCGCGATAATTTTCGAATCCAGACACCACCAATAATTCCGATAGAACACTTCCCCAATCTCCCATGCCTCTTCCTCCAACTCGTTGCCGAGATTCCACCCCACCATGTTCCCATGTATCCTCACACCGTCCGTAGAGTCATCCAAATCGTTCACCAACTGCATGATTGGCTTTGAAGCGCCCTGTTCCTCGTCGTCCTGCAGGATGGGAGGGCGACAGAAGGATGGAAGCGAGAGCATGCAGATCAGCTTTTCGCGGACAGAGGGCCACGGAAGGGCATCGAGGAAGGGGTGGTGGGGTATCGTCATCTGAGCCGTCGTAGGGTGGAGGTTGGGCGGAAGAGATGGAGGTGCAATCGGTGGCAGTGTATGTAGGTGGCAAGGGTCCCAGATCTGTGAGGAGTCAACACTGGCGACACAGTGTCCATGTGCTTGAGGGGGACTACCTTATTCATAATATCCAACATTGTCCCTATTGTGACGAAAGCGCGAATGGCTGACAGGACGGGTATTTCCAAAAGACCTCCATCGGGACTCAATGGGAATGCACTGAACGATGAGGATGAGGATGGCGAAGACCCATATGTCAACTCGGGTGTATGCCCTCGACCTCTTGGAGTAATTGGTGTGTTGGAAAGATCAATGCCTAGTAACGCAGGTTAGAATACTGCCCTGAGGGATGAGAGCTAGCTTACTAATGTCCTCAAGCAACTGCATGTCAAACACCTCTTGGTTATAGCCTTCCCCAGGGGCAAAGCTATTATCTATTTGCGGCATGGTATCTCGGATGATTTCTTCTATTGCTTCTGATTCGTTCAAGGAGGGTAACGGCATCAAAGGCGGGATCGGGAAATCGTTCAAATCGGGATTATGGGTCTCAGTGACTACATCTGGCGTAGTCGTGTCCTCGAGCGCGGACGTATCCACGAATGTGGATGCACCTTGGGCTTGGGCCTCTAGTCTATGGAGCATCAAGGTCAGTACTAAAATAGGCGATTGGACATTCACGCATGATCCGACCCAAGTACATAACGACCATGCGCCGGAACTATCTACCATAGGTCCGGAGTTCTACTCACGCTGCAAACTTCGCTTTCCGTCTTTCACGATATCTCCTCTGCGCCAGCACATTGAGCACTCTTTTGCGATCAGGATCGCCTAGCTGCGGTACATCCTTTGGCGTCTTAGTCTTCCTCTTCTTCCCGACAGACTTCTTAGCCACATTTTCCGGCATTATTAATGTGCAATGTGAAAGAGATACGGTCAAAGTTATGCTCGAGAACTGACTATGGGTATGGGTGGAGTATCTATGGGACGTTATGTTGCCAAGCATAACGTTATGTTCGTTCGGCGCTTGGCTGGAAGAGGGGTCGGCTACGCTGGAGTAGGATTAGCGGGATAAGGCATAAGCCCTAAACTGAAACAACAGAACTAGGCAATGGAGAGACTACGTCGAGCGGACGAATGTTCGAATATCCAGAAGGACATCTGGAATTGGAAGGAAAAGATGCACATGAAATCGCAATCTGAATCGTTGGGAAGTCCACCCAGGCCACGCGCTCAACTGGGTCAAGTATCTTAAACTGATCATTTTTATCACATCTCAAACACTTGTCATTGTAACGCTCAGTCTCAGGGCGGACCCACCTATCTGTACATATACTTTACCACGAACACTACGCCATAACGTTTGCGAGTTGCGAGCACGACCATAACATGAAGTATAGCAATAATATAAAAATTTTCGAACAGCCATCCAAAATATTCACAATCACATACTCTGCTCCAACAACAACAACATTGATTAAATAACCAAACAAACCAGCGCACCATCATCCACAATCTCAATTCTACTGAACCACACCTTGAATCATGTCTTCCACCACCAAAACTCCTCCCGCCAGCACACCCCTCATCCCCAAACCCACCACCTCCAGCGACCCAATCCCCTCCTCCTCCGCCCTAGCAATCAACACCCTCGCCCTCGGCCGCATCGCCTTCGGTCTCTCTTCCATTCTTGCCCCATCTTTCACCTTCAGGCTTTTCGGCGTCGCAGTCCCGGCATCGCTGATGATGGTCCCGCGCATGTTCGGCGTCCGAGAGCTCATGGTTGGAGAATTTCTTTGGGCGGCGGAGAGCAAGCGCGAGACGAGGAAGGCGCTGTGGATGGGGATGGGCGTTGACGCGGTAGATTTTGCGAGTGTCGCGTATGGGGTAAGTAGATAGTGGGACTTTAATTGGGCGTGGGAGTGATGACTGACAGTGTATAGGTTGCAACGGGGACGATTGGGAGGTTGCCTGGGGGCTTGTTAATTGGCGGGGCGAGTGCGTGTTTGATGATGGGGGGATGGGGGGTGAAGGGATCTAAAGAGTGACGGATGGGGAGCATTGTTTGAAGTATGTGTAATTAGTGTATTTGGAAGTAAAGGTGGTGATGAATAAATCCCTGTATTTTCTCATCTACTTTTAAGTATAACATGATGTATGACTATGACAATCATGAAATGACGCTAGTAATCCTAAGAGCTACGATCTGATGATACGGAATAAAACTTCTGATGGTACAGAGATACATTTTCCAATTGGGTGGAGGTTGCGTATTTGTAGATGGTTTGTTACAGAGCCGCGCATAAAACAGTATAATTTAGCGTGCGAAGATTATTTTCGTCAGATAAAGCATAGATTATACATATATTTGGAGAATCGGAAATAAACAGCGCCATCGTACTCTATACAAAATGGCGTGTCAAGATTTATATTACGCTCTGCCATAAAAGTTTCCGCTCTTGAAGCGGAATGAAAAGGCAAACAGGCTCAGTGCTCAAGAAACTTCTTCCGGGTACACTCTTTCAAAATCAGAGCTGCTAGACGTGGTCTGGCTTGCTTTGTCTAAGAAGACCTGCTGCTCGACCCTGCTCTTATCAATATCGACGAAGAAGAACAGCCAAGCACAGCTAACTAGACTCAGAGCAAATAGGAAGTAGAACGGGCTGCTGTTGTTCCCTGTGTCGTCAATAATGGCACTGCTGACGAGCGGCCCGATGAAAGCACTGGTCTTGCCAACGATAGAGAACAAGCTGAAGAACAAAAACTCCCGGCCGCGAGGAGTGACCTCGCTGATCATGGTTTGTGAATAGCTGTACCACGGGCAGACGAAAAGCCCATAGAACGCCTGATAAACCCACACTTCCCAGGTCTTGTGGAAGCCGAAAGCCTGGGTCCAGATGCCAATCATGCCCCATCCGTCCAGGAGAACGATGCAAATAGCAACGACTGTAAACATCGTCTTTGTCGAGAGCCCATAGCGCTTTTGAATCTGCCAAAATGCGCCGATTCCAACAGCTTGCGCGGCAATACCAACGATGAGGAGGTAGGTCAGCTGCAAACTATTGTATGCGACAATCTCGTTTTGCAGGGTACCAATGACCGTCACGGTGGTGTTGAGGCTGTCACCGAGCAGAAAGTAACCGACAAGGTACGCCAAACTCTGTCGAAGTTGCCAGATCTGCGTCATGGCATAGCCTAGCTGCTTGAATCCTGCCACGATAATGTTCGTCCGTCCTGGATCTTGACCTGGTCGCCGCTTTTCCATCAAAAACCATGGAATGGAGCATAGAATCCAAACACCTGTTGCGAATGCGATGAGAACTGAAAGTCCCCAGTTGTTGTTTGCTTCGCTATCGTTGACATGGAGACCGAACATAATTCCCACGATGACAGCGAGAATGGCGATTTCGAATACGGACTGCACATAAAAAGCGGTGTTGGATAGTTCGTTCCTCTTCATCATGTCTGCAAAGTCGTACTCCGCGCGAGTAATCTTGCCTTCGGTGAACTCATCCGCTTTGACACGCAGTTTTCTGGTGTTCCTAGCCAGGCCTGGGAACGCAGCGGTCCAGAATGTGATTGTCGTCTGGTAGGCGATTAATCCAACAATGTATAGTCCCACACCAATATGCCAGTCTTCCTGCGTGTGGACGCCCAACCAGCCGAATCCGATTCCGAACGCGATTAGAGAAAGCACGATCAGGATGTTGGGTCTCCAGGAGCCGAAATCAGCGAAAGAGCCCAAGATCAAGAACACCACAATTTGGATAGCGAAACTGATGCCATTGCAGAGAAGAACAATACTGTTGATTGTCCTGTCTCTACCCATGAAGTGGAGGATTTCGGACTCGCCAGCGGCTTGGTACATGAGATTTTGAAAAGCCGTGGGACCGAAGTTGAACAGCGTCAAGCCATTATCGCCGACGTAATACGCATAGTATGCCCATATCTCTTTTCTTGTTGTCTCGTACTTGGGATCAAATTGATCCGGCGCCACGGGCGTGTCGTCGATAGGCACATCGACGGCACCTTTGACCGGGTCTTCTGCAGGCGCACTCAGAGGTGCGAGTCCCGGGTCGTTTGCCGCCATGGGATTAAGAGAAAGAGATAACAAAAAGGTTGGAGGGACCTCGACGATTGAACAATCGGGCGTTTTACCAGGCAGAGACTTCTTATATCCGCGCCAGTGGTCGCTTAAACCCTGCTAGTGAATTCGTAATGCTGTGCAGGTGTGATTTGTTGACCGGGAAGTAGATGAGGTAGATATCGCGCAGTCCGATAAAGCGTCCAGAACATTGTTCGTGGAGCAAGCGGCAGCCGGATAGTTTAACAGACAGACCAATTGCATGAACCCTGGTGGGCATGGCGGGGAGAAAGCCCGGTGGAGTGCGAGGCTCGCGTTGCCGCTAACAAGCTTTAGCCAAACGCGATCAAGCTTTCCGAGGAGTGACGGCATCCCCAAAGACCCACGCGCAAACTTTGGTGGCGTGCGGAGACGGCAGCTACAAATAATTCATATTGATGGCTAAATTAGGTTTCTCTGTGAAATCACAGTTGAAAGAAAAACCTTCGAAGTATACTTGGGTCTCAGATGCCCATGTACACCTGGGCCCCTGGGTACCGGTAGAAAACTTATCACGTGACAATATTAAAGCCCTGGAGCCCTGGAGTGGACCCGTGGACGTGGACCCGGGCTTGGAGCTCTTGTATTCTTCGAATCTGGTCGGATATCACTACGAAAAGACATTCAGTTATCCGAAGTCAATACAACCGCTTAATCTAGCTAGGCAATTCATCATTTGTGTCATTGCAATTTACATCGCCCGTGCCTCCGTTATAACTCGCATCTTCTTACTCGTCTCGGCTCTGATTTATGAAGTGGCCCATGCAACTTGATCGAATGAATCTTGTAGATTTATAAAAGCTGTCCTTCTTCTACTGGGGTCGCATGATCTGTCTGGGTCCCCATGATGATAAGTGGAAGACTGAAAGATTATCAGTCCCAACACCATGGCTAAAGATGAATAGTACTGAGAATGTGTCAAACTAATACTATATCAAATGTGGATACAGCCATCAACACAGTTTCGGATATTAACTCGAACACAATTGCGGATATAGACAAAAACACGGTTGTGGATTTAAAGATCATGTTTTCAATTAACGTCGCAAGAACCTGTACAAGTCATGTCGACTCCAGCTAAAGGCAAACTAGACGCAATGATTATAACAATGATGAGCACCAGAACAATACACCAATCATGAGAGGGTGAATGAATGGTACTATTGAAAACCAATACATGTATTGCTCTTTCATGTACACGCAAATTTAATATTTCCAGACCGGATTAGAAACTGTAAACTGTAGTGAGATCTATCAGACTACTCGGTAAAGAACTGTCCAGGCCAAATGGCTGACCGGCATCCGGAGTGAATACAGCAATCGGGATTAATCGACCAAAATCCAGCACCAACATGACCCGAGGCGTACCCTACGCCGATCCGAATGCCCGACCTGCCAACGAGAGCAAGTAGATTGGCGAACTGATGGATGGCATCATCACCAGTGATGACAAGGTGGAGCAAACGCCCTTCGGTGAATACAGAGTACGCAACTGACGGATGTGCTAGAAAATCTCTAAGTCTGATGACGAGCTACACACTAGCGTAAATGACACGTATTTCAGGCCTTCATGCTGTGCCGAATAGTTGTGCTGTCAAATCTGTGACCAGAGATGCAAACAGCTTGCCGCTGTTTGTCGTGTGCATCACCTACTTGTTGAGACAGAGTCTAGTTCACAAAACTTTCCTCAATCCCCGATTGCTGATGACTTTTACACCACCCTGCGGGGGTCAGAATTGGTTGAAAACGGGCTGCCCAGGCGATTTTTCTGGATTTACCCTTTCGAGTTGAGAAAAATAACTCACTGTACCACCATTGCCTTTCTTCTATGTCGTGGCTCTTCACATCGAACCGGCAGATAATTCAATCATTGTGTGACGAGTAGAAGACTTGGTTGCTTTCATTCACATTGATGTCTTGGTTGATTTCACCTGTTTGTACTCGATGCATTTCGATAACGTTGTATGTCGCAGTGACCCCATCACAAGAGCCGGTGCCCACGAATTGAATGATCGCGGTGTTCTTGTGAATACAATGGGAGATTTCTATTGGTTTGATAGGAAACTGTGTAAAATGCTATCGAAATTCAACAGCCCTCAACAGTATCTTGTGCGTATTTGCTGAGATCATTTGTTGAGTGTTTCTGTGCTGGCCTGTTCGATCATTGATATCTTCGAGATCTTTAGAGAGAATGAAGAAAAGGGATTGGTAGGTGATTTTTGTCTGTGATACGACTAACCGGTTTGCAAATTCAATGTTTCAATTGCCTCTCACCGCCTTTCCCTGCTTACCTGCTCTCTGGGAGTGCATTATAGTGCCCGCAGCTGTCTATAAAACCTAGACAGAACACCGAAGTAGAAACCCCAGCATCCCTCTCACCTGAATATCCTTTACACCACATTGGTTCAGCAAGCAGAACGCACACTTCACTCGACATCGAACTTGACAATGTAACCAGCATGAACACCTATGACCCCAGGGTACAGGGAGCGATACAAGTGACCATACGGAATGTCAAGATTACGGGAGCCATGTTCCAGGCAATATCAATCACATGGACACACAATCATCCAGGATAATGCAGGTGAACAAGTTCATCGAAAGTTCTTTCATATAGGTAGCCAATCACGCAACACTCCCGAAGATACGACAGCCACATATCTCGAAGAAAAAGAGACTCTGGTATCAGAAGCAGGCGTTCAGGTCGATGCTCCAAGAAAAGAGTGGTCTGTTGGCCGATGAAGAGCCTCCCCACCATCGCCTACCTGGCCGAGATAATGCAGCACATAAGACACGAATATGGACCGTACAACCGTATATCGTTGGTTCTGCCAGCCGGATCAAATCAGGAAGTGGATTAATGAATTATGTCGTGTTCCTAGACAATTGAATGTCGCACAGGCACACCCTCTGTAGGAGGAGGGTTCAAGATACGAGATGTACCATACATGGTAGAAGAGGCAGGAGTTCTGGTGATGTCCTGCTCCGGACTTATGACAGAGAATCACAACTGGTGCATGGATGATGAAGAGATTGAGTATCAAGTCACATGCGGCTCCGGTTTTGAGCTGGAGGAGTTGAACAACTTGAGTGATCAAAGATGCGGTAACAAATAGCGTGACAAGAGAATCATCAACTGTGAGGGAAATGGTGTTTAGGTCACGATTCCCAAATGGTCTATCGACACAATAATGGTGGTTTCGATATCGCGATAGCCGACGAGATCCATCTTGCAGCCAACTACAGTTCGATCCGCGCATGCGCCTTTTGCAATGTGCCACGAGAAGGACTATGGGAATTGACCGGCATGTTGTTCGGGAACTACCTGACTGGTATTTTACATACTCTGCTCTCATATCCGTCATGTTCTGGCAGACGAAGACCTCTTTCAAGCAGGTGAGTTGACCACATTCATCGATGTTGTTGATGCAACTTGCTAAGCCAGTAATAGTGGCTCGTGAAACCATTTGACAAAAAAGAATGCCGTCACCAAGAAGGGGATCGATGGCGGTTAAACGTATTACATGCGGCGTTAGCTGCTTATATGGTGCGACATACAAAGGCTCGGGTGTCCATGAGCTTCCCAGCTCTCGAGATCCGCTGCGCGAACTTCGTTGACGACAGCATTACAACAAAAAAAGCTATGTAGCATACACCATACGTGCCTTTACCTGGTTAAGCAGCGCGCCAAGCCGGATTTTCCAATCGGTGCCGATCCTGAAAACACCGAGGCGGGAGGATTCGACAGGAAGCCGAATATGTGGAAGACCCTACAGAGGATGCGTGTTATATCCTATGGGCGAGCTCGAAGAGAAGCTCGAATCAAGCATGAGAACAAAGCGAGCTAAAGATATATGGAAACAGAGGCCCCAGAGCTACGTTGTCAATGGGGATTCGCCAACATGTGCCAGGTTCGAAATGGTGGTTCGCATATTTAGAAAATGATTACGGATGACAACAATTACAAGACTCTGGTGTTTAGCCCATGCGCGCGTCAGCGAGCTGCTTTGCCTTGGCCTAAAATCCTTACTCAAAGACACCTCCCATCCGGTCTTTTCAGTCAGCGGAGAGAGCATTTCCATGTCCAAGGACCGGATGGGAATAATCAAACGGTTCAGGCAGGCGCCTTCCAGGTCGATAATTATTGCAACAACAACTATATTGCAAGAGGGGTTTGATATCACCTATGCAAATCGTGTGATCTTTTCGGGGGTTTGATATCACCTATGCAGACCGTGTGATCTTTTCGGGGGTTGTATGGTCATCCGTCAACGAAGAATAGGCTTTCTAACGAGTATGCCAATACGATCAAAAGAACAATGCCATAATTGAGCATCTCAAATATAACAGCGTCATTGATTATATGATCTGGCAGAAAGGAAAGATGAACGAAAATACTCAGAGATTGTCGTCGATGGTTTTCAATCAAAGTCGTAAGGCTGTACAGGGCATGCCGATTCCGGCCACCAAAGCAAACTGGACGCAAATAATCCAACAATAATGAGCATCAGAATAATACACCAAACGGGAGACGTTGAATGTAATTGATGAGAGCGCGGAGAGCAGCTTGGATGTGTATCGACTCTTCAGGATGGTAACCCGGATATACAGGGTTGAAGCAGCGGAAAGCCTGAGCAAGGAACTTCACAAGGAAAAGGGCTAGTTACTCCGTTAACAAGAGCAATTTGCAGTCATATTCAATAAGCACGTAACAGCTTTTCTCGAAAGGGTGGAAACAGCAAAGAAAAGGGCGGATACGGCAGAGAAGACCAACGCACAACTCCAGATAGACAAGAGCGTTTTGGGAACCTCTTCGAGTGAACTTATGAACAGACACAATTGGGATAAAGAAGCCCTTGCCCTAGCGCAGGAAGCCACAGAGAAAAGTGCTCGAGAGCACAAAGCACAATAAGAATCTCTCGGAACGGCTCGCATGACACAGATCGCGGAAAACGATCAAGTGATCGAAGGGATAAATTGCGCACTTCAACATCTGAGAGGTGTTTTCCATGACTAAGAGAAGAGGCACAAGCAATCGATGTCATCTCACAAGGTCATCGCCACTCAATACGAGTCGGAGATTGCGAGACTGCAGGCGCAAAAAGGGATCGCAGATACAGCTGCAGATCGAGAGAAGCATGAAGCAGAAAGCTGAGTAATGCCCGAATCAATCTCGAGCTCAAGATAAAAGCAACAAATACTCTGCAGGCCGATCTAGGGGTCAAGAAGCAGAAGATTGTGGATCTTGAACGCGAGAATGAGGACAGAATGTGTGAACGCGAACAGAAGCTTCAGACCATGCAGTCCCAGTATGAGGCGTCGGTCTCAGCGCTAGAAGCAAAGTACAATAGCACCGCGAGGAATATGATAGCTCAAGCCCGCGTGATCGACAAAGATATGGCTAGACTCATGACGAAGGTGATCGACGGGTTCGAGAAATTGATACTCATTGAGAGAAAGAAGACCGAGAAGGTCAAAAATCTCATCTCACGCATCTTGCGTCGATCTGCTTTGAGAATGAAGTATGATTGTACAGGCAATTAGACAGTGGCCGAAGTCACTGGTCGGTCCAGCAAACATACATCGAAACGAGCATCTTATATTCAAGAGGCCATACTTACCATCAAACTTTCATGTTTGCATCATAAAAGTCACAAGAGAGAACGTATGCGATGGACTGATATGCAGGACGTGGATTAAGAACGCGGTATATGTCTGAGACCACGTATGTGTGTGCGATGGATCGATATCGAGGATGTGCAATGGGGAACACGGTGTGTGTCTGAGATGGCGTAAACGTATGCCATATCAAAAAACGCCCGTACTCAATCGTCACAAGAGGGGTTGACAGCTTTCCATCCACTATATGCATTCTCATCCAGTTAGCTCTGCGGCCGCTTTCCCTGAACACAAAACAACACATGAGACATGGAAACGAGAAGAATGGAGTCAACATTCGAGATAAGGCGACCGGAAATGTTACCCGCGATCACCCGGAAGACCTGGTAAACATCAACAACAACCAATTTTATAGCTTTTACCACCCATTCAACATACTCATAGATTGGCTTTTCAATCACACAGAGCCGCTGGAGCCACTGGATATACTTTTCGACCTATTCCTGGTTGTACAAGGCATCATGGATGTCGACACATTGCCCAACACGGCTCGGAGGCACCAAAAAACTACTCTGGCCATGATCAGTTCTGGTGGCTCATCCAAATTTGATCATATCCATAGATATGAAGCACTCGATCCCAGCGACATTATCTGGCAGACCTTCACCAGTGTGGAGGATAAGGTCAATCAAGCCGATCTGCACGATCTCATCGACAGTAATGTGGACTTTCCCAAACGTTGCACTGCATTCATGTTGAGCCAAGAAAATGGGAAGCATATCTGAAATTGATCAAGAGGAGATTGAAATTTCATGTCCATGTATTCGAATGGCAGCTGATCTGTCGAGTGCACGGGTCGCTCGAGGCTGCTGGACTACAATGAGATTCCGATACCCGAGAGGAGCTGCTTGCCGTGAAGAAGGTCAGCATCCGCAACAGAGTGAATTTGACTGTGCACAGCTTTATAGTCAAGAATATTCAACTGACTAGACGATTTTTCAGAACGCAAGTATGCTCAGACAACAATCATGGGGATGATGTTCCAGGCCACAACATAAAGGGACAAGACGGATAAGGCAGGAGACAGTGATACTGGAAGAACAGATCTTTATGACTTCCTCTTGCCAGAGAATCTCCGCTCATCGATTTTCCAGTGTGGAGGTCCCAAAGAATTCGCTGAGTAGCTCCCGGCTAAGACCCTCCGAGCATATCCCACTGATCGGCCAAACTTTGTGCATTTTACCACAAAGGTATGCGAGTAACTCATTTTATTCATTTTTCAATTACATCCACTAACACCTATCAGTGCAATCAGACAGCAGCCAGTGATGAAATGCATGTGTCTAATCTGGATACAACACAGAACCGAGTTGGCCTTTGCAAGACTATGGGCGCACCTGAGGAAGGCATTACATTTAATATGACCGGAATTATCTTCGTATATTATTGCGCCTTGTGGAGAGGGTGTCTCCATTAAGTGGATGGTTTTGCTATGGGTTCTAGGTAAGGAATAATGGGCATATTGACTCGTGGTGGGAGCTTCTTCTGTGGGCATCCTACCGCCGCACCTCACG
Organism: Pseudopithomyces maydicus; assembly: GCA_026873275.1. Classification (NCBI taxonomy): domain Eukaryota; kingdom Fungi; phylum Ascomycota; class Dothideomycetes; order Pleosporales; family Didymosphaeriaceae; genus Pseudopithomyces; species Pseudopithomyces maydicus. The sequence continues at coordinate 2,645,215 of JANTUC010000003.1, read as the reverse complement.
CTCCCAGCAAAGAGGAAGATATGGATCTTTATTAGGTAGCCTCAATTCATTTATATGTATCATCCTGGTTGTCTACTGCTGCCTTGCAGTGACTCCTCCTGCCCTACCTACTATGAGCAGATATTGCACCTGGAACAGAGAAAATTGATCCAACCACCCACACCAATGCACTATTTACATTCTCCTTGGCGTTTGGGAGAAGACAAAGTTTAGGAAAATGAAATAAGAGATCATAATCGAGGATAATATCTATCCTCTTCAATCGAGTAGTATAGATGTTCGCCACACAAAGTTATCAATGTAATTAAGCTGGTTCAGTGCGCCAACGAGACCTACGCTTAGGCGCCAAGGCAGAGTACAGCGTAATCTTTTCTCTTACTTAACATCGACAACCCCACTCACCCTTGCAACTCTAATTCTCTCACTCTGTCTCAGATGATTTCAACAATCTCCACCCACTGTTGCAACTCACCCATCTTCATATATCCACCAACTACTTCGACCTTGCTGCGATTCAATTGATTATATTTACCATTGCCTCCAATTTGCTTTTCTTCCCTTGTCATCCAATAAGGCAACGCGTCATGGACAGTGATTACAAGGCCGAGATGAGAGTGCGTCGCCCGAATTCAGGATTAGACGATCAGTCCTCGCATGGCCAATTGTCTTGGCTGCCCTTCGACGGTGCGTCGTTTATAACATATGCTATCGTTGTTTGATAATCTGACCTTAGAAGGCATGGCGCAAGCCGAGGATTTGAGCTCGATTTAATAAAAATGAAACTTCCCAACCTCGAGTGGCACGCCTCCGAAAATGGCTTAGTTCACAACACAAACGATATTGGCCCGATAAGAGAAGGATCATTTTGGACAGTGGAGACATGGAAGCGGGCAGACAGCCTCCTTGAAGTCACTGGGGTCGCTGGGGGTGTCATTATGTGCAAGAGTTGATACGACCGAGTGCAAACCCACTACTAGACACATTCGTCGCGGCGGTAGAGGACATCCCAATTGCCAGACGCTGTCGAGAGAGCAAATTACAACTTTTTCCGGTACTAGAAGATCACAAGGACATCATAGAACAGTGCGATGACATATCGTCCCTCGAAGACAGCATTTAAGATTCTGGTAACCGGCTCCATGATTGCTTTCGCTCTAAAAGTCCTCGGGGAATATAAGACTAATGATATGGAAACAAGCAACAGATTCAAATCCAGACGATGGTGTTTGTCATTTGAAAAGGCGACCAATGACACAATAGATGTGGTCCAACCTGAACAAATGGACACAGGAAAACGATGTCAGGTTTCAGCAAATTTGTCGTATTCATGGATGTCATGGAACATAAAGAGCTATCAGAGATAAGATGCAGCGTTGATAAGATGGTGTTTTGCGCACACGAAATACCTAGGTGGTTGGTGTTGACAGGTTGCTCTTGCCTCAGCTCCAGGACATCCATCCGTCCCGCCTACTTCCGGAAGATTAGAAAATCCCTTAGAGCCACGCACAAAAACGAAAAATTAGAATTCTGAATCACAACGACTGCTCTCTTACTTACGACGGCTCTCTTACTTACGGCGGCTCTTTTACTTGCGACGGTTCTCTTACTTACAACGCTACGCGCTTCTTTACCTGCGAAACCACCTGCTCTCTTAAACGTGACGCCCATACCCATACCAAACCGAATCGTCAAGATGAGTACACAGCGCTCTCCCTTCGATGCCGGAAACCAGCGTTCACGTTCACCCACCAACACCGACATTCAGAGTATGTCCTTCAACGCCCACGCTCAGCGTATGCCCTTCGATGCCGGCACGCAGCGTCTACCCTTCAATAACGACACGCAACTTTCACCCACCAACGCCGATATTCAGCATCCACCCTCCAATTCCAGCACCCAACGTCTAATCTTCAATTCTGATACCCAGGGTTCACCCTCGAACGCCGGCACACAGCTTCCAATTTTCATTTCTGCCGCTCAGCGCCCGCCCTTCAATCCTGCTGCTGAGCGTCCGCCCTTCAATGTTAGCACCCAGCATCCTCCCTCCAATCCCAGCCCCCAGTGTCCAATGTCCAATTCTGATCTCCAGCATCTATCCTTCGACGCCGTCACCAAGTATCCAACCTCCAGCGTTGGTAGTCAGAACCAATTCTTCAACGCCGGTGGTCAAAGCGAAACTGGCACTCAAATTTCGCTACCCAATGGGGACACTCATAACCCTGCCTTCTTCCTAGGTTTTCAGAGTTCTATCAAAAATCAAGGCCATCAGATGTCTGCCGTGGCGAGGGCACCCCAATCGCGCCCAAAAAAGAAGATCCGGCGGATGCCTACATTGGATAGCATGACGGTAGGATAATCCAACTTCAGATGGAAAAGTTGGATATGCAACTAATCTTTCACAGACGACAGACCCAGATCGCTGTCTCTACCAATCCAATTTGAACATATTCACGCCTAAGGCTGATACGTCTGGTTACGAGGAGGAAATGATAAGTCGAGACACAGACCAGTTCGATCTAGGATATGACGAAGGACATGACGCCTTAAACAACTACATTGATGATTCTCTGGACAAAGCTGTAAAAAGGTGAGCCTATTTGATATCTTGTTAAAATGCTACTAACGAGAAATAGGATAACGGGAACATTAGCCGTAAAGCTTGATATGATTTCCTCTTCCATACAGCTTCTATCTGATCAGCAAAAGTCAATTGAACGAAAGCTGGAGTCCCGCATTACCGGCATTGAGACAGTTCTACGGCAAGAGACAGAAGAGCGCCGCGCCGATACAGCAGCCCTCAAGCAAAACAGCAAAGCTATGATTCGGACAGCTCATCAGATCATTGAAGAGGGTCACTCGGGTACGAAGTCTGTCATTGCAGAAATAGACGCACGTCTTCAATCAGTCTCTTCCATGATAATCGACGAAGGTCGCTCCAGCTCTTCGGATACTGGAGAGCATCTCAAAGACATCAGCAGGATTGCTGAGACAGTCTTGTTTCGGATGGCAAACGATAATCAGGACATCCGGGAAGCTTTGCGAGGCTTTGCGGATCAATCAAACTCTAACATCAAAGCCATCACGGATGACTTTGAAGACGTAAGACTACACATACGTACCGGCATTCAACATCTACGAAAGGACTATGACCCAATCGCAGCAACTGTGAACGATGATCTCAAGGAAATCAAGATTCTGCAACAGAGGTCTGATGCTACACTCCAAGACATTTCCAACAGTATCAACAGGGCACCCGGGGCCTACCACGCACCACCAGACACACAATTGGCAGTACCGAATGCAATACAACGAACCACTCAGCCTACACTCCAAGTGCCAAGACCATTACACGATGCTATAGAAGACATGACCGTCGTTTCAGACGACAATACAATGCGCATGCCTTCGGGATTAGCTCTCACTTTTGGCAATAGAGAAGGGGGATTGTCCCCCTCGGAGATATTCCAGAAGAAACCAAGAACCAAGCACTGAGAGACGTTGTCAAGCTGGAAATCGAGCCCATGCCAAGAAAGGGAAAGGGTTCCCAGATCTGCACTCGAACTTCACGAAAGGGATTCAATGCCAGGGTTACTGACCCCCACTTGAGTTGCCAATTATGCTCTGCTAACAATCTATTGTGTTTCTTCGTTCTGAAGGAACAGGTGAGGTTCCGTTGTAGGGCTGGCGGTGCCTTTGAGCCTCTTCAATGGATTCGCAATTGAAGAGTCGTTCTTATCCTCCTATATTGATGATAGCAGTGGTTTAGTTATCTGAAGTAGCTGTACACTTGGACACGAACGCAGAGAAACACAGATAGGGATAGGGGTGCTTGTGCTGATGACTGTGGGATACAGATATCAAGAACATATACACTATAATCTTCACTCCGAGTTTTCTTTACACATGATGAAGACGCGACCGGCAAATATTTGGAAAGCTTGTCATGCTGCTTTTGGTTGCCCTACGATCAATAGTTTCCTTGTTTTGACACTGAAGAGGGGACCGAATTCACTTCCAAGAGATTCTGCTCCCCCTATCTCTCTTTACTTTTAACTAGCCTAGGGTGCCTTGCCAGACTTCGTAACATCTATTGTTCCTCGTCAAAGCTCCGCTTGATCCGCGCGACTGTTACTTCCTATAAATACCATTCTCTTCAAGTGTTCAATATCGATTTTTGTAATATCCCCTTTTTCATCTTTAGATATCGCATAGTTTGTTCCGTGTCTTTTTAATTGGCGTTATTGGAACAAAAGGGCGGGTTTAGTACTTAGTGGGAAAATTATAGGACATTCCTACTCTCCTGAGTGGTTTAGGCTCTGGCACTGGTTGCTCTAATTAACAGATAAGCTATCTTGCTCTATGTTTCAATATATTATCGAGCACATAATCCATGAATCTGATATACTCAATTGACAGTCTCCACCTAGATCGACTATATAACTTTTTGAGGTGTTGAGTGAGGTGTTGGGGGCACCGTGAACCACGAGCTCGGGGAGACCAAACCAAGCGCCAGGTCGGCCGAACGATGATCCAGCTAATTAATATAATATATTACTTTTAAATCCCTACCTTCTGTACGCCACTTTCTATATTATTATAAGAGGGGATAATAGCATTTTTTTATCTATTTTTATCTAGTCAGCCTATACTAAGCTACTACCTTTTCGAAAAAACAAAACAACATATAACTTTTAGTCATACAATACACCCAGTGCCAGACGTTCACTTATAGCACCGCCAGTAAATCAAAGATCGGCACTGCCGGGGACGTTCATGTCCAACTCTACATTGTCACCCAATGCTTCCATTTGTAGCAGTCTCTCCAGGTCAAGACACAACCGTGATCCCGCGATCGACGAATCTTTTCCCGCAGCCATTCCTTGCCCTTGTTCTGCTCCATTGCTTTCTTGATAAACCAAGGATTGACTACACATAAAGGCGCTAAGTCGAACTGTTCGTTGCCATATAGCTGAAATTGGTATACGCGGCACTTTGGCCATTGAGCGCAATGCTTCCTATTTAAAGATTAGACTAAACGATCAAACTGTTCCATTTAAAACTTACAGCACGACTGATTTCGTACTCAGCTGCAATATCACCGATTATTCTCATCATATGTGTTGTGAGTGTTTTGTCGAAGGCTGCTTTGAATTTATCGCAGTATTGTTCTGCAAAATCTTTTTCGGTCTTCGGCGTCCTTTAGGAGGCGTACGTCTTCGTGTGAGAAGTGAATCATGACGTCTTCGATGGAATCCATGTTAATCTCGAGCTGTCTGCCCTTCTTCCACTCCTGTTTACGAATACGGAGAGCATCGTCGATCTTTGCCTGCCATTGTGATTCCCGTTTCATCCGCCAGACCCTCTGGGCGATGTTCGAATCCACAATCTCGAAACATTTGCTGGTGACGTACCCCGATTAGTATTCCTATATATACTACCGTTGAAGCCTAGGCTTTGAATCTGGATCAATTGTCGCTCCGGTATTCCTAGACGGCAAACATGCATTAAGCATTAATTAGCAGCTCGTGACAGCGCGTCGCCGTAACCTCGCGAAACGCGAACGCGTCGTGGTGGGGTTAGCGCGGTTGTTAGGAGCAACAGGCTAATGCCAAGACACCGAGTGTGCCAACAAACAGGCAGAACAGACCCTTCAACATAGCAGAAAAAGAGTGCCATAGGCAAGTACAGCGACCGTGTATACTCCGGTGTGGTAGCTAATTTTGAGACGAAAGAGTGAAGCTCATGAGCGGCAGCCCCAGGAAACAGCGCGCGCCCCTCCGTCCGGTGGATACTTTGCTATCGCCACAGAAACCGAGTTTCAACCACAACCAAGGCAGGAGCAAGCCTGCACGCGAACCCTCGCTCGGCAGCGTAGAAAACTCTTATTTACCAGAAAGCGAAAGCGACGTTACCGAATATTCCTCCATCCTCCAGTCTGAGCTATCGCACCTTGGCGATTCCAGCTCGCTGTTCGACGAGCAGCGTACCCCGCCCGCATCGAGCCCATTTCAAACACCCGCCCGCAGCACACAAAGACCAAAATTATTCGGCAGCATGGTTAGAGAACGAGAGCCACCGGGCGGTCAGCCCCGTGCGCCGCCGCCGAAGCCCTCCCAAAATGCTGTTGAGCCCGTGAGCTTGTTGGATACCCCTCCGAAGGTGGCACCTCAGTTTGGGCAACCAAGCATGATGCAAAGCCCACTCAAGAATGTGCCCAACGTTCAGAGGAACAAGCTACCTTCAGTGTTCAACCAGCCTATGCCAGGCCGTTCAAGACCAGAGCACCATCGAGACCACAAGCCTATCGCGATTCAGCGTCCGACAGCGTCTTCACAACCTACCAAGCCTGCTCCACCCAAAATCAGTTCGCAGCATAGCAATGACTCATCTGACGACTCGGACATCTTTGAGATCCTTCCATCTCAATTCCCGGCCAAACCAACTCAGCAAGCCGCTCCCATGCCCAAGCCACAACAGACACAGCACCGCACAGTCAACGCGACGCCTCGCCCTATGTTCTCTTCTATGGGTCACGCGAATGGATTTCAACCTGTGAATAGGGGTCCGATCGCGTTCACGCTCGAATCGAGGAAGACAGTCATCCTAGACGACGAAGATGATTTCGATCCAGATGCCGAGCTCCAGGCAGCGCGAGGCCAGTTTGGCGCACCGGATCTTGACGCGTATGTGGACCACAATAAGGCGAACGAGAACATCAAAGCGTTACTCGAGGGCGCGTTAGACGAAGAGAAAATACCGCGAACGCGAGGACGCAAGAAGAAACAGCAGCAACAGGCGCAAGACGATGCTGCAATGTCGCTGGCAGACCGTCTTGCAGCACTGGACGTTAAAGAGACAGAGAAAGCTCCTGCTGAGGAAGAAGACGACGATGATGTAGATGATGGCACTGTTGATGGAATGAAAGTGAAGCTGCTACCGCATCAAGTCGAAGGTGTTGCATGGATGATCGAGAAGGAGACAGGCGCGCACAACAAAAGGGCAAAATTGCCCAAGGGAGGTATACTCGCAGACGATATGGGTCTGGGCAAGACCGTGCAGTCGATTGCCGTAATTCTGTCCAATCCCCGGCCAGAGAAAGGCGTTGAACCCGAGAACAAGAAGAACAAGATACTTCCAGCAGTTGGAAAAGGCACCCTGATCATCGCTCCTCTCGCTCTTATCAAGCAGTGGGAAGCTGAGATCAACGACAAGGTTTCGAAGTCGCACAGCCTGAAGGTCCTCGTCCACCACGGTCCTAGTCGCACCAAGTCGATCGACAAGCTCAAGACATACGACGTTGTCATTACCACGTACCAAGTTCTCGCTTCAGAGCATGCGAGCTCCGGCGAGGGTTCGAATGCCATCCAGAAGGGATGTTTCGGTGTGCACTGGTATCGCGTCATGCTGGACGAGGCCCATACAATCAAAAACCGCAATGCGAAAATGACAAAAGCATGTTACGAAGTGAGGTCGCACTATCGGTGGTGCCTGACCGGAACACCGATGCAAAACAACTTGGACGAGCTCCAGAGTCTGATCAAGTTCCTCCGTATCCAGCCATACTGCGACCTGCCAGCCTGGAAAGATGCTATCACCGGGCCTATGAAGAACGGTCGTGGTAACCTTGCTATGAGGCGGTTACAGATTTTCCTGAAGGCCTTCATGAAGCGGCGAACAAAGGACGTGCTTAAGAAGGACGGTGCCCTTACATTCGGTGGTAAGTCGACTAAGGACGAAGATGGTAAAGAGAAGAAGCCTGGATTCCAGATTGTTGCACGCAACATCGAGACTGTTGTCGGGGAATTCACAGCCAAGGAGCGATCCTTCTACGATCGCCTCAACGACCGCGCCGAGTCACGTCTGCGAGAAATGATGACGGGGGAGAAGAAGGATTATATTGGAGCTTTGGTCCTGCTGCTACGACTACGACAAGCGTGCAATCACCCCAACCTGACCAAGAGCAATATGAAGGAGGACAGCGATGCTTTGACGACAGGTCAGAAACCGGGGCCTCAGCCAGGATTGCAGACGCCTCGTAAAGTATCACGAGATACGGAAGCCGACGACCTTGCGGATCTTCTCGGCGGTCTTACTGTTGAGACTAAGCGCTGCGACGTCTGCCAGACCAGGCTGACCAGCGACAATACTTCCTCGGGATCGATCCGATGCAATGATTGTGAAGCAGATCTCAATGCATCCGTGAAGAAGTCGAAGAAGCACAAGAAGAGTCGCAAGCATAAGCATAAGGAGCGGAGTGAGAAGAAAGATCAACCAGTAGAATCGGGAGACGAAGACGACGATGCACCGAAAGTACCCAAGGGCTCAAGGCAGCGTCGTGTCATTGTCGATAGCGATGATGAAGACGAAGCTAGTGGGGAGTGGTTGGTAGGCGAAGATGAGCAAGGCCCTACTAATCTGGGCCAAGCTGGTGGCACAGACGATGAGAACGCTGAAGGCGGTGGAGACACACTCGCTTCTATCGATTCACAGGCCACTGCTTCCGGTGACGAGGATGGCGATACTGTAGGGTCATTTATCGTCCACGATACGGATAGCGAAGACGAAGGCCCTGTTGCCCGCCGACCCATGGCCAACAAAGCTTCCAAGCCCAAGAAGACGATTGTCCTGGATTCGGATGGCGATGACTCCTCGGAAGCTGAGTCCGACTCTGAAGATTCCGGTTCTGAGGCTGATTCAGAAGAGGAAACTGATGCAGAGTCCGACATTGAATACAATGCCTCAGACCTCACCCCATCGACGAAGATCAAGCAGCTCCTGACCATCCTGGAGAAAGAGACCCCGGATCACAAGGTTATTGTCTTCTCACAATTCACATCTATGTTGGACCTCATCGAGCCCTTCCTTAAACGCGCAGGGCACAATTTCACACGTTATGACGGCAAGATGCGCAATGACCACCGCGAAGCCAGCTTGGCCAAACTTCGCAACGACAAGCGATGCCGCGTCCTAATCTGCTCGCTCAAATGCGGAAGTCTGGGACTCAATCTCACAGCCGCGAGCCGCGTCGTGATCATGGAGCCTTTCTGGAATCCGGTATGTGATACCCCTCTCACCCTAGATCAAATAACCCAATACTAACCGCCATGCAGTTCGTCGAAGAACAAGCCATTGACCGCGTCCACCGCCTCAACCAAACCGTCGACGTCACCGTGTACCGCCTCTCCATCCACAACTCCGTCGAAGAGCGCATCATCGCGTTGCAAGAGGCCAAACGCAAACTCGCGCAGGCGGCCATCGAAGGCGGCAAGGCAGTCGGGAAACTTAGTATGCAAGACATCCTTGCGCTGTTCAAGCGCGACGCCGAGTTTGACAATCGCCACATCGATGACGGGACCGACCATGATATCTTCGCCAAGACTAGGGTGTTGGATGATAGTCAGCGGGGCCATGACGTTGGAGAGAGCACGGCGGAACGGAGGAAGAAGGGAAGCTTGGGGTTCAGGAAGGAGAGGGTCGAGCATAGTGTTTATGGAAGGCGTTGAGGGGGCGGTTGGGTAACGAGTGATGGCGTTATGAGATTATGAGGTTGGAGTTTACTCGGTGGGACCGTCCGGCTGGGTTGCATACGCGTTAGGATCGCGTTGCATGGTGGACTCGCAGGTATTCCCAGTTGCTCTTGGGGTTTTGAATGGATTCATGAAGATTTCACATTGTTCTTTTAACCGTGCTCGATACATGTTCCGTTGATTATTGCATGCCACATGAGACCCTACATCCCCTGTGATCTACCTATCCACTGCATTGACCCCAAATCTCAATGCAAGAAGACACCCCAGAGTGATCTCCAGTAGCCTAAGGCCATCCCGTCCCACCCCACGTACTCTTCTTATTCAATGGATGCCACTGGCACCCCCAGCTAACATACTTGTACTTCCCCGTATCGAACGCGGTCTCATTCGCACTCCCCTCGGCCCCGGCACACTCTCCACATACTCTGCATGCCCCTTGCTCGGATCGCATATACCCCTAAACGTCCATCAGCCTCCACACGTATACATCACAAACACGCACATCACTTACCTCGACTCATAAAAGAAGCACACATACTCCGGCGGCCTCTTCTCAGGCTCCGTCCACCCAATATGCGAGTGGATAACCACGCTAACGAATTGATTGTTTCGCTCGTCGCCCTTGCCCACGTCGGGAATCTCGTTGCACCACGAGGAGCCGGAGGACTCGTTGAAGGGCGCGGAAAGGTCTGTGAAGGTCGAATCGTTCTTTTGCGTCTTGTAGGTGCCGAAGGTGTAGAGTGCGTTCTCGTCACGCTCGCGCTTTGGATGGGGGGAGGATGGGGGAGTGAGGGCCTGCGAATGTTTGGTAAGAGGGGAGCGGGTGGTTGGGTTAGGTGTGGGGGAGGGAGTACTTACTGGGAGCAAGGGGATAGGGAAGGCGGCCCGCATGGCGTTGGGGGCGTGCGTTGGAGGTCCAGGGAGACGAGAGATGGGGTGCGGTGTTGAGTCGGAGATTCTGAGGTCGTGCTCTGGTGGGTTGGGGAGACGGGAGATCGGATGTGGTGGTAATGCGGATGTTGTGGGGGAGAGAGCGAACAGAGAGCAGATGAGGGTGATGAGGTGCATGTTGGCGGCACGTGGTTTCCGTGATGCAGGTTCTGGAGATTGGCTGTTGGCGTAGTCGAAAGCTGCTGGGTAAGTGGAGTTTGAGCAAAGCCTGGAGGTTACAAGGTTATGTTTTATAGCTGAAAGCTTTGGGTGTGCGGCATGTGATCGGTTTCAAGGGTAAAAATGAAGTCGGGAAGGCGCGACAGCTGGACTCGGAAGCTGCAGAGTAAACGAACGATTTGTGTGACTACCCCGGGTCTCAAATCACCTTGCACGCCAAATTCTAAAAGAAAACTGATTTTTGAGTGGCCGGTACTTCACATTACGAATTTGAAGCTCCAAAAAGGAAGAGTTATACTGCGGTTCTGTGAAGTTGTGCAGTAGGGGATATTCACGGCAAACGGTATAGAGTGAGATGATGAACTTATACTATGGATATTGGAAGTAGCAAAACATTAAACTCGGCTGTACATATTGCTTTTTTGCATTTACTGTTGATAAACAATGAAAAATGGCAGGAAGTGATAGACACCAGGTATAATTACACAAACGGACTGGCATGATAATCACATCCTGGATAAAGCTTCCCAGACATCAATTCGATATTACAGGCGTCTCGCCATTCCAATCGTCCTTTTCGGAAGCATCTACCAGAAATCGTGCCACAATCGCTCGGGTAACAGTATTGAATGCTCCAATCCCAACTCCCTGATCACCGAAATATTGCAGCGGAGTGGACGGCCCATCCGCAAGTCGGATAGGGCGTGCAAGCACATAGTTCAAACCGCTTTCTTTCACCACCTCTTCGACAGCTTCATGATCCTGCAAACCAACATACATGTTAGAAAAATAGAATACAAGTTTCAAAAGCCAAAAAAGATTCGGCCACGAGTCTCCAACACCCAAAGCTTGGAGTGTGACAATCTTGCGTGTGCCATATTTCTTCATCGCTTCGATTGCGTGTACATGTGAATCGTGCATGTAAGTTGGAGGAGATATGCATGATGCCCATGGGTTATCGCTCGTGCGCGCGCTGTTCAAGGTCACGATGATCGTAGCGGGCTTATCCCCTTCGACGGCGTTGAAAGCCATCTCCATATCTGCAGCATCTTGAGGTTGGCCTTGGACAATCGTAAGGCCATCTCGTTTGGTAATGGAAGCTTCGTTCCGTACTAGCGCTGTCACATGGTGTCCTGTGGGTTTGCATTAGCGTGAATTGGAGACGCAATGCGGTGAACACTACCACGCGCAAGCGCTTCCTCGACGACAAGCTTGCCAACGCGCCCTGAAGCGCCAAGAACGAGAATTCTCATTCTTTATTTCGCCGCTTTACATTTATTATATCTCACGAAATCAGCTCTCAAATGTTGCAGGAATTGCTGTATGTTGTTGAATGTCTGTCCTTCGCCGTCTCACGGCAATCGATAAGAGTGGGCTACGCGGTTATACATTAGCGCTGACTACCCTTTACCTTGATTTGTAAATTAACAAGGGTATAAACACTTGCGAAGAACACGGGTATCCATTATCTAAAGAGATAAAATGTATTCACGAAGAATCAACTATAGCTACGTATATTTCAAGCATGCTTACAAAATGTTTTGAGAGCTTCCAAATACGTCTTTCGTGCAAGGTAAGGTTGTAATCTGCTTTTATATAGACAATTAACATGTATTGCCAATATCGTTATCATTTCACGGAACCCAGTTTACTATGAGCTGCGAATCTATATTTTGGCTCACTATATATGATTAGATCTCTATAGAACTTCAAAATGCCTCTGTTTCGAATATCCAAGGATTTATATACCTAATGCGGGCAGGGATGCTTTATTTCATTCTGATCCTACATCTTGATATTCTCGACTTCTGTCACGATGTTGCTAGGAAGAGAAAACAAGACACGAGAGTATTGAAAGAGATATCCCAAAGCCACTGTTGCCCACAAAAGCTGTGTGCTTCATGTCGGAGATCGACAGAATAAGAAGGCAAAACGCCATTGAGTGAAACAGGATTGCGGAACGACGCATCCATAGCCTAGATAACTTACAAAAGCCCAGTGACGCGACAATTATATTTATTCCGAACATGTAGTATGTAAATAATGTCTCCACTTTTCGTGCAAGGCTAGCAAAACGTCCGGCCGATCACTGCCTCGAGATGACAAGAACACAAGTCAGCCTAATAGCGAAGAAGGTGGTGGGCTACTTAATCTAGAAGCTCACCGATCGATCCATCTGACCAATGATACAAGTATAGCTAGCGACCAAGTTTTTGGCTTACCATTACAGGCCACCCACATACGGAGGCAGTATCTGGACCAATCAACCACAACATGTATCTGCATCTTCTCCGCTTTGTGCTGCACTCGGGAAGCCGAGATACTGGAACAGCTCAAAAGCACTCCGGCTGCACTTCGATTTTCTGCCTTCCTGCCTTCCATTTCGATGTTAATTACAATTCATAGGATGGCTATGCTGGAGAGTCTTCTCTGTGCGCGATGGATTATTGTTCTTCTCGTTTTGGTCGCCTACGCTGCTAATCAGACACGCAAATACATTCGTCTTCGGCACTTCGGAGGCCCTTTCGGCACCGGGTGGAGCGAGATACCGCATATAAAGGCGATTTTCGGCCCCCAGTCACAATTATGGTACAAAGAGATAACGGACAAATATGGTGAGTGACCTGAGACATGTCTGCAAGGATATTCAAAGGTCTTGGCAGGCTTTAATGTTAACCCATGTCTTTAGGGACCATCGCGAGAGTCGGACCCAATGATCTGGTAACTTCGTCTCCCGAATTGCTTATGCATATGAGTGCCGTTCGCTCGCCGTACACCAAGACAGCATGGTTCTTTGCTGCAACTCGGATTGAACCGGGTCGTGACCACATCTTTAGCCAAATCGATGAGGAGAAACACACTAAGCGACGTCAGCAGATGGCTGCAGGTGTATGAGACCTTTCCTAATGGAAATGATACAACCTAACCGACACAGTATTCCGGTAAAGAAAATACGAATCTCGAACCCACGATTGACAAGTATGTCGATCAGTTGATTAGTCTCATCCGAAAAAAATATCTTTCTACGGCTACACAGTCTAATCGCATGAACATTGCTCGTAAAGTTCAATATCTAGCCCTCGATGTCATAAGTGACATTGGGTTTGGGCAGGCCTTTGGCGATCTAACCTCGGACTCCGATGTAGATGGGTATATTGCAGCCAGCGAAAGTGCAATAATGTTCATCGTAGTGTTATGTGGTACTGGTTTGATGAGTATAATTCAGTGGCCCCCACTTGCACGACTTGTTTTCCCTCGCGAAGGAGATAAGAGTGGTATCGGGAAGGTGATGACTACACTAAGGAGACTGGTTGATGATAGATTGAAGTCAGAAACAAAGGGAAAAAGCGATATGCTCGCGGCCTTCATGCGTCATGGCCTGAGTCGCGAGGAGCTATTTACGGAAGCATGGCTACAGAGTTAGTGACCCCTCAAATGTGACGGATATGCATCGACTAACGCCTTCTTTGCGTCAAGTATTTGCTGGCAGCGAGACTACGGCTACCGCAATACGAGGTACCGTACTGTATATTGTTTCGAACTCAAGAGTGTACGCAAAGCTACAGCGTGAGATCGATGAGACTGTGGCTGCTGGACTGGCACCAGGGGTTGTCCCAGATCACGTTGCAAAAGAACTAGTCTATCTACAAGCTGTCCTTCGCGAGGGCTTCCGCATTCGCCCACCAGTCACGGATGTCGTTCCGAAAAGAGTACCTGAAGATGGAGACACGGTGTTTCTGGACGGAAAACCTGTGTTCCTCCCTGGTGGTACCAACATTGGATATTCGGTAAATGGACTCCATAGCAGAAAAGATATATTTGGCGAAGATGCAGACATTTTCCGTCCAGAACGTTGGATTCCCAGTGAGAACGGGACTGATATGGATCGTATCGCCGAGATGAAGAAGACAACCGAATTGATTTTTGGCTACGGCAAATATCAATGCCTTGGGAAGAATATTGGATGGATGGAGTATGGCAAAGCCATCTTTGAGGTGAGTACAAACGGATTACGATAGAGTCGTGATCTGATTGGCGCACAGTTGTTCCGAAACCTTGACATTGCTCTCGCAGAGCCACAGAACCCTTGGAATGAGAAGAACCATTTAGGTATTTTTGAAAGTAAAGGATTATGGGTACTGGCGACTGAACGTGAAACAAGGGTATGAGAGAGCCAGTTTATGCATCATATCACTCTGCTTCCTTATACCACCGTGTCCGACAGTCAATCTTTTTTGTTGTGGTCGTAAGGACGTGGGTGAATAATACCAACAATAGCTGAATAGCAAATTAAGTGCAAGGAATCCGCTATGTAGAAATGGCACAGCAAAACACTGCACAAAATATGACTGGGGTTAATTGTTCTAGTCTCATCTTTACGATGTTAAGGAAAATATTTATCGTAGTTTACGCAAGAACAGTTGTCCAGTATAATTGAAATGAGGAAGTTTGACCTTTGGAAAATCCATGTTTAAGTGAAAACTAAATAGAAAGCAAGCCTCTAAGAATTAAAATAGTAGGTATAGTAACTGCTAATGGTCTCTAGATTATAGCTCATTAAGAAAGCAGGTAGAGTAATGTTGTATTTCAGTTTTTTACAGGATGGGACCGGACTTCTATTAAGAACCGATAGCGAAGGTGGTCACTTTCTTTACCCTGTACTTCCACTGTTGCGCCGCTTTCCAGCGTTTTCCGTCTCGTACGATAGCTTCCAATGCCAACTTTCAAGTATCATACCCAACCAGTGATAAACACGTCTCTGAGCTCTCAGATCTCCACTAATAATCTTTATCCACAAGGTCAGTGTTCTTCTCAGCACTTTAAATACGACATTGATTCTGAATCTAGAGGTATTACACGGGGTATAAGAAATAATAAGATGGGGCGTCTTGAAATCGTTACAGACCATACAGAGGCAATATTCCGCGACCTAAAAGTCGATGAAAGCGTGGAAACTCCTCACTTGGTCCCTCATGTTAAGCTTGACAAGGCACTATTGACGAATTTCTCCACGACAAATGGAGAGCGGCACGCGTCTGCAAATTCTTATGAAACCGCGAACCCTCTGGTCAAGTATATCAGAATCACAAAACAAAACATGATCTAATACTCTCCCACTCTTATCTGTCGTCGGAAATATTTTCGTACCTCTTGCTGCCTATCTCTCGGATGTTTCTTCTAAGTCTTCAATCTTTTAATCATCGTTGTAACGACCTAAATAAAGATCATGCCGACTCCAGTTAAGGGTAAGTAAATCATAATCGATCTATCAATTATAAGTAGTAAAATGATTCACTGAAAAAAAAATGAAAAGAATGAGTAAGCGTGTGGAGAGTATATTACGGCTGAAGTTAGAATATAAAGCTCAAAAATGCTTCTTTACTATACTATACTAATATCTAAACTATCCACCTCTCTATCTATTAAAAAACCGGACCACCACTACAACTCAGGAGACTTACATTCCTGTGGTGTGTTTCTTTCAAGGCAGTACCTAGTGCCAAAGTATTTTCAGTATTTTTCGGCAAATCATATATCAAAGCTGGCATAGCTGGATTATTTTCAGAAAACTACGCCGCTCCTTGCTTGTGATGTTCTAGACATACTGTCCATGAGAAAAAGGAAACGTATGACAAGAACTATCAGCGACGAGGTAATCTGGGTCCATTCTACGTAAGCGCGTACCTCGTTCGCGAATTCATTTCCAGAGATAACTCGTTCTGGTACGCAGGCCAAAACAAATTAGTCATTGAGATGGTCAGACGCTCGACGTGTCGCGATAAGTTGTTAGGAAGGAGCCATGGATTGAATACAACCACGGCTGGCCTAGTATAGAGTTGTGAGAGATTCCACAACCTCTTCACCATAGGCGTCAAGCGAGCAATGGTTTCCATTGTTCCAGCCATGAAGGCATCGCTTCAACCAGGTCATTTAGAGAACAGCCAACTGGCAAGTCGAGCGCAGCTCATTTTAATTCGAATACGATATGTACAGAAAGAGGGCAGTGGAACTGATTCACAACCACGAACTTGTTCTACACAAACTTCATCACCGTAGTCATGTTCACGCGAAGTTTTATACAGAAGATTTGTGACATTGCCGTCTCAAGAGATATACCCAAGTGCAGATGGAGAGGTACAAACCCGATATCAGAAAGCCCTCACAATGGAAGTACCATTCCAGTCCAAGGAAGCTGCCGAAACACCATAACATCCAACCGGGGTATCAAGCAAAAGCAAAACAAGCCCGCCACCATTACTCCGGTATCCAGTTATCGCCATCCCAAGTTCCGTGCAGATACTGGTGTGAGAAAAGAAAACCCGACAACAATCCACATACGCCACATATAGCCTGTTCGATTTATAAATATGTTCTTGGTGGACGTAAGTGGTTCGCAGCTCAACGAGTCTAGATAGCGGGCAGACTGATGTACAGTCTACCAACTGGTATTATGACAACGTTGAGCAAAGCAGAAGAAGATGGTGGCACATCTTGGGTGGAAACAACATGTGTTGATCGAAGCGACGAATACTGGAGAGATTCGTAACCAGTCGACTTGACAGACGCTAGGCCTAAGCTACCCACCATCTATGTCAGCACTACTCTGTTTTTTCACGAGCTTAGAATCGTACCTAGACCTTGCCCGAGCCCTTCTTTGAGGACTTGGGCGTCTTGTCAGAAGTCTTCTGGATTGCGCCCTTGGCGGAGACGCGCGGAGTGGACTTCTTCGATTTCTTGTTGCGGCTGCTAGCATCGAAGGGCCTACCATCCGCATCCAATTGAGGAAGGAACTCGATGGAAGGGACTTGCTCGGTGTCTTCGTTCTCCAGCATGTCGCGAATGGAGTTGACAGCCGCCTCAACCTCGAACTTCTTCTTGTCCTTACCCAGATAGTTCAACTGCTCGATCTCGCGGAGGACTTCCACGGGAGCCTCAAAGTGCTTGCCTTTCTCTGGCGCCACGAGAGCCGTCGCAACAGAAGGGTCCACTCCCGCAGCAATCTTGCGGGAGAAGGTGTTCAAGCGTGACTCCTCAGACTTCTTGAGAGCAACGGTGTATTTCGTTCCCGGGAACTGATCTTCGATAATGTCAAACTGACGCAAGATCAGGGTGATCTTGCGGGCCTGCCACAGCTTCTGATTATATGTGGCACGCTGGTAGTGCTTGCGGCAGAACAGCGGCCAGTCTGTGATGAGGCGCGTGCAGGCTTTGTTGCGACCAAAATGGTCAGAAATGACCTTGCGCGAGAGATCCATGGTGGTTTGACCGGTGCGGCATTCCTCGAACTCGTCGTTCATGCAGCGGAAGCTCCCAGCGGATACGATGGCCGAGGAGCCGCTGTTGTCATTGTTCGAATCTGCAGCTGCCTCAGAAAGCTCGCTGCCCTCATTATTGCTGTTGTAGGCGGTATCCATGTGGTCGTTCGTAATGGCAGCCTCAGCAGGCGGGGTATTTCCAGTCGACGGAGCAGGCGAGACAGGCAGGTCTTGCGGCTTGATTTGGGGAGACTGCATGATGTGGTTTAGAGTCGCCGTGCCAACAGTGGGGATTCCAATAGCTGGGAGAACGCTCGTAATGACAGGCGCAGGATAATGGTAGATTTTGGGCAGAGAGAAGGGATTGGGAGCCTGGGTACCTACCGGCGGGTTCATCGGGTTCAAGAGGGAGGTGACGCGCGTGTAATCGAGCGCAGGTGTACCTTGCGTGCTCAAGCTCGGAGCTTCAAAGGTTGGAGCTTCGGCGGGAGTGGCGGTGGTCGCGTCGTAAGCAGACATGGCGAAATATGAACTACTCAGCTGACAACGGGCAGTCTTGTAGACAAGAGTAAATGAACGAAGTAAGTGATAGATGGGGACGGAGACTGATAGCAGTCAAGAGATGTGAGGGAATCCGGAGGCAGGTGGGCGGGCCAGCTCTTATACTAGAGAGAGGTAAGTGCGCCAGAGCCTCCAAACGGAACTAATACGTGATTCACCACGGCGCTGAGGGCGGACCGCTAGGACCCCTTCAGCCTATAGCAGCTAGTTGACGAGACGCCCTCACGTGAAGGCGGTCGGGTGAAGAGCAAACGGAGCAGCGAGATCGCTACTTCACGCACCCCTGGCCCACACCGGTTGGGATTCGCGCGACACTGCAGTTGCCTGGCCTGCTGTGATGGTTGGGCAGTCCTAAGCCCCTCGAGAAATTCACAGTGGTCCTGACTCCGCCCCAAATCATGGAATTGGGTGTCCAGCTTTGAAGCTCTGTCCATCAGAAGGCCTATCGTGTTACCTAAAGCCCCTGCGCTGGCAAATGATAGCACCGCTAGCTTCCTGATCATGCGCTTCACCAATGGGCCCGCTGCGGGGAAGCTGGTCGCTCTCACAAAATTCAATGAATGAATAGCTGCACAGGTTTCACCAGCGTCAAGGATTCACAAGATATGGCTCTGCCTATCGCATCTCACAGTCTTGAATCAGCACGTTACTTTAGAACTCAAGAATCCGTACTGTCACCTGATATTATGAATCACTTTATGGTGTAATAAAATTGCTAAGTAGACTTGAAACAAGGCGGGATCAGGCGGTATACGTAGAACATAGTGCCAACTTCAGAGGATGGCTTCGTAGGATGGCGGCGACGTTGACAAGTAGACCCGGGACTCGGTACGCTGCGAAATTTCCAGCAGCTATAGGTAACAAGAGCATCTAACACATGTTTCACAAGATTCGGACTCGGATCCTACCTGTCATAAGCGGTTGCGGTCCTAACTGTGCTGTTAGCGTACTATCAACAGCGAGAAACAATCCTTTGTGGAGGGGTAGTTGCGATTACGGGTTGTCAAATTTCACAACACAATTAATGCATCACTGGACGTGAAAGAAGAAGTGGCGAGCCCAATACACTATGATAATATGTCCAAGGCATATCGCATCATTCAACAGTTCCACGCCGCCATTTTTGTAAGCTTAGGCGCCTATTTGTCGAGAAACCTCAACTACAAAGATTTGATCTAAAAATCTATTGTACGAGTGAAATGATACAAAGAACATAAATCAGCTAGTGTAGGCTCAAAAACAGTGCCATGTTAAAAAGATATGCTATGGAAGCAGTGCAGCATAACTGCTGAGGCCTAAAGTTTCTGAGTAAACAAGCAGATACGAGCATCTGTGATCAAGCCTCGAAGTTTGAATGCACATAAATTCGGAGCCGAGAATGTATAACGCTATTCGTATAAGCACCCAATTCTGTTCTGCTACATTGATACCCAATCTGTGAATAATGGTTAGGTATTAGCCCTTATACATATAGGCACTGGCTTATCCCTCATCAAACTTTCCATCTACTCACTCCTTAGATACAATAGCTAGACGGGTATACTTCCACGTCTTTGTTCGTAGCCACAATTGCGGTTTCGACTTTCGGCGAGTGCAGCGGTGTTAGGTTGGGAGAGCCCAACGCCCAATGGTCAAAGCTTATTGGTTCTCGCCACACTGGTTGCGGTGTTAATACGCTAGTCATATTAGGACAAGCGCATAGATCGTTAAAGTTGCGCTAAAGTGTTTCTGGTCACGTCTTACATACGTGCATTTCCGATATCTCATGTCCGCTTCCGAAGACAGAGCCACGGTATGTATTCCATCGCCGAGTATTGAATCTCGCTCAACTTGTGCTTCACCAACAATTATAGTACCGATGCGCTCATAAAGATAGGTTTCTTGGAGTTTAAGGAGCAATAATTGAAGACCACCATTACGGACCATTGCGCCAGCCTAGGTGGTAACACACCAGAGCACCGGATCCGCAAAAGATATAAAACCTTTTTTGAAGAAAGAGATCAGAGAGTTTCCTTGGGTATCGATTTCTTCCGGAAAACATCAGATTCACAGGTGTATGTTCCTGGGTGCCTGCTAGATTGCTGGACGAGGCTGCGGCTGCCTAAAGTTTGCTTGGACAGCATCACAGGATGCGCTGGCTCTGAAAGAAAGAGTAAGAATCTATATGCGCAAACGCCCTTTTTGAAGGGTATACAGCGTAATTAAATCGTTGCATACGCTGATTCCCAATCTTCCAAGCCTGAGAAACCCCAGGATAGTGGCAAGGATCTGTTTCGTTGATGCGAATTGGTATACCACACCTTATCGCAAGGTCTTGTTAACTGGACAGCTGAGACGAAGTCTAGGCATCGGAAGAGCCATCTCGGTCTTGCGCACGCTATGAACATAGCGTTGTTAGAGACACGAAGGTAACCCGCCATAGACTATAGAGCGGCTCTATTATTGTCAACACGATATTTGTGTTCTTACCAGCTCAGTGGCTCCTTCCGGCTGCATATGATTGACACGATGGACCATGCATTCCCACCGCAGAAAGCGGTTCAAGATTTTCGGATTGAAAAACATCATGTGTACGCGAAGCCTTTCATCCCTGAAGAGTGGAAGAAGATCAACAAAGAACCAGGGACGATACACGAAGCACCTTCGCGGCACTTCATTGATTACCTGCGCTATATTAGCACTTTTGCAGGTTACAGTTTCCTGCCTCACCGGGCCCCTGCCACTGCGCTGAAACCAGAGATGTTAACAAGTTCAGATGAACTTCGTGCAGATAATTATCTCGGATATTTTGCTACGGTTTGGCGAACGGAAATTGCTGCCCAGGAAGCAAAGAACGAAGGCTTCTCGCTATACAAGACTTTTGTTCGCCAAGTGTGGCCTGGAGGAAGGAACCGAACCCGACATATCTTGTTCTCTATATCGGTACCGGGACTACGAGAAGAAACCCCGCACGTTGAATTGGGAGATACCATTGAGCTAAGACAACTTTTCGTAGATCAATTTGGAAACTTCCTGCACCAGAACGGAACATTTTCGCGATCGTGGACAGGTTCGATCCTGCATGCCTGTGTTTACGGCATACACCGCACTGAGGAGACCGTCTACTTGAGAGTTGACGGGATGCAGGAGTTAGTTCACCCAAATGTGGTTTATCCAACGGCCCTTCCCATCGTTGTCAACGCAGTGTTTCCTTTACGAAAACGGACGATAAATTCGTGTCGCGATGCCCTAGTGTTCATTCACAACGCTCTAGGGGCGGCTAGAGAAAACAAGGAACGACCGAACGGACATACTGGGCACGTCAATCGACAGCATCAACTAGCGACAAGAATGGAAAGTTCCGTTGCCACGGAAAATCGACCAGTGGGTGAAGCCACAGAGCGCAATGGGAGTAGCATGAAGCTTGAGAAAAACGACTGGATACGGCGTATGCTTTTCCCTACCGAGTCAGATGGAAAAATCCTGACTACGTTGCGCACGATTCCTCAGCGACCACTGTTTGATCCTGCCATTAACTACGAGCAAGCCCACGCTGTGAATTCAGTGTGTATAAATGACTATGGCTGCGTACCCTATCTTATCTCAGGCCCTCCGGGCACAGGTAAAACTAAAACCATTGTCGAGATCGCCATGCAATTACTAAACGGCCATATCACCGACCACATTTTGATATGTGCTCCTTCGGAATCTGCCGCCGACACTCTAGCTCTCCGTCTTGGGAAATATTTGAACCCAACACAACTTCTACGTCTAAATGGCCCATGGCGAGCAGACAACGAAGTGCCTCAAACATTGATGCAACACACATACCTAGAGGACGACATGTTTACTCTCCCACCCTTCAGACAATTCATGGCATATAACATCGTCGTCACATCATGCAAGGACGCCGCAATCCTAGTCGACGCCCGTCTAACCAATAACGACCTCTGGCACTTCGAAAAAAACATGCTCGAAGCCTTCCACGCTGAATCCCCACCCACATCACCAAACCTCCATTGGGGCGCCCTTCTCCTCGACGAAGCCGCCCAGAGCACCGAACTCGACATCCTTTCCGCCCTCACCACAGCCTGTCCACCAGTCACCTACCCCGCCACCATGCCCCTCCCAGCCTTCGTCCTCGCCGGCGATGAAAAGCAACTAGGCCCCAAAACCGCCTCCCAGGACCCGCACTTCTCCCAATCCCTCTTCGCCCGCCTGTTCGACCTACCCATCTACAAATCGCACCCCCTCTCCCGCTCAAACAGGAAGCCGTCCTCCGGTCCCCCCGTGTTAAAAGAATCGATGCTACCCCTCCCCTACCCAGCGTTCACAAACCTGATCCGAAACTACCGCTCCCACCCCGCCATCCTCTCAGTACCGAGCTCCCTCTTCTACGCCGACACCCTCATCCCCGAAGCCGCGACCCCAAACACCCCGCTCCAGAACTCGACCCTCTGGCCCCACCCCGGCTGGCCCGTCCTCTTCATCCCACACACCCACGAGGAAGACATCGAGCGCGACGGCGGCGGCTGGTTCAACCAGCGCGAAGCGCACCTCGCGTGCGCGACCGCCGCCCACTTGATACGCCACGACGCCGTGCGCCCCTCCGACATCGCCATCATCTCGCCGTTTGCCGCGCAGGTCCGGCGTATCCGCTCCGTGATGCGCTCGTCGGAGTTTGGCTTTGGGACGTGGACATTGGGCCGTTGGAGGCGTTTCAGGGGCTGGAGAAGCGCGTTGTCATTATTGCGACGACGAGGACGATGGGTGGGAGGTTTGTGAAGGAGGATGTGGAAAGGGGACTGGGACTGATTGGACAGCCTAGGAAGATGAATGTAGCGATTACGAGGGCGAGGGAGGCGCTGGTTGTGTTGGGGAGGGGGAGGCGCTGGTAGAGGATGAGAGTTGGAGGGCCTTTTTGGCGTTTTGTTGGAGGAATGGGTTGGTTAGAGGGGACAAAGGTGGGAGTGGGAAGGAGATGGAGGGGTATGAAGATGAGAAGATAGGGGTGTTGGAGAAAGCGTTGGTGACGAAGGAGGTGAGGATGGCAGATGGCAGTGAGAAGAGAGTGCTGGGTGGTGGAGCGGCTAGGTTGGAGGATGGGTATGATAGTGAGTATGAGGCTTGGGTGGAGAGTTTGAGAGAGGCGTTAGATGAGGAGAGTGATGAGGACGGGTATGATGATGAAGACGAAGTCGAGGATGATGGCGAAGATGATGGCGAGGACGGAGAGTCCGAGCAAGAGCATGATTAGAAGGGAAGTACGGTTACAACATGACCATGGACTAGTCACATAGCAGTACGAAGATTGGCCAGGTGTTTTTCCTGAAACCCTTGTTTGTGCATTTTTTAATTAGGTATATTCCGATTTAAGCAGGTGGGGTTATGCAATTTCCCCTGCTGAGCAATTCCATCTACCTACGATGGAACGCTTGCACATGATGCATCCCCCAATTGTACCTCAATAACCTGCCTCGGATAAGGCAACCATGCATTCGCCAAACAAAATCAATGTCGGAGTTCCTTGCCAGCCCACCACGAAATGGTATATAGTTAAACGCCAGTGCACCTAAACCCCGAATTGACCTTTCCATACGCGTATGGAGCAATCTTAGCCGGTACGGCCTAAGAAACCACGCAACGCACTCTCGACATGTTGATCATCGATCTGTGCAGCATCTGATGGCCGCGCCGACCCCCGCTGGTGACCGCCGTGTTTCGATGAATTTCCTGCGCCACCTGGAACATGTTGTGCGGGCTGTGTTGGAGCTCGGTGGCCAGCATTGCCAGGACCAGTCGGATATGGAGATTGATAGGGATTGGCTTCGCGTGAAGTATTGAAACCCTGACCCTGGTTGGAGTTGTACATATTGGCCTGCTGCTGTCCTGGATTCACAGGCTCGTCAAGCATGTAGGGCATACCGCCAGCCGTCCCCATAGTCATCACAGTCGTCTGCGGATTTCCTGGGTCCGTGGGCTGCTCCGGCATGAAGGGCGTACCACCTGCCGTCCCTGTGATCATCCCCGTCCCTGTGGCCGCCTCCTTCTCCTTCTTTTTATGCTGGACAAGATGACCCTTCACACCACGCAGATATTTGATAGCCATGTCGACCAACTCCTTCTTCTCGGGCGAGCTCTTGAGCGCAATCAACATCTCGCGAACCTGGGTTTCGGACTTGATGTGCGGACAAGTGCGACCGATGCCGAAGTGGGCTAGGCCACAGAGACCACAATGTTCGACTCCGGCGACCTTGAGCGGGCAAGCACCCTGTGGATGCAGTTCGTAGCAAGCAGGACAGATGACATTGACGTGTTGCCGATAGTCATTGTTGGCATGGGAGCGGACAGGAATCTTGGCGCGTTCGAAAGGTTTGACTGCAGGATTGGTTTTTGGCTTTCGTTGTTCTGATTTTCGTTGTTCTGGTTTATCTCGTGGGAGGTCTACAGGGTTTTGAAGTGGTGGGGGGCCTTTGGAGATCAGAACTGAGCCATATTTCTTGTGAGGAGAATGGAACTTTGCAATACGGCGCGCTCCCGTCTTACCCTTGACCACCTTTGAGGGTGAAGAAAAGAGCGTGATTGAAGGAAAGACGGGAGGGCTCTTGCTTGTAGGAGTGGTCTTCTTGGGGGTTGACTTTGACTTTGGAGTGATTCTGGATGATGAAGATCGGGACGCACCTTTGTTGTGTTGGTCATACAGCGACTTTCGGCCTGCTGTGGTACCTTGCTGGGCAGCGGCGGTATCGAGGTTGTTCAACTCGGAATCGACATCCTCCGTACCACTGTTCTGGCCATCAGACTCCTCCTCGTCGGAGGTCACGCGGAAGTCAGTGTCGTCTCCAGACTGTGAACGATCTCGCTGCTTCCGAAATCGCTTGTCAATCTTGACGGTCTTGACCGGAGAAGGAGGGAGACTCTCAATGTCGCTGCCTTCAACAGCCTTTCTGGTCGCATCGGCTTCGTAGTTCACAACCTGATTCAGTTAGCTTGAGCATCATCATGTTATCTGAGACCACTTACCGCTCTATTACGCTTGCCCCGGCCTAGAGCTTCAGCCCGTGCCAAGGCTTCAGCTGCTGCAATCTCTCGACGTTCTTGCAAGATCTTGTCCCATACGCCAGGATCTGGAGGCGCGACTTCTTCTTCCGGAGTGTCCAAATCATCTTGAAGAGTGCCTTGGTCATTTGCCCAAACACGAGCAAAACTAAATTGGGATTCTGCAGATGCGTCGTTACTGATCCGCGTGTTCTCGATTTGACTTCGATCCAAGAGTTTGTCAATGGACGCATCGTCGTAGCGGATATCGTGGTCGGCATTTTCATCCTTGAACAGTTCAGCCGCTCCAAATTTGAGGATTGAGTCGACGTCTTCGTCCTCGATCTTCTGTTCACCCATTTGTTCCACTACAACGTGATCAAGAGCCATCTTCTTACGGCCCATCTGCACAATCTTTTCTTCACAACTGCTACGCGTCATGAGTTGGAAGCACAAGACCTTATTCTTCTGGCCGATTCGATGGGCGCGCGAGATAGCTTGCAGATCTTGATGAGGATTGAAATCGGGATCGAGTATAATGACCGTGTCTGCCGTTGCAAGATTGATTCCAACACCGCCAGCTCGAGTGGATATGAGAAATGCGAACAGTGGTGAGTCCGGAGCATTGAATAGATCAATGCGTTTTTGCTTTTCCAAGGGACGCGTGTTTCCATCTAGACGCGTGTACGGCATCTGCATCCCATCTAAAAAGTCCTCCATGAGCATGAGCATATCCAAGAATTGACTGAAAATCAATACGCGGTGACCACGCTCCTTCAGCTTGGGTAACAGAAGCTCCAAAAGCTGAAATTTGGCCGAGGCCTCGACCAGATTACGGTGAGACACCGCTTGAATATCAGTACGTTCTTCGATCTCGGACTCGTAAACAAAAGGATGACATAGGCACTTTCGAAGCTGCATGAGGATGTTGCTCAAGTTTGCTCGCTCTTTCGTCCGCGTGGCGCCGCTCGTAAAGAGAGCTTTGAGCAATTCTGGGTTCCTTGCTAGAATTGACTTGTACAAGCTCTTCTGCAGCACGCTCATGGAGACGGGGACAATAACTTGGCCCAATGGAGGAAGGAATGTGAGAACTTGTGCTTTGGTCCGTCGGAGAATATAGGGTCGAATCTGATCGTGTAATTCTCGAACGTTTTCTGCTGTCATCTCTGCGTACTTCTCCTCCAGCTCTGCTGCATCAATGTTATCGTCGAGGAATTGAAGAAGATTAAACAATTCCCGGGCGTTATTTTGAAGAGGTGTACCCGTTAAGAGCAGCCTAAACGGGGTCCTAATAGCAGCTAGTGCTTCGTGGCTCTGGCTCTTATCGTTCTTCAATCGCTGACCTTCATCAACAATGAGACCAGCCCAGCTCACGCTTTTGAACAACCTTCGAGCACCTGGATCAATAGCTGTCTCGTAAGATGTTACAACAATGTGCGCACGAAGATCCTTGGATCCCTCTGGGTACATTTCGTATTTCCGAGCCATCTCACGAGGCTTCTCTCCGCCAAAGAAGGTGACCACACGTAATGACGGCACCCACTGTTTGATTTCTCGACGCCAATTAGCGGCCGTGGCGTTTGGGACAACAATCAGGAACGGGTAACAGCTGTGGTCTTCAACAAGCGCTGCCATGAATGCAATCACTTGAATTGTCTTGCCCAGACCCATTTCGTCTGCGAGAATACCATTCTTCTGCAGATACCACTGGTAGTAGATCCAGTTGAGGCCGTCGAGTTGGTAATTCATGAGTTCTCCGCCGACAAGACATTCGGGCTGTTTCTTCTTTTCGAGAGCGTTAAATGGCCCAGCGCGAGCCTTTTCTAAGCGGGCTTTGAGTGGCCCTTGCTTGGGATAGCGAAGATAACGACCTGCGACCCAATCATTGTACGCAGCTACGAAATCAAGCCATCGATCGCCATCTTCGGAGGTTGGAGCCTTTTCCCAGACGGCGTCCTCGTATCCGAGTCCCTTGTACTTGACCAGGGCTTGGTCGACCTCTTTGATGCGGGCTTTGTCGATTTCCTCGCTGCGAACATCTACATAGCTGGTAAATTTAATGTCCAGGACGATATCGATTCGAAGAAACTCCTCCGGAATCGCGTCCTCGGTACGCATCTTGGGGCCTGACTCGTGCTCAAAGAACTTGGTTCGCGACTGAGGTGCTGTGACGCCCCATGTCCAAGCACCCGAGAACCATGCTGCCCGAAAGTATGACATTTCCTTCCATTTAACGAGATATTGCTTTTCATCCTCGGAGATTTCATAGCAGGAGGTACCAGGTTGGTATGTCTCGACATCTGAGGGTCGCCAAGCAATGATGCTTTCAACACTCTTGCCCTCGGTGTCTTTGCAGTCCTTGCACACCCATATCTTCGAGTACTCTAAGAAGCGCTCATCGGCGGTCTCGTCTTCGTCTCGCTGTATGTCGATTGCATACGGCGATAGAGGCGGCAGATGATGATAATGCCATGCACGAGCGCATCGGCTGCAACGGAACAACACATTGCGAGCATTGTTGATGAGATTGGAAGAAACAGCAACAACGGGATCCACACCATTGTTCGCGTCCCGATCCTTTTGCTCCTGCACAGTAGTCTTTCGGGGTCGGAATGGTTCACAAGCAGGATTACTGTGGTGGCAATCTTGACACATGGATAGATCAGGCGCAGCCTTGTCTTTCTTTCGGTAGATGTTGACGCATCGTCGGCACTGTAGAATATAATATTCATCAGATACCTTCGTGACAAGATGGTCGCGTGAAGATCGATTGCCGATGCAATTTTTGTGGTACGAGCAGGAGCATCCTTGGCAGTATATGAGAGGAGCAACATTGTTACCGCTTTTGCATACCTCACATGCCTCTACGTGACGAGATCTGAACAGATTAGTTCGCGGAAGAGTCTCAAAAGTTTCTTTGGCGTTGGTGATCTTGATTGTGGCCACCTTGGGTACATCAGAGTCGGATCGGTAGATATCGTCGATGTCGGCTTCTTCCATGTTGTTCTGTGCACGAGTGGCCCGTCCTGATTGCCGCTCGCCGACTCGAGGCACTTTCTCAGGTTTAGGCGGTCCTGCCGGACGTCCTCGCTTGCGCTTTCGGGGCGCAAGATCCGACTGTAAGAGGTCAATACTGGAATTGTCGTCATCGTCCTGATCGTTATCCTCATCGTCATCGTCGTCCTCATCATCTTCATATGCTGCGGTATGTCTCCTCCTGCTAGAGCGGCGCATAGGTTCCTGTGGTGCCTTGCGGCGTCGATGTCGGCGTTTCGGGGCAGACGCGTCGCTCTCGCTCTCAGAAGAGTCGAAGGCGGTAGTCCGGCGAGAGGTCATGCTGTTTCTACCACTGCCATGCTGCACAGCGCTGGGGCGCCCTCTGCGCTGCTTCCGCTCCTGAACTTCTTCATCTGAAGATAAGTCGAGTCCTTCAACACTTATGAAGCCATCATGCTTAGTCTTGTTGACCCTGCTCCGTAACCGTGAGTCTCTCATGTCGCTGTCGGGGCTGTCAGAGTCTGCAACTCCGTCGTTGTTGCGTTGGAAGGTATCGAGTGCCTCAGGACCGTTGTCGAGGGAAAGAAGATCTTCGAAGGAGACCTGGTATTTATATGTTAGCTTGGAGACTTTCAACTTTGAAGTAATAAACTCAAGCAACTTTACTTGCATATGTAAAAGAGCACCAAACGAAAAGCGCGCTGCTCGCTCAACTTACCTGCCTGTCCGTGCCGTTTACAAGTTCAACCTCATACAGAAGATTGCCACGCCTCGAGATCTCCCGTCGGATACAGTGAACAGTGTCTTCGCCATCATAATAGATATACTCTTCGCGGTCTCGGACTGGCGAAACCCGTACACCTGCGAGCGTTCGACGTCCCTGTCCCGAGTGTAGAGAATCCGAGTCGTCGACTACCGACGTTCCATTTGACGTGAAGCTGCCAAGCGAAAACGATTGCTGTTTCTTCTTTTGCGCGTTGCCCTCAGCGCCTTTTTGAAAAGATCGCATAAGGTCTATTTCATCCTCTTCGCTAGAGGAATGTGTTGCGGGAGCCATAGTTGCGACATGCAGCGTCTTCGAGCGCGTATAGGTGGTTGTGATTCACTATGCGTAATGCGGCGTCTCAGCGGCGTGCTGGTCGTCAGCGCGTGGAAGGCGTTTGTGCTGTCCAACTGATTATAATCCCGATGCAACGACAAAAGGAAAGTGAGCAAAAACAAAAAGTCTCTCGAGGACCTCTGCGCGGCGACAAGGAAAGTGTCGAAGGTCTGATCAATGTCAGGTCTGGCCAATCGGAGTGAAGGCACAAAAGGAAAGCGTGGAGCCCCTCGACATGTCGCGGACGCGTCGCGCCGCGCTGCGCCGCGCTAATCATGGTCCGTGCGTCAGAATCTCTCGAATATGGCAAGAGTAGGATACTCGAGGATGGCAAGCACCATCACCCAAAAGACGCATTTGTTCCGCCATGCTGCAATGTGGTTCTCTTCGGCCCGCAATTAGCCAGACATCACGATTCGTATGCCTCCGGACCCGCTGCGAGACTAGAAACAAATCCATCACTGCCGCCATCGAGCGAGGCAGGACCGTTGGCGACAGAGATTTCGATCGCAGAAGGCCACCGAGAGGGAACCAGGCTTCACGAGAAAATCAATTCGTAACAAGACGCTCAGACTGGAACGGCCGAAGGCCCGTCAACTCCGACCCCGACGGTGCTTATGGGAATGAGCGGCGAGGAGGTTACAAACATGAGGTAGCTCCACGGCAAGGCACGGCGGCAGTGGAATCCCTTCCATACACTACAGCTGCGTCGGAATTCATTTACGGCTACTCTAGCGTGTTGGCAGCCGTCAAAGCAAACCGGAGGAAGCTTTACAAACTATACATGCATACACGGGGGAGCGCAAACGCTGGGAAGGATCTTCTCCTGCACAGAGCAAGTGCTTCGGGGATCCAAATAAAACGTGTTGGCGACGACTATCTACAAGCAATGGATAAGGCGAGCAGTGGCAGGCCGCACAATGTATGTAGCATGGGAACTTCACAGGTTGCCGCATGTTGACCTTCTAGGGCTTCGTTCTCGAGGCATCACCGCTGCCCGTCCCACCCTTGACCTCACTACTGTCGTCCAGTGTTCGATCAGGAACATTTCACGTGGCATTGGACAACCAAAGCCGGGAAGACATGGCAATCAATGGCACACAGGAAGAGTACAGTTACAAATCGGCTGGGTGGAGACATCCCTTCGTGTTGTATGTGGATGGCGTGCTCGACGAAGGCAATCTCGGTGCCATCGCTCGCTCGGCATACTTCCTCGGCGTCGATGCCATCGTCACTCCGACTCGTCAAAGCGCCCCTTGGAGCCACATCGCACTGAAAGCCTCTGCGGGTGCAGCCGAAGCCGTACCCATCTTCAAAGTCAGCCAGGCCACCACCTTTCTCGGACAAAGTGCTCGAGAGGGTTGGAGAATCTACGCTAGTGACGCCATCCCGCCGGCAGAGCTTCCATACCTCCAAGGGACGCAGTCCAGTACAGCTCCTGAAGCTCCGCGGAGCAGGGTTATCTTCACGCAGGCTCGGAGCGCGAAACGCTTGCCGGTGGCGCACTGCCCGGTGGAGAACTACCCCACAATTCTAATGATGGGTGCCGAAGGCACAGGCCTGCGGTCAAGCCTGCTGAATCTGGCACACTTCAAGGTCGGGATCCGCCACGGACGCGACGTGGATGAGATTGGCGTTGACAGTCTGAATGTCAGCGTTGCCGCGTCGTTGCTCTGCTACGAGATGCTCCAGAAGCCGCAGGCCCGGCCAAACAACTCGTTGTTTTAACGATGTCGTCGCTGTACCATATGTATGAACTCGGCTGTAAATAGTCTAGCACATGTACGATATATAGAGTACGATATGTATATAGATACCCTCCTTGGATAGACCCTGCGTCATGATGAAGCATTTCCCCATACTCTATGTATGTATCTTTAATTATCTGTGACAGTAGGCTTTCTCACTCGGCGCGCGTCCTTATCGGCCGCCGCCCTCGTATCCGCGCACATCATCCTTCTGGCGAGCTCCCGTCCAACCAGCAGTCCAAGAGCAACATTGACCAGACAAGGGGCTGTCTGCACGTCGGTTTATCGTGCGTCCCCCGCCCCTCGCTTGGGCGGCGGTTGAGTGCAACATGCGGGGCCACTGTAGTCCCCCCATGTCCTACCTACATACACATGCCTGCTGCCGAAACGCGATAGGTAGCCTGGTAGCTGTACATGTGTGCACACCGCCAAACGCGTCTTACCTCGATGGGATTTACAGTTTGCGGTACCCGCCGCGTCAGAGCACGTCTCCAGCGAGCGTCACGCGCGCCGATCGCAAGGGCAACGGAGCATTGCTTGTTCAGCGGTGCTTGGGGCGAATTATGGGCCGACCCCACGTGTTCGGAGGCGTTGGTGCACATTCGCACATCGATTTGTAGGTACATGGGCGCGTGGTGGCTGGTGCCGTTGGGGTGTGCTTCGCGGTCCACGGTTCGGGTTGCGCCCGGGCAGTGTAGGAAAACGGCCAACGTCGAGCCACGGCGTTCGTGTGACTCTGTGAGCCATTATTTGCGTGCAGAGCTGCGGGCACGCGGAGCGGAGTGTGAGCCATTTACCTACTCACAGGCAAGGTAAGACCGGCACGCCTTCCCTGAAAGGTCGCTGCGCGATATACGTACATAGGTATGTATACCGTGCGAAGCTTCGCGCCGGTGCCAGACGTGGATGGATGGATGGGAGGTGTGAAACAAGATGCTGTGGGCAGCGATGCGCACAGAGACCCCGCTCCTGTGCTCCCGCGACGGCGAAAGCGTCGAGAAATCATTCGGCGGGGCGGTGGTCGTCGCATGAGGTGGCTCTGGGCTGCTGGGTAGATGCTGGGACCGTGGGAGAGATGCACAATGACTCGGAGGAACGCGCCACCCATAATTCTCCGCGCCTGTCAGGATGGGGCAGCCATCACAAGCTCTCGACGCGACGGGCATGAGGAGGTGGCAACTAGACGGTCCGGTATCTATCTGACAGCAAGTAGACACCTACACAGGGCCTCAGAGTGGGATTCCTTGCGCGATACCCGCTATCAGTGCCCGTCCCCTAGCGCAGTCGCAAGCGGTGTATGAAGCGGAAGCAGCCTAGCGCAGGCGCTCCCATGTCCGCCTAGTTGGGGTGGGTCATTTTCACCATCGTCATCGCGATCCTTTGCAGACCATCGAGGCAGCCAGGCCCGGCACACGGCCGAGCAAGCCCTGCCACAAAACCGCCCTCCTTCCCCACCACCCATCCCGTAGAGTCGTAGACCGTCATGCCTTGCGCCCATCCTCCCAGGCTATAACGCGCTTTCCCTCTAGCTGCATCTCCCCCAGCGCGCGCTTGTTGCCATCCTGGTCGCCGGCCAAGAGCATATCCTGTGGCCAAAACACGAGATCCGCTTGCACACCACCACGGACAGTAGGCCCGTCTGAGGTGCCTGACCTGCACTCGAGCCCTTTTTCAAGTCCAAGTCGCCGCGAAGGAGGAAAAAAGACACATCCACCATGACACGAAGGATTGTGTACAGTTGCGGCCTATGGCTTACCCTTGCCAGTGAGTGAAGAGCTGTCGACGCCGTGATCATGACTGACCGTCGCAGGCACGGCAATGACGATTGCCAGCATCTACATGCCGCGCTGGATCAGCTTTGACGCCGTGAGTTCATTCCCTCCCACCCCTAAGCCACATCTTGGTAGCCTTTTCAACGTTGCTGACCGTTACCCCCAGAACAACGACGGACGCAGATTCTCCTACGGGCTCCACAGCCGCTACTCCAACATCCCGACCGAGCCTGAATACGTCGCCTTCCCGAGCAAGGAACAATGTCGCACGGACGAGACCTTCTGCAACATGTGGAGGACCGTCGGCTTCTTCATTTCGTTTGACGTCGCCGTCGAGCTGTGCACGCTGGTCGCCTTCATCGTCATCATCGCGGGCGGTGTGCAGCGACGGGCCGCTGGGTGGCACATCGTCAGCGGGCTTCTGCTCTTCTCCGCATTCATCCAGTGCATTGGCATGGCCATGGTGGTACGTCGCCATCCCCTTCCCTCCCCTATCCTCCTGCAACATACACCCACCAACAATCCCCTCCAATACCCCCACACCCACATATACTAACCCCCACACAGTCCTACGCCTTCTCCCACCACGCCCGCTTCGCCGTCCCTGGCCACTACCTCGACGCCTCGTGGTCCCTCTGCACCGCCTCGTGGCTCACGCTCTTCCTGACCGCCCTCGGCATGGCCGCCTCGGCCCTATACCTCCCCCTGAAGGCGACTACGAGCTGCTCCCCGAAGACAACCTCGAAGTCGTGCAAGACGAGCAGTAGGCACACCATCCCCCCTTTTCCCGTCCCATCCTACATACATATATATTATGTAGACGCACACATTTTATTACATGGACGACCGTTGATGTTAGCAGATTGTACAACCGCATCGGAGGCTGGAACGACGGGTATCCGAATCGAGGCGGGTGGGAGCAGTATCAGGATACGGGGTCGATACGGAGCGAAGATGTGCGGTCCATGCGGTCGCAGAGTGTGAGGTGATTCTTTAGGAGTCATGACCGCGTGTGTGCGTGGGTGTATGTGTGTATGCTAGGTATGAGGTGGACGAGGTTGGGCGGACTATGTCGTGCATTGCATTGCATTGCGGTGCGGGGAGGCTCGCCTTTTGTTTTTTGTTTTGTGCTTTTTTCTCTTCCTCTTTACAGATATGTCTCTGGCGTTTTTGCTTTTTCCTGTTTCGTACGTTGGCTTGCGTGTTTTGTCTACGCGAAGATACCCCTCTACCCTGGTGGTTGGGCTTCTGCTTTTTGGCACTGTTCTTACGCTGCTTGGTTGGTCTGATTGATGGAATGATGAATGAATGAATGGGTGGTTGTGTACGGTGGAGCGTTCGCGTTTTCACTGTTTATCTCTGAGCATATGTGTTCTCGGTGAGCTTTTGGTTTGTCCGCATGTTCTACGCCGCTGCGTTGCGTATGCGGGGTTCCCGGGGATCTTGATACTCGCGTTCCGTATAAATTGGTAAATTTCAGATGTCGCAGTATCGTTATGATAGAGCAGGGGGTCGAATTCAAATAATTGAGTATGTCGTGATAGGTGTTTGTTGGGGCACTGGCATTGTGGTGTTGGAATCTATCTATGCTCGCAATTAAGACGTGAACAAGCCGTTTCGACAAAAGCTGATCCGAGCACAACAAGTTCATCAGACAGAGGTATCAGGGCAATTGACAAAACATTACAGCGTGAATGGAATTGATAATAGGGCGGTGGGGCATATCGGAACAGTAGACGAACTGGCGCACTTGCACTTGGTGAAGTCGGTCGGGTTATCTATCTAAATGTAGGACAACGCATACAGCTTGGCAAGCCACTGCCGCAACAGCAGTCGTAATCGCAACACCAAGCCACATCACGTTCCCCCTTTTCCCGGGCGCAGCGTCGAGTTTCAGCATATTTTACTCTTGTCGCCGCACGGAAAATCGCAAAACCGTTCTCAAGCCTCGCTGCAACGCGTGCTGCGCCATAGGAATGGCCTTGTTCCGATGCGGCCATGGGGCTGAATCACTATATATATACATACATAAGATATACGCGGCCAAGCGGTCAACTTTTTTTTCTTCCGACCGGATATAACCTGTGACTTGTATGTGGTACGTGCTAAGCGGCGCTTAGTTCCCCTTTCTTTCGGAGAATAATAGCGTTCGGGAAGGGGCTTCCGGGTGTGAGATGGGGCGCGGGGTGAGATGTTGAGCCTCCTTTCTGGGCGGGAAGATGGGTGTGCGCGCTTAGGAGGTGGTCTGAGTGGAATCTTTCTTAGAAAGAAGGCGATGTAGTGGTTGCAAAGCTGAGTGTGTTTTGTTTCGGGTGAATTTTTTTCGTGAATGGGGTTTGTTGCCTTCTATAAGCTCATTTACATATGGGGGTTGGTACATCGAATTCGGATTACATGCATTCCTGATCGCTCATTTATAAGGCCTGCTGGTAATCTACTATGGGACTAGCTGAGTTGGTCTAGCATCGGGCTGGCACTTCTCCAAGACTTTCTTTTAGCTTTGGGTTTCCTTGTCAGGTTCGGACAATATGAAGCAAAATGAATCCCCCAATGATGCCCTTTCTCCACGAATTCCTGTCTATATATATACGGAAGATGGTTCCCGCAGGAAATTGTACCGACATGCATCAACAACACCTCCAAAAAGGCGAAAATCAGCGCCGAAAGGAACACCTACCCACTCCGAATGCACGCTTCCAGGCTCGCCAGATACCCACATCACGGACCTTTCCCCTGTACGGCCAACCCACATCACAGATCTTCCCTCTGAACGGTCAATCCACATCGCAGATGTTTCCTTTGGACAGCCAATACTTGGATCATCCCCAAGAAGAACTCATAAAGATGCTCGACAGCCTAGGCCACGACTCGCCCAGGTAACAAAGCCTTACCCCAATCTTAACAAGCCTCTACCAAAGAGGGTTTTGAAACTCAGACGACCTGAAAGTGGCTTCGGATCGCATCATGGACTTGGCATAATGATTGGGAACACGCCTCCGGGAAATCAGCGCACTCCACTGCCGACACACCAGAGAGTTGAAAGATCCTCGAATATAGCCCAGCGTATTGAGGAACGCATATGGCAATACAATTCATCAGGCAACATGTGTAAAAGATGGCTGCTCGAAATCATCAGCTGGTGGCTCAGTGCACTCTGCATGGCCGCGATAGTAGGCGTCCTGATATACTATCGAGACAAGACGTTGCCACGCTGGCCAGGCGGTCTGACACTGAACGCATTCATCGCAACCCTCTCCAGGATATCAGGGGCAGCACTCATTTTGCCAGTGTCAGAAGCGCTAGGTCAGCTGAAATGGAGCTGGTTTCAGAAAGACTCAAAGGAGATGTGGGATTTTGAGATCTTTGATAATGCTAGCAGAGGCCCGTGGGGCGCGCTTTTACTCCTCGTCCGGACAAAAGGTCGAGCATTGGCTGCAGTAGGTGCCCTTGTCATGCTTTTCTCCTTGGCTCTTGACCCTGTTTTCCAGCAGGTGGTCGATTTCCCGGAGCGATGGGCTTTGAATGGAAAGAGCTCTATTCCGAGGGTCGTCAAGTATGCTCCGTACGTGGGCGTCGATATCAAAAATGGAAGGCCCACTGCGCAGCAGGATCAAGCCATTCAGGTTGTTGCTGAGACTTTCTTCTTCGGTAATGGCACGCAGCCTATGCCGTTTGGAAACGGAACACGCGCCGACGTTCCGCTTTCTTGCCCCAGTAGTAATTGTACGTGGCCGCTGTACGAGACGCTTGGTGTTTGCAGTAGTTGCACTCCGGTCCCTGAGCTTTTGACTTGGGGTTGCTACAACTCTTCTCTGGATTGGATATCTACCCAGGCAGGCTTCAACGCAAATACAACATACGGAGAAGCTTGTGGGTACTTCTTGAATGCGACTAGTAGCAACCCAGTTTTCATGTCAGGCTATTCTGTCAATTCGAATGGAACGCCGGGAGAGGCTCTTTTGACAAGGATTCTTCCATTGGTCACCAACCCAACGAGGCATCAATTGCATGCAGGATCAATTCACTACAAGCATATTCTCAATCCAATCGTTGACGCACTCATCGTTGGTGCGGATGAAGGCCCAGAAAGTGTATACCATGATCGCCGGCCATCTGCGCATGAATGCGTCATCTCGTGGTGTGTGAAAACGGTGAAATCATCATACTGGTTGGCAACGTACAAGGAAGAAATCATTGAAACATTCATCAACACAACGAGCGGTTCTTTCCCTTGGTCCGAGGTAAAGCAGTTCGACAAAAGCTCAGGGCTCAATGGAACGGAAACCTTCTATTTACAAAATATTACTATTGAAGCGCCGTTGAATGGTCAGAACTCTTCGGTCTTTGGGGTATCAAACGAGACGGCTTTCACAACAATATTCACGTTTGATGATATCTTTCCGTCGTTCGTCACGGTGGCTAATTCGACTGCGGAGATGTTTCTCAGGTACAAAGTAGCAAACAGAGGCCCGCTGCTTCGATCGCTAGTCACAAACCCGTGGACACATCCGAACAACGTGCCGAATCACATAGAACGGCTAGCAACCGCATTGACAAACGCCATTCGTTCTTCGAGCAGCAAGGAGATGGTCAGCGGTCTGGCGTTCGACAAGGAGAACTTCGTCTCAGTCCGCTGGCAATGGCTGACCCTCCCGCTGGGTCTTCTTCTTACCAGTATGTTCTTTCTCATTGCCACTGTCATCAAAACTACAAAAGAGCGGAAACATATCGATGTACGCAAGAACTCGGCGCTTGCTATGCTGCTTTTCGGGTTACCGGACCGGCACCAACATCGATTGATAAGCAGGACATTTTGTGGATCTCCGCGGACAAAAGCGAAGAATGTGAAGATTCAATTGCTTTCTAGGGGCTGGAGGGTTTCGGAAAATGTGTGCTCTCCTGTGACAACAGCACTATCGGCGACGACAAGAAATCCACCCCTCCTGGTTGGATATAGGAGTGAAATATGTGATCTGGATACATTTAAAGCCGCAGATTGGATTTGACACCCTGCTCCTTGCGTGACTGGAGTTCCTCGAATCGACTACGGGCCCACATAATCCCCGGGATCAGCATCGATCACAATTCTTCCTTCGAGGATATCAGGCCTAGCCTCTGGCTCTCTCTTCTGTGGATTGACCTGCTCGTTGTATGTGTTAGTCATGTCATGAACGAAAGCCACAAGAATACCGACTGCTTACCTGTTCGAGGGGTATGAAGGCGGCGAAAACGGCAACCGAGAAAGACACCAATAACAAGATCTGACGGGTCAACATGCTTTCGGCGACTGATCAACTACAAATTTATCGTTGGGATAGGCTTTTGGAGCTTAAATGGATGGAGTCAGGGTTCGTAAGAGCGTAGGATTGTTTGAACCGGTGGGGCTACACACAATCGGAAGGTGAAGGGTGCATTGCTCCTCTTTATGTCCATCGCACACTCACATTACGGTGCAATAGACTTGCAGCCTGTATTCGGGCTGCTTTTTCACAACATTGATTACCGCATTTGGACACACAAAACTGTGGAACCTTGATGCGCTACGCTCCCACGGGTCGGCTCATTTGCAAAAACTTCAGAACGTCCAATCACCAGTGTTTGGTGCTTATCAGCATGAATCTCAACGGATGCATCAGGTGGTATGAAACCGGAGTGCGATGGTCGCCCGAACGCGCATTGTCGGAATAAGTGTACAAAAGCCCCTTGTACCACCTCAGCTCACCTCTTTGAGCGATTCGATATTAAACAGTTCAGGTCGAAGCAAACTGCGCCGTAATTGATTTCACGATCGAACGTTGGGATTTCCCACTCCGCATCGTATTCGTTCATGTAAAATGTCCCCTGTCTTCTTGAAACACGAAAGTTATGCTATCCAATCGTGGGCTTAGCATGCATGCGATTGATCTTGGCGGCGACTGGATACTGAAGCGATTGGTTGGGGGGCAAATTGTTCGGCGCCAGTGGTCTTTCGAGCCAGGAAAGCTTTCCTCTTCAGCTTGACGTATCAAATCTTTCTTTCGAGATATATAGGCTAGCTCACTCGAAATAATGATGGGTTGTGATTTATGGAACGGTGCAATTTTGATTTTCTTGCTGTGTATTCCCTCAGGATTGCTTAACAACATCTAAATCTGTACCATCTATTGATCTTTTCGTCAACTTCGCAAGAGCATCCTGACCCGATAATACCAGCTGATATCACAGTATCTCTAATCGCGCTCCAATTTGAAAATTCAAATTGTTTTACAGAATCATATGCTTTATATTTTTCCATGATGACCAGGACAAGAAGGACTGTCAACGATCTGATATGTCTCTAACAAATCTCCGAGTACATCTGTCATAAGTCCATTCTGTATGTTATGAGAAACGCAACACGGACTTGCTGGAGTGAGTAGAATTCAACATAACCAGTGGTGGTAAAACCGAGTGCCATGGGGCAGTGCAGGGACATTTGGCGCTAATCGGCAGTCTCTGTTTTGTCGAGGGCTCATCCTGCCTTTTTTCCGCTCGCCTCCAACTCTGCCAGTGCTTGCTACTACTTGCTGAATTGTGGAATTCACGATGAGCTACTGAGCCTATGCAAGGCTCAAACAAAGTAAGGCCGATGAGATAGCACGTCAAAAAACCATGATGAACCCAGAAAACGAATTAAATACCAGCTTTATCCTCTGAGTTGCCCACTTGATGTTGATTAAAAGTACTAGGCACAACTTTGGACCTCCTATTAAATTCTTTCTCTACGTTCAATTTCGATGTTAGCCCCTATCAAATCGATCCAAAATTCGAAGTTGGATATCCTGAAAAGAATCGAGAGACGATTAGCATGTTTCAGTGCATCCAAGCATCCGACCCGACGTTGATCCATTGAACTTTTGAGCTGTTCCATCAGTGCTCTATGCATGGCGTCCATCATCGGCATCCTGTTTTACCTGAAAAACAAGAGACTGACACTATGGCCTTCCGGTTTGACCATGATAACAATATTGTCGAAAGGCGCTGCAGCAACCTGAATCATCCCACATATCATTGATCATGCCTTTTGCATATCATTCGCGATGTCGAAGTTCACAAGCTGAAGCAAAAAGCTGTTAGGTGCACGGAAGCACGACCAAGTTACATGAATGAGGATTTGTCATTTGTCATGACATTCGTCCCCAAGCACATCAAGTATTACATGAATCCTTCCTCCCACTATGTAATTAGAAGCAGTAGCTTGTTACGCGTAACATCCCAGACCGCGCCTTCCGTGTTTCCGGCAGCCACACAAGTAAGTGATAATCCATAGTACACAGCTATCTATAGTCTAGATATCTTACATGGATGGTCCCCTGGTTCCTGACTGCTTGGGTGGCTGTTACCAAGGATCTACCGATTTATTCCAAGATAGCACCATCTATGGTAGTGCTGAACCGTCCCGGCTTTCGTTAAATCCGAATAACATTGAACAGGTTCATTCATCACTATCTGTTCATGAAACAAAAGCAGGATCATCAATACCATCACTGTCATATTGCATACGATATGTGCTAGTAAAAAAGGACATTACGCCTGGCACGCTCTACACCATGGTCCGCGCCATGAATTGTCTACTTGCCCCCATTGAGCGTCTTTACCACCGAAGCAGCTGTAGCGTTGTGGATGGGGAACGTAGGGTGCAAGCTATTGAGCCACAAGTACTCGTTGACGGGGTACGAACAGCTAGGATCTTTTGTGTACCAAGTAGGTGCGCCGCTATCACATTGTCAGTCCAAGCCACGAGTCCGCAATCCAGAAAATTACAGAGTAAAAACAAAAAGATGAAAGTGCAGACACTTACTTCTCATACGCGGCACAGTACCCCGTCGTATTCTTCAACCCCGCCGTCTGCTCATACACCGTCGGGTCCTTGATGACCTCCGTAAACAATCCATGCGTATCATGATGCCAGATATTCGTCTTGCCGTTATGCCTCTTCGCAAAGGCCCCCGTCATGTTCTTCAACTTCGCATTCCACAGCTCGATCATCTTCCCCTCGTTCTCGATCGCGTACTCGCCATTCGCCAGCGTCAGCGGGGCAAGGTTCACCGGCGGGACGCTGAGGAAGAGGAAGTTCCGCGCGCCGGTCGCGTAGATGGATTCGAGCAGGCCGTCGTAGACCGCGAAGATCTGGTCGTACAGCGTGGGCGCCGTGTCGAGCCACCAGCTGTTGCCGACGTCGTTGATGCCGATCCAGAAGGCGAAGAGGGAGTCGGTGTCTTTCCAGGGGGTGGCGGAGGAGTGATTGCCGTAAATTGGAACGTATTGGTCTTGGACTTGGTTCTTGAGGCTCAATACTGTGGGGGTGTAGGGGGCGACGAGGGCGCTGTCGACGGTGGCGCCACCGTAGGCCAGGTTGTAGGTCTTGATTTTGGTGGTGTTGTAGGTGGCTGTGAGGAATCCGACCCAGTTGGGTCCGTTGGATGAGGTCCAGCCGGGCCATGGGGGTTTCCGAAGGGGTTGGTGGTGCTTGGTTGGGTGCTCTTGGGATCAAAGCCGGTTTGCGTGTATGAATCGCCGCTATGAAGGATATCAGTTTGAGAGTAGAGTTTTTTTTTAGAAGATACGAGCTACGGACAAGATGAACAAGTTTTTGACACCCTTCCATCCCGACCATTTGGGAGCGCGCTCCTCGAGTGGTGCCGCCACGGCAGCAGAAACCAGACCAAGTGTAAGAGCGAAAGACTTCATATCGGCAGAGAAGAAAAGAAGATGATGGGTGTGCAAGACCAAACTCAAGACACATCAGAACTGTATATAATGGATTCCCTACTACAGAACCACTCCACCCGGGATTGCGGAGGCGGAATATCCATGCCGGCTCAGATCTAGGTAAATTAGATTAAACAATATGGACGACCCTTTATAGCTCGGTATATGAGAGGCTGCCGAAGCTTCACAGAACAACGAGAGAACAATATAGCGCAATAAAGGACGGGTTCGCCAAAGCTTGTCCGTTCATTGATGGTTTATGGAGCGTGAATCGAGTGCGGCTCTAGGATGGACATTCTCTCTCCGTGGCAAGAACGGCAAGGCGCGATCGAAGTAGTGGATTGGGCTGGGAGGGGCATGGAGAAATTATCCCGCGTGGAAAGTCGTATAGCGTATGTGCTCGTATTCTCATGGTGTGATGCCTTTACTGCAGGGCCGTGGAACGAATTTCCGCTCCGAGGATCGGGAACTTGTGGAGGACAGCGGGTGGACGAGCTGGTCAAGCATCCTCCACTGAACGACCAGACGGTGGAAATTGATGAATAGTCACATAAAATGCAACAAGAAGACATCCAGACTTGCCACTAGAAGATACCCAGACATGCCACGCACAATGACAGGCACAGAGTCTGAGCGCTGGCGCACAGGCTGCTTATCGTGTACCTCACCTGGACTCATGGAAAATGCTGGTTCAAAGGTCACCAATGTTCCACATGACCGCCCGGAACCCGTGGACAACAACAACAACAATAACGGATCGTACGAAGCCCCATGCTTCGAAGAGCAAGAGCGGAGGGCCGTATTGCGTATTAGGCCGAGGTGACGCTCCGAACGGGCCGCTGGACGTCATCGAAACATGTTTTACAGGCCAGGGTGCTGTTCGGTGGGGCGGGCAACTCGGAGCAGATTAGTGAATGTGGGAGGGCGGTGGTCCCGAGGTCTGTCGACCAGCACGTGGCTATCGGGCCTTTGCTGCTTGGTGTAGCGGTTACTGGCAATGTTTCAGCGAAAAAAGAGGCGTCGCAAGGTGCTCCCGATGTAGCAACATGGGGATTGAGTGGAATTGTGGCTGACAACGGCGATCGCCCGGGATGCGAGAGGCGGCGATCCCAGCCGCATGGCGCGCTGAATACCGATGCCGTCCTGGGCAGCACATGAAAAAGAGGACAAGTGGTGGCTGGCATCCTATCCTGCCCTGCCTCATATTTACTGTGCCTTCTGGAAGCGTCTCCAGCAGCGTGTAATCGCGCGGCAAAAAGACGGTCAGCAAACTTCGTCCGTCCCCGTCCCCGGCCCCCCCGTTCGCTTTGACAGTTCGCACACGTCGGCTGTGCGAGCGCCGAGAGCAGGCACGTCTTTGGAAAGCAACTTCCAGGTTTCTGGCATTGCAACGTCAATATATTGTCCGGACCGTCGCGACAGGACCAGAGCCACTATACCATCACCCCATCACTACCCAGCCATCGCAATGCACCCTCGCTGAACGCTGACGACGAGGACCCTGTTGCTGTTTATTGTCCCGCCGCTGCCGCTCAGCTGCCCGCATTCCTAGGCTGCCACCCAGCAAGCTGCGCCCACGCCCGTACACCAAAGCACTCTCGGTCGCTGCCAGACCGCAAACATGGCGGGCATGGAGCAGCTCGAAGTCCACAGCAAGGCAAGCTTCCCCACCACCGCCATGCCCAAGTCCCATCCTGCTGACCCGCAGCCCAGTCGTACCTCATACGTTGGGTCAACGTCTCTGCCAACCACACCATATCATGGAGCATACAGCCGCACAAAAAGTCCATCAACTTCGGCGTCTACAAGCACCCGGGCGCCGCGTCCGGCACCACCACCACCATCACCTCGCTCTCCACCTTCGAACCCCCGCCGACCCCCGGCCTCCCTCCTCCGGTCTCGACGTGCCCACGGGCGCGGCCGCGGCCAGTCCACCTCGCGAAATGACCGGACCGTCGTCATGGAGAAGCTCGACAAGATAGGGCTGAAGCAGATGCACTGGGTGGGCAAGTGCGAGGCTGAGAAGGTGTCCACCGGAACGTGGGACGTGCCCGAGAACGAAGGCGGCATGTACGGCATGGTCTTTGACAACACCTTCTCCAAGACCGTGTCCAAAACAGTCACTTTTGTACTCATGACATACCCCACCAATGCCCCGCCAAAGTCAGGACACCACATGCACTACGCCCAGGCTATGGGTGGGCAGAGCTCGACAAGCCTGGGATCGAGCCCAGCATTGGGACCGACGGCTGGACAGTCGTCCGAGTCGCTGCCGCACGCGCCCCTGCCAGACCGACCCAAATCCTCCCACGCGCCGACTGCCGCTCCTTCTAACAGCTCGTCCTTCCTCACGGGATATCTGCAGAAGAAGCGGAGAAAGAGGAACCAGGGATATGCGAGGCGCTTCTTCTCCCTAGACTACACATCTTCTACCTTGTCCTACTATCGAAACGACCACTCTTCGGCCTTGCGCGGCGCTATCCCGCTCTCGCTGGCAGCTATTGGAG
Source organism: Pseudopithomyces maydicus (assembly GCA_026873275.1). Taxonomy (NCBI): domain Eukaryota; kingdom Fungi; phylum Ascomycota; class Dothideomycetes; order Pleosporales; family Didymosphaeriaceae; genus Pseudopithomyces; species Pseudopithomyces maydicus. The sequence continues at coordinate 2,600,888 of JANTUC010000003.1, read as the reverse complement.
CAAACGAAGAAACGCGGGAGATTTCAGTCGACTCAGGAGCGGAGATTTGGCACCTGCGGGCAAACAACACAAAAGACTTCCACACGTGGAGGGATGCTCTCGATCAGGCATCGCGCAACGCAGGGCTCGCTCCGCCGACGTTACAGATACCAGACAGTACCGCTAAGGGAGGGTCGTTCGTCCCCAGCGCGGTAGAAGAGAGTGAGTGGGCTAGGGTCGAGACGCTTGTTGGCAGGATTGCAGGGTCTAGAGACGCGGTGCGGAGGCTTGCTCAAGACACAGACCCAAAATATCATGCAACAGCTCACCTGCCAGTCAAAGCACCTCAAGACAGCTTATCGCCGAGTCCGTCAGAAGAGAGCAGCGACTACTTCTTGGACGATAAGAGCGTTGACAAGAAGGCATTTTGGAAGCGCAAAGCAAGTAGTTCCGGCAATAGTCCCGCAAGCCTGTTCAGAAGAAGCGTCTCTGCTCAGGTCGGTGTCGCTTCTCCCAGTACAGTCCCGCCTATGCCTCCTCTTCCCAACGGAAATCTGGCAGTGCCAAAGCGGAACAATCGTCTCAGTACAATGAGCCAGACACCGGAAGAGGCCCTCCATGACCATTGCATGGCATTGCTACACGACTTGGATTCGGTCGTCAAGGACTTCTCTCAACTGCTGACAGAAAGCCGCCAAAGGCGAACACCTGCGCCCGTGTCTGCTATATCTTCTAGGCGAAGCATAGACTCCCAGGAGTCAGCAGACGAATTCTTTGATGCACCTGATGGTGGAACTTCGCATTCTCAACTGCTTACTATCCGCCGTGACAGCGAAGAAGCAAACTCCCACGATGATGTCTCCGACGGCGAATCTGAGACCTCTTCTGACAATGAAGGGGCTGCCTTCTATGACAATCGCATGTCCCTGGAGGCTCAACCTTCCATATTCCCTAAGAAACCAAAATCTTTGACCCCTCTTCCGCTCGAGCCCGTGGCCCGTCGCAAAGACGTTCCGATCTCGAAAACCACACCTCCCAGCCTTATTGCTTTCCTCAGAAAGAATGTGGGCAAGGATCTCTCTACAATTGCCATGCCCGTGACCTCGAACGAGCCGACATCTGCACTCCAGCGTCTTGCCGAACAACTAGAGTACTCTGAGCTCCTCGACGCTGCAACCCAGGTCCCATCCGAGACTGGTGAGCGCCTCATTTACATGGCCGCCTTCGCCATCTCCGCATTCAGCAACTCGCGTGTCAAGGAACGCGCAACGCGGAAACCGTTCAATCCCATGCTTGGCGAAACGTTTGAGCTTGTCCGTGAAGACAAAGGATTCCGTTTCGTGGCGGAGAAGGTGATCCACCGCCCAGTGCGCATGGCGTGCCACGCTGAATCCACCAACTGGACTTTTATGCAGTCGCCGACCCCAGTGCAGAAGTTCTGGGGAAAATCCTTCGAGATCAATACCGATGGGCGAGCCCGCGTCTTCTTGCACGATGCTGGCGAGCATTACAGCTGGACGATTGCTAGCTCATTCTTGCGCAACGTCATCGCAGGAGAAAAGTACATCGAGCCGACCGGGACCATGACCATTCTCTGCGAGACGACTGGCGCCAAAGCAGTATGCACTTTCAAGGCAGGAGGCATGTTTGCCGGTCGCTCTGAAGAGGTCACCGTGCAGACCTTCTCCCTCAAGGCGACCTTCTGACTGCCGGCGCGCAAGGGAAATGGACGTCCGACCTCATGATGACGCCCACTGGGAAGACGGTCTGGAAAGTCGGTGCCCTCGTCGACAAGCCGGAAAAGCACTACGGGTTCACAACCTGGGCGGCTGCCCTCAACCAGGTCACGGCTGTGGAAGAGGGGAAGCTACCCCCGACGGACAGCAGACTGAGGCCGGATCAGCGCGCGGCGGAGAACCAAGATATGGACTCGGCGGAGTCGCTCAAGGCGAAGCTGGAGGAGCGACAACGGTCGAGGAGACGGGTCATGGAGGAGCATGGCGAGGAGTGGACGCCGAAGTGGTTTGTCAGGGGTGGTCCGGAGGTCGAGAGTGCATTGGGTGGGGAGGAAGTGTGGCGATTGAAGTCCGGGAAAGATGGGTACTGGGAGAGTAGGGAGCGCGGTGACTGGGCGGGTGTCACGGATGTGTTCCAGGCGTAGATTCCGGATAGAAGGGGGAAAGAATATGGCTGAGAAGACTTGGGAAATGTGTTGAATAGACTACGGCAGTGATGAACATGTCGTCGAAGATGTGCCTGCAAAACTGGTTTCACCTCATGGTATAGAAAACGTATATCCACTTGATGGATTGATCATTTTTTGACATTTCCTCATGTAAACTCACTCAAATAATGAGTCGTGTGGTTCATCATATCTACAGGTATCATACAACACAGCCCCAGTCAGTACAAGTACAACAAGTCCATACGCACAACCACATCACACCCTCTCGCTGATCCAAATCGCCGTCCGACACCCCCTCTTATCACATTCGTCAACAACTCATACGGCTGCGCCTCCTTGCTATCATTCTCCACCGCATGATCCAAATGCTCCAACTCCTCATCCCGTATCCGCCTCAACTGGTCAATCAAAACAGTAAGCTCCTCCCCTAGCGTCTCGCCCCGCGCCTCCAGCTTGTCCGCCCAGTCCAGCAGCACCCGCACCTGCTCGTTGTAATGCGTGCCGATCTCCGTCTCCACCGCCTCAGTGCACGCCATGGCGGCCTCGCGCCCCATCACGGCGGTGCCCCAGCCGAGCACGGTGGCCGCCGCGTGCCACACCGGGTACATGGCAGTCGGACGGATGCGGTGCTTCGCGAGGATCGAGTTGAAGTACTGGAAGTGGCCGACTTCCTGGTCATGCATGTGCTTCATGAGGCTCTTGAGGTGCGGGTGGGCGCGGAGAAGGGGCGGTGTCTGCGCGGCGTAGATGAGGACGGCGGCCAGCTCGCCGGCTTGGTTGACGCGCAGGGCGGAGTCGAGGAAGTCGCGTTGCTCCTGCGAGAGAGGCTTCACGGGGGTGCCATTGCTGTCGGCGGCGGTGTGGTTATCGGAGGGCTCGGCAGCGTGGTCGTGGGGGAGGGCGGCGGCGACGGAGCGCTGTGAGGGCGTGGAGTGCACTGGGTTCGAGGGCGTGGAGTGGATGCGGCGGCGCGCGCGGGCGAGGACCGGAGGGGTACATGGGACGAGGGAATCGGGGATGGGGTGGAGGGCGATGCGGGCGGCGGCGCGGGCCAATGGGCGGGTTTTAAGGAGCGCGTGGGACATGGTGTCCGGAGACGGGTGTGCGGATCAAAAGGAAAGGCAGGCGGTGGTCGTGGCGAGGGGGAGTGCACCGCAAGTAGGCAGCGAGCAGCGAGCAGCGGACGGCGAACAAAACGACGGATCGGCCAGAGGCGAGGCGAGTCCAAAAGTTCGCTCTACTTCCCAGTCGGGGGTCACGTCACTTCCACGGGCGCTCGGACCACCCCGGCGCGGCTGGGTAACCTCTTTAAAATCGACCGCTCCGCTCTCCCTGACACGACACAGCCGCTTGCTTTCACCCTCCCCACGACCCCCGGCCGACCCTGCCTATCTGCCGACCGCCCTCGACCCGCGCTGATACCCCATCTCCACCATAGTTACCACGCGTCGAACGCCCCGGCCCCGATACCGCTCTCGCAATGTCTGACGACTTCGACGACGAGCTCCTCGCCCTCGCTGGCGGAGACGAGGAGGCCGACATCGAAGAAGGCGAAGCGTGAGTCTCCCCTCCACCTGCGCCCGCCTCTTGTCTTCTGCCTTGCCCTTATTTCTGCCCCGCCTCTGGCTCCTCTGTCTCCTTACTCTCGCGCGCCTCCGCGTTCTCTCTCTCTCTGTCTCCACCCACCACGCAGCATGTCGTTAACGCCGCCCAGCTCCTCGGTTGCCGCCTCGTCACCAAACTCCCTCGGCTCCGGCGACATGGACGAGTCGGACTCAGACCGCGATGACGACCCGCCGACGCGCGACACGGGCGTGCTGTACCCGCTCGAGGGCAAGTTCGTCGACGAGAGAGACAAGCAACGCACCATGGCCCTGCCGCAGCGCGAGCGCGAGGCCATCCTCGGTGCCCGTGCCGAAGAAGTCAGCAGGATGAACTTCCAGGCCGAGCTGCAGAAGCGCTACGCCCAGAACAATAGGAAGAGGAAGGCCGACTCGGAGGAACCCGAGGTGTCGCGCAAGAGCAGCAGGCCCACGAAGCCCAAGAGCGCCGCCTTGGACGCATACACACGTAACCGCGAGCAGCAGAAGACGCAGCAACGGCAGCGCGACGACGACCGTCGTCGTGATCGCCATCGGTCTGGTTCTCCAGGGGATGGCGGCTCGGATGTTGACGCTGAGGGCGAGGAGGATGTTGATTGGGATAATGACCGCAAGTCTCCGGAGCGAGAGGATCTGCCCGTGACCCTGCGGGACGTCGAGTCGATACGCATAGGACGCGGTTTCTTCTCCAAGGTCTGCTTCTGGCCGGGTTTCGATGAGGCCATGAATGGCGCTTTCGGCCGTGTTGGTGTTGGTCAACAGCGGGGACAGACTGTCTACAAGATGGCGCAAATCAAGGGTATGATTTTGTCACGACTGGACATTGCTGAACGTAAACTAATCCGCCATAGGTTTCCAAGCCGGCAAACCTTACGTCTTCGAAGGCAAGAACGGACAGAAGATCGCAACAGACCAATACGTCGTCTGCAAGCACGGCTCGACACAAAAGGAGTACCAATTCCAGTACCTCTCCAACCAGCGTTTCGCCGACGCCGACTTCGACGCCTTCCGACAAGCTGTCGCCGAAACCGGTGCCAAACTCCCCACACAATCCTTCGTCGCAAAGAAAATCGAAGAGATCAAAGCCTTCGAGAACCGCTTCTGGACCGACGAAGACATCAACGCCCGCATCCAAAAATCAAACAAATACGCCCACCTCCTCCGCCGAGACCGCGACGAAGAAGCCGCCCCCCGCATACCCACCCAGTCCGAAGCTGCCGCAAACCGCCTCGCAGAGCTCAACCGCCGCAACCGCGAGGCAGAGCGCGAGCGCATACGCAAAGTCCAGCTCGAGGAGCGCCAGCAAAAGCTTCAAGCCCGCAAGCGAGCCGAGCTCGAGGCCCGCAAGAAGAAGGCCGAGGAGGAGAAGCGGAAGGCAGACGAGGAGAAGAAGAACCTGCTCAGCGTCGACGAGGACCTGTTCGGCGACGGGGCGAGCTCGCGGGCGAGCAGCGTGCCCAAGGAGGGCACGCCGAAGCCCGAGGGGGCGAGGTCAAGAAGACGGAGCGGAAGGGACTGCCGACGTTTAGGAAGCCGAAGATGGATGATGATATCATTGCGTCCATGGATATTGGGCTGGATATTGAGATTTGAGATTTGAAACTGGTCACAGCACTGTGGTTTATTTCCCCTCGAAGGAAGGAAGGGAGAAAGGAAGCACGGAATATCACATCTCACGTTGGCGTTGCGACCGTTCCATCCGTCGCATCACGGTCTCTCGGAAAGTCAAAATGGATTCCCCTATGTATGTATAATCTGCAAACTGCATTTCGCGCTAGGAGCTAGCACAAGGCATGGCGTTTGGGTGGGTGGGGTTGGGGAAAAGAGCAGCTGCCGTTTATGCGAGGGAGGGAGGGAGAGAGAGATGAAGGAGGGAGGGGCTTTGCATAGGTCTGGCTCTTCTTCTAGCTCTCGAGATGGATGCATGCATTTGCATTGTTTTGGAAGATGGGTATTGTAGCTTGGTGTGAGCGATACGCTGGGCTTATGGGTTGAATTACTACTATTTTGATAATGCTGGACTGGTGTGTGTTGTGAGGACTTGCTTGGTGAGGTTGTGAGTGGGTGTGGGAGGGTTGGACGTTTTGTGTGTTCTGGGAAGTGTAGATGAAGTTACACTGAGGAATTGTAGCACACTACTATGTGGAAGGACTTCACGCATCCCAGCCAAGTCCTTCCTTTACACAAAATCAGCCACCTCAAAACATCACCACAAACACACACATGATCTTCAAATCTAGTCTTTCGTCTCAAACAATTCAATACCCATAAATCGCTTCATCGCTAAACTACAAACAAAGAACCTCCACCCAAAGCAACAAACCCCCCCCCCCCCCCCAAAACTTACTCAAACCCACCCCCCAACCCACTCAACACGCTCCTCTCCCCCTCGCCCTCCCCACCTTCTTCTTCAACGTCTCCGCCCTCTTCCGCTCCGTCTTCTCCAGCACCTTCCGCCTCTCCGCCTCCCTCGCCTGCGCATGGATGTTGCTCTTCCCCGTGCCACCCCTCCTCACTGCGTCGCCCTTGCCTACCGCCGCGGAGCCCGTCGTCGACGACGAGCGCTCCGACGCCGCACTGAGGTTACTCGTTGCGCGGCGGATGAGGGAGGGGACGCGGAAGGCGGTCGGGGCGGAGGGGTGCTGGAACGCCATGTTTGATGAACCTGCCGTGGTTGTGGAAGTAGTAGTGGAATTAGATTGAACGGAGGGCGTGCGTGAAAGGCGATTTGTGACGACGCGGGGTGGAAGGGTCGTAGGTGTGGCGTCGTCGTCTGAGTCCGACAGCGACATGTACTGGCTGTCTGGCACGAGGACGTCGCGGGGGTCGTCCAGCAGCTCGGCGACCGAATCCTTGATGTCAGCTGCGGAGATGGGACGGCGGGTGAGGGCGTCTGGGGCCGCGGTGCGCCTCATGTGTGCTGGGGGGCGGTTTTCCTTGCCGAGTGTGGTGGGGGTTTACCCTTAACACTGGGCTTTGACGCCTCGCTCGCCTGGGAGTCTGGGATGGAGACTTCCTTCTCCGTAGGGGCGCTGGTCTGGTTCTGATCCTGCTTCTCGTCGTCCGACTGAGACGCCTCGTTCGCAGCCGGATCTTCGGGGTGGTCGAGGAACTCGAGATCAGAGTCATCCGAGTGGTCCATGAGCGTGTCGAAGAAGGCCTTGCGCTTTGGATTCTCTGCCATCTTGCCGATGACCTCGTCAGCCTTGAGGGCGCGGAACATCTGGTCGAATTCGCGCTGCTTCTTGCGGCGGCGCATTTCCAGCTCGTCTTCCGAGTCGGACATGTCGAATGCATCGCCGACACCGCGTTTGCGGAAGGCGCCGGTTTGGAGGTCTTTGTAGATTTTGGCGACGCTCGCGTCGTGCTCTTTGCGGGCTTTGTCACTGTGATGCGTATGTTAGTGAGGCTGTACGGTGTAGGTCTTCGTGAGAAGGGAACTTACGCAAAGAGAGCAGCAATCTTTCGCTCGTCAACCTTGACGTCGCTTGTATCAATCATTTCCTCCAGGTCTGCATCGTCGTCCGCACTGTCGTCGTCACTCGCGCCTCCTAGGCCCTTGTACTCGTCATCAGATTCGTACGCTTGCTCGTCGAGATGCTCGCGAGCTGCACTGGTCTTCTTGTTGAAGGTGTCGATCTTCTTCTGCTTCTTGGCTGCCTTGTTCATGAAGCTGAAAGCATCCTCCGTCCTTGCAGGACCAGCTTCAGCCTCGTCGTCGGAAGCTGAAAAGACATTCTCGTCGTCGACATCAGAAAGGACAAGCGCTGCTTCTTTGCGCCTCTGGTGAAGCCTGCCCTTGCGCTGAGCAATAGGCGACTCGGCAACAGCCAGCATAACGGTATCGACAGTCGACTGCGGAGGCACAAGTCCAGCAGGTGATCGAGAAAGTAGAAATCCAGCATCCTGGGTAGGCTCGGGTGCCTCCGAGGTCTGAGTCTGAGAAAACACGGTGGTTTCCTCCATGAGTTGGCTGATTCCCAGATGCATCTGCGGGACCGAGCCATCTTGGGTGGGTTCTTGCTGGGAACCTGCAACCTGGCTGTTGGGAACGATGAAGTCGTTGTTTTGGCTTAGATTGGGCTGACTGTCAGGTAGACTGCGAAGGAAATCGATAGAGTCCTGTTCAGGCTCTTGGGAGGGGGTCTGGTTGGCTTGGGAGTCCGACTCCAGATTTGCCATGGTGCCAGCAAAGGCTTGCGTCAGGCCCAATCCTGTTGTTGTATTACCGAAGCCAAAGGCGGCCATTGTCTCGTCCTGAGTCGCCACTTGCGTAGGAGATCCGTAAGGCTGAGCTGGATTTTCCTCGTCGTCTTCATCGATGACAACCTTCCGCGAGCGGTTCGCGAAGGACTGCCGCACGGGTGCTGTATCCTCTGCGTCGACCATTTCGTTGTCTGCATCCTCTGTGATGACCTCTCGGGACTCCTCATCGTCCTCGTCAGCCATGGTGTCGAGCAACATCTTAGACGGGTCTGCGGTTTCTTCGCCCTCCATTGTTTCATCTTCATCCTCTTCAGGATCCTCTTCATCATCTGCCTCTTCATCATCAGACCCAGAGAGCTCGAGTTCATCATCCTCGACCTCCTCCAGGTCTTCAGCAGGATTCTCCTCCCCTCCACTCCCCACATAGTCCTCGTCGTCCTCATCGCTTGAAACAAGACCATCTCCAAGTTCGCCCTCCTTCTTCGCTAGCTCTCGCTCTCGCTTAGCCAGCTTGAGATCCTTTTCTTTCTCCTTCTCAAACTGTGCCACCAGATCCTCAATCTCCATCTGGCGTTTCTCCCTTTCTTCCTCGGTCTCAATGATGATACCCTTGGCTTTGAGCATTTCAATCTTCTCTTGACGCTCTTTCTGGGCCTGTTCACGAGCTTTCTGGTACAAAGTGCCCTGAAGTTGTGCCATGTTCATGGTTTTCTTGCCTTTGGGTGCCTTTTTTCCGGGAGAAGTGAGCTGAGCGAGATGACGAAGGTGTAGCATTGATGGATGCTCCCGTGCTTTCCTTGCGGGAAGCTTATCGAAGACTGGGAAGCGACTCTGCGGTTTTACAACTTCAATGTCATCGTCCGAATCTAGGTCTACCATGACTTCCTCTTTGGGCTTTTGAGGTGCCACACGAGCATTCTGCACGGTAATTTCTGGCGGTGTTTCCATCATCTGGTTCGGCGGGAGATGCTGGAATTCTGGGGCACGGCCTTTGCCTTTATCTGTTTTTGCTAGGACAGGCAAACCGGATTCTTTTGAAGAGACAGCAGGGACCGAATCTTCCATTCCAGTCATTGTCTCGTCTTCGAATTTGGGAGGGCTGGTCGGCGGTGTGTCCTGGGCTTGAGCAGCTTCCACGTCTGAAGTTGCAGGAACAGAGCTGGCCTCAGGCGTGGGCAACCCAGTTGTTTCCGTGTCTTCGAGGCCTTGGTTGAAGCCGAACTTTGCAAAGAGGTCCTTGGTGCCATATCTCTTCTTCGTCTTCGCTTGGTGAGCAAGCTGCATATTTCGGACAAGTCGCTGCTGGTCCCGCGCCATAGCCTCCAGGGCCTTTTTCCCTGCTTTGCGAGTAGGCTTTGCTTGCTGTGTAAGCCGTCTGCTTCCTTCGTCGTCAGAATTGCTGCCAGGCTCAGCATCTTGTCGTTGCTGCGTGGTTTTCGTGCGCCGCTGTTTCTCTTCTTGTTGCTTCGCCAACCGCTCTGCGCGTATCCGTTCGACGCGTTCCCTAAAATCGGCATTTCTTGTGGGTGAAGATTGTTCCATGGCATCGTCGCCCAGGTTTATGTTTGAAATATGTCTCTTGGAAGGCGATCGTTCCGGCGTAACGAAAAGCCCCAGAGATGATTGGCGCGACCTAGCACTGACAGCGGGTGACACTGAGGGCGATATCGTCCTTTCCCGCCGTGCAAGCGGCCTCCGTACACGGTTTGCACGTACTGGTGCGTCGTTCTCATCACTCGACGATGCAGCAACAGAGCTGGGCTTCTGGGCGTTTTGTGTTGGCTCCTCTGTGATTCGGCGCTGTAGACTGGTGCTGGCCATCAGGCGTTGCTTCATACGCTCGTAAGCACCTTGCCCATTATCTTCCTCTTCATCACCGCTGCTGGCGGCAGTCTCCGTCTCCTTCGCAGCGAACAGTCTTCGTTTTGTTCGTTCGTAGGTGTCTTCTTCACTGCCCGCATGTTCCTCCTCGGATGACTCGTCAATGTTGTCTGGTTGCAATCGCGCGAGTAAACGTCCGGTCGTTCTTTGAGCGATCGCTTCGGCGTTATCTGAATCAGAGTCGCTCTCTGCAAGCCTAGAAAGCGCGTTGGCAGGGGCTGGATTTGCCATTGTGCGTTTAGAATGTGGTGAAGTGCTTCGGCGAGCTTGGATGGAGATCATAGTGGTTGCCGTGTTGTGTTGGTCGCGTTCGTTTTGATGGCGGAAATGCGATACGCGACGTGCCACGCAAGACTATTAATATTTAGGGTCGTGTATGAATATTTCGAAATAAACGCTGATTGGCAATCAGAAATGCAGACAGATGTACTCGATGTGTTGTTGAAGAGAGTGCCGCATGCATAGAACGGAGTCGATTGGACGTGGCGGGGATCTGCTTTAGCGATAGTAGAAATGTGACGCGCTTAGGACGCGTTTGGACGCGTCGCAAGCGCGTCCTCGCCAACCACCACTCATCAACTGATTCACGCATAATTGTTGCATAGCTCTTTGCACATGGTGTCAAAATAACGCACTGTAAATTTCCGCCTACTCTCCTAATTGCGAACTATGATTTGTAAGTAGCTTGCTGGTGCGCTCAACACCGATCATATAACTCCTCGTGCATCAATCAAAGCCTTTTTAACCCTAATTACACTGAACATTTACGATTATAGCGCAGCTCCCACCGAGAATTTTACCGTTTGCAGCTTGGAATTTACGAACGTACAATGGTCGGCGCGCAGTGTGTCATACCAGTGAGCTTCTGTGCGCAGATGATACCACACCAGCGTGATTTCTCTTTACCAAAGACAATGGTGGCCTCAGGCTGCACTGCGTAAAACCTCAGCTGAGAGTTCGGTGTATCCATCACCTCGAGAGGCTTCCTTTAAACGCTGGCCAACGCGCGAGAGAAAGGCTCATCCTGAAACGCTGCGCCGCCGACAATACTCCGCATGAAGTCTCAGTATGCAACCTCCTGTACGAAGTCATGGCTCTGGTTCAGGACGCTTCGGCTATGCGAAAACCCCCTTTCGCTGCTGTAGCGATTCCCAAAATCGCACTCTGCGCCGGTCGCGATGGTGGGAGCTTGGACTTCATGGTGGTGAGATCGGTACGAGTTATCGGTCCACGCTTGTTCGTGAAACATCTAGTAAACTTCCAATGACGTTCGCTAATTTTACTGCGAGATGCTAAATCGTTCTTTGTTCATGCATCCGCTTCTAGTAGCTTCCGTTTGGAGCAAGCCCGCCGATTATCATGACCAAACAGCTACATGCCTGTCATCCTGTCAACTGTCTTTGTACAGCACCGTCCACATCGAGACACTTTCTCAGGTAGCTGGCCTTAAAACTGCACCCATGGCATCCGCATGCAAGATGATCTTTGTTTCGCTGCAAAACACTCCACTTAAACATTAGTCTAGATTCCTGCCTGAACTTGTAGCCTTGCTGAATGAATGCTATTTTGAGATGCCGTCACAACCTAGATCAAGTCCATCACCTTGCTAGTACGAAGAAGTTTCCCAATTGCGTAGCTGAAGATTTGGCCCCTCGTATCGAGAAGGAAGTAACTGGGAACACAGCCAGCTGAGATAATGTAGTCTCGGGGCCCGGTAGCTACAAGCCATTCTCGCCCGGGGACGGCCGGGTCAGCAGTTCGGAATTATGCAAGATTTGTATGTAGGCAGGCTGCAGAGCTTCGCCTTGCTACAATCCTACGCGGTTGCCTCTCCGTACAAGTGCATTCTCCGCTATTTCTTCTTGCGGGTCGATGTCGCCGACAGACGCGCTGCACGCATGAGGTGCAGTCGGTGCTGGTAACCGTCCGGGAACTAACAAGATCAGCGCCCACTGACACTTTTCATCTTGCCCTTTTGCCGGATGTTTCGTTTTCATCATACGATGGTATCTACCGGCGACGGGATCCCTGCAGTGCGGGCGCTGGCCAGGCCGGAGGTAGACATCTTCTTCCTTTTCTGATCGGATCCTATAGGCATGCTGAAAATAGTACTCTGTTCGCTTACGTGCAGTTGAAACCTCGTACCCCAGATGAAGGGCTAGTGCCAAGATCGAAGCCAGGGCCAATTGAGACTTCTTGTCGATAGCAGATATCCTTGAGAACTATCGAGCCGTCGTTGACGCCATGCACAACTCCTTCCTTATCTCGGTATGAACGGGGGATCTCCCCGCGGAAAGACGGCGCAGTCGCAGGGTTATCCTTATACGCAGCTGGCGCGGGTGCACGTGATGTCCGGGTCCACGGCGATCTCTTACGCGTAAGATGGCGCATCAACCGCAAACCGGAGACGTTATGCGCGCGGTGTCGCTGAGGGCTCGCGCCCACTCGGATTCAACCCTTAGCTCGCACGCACGAATCAAGAAGCCGTGGAGATCAGCGATAGATGGTTCGCATGTATCACTCGATTACGAGACGGCCAAGTTCATCGCTGCCATGTCTTCCCATTCCCGAAAACTCGACAGGCGTTGCCGAAGGGAGGAGGAGAGCTGGAACGAATATTTTACCAATCACGGGCGCGGGAGCTGTGATATAGGATTAAAGGTGTGTTAAGTGAAGCAATTCCAGCTTCACCACGTCGTGGGGCACAGGCAAGCGAAGGCTCGAGATGCTGTTTGCGACAAATCCTCAGGCAGTGAAAAACCTGATGCGGCTCTCTTAAGGCTGTACAGTGAATACTGGGGATGTGCACGATGGTGTTCTTGTCGCCCGCCGATGGGCGAGTAGAAGCGGCTCCACATGCGGCCTAGCCCGGTTTCACACTGGTACCCCTGAGCAGACCCAACAGCCCTCGAGAGGTCGCACGCCCACCAAGCGCCATGGCGGCCGCTGCGAACGTGAACGCGTGTGGCATTCCCGTCGCATGGCCGTCGTCCCCGTTGCACGCGTGCAGATGCGCAGCCGGAGGGGGGACATGGCGAGCGCGCGAGGAGGATCAAGCTAGGCGGGCTCGAGGGTCGGACGGCTTAGTACATAGTAATACAGTTGCATCCCTGTGCTAAATATACATAGCCCTGCGCCCCGGGAGGGATGACAGCGTGCATGCCAAGTGGGTTTCATGGGCATCCCGATGAAACGGGTTATCCTCAAAACAAGAGCCATCCGCTCCGCCCGGGAGATTGGACGATCAATGACTTTCTGACGGGCTAAGATCCAAGCGCAGACCTCTGCAACCATCCAACAAAAGCGCCGCTCCTTTCTCGAACCCTTCGATTCTAGGCACACGACTCTCCTTTTGCGACTCCAATATAACATCCGCCGAATCTGGCCTTTTGAGCAGTCACTTTCCGGGATGACATTGGAGTCTTTACGCGCCTTCGAATAATATGGATACCGACGAGCCTCAACTGTACCAATATGGGACCCCTCAGCCGAACAATAGCTTCAAGCGGCCGCGTCGTAGCCTGCAGAGTTCCACCCCTTGAGTAGCGTGACCGAAAGCGCCTCGCCCTCACCACGCCTGTCGGGCCAACTGTCGCTCACCCCCGAGGTTATCGATCACATCAATGCACTGAAGCATCTCGACGACAAGCAGATCCTACTCTTGCTGCAAGCTGCGCGAAGCAATGGAGGTCAGTATCACCGCACCGCGCGTGCATCCGTCGCTCACAGCAGCGCAGACTCCATGCGCAGCATCTCCAGCATGGGCAGCATGGGTAGCATGGGCAGCATGTCGGGCCCCGATCGATCGTCCATGGCCAGCCTCGGCAGCCGCAACTCCTTCCTGAGCGTACCGTCGAGCCGAGTTACGAGCATGATGTCTGACCCTAGGTCGTCCATCGCGTCCACCGATTCGTCTTTCACTCATTACAGTGCTGCTTCATCCCGTCTCTCCACCGCATCGTCCCGTCTATCTACCATTTCCAACACCTCCGCACCGAAGAACTTCGCGTGTACCTTCTGCGACAAGGCATTGAAGTCGAAGCCGTACTGGAAGTCACACGAGGAGGAGTTCCACGAGCAGCGCTTGACCTGGCGATGTCCGGACTGCGAACAAATATTCCATGCTGGCAAGCGGTTTAGGGAACATCACACAAAGCTTCACGTAAGGTTCCTTTCGATGGTCATCAGTCACGGCTAACAAGGGCAGGGATGCGAGAATTGCAAACAGCCAAGGGAAAGCGGTCAGCCAACAAGCAGGAAGGCTTCGCCTTGTGTAAAGAAGTATGAGATCGTGATGCACGACAAGGACGCCTGGGGTTGTGGATTCTGCGCCTGCCTGTTGACGACTTGGGAAGAACGATGCGAGCACATCGCGATGCACTTCGAGGAAAAGAAAACCAAGTGGAACTTCACCAACGTGATCCTGGGTCTATTGAAGCAGCCTGAGGTATCGGAATCGTGGGCGCGGTTAATGACACAGCGACACGGCGACATCCAGGACGCCCCCGCTTCACTTGGGAGTCGAAAAAGTGCAACCGTCTGCGATACAAGCTGGAAACGAAGTGGGACACGAGGGTGTTTGATGTCGATAAGGTGGTGCAAGAGACGTACGATTTGGCAGAGATCGAGCCCGCTGATGTCGCCGAACCCGTCGCTGAAACGACACCCGAAGTACAGGAGATTCCAGAGCCTACCGAACCGGCGGAAACCGTCAATTGCAAATTGGAGATGGATTTTGGAAACGAACAACAGCTCCATACACCCCACGCTCTACAATCTGAAAGCATGATGGATCTCGACCCAGTGGACACTCCACAGGCTCTGCATCACGACTTGCAACAAGCTCAGTGGCCAGTCACGGCCGACATGACGCAAAACACGATGGCTGTAGACCAAGGGATGAACGCTTTTGGAGGGTTCAACCACAACATGTCGCACATGTCGACGGATTTCTCCCAGCCTGTCTCTCAAGGCTTCCAGCCTTCCTGGTCAAGTGCAGGCTTCGTATCTACCCCGGATCTGGTGGCTTTCCAGCAGCAAAATTCTTACATGAACTACAACACCCCAGAAAAGGTCGTACAGGTACCGACATCCCAATACGCGAACTTTGGACAATACCCTAGGCAGAGTGTGCCCCCGAACTTCATGCACCATACCAGCACACCAACTTCTCGCCGGTACATCCCAAAGCTGATCAACATCGCAAGCCGCCCGTCAAGCTCCCACATGTCTGATCAACCTCCACCGCCGCCGCCCAAAGACGAACACACCAACCGATTCTCTCGGATGATCATGAGGCGTCGGCCCAGCAACATATCGCAACACACCGTCGTCTCGCAAAGAGACATCGGCTGGAGCGACGAGCTGAACTGGGGCTAACCCTCCCACCCCCTCCTCTCTGCGTTGGACGAGCTCACCCCTCGCCGCCGGCTGGTTCCGGCTTCCACGCATCACCCTCCTTTATATAAATACAACGCACCAAACTCACTGAGAAAGTGATTCCGAACCTCGCCTTTCACGAAACCAGGTCGACGGACGAACCTCACAAACGTAAACGTCGTCTCCGGCGCGTCAGACGAGCACAGTGTCACCTCCACGGTCCTCCCATTTTTGTTACTCTCTTTTGATATACCTCAATGTTCATGTCATTTTTTCTCCTGTTCAACAAAGCGGTGGTTTGTAGGGTATACCCATAATGTATTCTGATTGAATGTTTGCTACGTCAGATTCCCCGGCTTCGGCTTCGTCAAAGGGCTACTATTGTAGTGTTTTGCTTCTAATAATACCCCCGATTGTCTTGTAGCGTTTCTTGTTTGAGTAATGTTCTCAAGATGGTGAGCGACGAAGTGTGTTGTACCAAGATTGGTAATTTGATTGAATGCGCTCCTCGAATTTGCGTGAAATTATGCAGTGATGCCATTGCTTGAACGTGCTTTCGATTTCAAGGTTCGCCTCGTGCCTCGTGATCTATCATTCTAGCAATAGTGGTGTTGTATAAGTGCATACCGTGATAGTGAATTGCATATGACAAACATCGAGATGATGATTGGGACTCTGGCTACAAGGCTCTGCGGGTGCTGTTCGGTAGTAATGCATCTTGCCGCTCCCGCGGCACTTAGTTCTCTTTTCGGCTCGCGCTAGAGATGTCTCCGCACCGTCATCGTCATCTCCCGCATCTAGCCTTGACCTAGAGGGGAAGATTATAAATATTGCGTACTGACTGTTCACAATATCTAGAGAATTTTAGTTATTAATCGCACCAAGGGTCTTATCGTTTCCCCTCTACCTATTCATCTTTTTGTACGGTACAGACCTGGACGTTTCCCCGCAATTTAAATATTTTCTTCACCACGGACAAACATCTGGAAAAGCAGCTTGGATAAGTGCATTCAGCACAATCATCAGTGCATTGTCACGATGACGACTTCAAATATCAGCCAGCTCGTCGTTATTGTATCGGCCTTTTTTCTTCCGATTCTGTTGTATCTTTATACGACTCGAAAGCCCACAAAGAGCTCCGCTGGTCCCTTACCCCCTCCAACCGAGATCACCGATATCTTCATACATCCTATCAAGTCATGTCACTATCTCACTGTCAAGTCAGCAAAACTGCTACCCACAGGTCTAGACCTAGGTACGTTTTGATTCATATTCCCGTTATTTTGCTAACGCATGTAGATCGTCACTGGATGTGGGTCAGCTACCCTTCACTCGAATTCCAAACCAGTATGTATCTCATCTTTCTATCCATTCTCACGGTCCACTCATTTGCTGCTTAGTACGACAAAACTCCAAAATGACACTCATTCGGCCATCTTACGACACCAAGACAGATACACTCACTGTCACAGCGCCAGCTCCTGATTCCATAGATGAGAAATTACACTTTTCTATCCCAGCTCATCCGACGGAAGAGTGGTTGGCCAAAAACACCGAGCTCGTGAGCGCCAAAATCTGGGGCAAGGAGACGCCCGCTCATGTATACTCAACCGATCTGACCGGGTCGTTCGATAAGTTCTTTGGGAAAGAAGTTAGGTTGGTATACAAGAGCCCCATCTTCGATTCGCCCCGAAAGCTGGCCTCAAATGGCGCAGAAGACCTTCTCGGAAGACCTGCGTCAACCTGCTTTCCAGACATGATGCCTATCCTTGTAGGTTGCGAGTCGAGTATCAACGAGCTAAATTCCCGTATCCGTGCAAATAACGAGGACATCACCATCGACATGCATCGTTTCCGGCCGAACATTATTGTGAAGGGTAACAAGCCTTGGGATGAAGACCGATGGAAAACACTGCGCATTATACCTAAATTGGGATCCAAGTCTGCAACACAAGAATTTACTTTAGACGTTACGCAACGCTGTGCACGCTGTCAGGTTCCGAACGTCGACCCAGAGTCTGCGGAAAAGCACAAGAGACAGCCATGGGATACCTTGATGAAATATCGGAGGGTCGATGAAGGAATCACGTATAAGCCATGCTTCGGGATGTTGTGTGTGCCAAGAGGAGAGGGTGGATATTTGGAGGTGGGGATGAAATTAGAGGTGACCGAGGTAACTGACCAGCACCGGTATATTCCTGGGTTTTAAAGGTTTGTCTCTTATGGAATACACATATGATTAACGAACGGCTTCGATGATGTAGTTTGAGTAGCTAATGTCATTCACATAATTTCCAGGTCCTCCGTCACAAAACTGATGCTTCTTAATTACAAACCCACTTTTCGTGCGATAATTAGTCTGAATTCGGCTAAAGAATCAAAACAGAGAAGTTTGAGGTAACTAGATTTCAGGGGTTAGCGAACAATGGTAGGTCAAATGTAAGTACCAGCGCCCAACAAAGAGCTAACAAGCGTTTGATTGGCAACAGGCACATGTTGCGCAACACGAAAACAAAGCCATACATCGCCACGCGCACTTGCGCATGCTCTCGCATGTCCTACCGAATAATTCTCGGAAGCCCAATTAAACACAAGTGCAGCTTGCACTTGAGGCACAGCGAGACCTTTCATAGCGTACTTGCTATTATCTCCTCGGTGGCCTCTACCACTAGATCTCACCTGCTCACATGCGCAAAGGCTCGCTCCCTTGTCGACGATGAGGCGACTCGATCTCTACGTCATTCTCTTGAGCCAGCTTACCATAGCTGATTACATCTGCCCAGCAGCGGAATGTGTCAGCCCGTACGACGAGTTTCCGGTCCTCTTGTCCAACGAGCCGTGGAACAGCCGCATACCGCACCCGGAATCCGTGTCGGGGAACTTCACACACCCATTACCGGTCAACAGCAACACTAGTGACCCTTCAAATACTGACTTCTCTTGCAATGAGCGTGTTTTTATCGGAGATGACTATCACGTACAGTGGATGCAAAATACCACCAGGAATGGGATATGGGAATTGTATATCATAAATGAGCATTATGAGAAGCTCTTTTTGCATGGTAATGCATCTTTGTGTTTCCTCAAGAGTCCAGAAGCTCACTGTTGACTAGGTCCCCTTCCGTCCGCATCAATGAACAGCACAGGTCTGAGCGGATACATGTGGCCGGTCAAAGAAGATTCGTTCCTGCATGTTGGGGCGATGTACTTCTTCTATGTAGCTAGGAAAGACGGGTTCTGGTCAGAAGGCTTCGCGAGCAGATTTGTAAACATCAGTCGGCTAGAGGAGAGGGTTCCGATGCTTCTGAACAAAGCTTCTAGCACAGCTGCGGCTGGTTTCCAGCCTCCTGGAAACTCTCAGCTGGGAGTGATACTCTTGGTCGTTTTTGGTATCGTATTCGGGTTTTAGAGTATGCAGGATTACGAGCGTGTAACTACGTCTTCAGCTCTAACGTATACAGGTTGGACTGGCTGATACCACAGCAGAATCTCTTTGAGAGTCTTTCGTAGATGATGAATCTATTATGAAAGTATTAATGCGGGGGCAACTATTTTCTGGGGAACGATACTGGGGTAGAGTTCAGCCATGCAGTAAACCAATAAATGAGTACCCAAATTTGAAATTCTTCTCCAGACCACTTTGCACGGAAGTTACTGCCTTCTTGTTTACGTTTAAGCGAATCAGGAAGTCAGGATTTTACGATGTATACACTGGAAATTTTGATGTGGCTGTTGTTGTGAACTCTATCTTAGCGTAACGCGGGACATACTGTGGGAAAGGCGGCATGTTGGGCCGACAAAGTTGGTCCCCGCATCACAAGCAGTTAGAGGACAGGCTTTCTTGGTAAGTTCTTAAACTATTACTTGCATGAGCCCTCGTTCTGGCAATGATCTGGTGACAACAGAGTCTTACCGTTTATTCGGATACTGTACCGCACGTGACGAGCGCGCAACCTTGGAACAACAATGTGCACAACGTTCGGACCAAGCCCTGAAGTTCTCGCTGGCTGCGCCATTCCAATTTGTATGACTACTCGTTCCGTTTCCCGACTTCGCTGTACAACATGGACCCTTATTGTTGGGAATTGAATCAGGACGCCACAATGCTCTCAATTGTCAGCCGACTAAGACTCTACCCTGCCTCCTGACCCACCTTGACACTTTACAGATCTACTTCCTATAAACTGGCCCTGAAGCCTGCATAGAATCACGGTTATTGTGATTTTGCCCCTCGTTTACCAACATGCGCTCATTCACTCTTTTAGCCGCCTGCCAATGGCTGCCAATTGGGAGCGTTCTTGCATTCCCCTTACAATCCATTAATCAGACGAATACTACAGATGCCGAAAACATCAATACAGCTATCACAACACTGCAACCCTTGCTTTCTCAAGAAGCTCTCTTGATTCAGCCATCCAACGATGGGTGGGCTGATCTGCAAGTACGCGGAACCTCCCCACGAATTCAACCAAACTACAGCGTCGTCGTCGAAGTAGCCACCGCAGCAGATGTCGAAAATACAGTGAAGATTGCCGCTCAATATAACATACCGTTCCTGGCTGTTTCAGGCACCCATGGTTGGACGAAATCACTGAACGATCTGCCTTATGGCATTCAAATTAATTTGCGCAAACTTAATAGCACCTTCGTAAATGAAGGTGGCGATACCGCAACTCTTGGGGGAGGAACTCTTCAATATGAAGCCACAAGAGCTCTGTTCGCCCAGAATAAACAAGCAGGTAATTATTCGTTCATTTGAGAAATTTGTTTTTCACCGCTATCTCTTTCCTTCCTGGAAAAATGAAAAACGTCGTTTAATCCAAAGTACACACGCTTACCAAAAGAAACCAGTCACTGGTCTATGCGAGTGCGTATCCGTCGCCGGTCCTCTCCTAGCCGGCGGTCACAGCCTCCTCCAAGCCCGCCATGGCTACGCCCTCGACAACATCGTATCTGCCGAAGTCGTCCTCGCAAACGGCACAGCCGTCACCGCTTCCGGCGATTCGAACCCCGACCTCTTCTGGGCCCTCAAGGGCGCCGGCCACAACTTCGGCATCGTAACCAGCATGCAGCTCAAGGTCTACGACATCCAAAGCAACTGGACCGTCAAAACTTTCATCTACACCAACGACAAGCTCGAAGCCGTCCTCGATATCGTCAACGATCTCGACAGCAGCCCTGAACGCCCGACTAACCTCATCTTCGAAGGCGTAGTCACGCGGATCCCAAACGTCGATCTCAACAACGTGAGTTTTTACCCTTATAACACCTCTCTCACGAAAAAAGAAGTGCAACCCGCTAACTCATCGATCAAAAGCCCTCCTTCCTCTACACCGTCTCCTACGAAGGCCCCGAGGACGAAGCAGCCCCCTACTTCACCCCCTTCGAATCCGCCTCCCCCGTCCTAGTCCAAACCCACCTCTCCGTCGACTACGCCTCCATCTACACGGTAACCAACAGCGGGCTCTCCAGCCCCTCCTGCCAAAGGGGCCGTAACGCCCTCGGTAGTGGCGCCTCGCTCCCTAGCTGGAACACGAGCGCGGCGCGAGCCGCCGTTGATATATTCGCTGAGCTGACTGCCGACGCACGGTACGCTGATTCTGTATTTCTGTTTGAGAACTACGGGATGCAGGGGGTGCAGGGGGTGGATGCGTCGCTGACGTCGCTGAGCGCGGAGGAGAGGGTGTATCCGATTATGGCGAATCCGACGATATGGTGGGATGGCGCGGAGGCGGTGGATGCGGAGAATGCGGTGGGGTATGCGGAGAGGATGAGGGAGGCGTTGTATGCGGGGCTTGGGGAGGAAGATAAGAGACATACCTATGTGAATTATGCGGTGGGAACGGAGTCTGTGGAGCAGATGTATGGTTATGATGAGGGGAGGGTGGGGAGATTGAGGGAGCTGAAGGGGGTGTATGACCCGGAGAATAGGTTTGGCTATTATAATCCCATTGCGGTGCAGTAGGTTGGGGGTATGGCGGAGGAGGCGGGTGGAAATAATATGGTGGGAGATTAAATTGCATTACTTAAGCTTTAATGATTATATGCTTGTACCAAGATCTCTCCTCCAGCTGAGCTTCTCATGGCATTTCGTTACACATAAATCCCCCTCTACTTCGAGAATGGGCACTCCACGAAAGCCTTGACAAACGGCTTTCCATCCGCAGACGTCACACACGCACCCACGGGCGCCGGGTACGCCGTGCTCAAGCAATCATTATCCGTGTAGAGCGTAGCTTTACCCCGGTTAGCATATTATGTCTCCTCTCAGCCTGGCCTTCAATCATCAAGTCTTACCAGAGCACCCGGGGTACTGCCTCAGCACCTTGTAGCTGATGATATCAGGCGTGTTGTCGTTGCGGTCCAAGAGCTGGCAGATTCCTCCGTCGCCGAAGATGGGGTCGGCCCAGACCAGGGACGACGCCTCGCAGTTGGGTCCTGAGTAGATCTCCGCGACGGTGTTGTAGAAGTCGGGGCTTCCGGGGGAGCCTTGGGCGGCGATGAGTGGGAGGAAAGTTGCGAGGGTGAGGGTGAGGAACTGCATCTTGAATCTGTGTGGAACGGAGATGGTGAATGATGGTTTGGGAAGATTTCAGAGTCCTTATATACACGTGGGTGTACTACAAAGGGAAATACTGGATTCGTGGGATATACCTTGGCGTGAAGGATGGATGCATGTGTATCTCTGGCGGGACGCCTTGATAGACAGCCTCCTCGTCACTATCACACGGATAGCAATACCATGAGGTCCATTCTCACTCGAGATACGTTCACCGCTCCCATTTGTCACGTTTACGAGCCGTGGGTGCTGATGTGTCTGCAATCCTGTCTCGTGAGGCAGGATGCCTCCAAGCTCCTTTGGTGTTCGCGTTTCCCGAGATGGGCACGCGTAGGAACGTGCTGATGCGAGATGGTAGGGAAGGAGCTGGGCCCCTGCTACCTTTTACGATGAGTGCGTAAACGAGATTCATCCGCAGCTCAACAAAACACTGATTTTATCTGTGTTGACGAGGGATCTTGTTTCATAATCGTGGCGTGTATACGAGGCCATCTCCAGGGCTGTGTGCAAGGCTTGCACTCTAGGCACCAACCTTGCACATCACCATTTGCCCAGAACGGCATCCTCGATGTCTCACTACAATGATTACATTGGTCCCAACTTGGAAGTAAAGTCATACAATTGTCATCATAATAGTAATTAGCGCAGAAAAGAAATCGGACCCATTCCATCCTCATGCCAGGTCCATGTAGACTAGGCAGTAGAAGCCGAAATCCCGTCCCGTCCCGTCCCGTATGGTATGTCTCCATGTTTCTATAAACGTTGAACTAGCTCCTTATCCCTTGGCATTCCATCGGTCATTGTACGCATTAACCGCCACAGCAACCTGCCTATAAAACCAATTCCTACTCGCCTCATCAGCCACAGGAATGAATGGCCCATTAGTCCCACCCTTCAACGTAATGCCCATGCCTGTCCTCTCCTTGCTGATAGTCTGAATGTCCTTGAGCGGTACATCCCACTCCGTGCGCAACGCTCTTGTCCTGACCATCAAGATGCCGTTGTATGTCAGCATGACGAGCATGTCTTTGCCTTGTATCTCGAGATGCGCAATGTAGTCTTCATTGAAGTATTTTCCGTTGTCAAGAGTCTTGAGCCAGAACTGTCCGAGGGCTTCGCGCTGCGAGTAAGGCCGGACAATGCCGTCCTGTCCAATAAAGCGCGTGAGGCGGACACGGTCGAGACCCTCTTGGTCAAAAACAGTCGTCGTGTTGCGGACACCCTCGGCCATGTTAGAAGCGAGGTCGAAAGCACCGATGGCGGCTTTCGTGGGTACGCCTAGAAGGCCTTTGCCAACACCTTTGACAAAGCCTAGGGCGCCTTCCTTCTCTGCGCCCTGGATCGGGTGACGCGCAAGGCCACCCAGACCGCTCGCAAGACTGCTTGCGAAGGCGTTACCGCCTGCTGTAATACCATACAACGCATGCTTTGGCCTGTTACGAGAACGAGACATGCGGCGCTGGTCCTGGAACTCCTTGTCGAGCGTTGCAGCAGATAGACCCTTTGACATGCTGCCTGTGAACTTGGCCATACTGTCCGAGAAACCGAAGACAGACTTCTTGACGAAACTCGATGCACCCTTGGCGATGCCAATTCCAAGTTCTTCTGGACGATCGGACTTAACCAGGCCCTGGTACGGCTCGTAGAAGATATCGGCAACGCCGGAACTGACGTTGGTGAAGAGACCCACAGGATTACCCAAGAAATCAGCAGATCCAATGACTACGTGTACCTGGCGCAGTGACTCTTGTACGTAATGGTTTTTGATGTTCGCGATCAATGCATCAGTCGACACGCGTACGTTTTCAAGCATGAGCGCGTTGTAACGCACAGGCGCATCGTTGACGTTGCCAATGGACATGGTGAGAACGTTAACAGCGAACATGAGGGGGTTAGAAGAAGTCATTGTATCTTCAGCATTGATGCGCTCTGTCCGGACGAAGGACAAATCGATCTGCATTGGCTGGAGATGTAGAAGTTCGAAGTAGACGTCTTGCCCTGACTGCTCCTGTTTCGGCTCCGGAATATCCAGCGACTCATCCCATAATTTGCCCTCTTTCTCTTCTGACCACGAAGCGCCTGGGATTTTCGCAAAGTCAAGCATGGCGAAAATGAAGTCTTCATCAATCTCCAGTGTCATTTGCTGAAGAAGAATGGTGAAGTATTTGATGTAAAGGACACCGTAGGAATCGTCCTTGACCCTGGTGATGCTTGTCTGGAAGATGGGATGTGCTTCCATCTCCTTCCCAGTCTTCGGTACCACACTTGGGTAGAAGAGAATAGGGAATATTCCTCCGTACAATTGGTTGTCGATCTGAATCCATTTGACGTGTAAGTTCACCATCTGATAGAGCGACGAGTCGGAATACTTGAGCTCGATATCTCGTAACGTTAGATAAACAAGCTCCTTGAGATGTCTGTTGACAAGAGATATGCCAATTCCAGCAAGACGAAGTTGCGCCTTAAACGTGACATCCGTATCCATGTCCTTGACTTCAAATCCGCCAGCCGTTGACGATGAGGCCGTGCCAGACTTCTGCTTGTACAAACTCTTGGATTGCTTGTAGTTGGACAGCTCCAGCGTCTGTGTAGGTCCGCTGGCAACTACATTTAGGTCGATGATCTTTTGTCGCTGACCTTGGGCCGGAGGTAGCTTGAATGGGATCAGGTTACCGATCTCAGCGAGTTTGACATTGCGCTCTCGTCCGTTGGCGCTTAGGACAATTTCCTTGTTCTTGCCAGCCGGGAAATCCCATGCATAAGGCATGATGCTTCGAGGCGGAAGACGGTATCGAATTGGTCGGAATCCTGTACCTCTGTCGTCTTCATCTTCATCCAGATTCGGGTTCGCTTGCCAATACAAGAACTCCTGATCGCTCAAATTCTTAAAAGAGAACGGCCAGTGCTTAGTTTCGACACTGATATGGACGAAGATTGTCGCGCCTTCCATAAGGATGTCGACACGGACTAATTTCTGACGCTGACCAGCCTTAGACAACTTAACATGGACATTGCCGACGTTTGATATGTTGAAAGGAGACGACCACTGGTTGTTAACACCAGGGTAGCAAAGTGAAATCTGTGGTGCTCCGCCTTGTCGCAGCCATCGCAGAGGCAGTAATTCGCCATCCTTGACGGTCATCCAGTCGGAAGATCCAGGCTCCCGGATATTAACTTCCTCCTTCATCTTGTTCTTGATGATGAAGCGAGGAGTGACAGTCACAATCTTTGTCAAGTTGAACTTGCCTTCACCCTCACCAACGCTGACACCCAGATGCATGTCAGATCGGGCATTTGTGGATGGGAGAGCAACCGCGTAGTTGCTTCCAATTGCATCCAAACTCTGCGGTTTACTCCAACTGGCATCTCCGACCTTTAGCAAAGCACGGTTCTTCTTGTCTTGTGTGGGGAAAGAAAACATCAAAGGCAATGGCTTGCCAGTATCTCCTTGTTCATCGGCGAAAATGCCTTGTCCGGCAGCTGCGCGAGCCTGTCCCATGAACTGCTTCGCACGTAGATCCAATTCTAGACCCGTACGATTGAGAATGATGTATGGGCTGTAGATCGTAACCTTGAAAGAGCCGCCCCCGTTGGGATAGTTGCTGAATAAGTTAGTAACAGAACGATAACATCGGAATTGGTAACTTACTAGAAGTGCATATTCAGATGAAGAGTCAGGTCGTTATTATCCTTCAATTCCAGAGTTTTCTCTCTCCTAAAGCTCTCGCGGTCTGTGGAATTGATGATGCCGAACTTGCTTGCCTTGAAAGGGGTATCCTGCAAATCGACACTAAGAAGGAGCAGATGAGACAACTCCACCACATGAACTGGGCTCACGCCACCTTTCCTGAGGAAATTTGTCCAGTCCTTTTTAGTGTTGCTGTCGTAAATGCGATACTTGAAATCGAAGGGCAGCAAGTTCTGAATCTCGACTGGTGCAGCCAAACGCAACCGCATATACGGATATACATTCGTCAATGGGTCCTTTCTGTCGAATGCAGCGTGCAGTTGGAAGTAGAAAGGAGGCGATTGATCATCTTGCTCTCCGCGGCAGGTAATAGTTCTGGTCGGGCGCTTGAGCAAGTCCTTCCAGTACAAGTGCTCGTTCGACCAGTCGTAGCCGAAGCCCTGATCCGGACGAATGAGAAGAGAGTGCATGAAGGCTGCACCCACAGGCGCGGGTCTTGCATCACCAGGAGCCACTTTTTCTATCTTCAGAATGTGACGTGCCTCCGGGTCGTAGATACCAAGCTCAATGGGTATTTGTGTGTTGTTCTCTACGAGGAGAGGAGACCTGAACGTGATGTTCTTGATGTTGTCGGCTCCGAGCTTCACATCAACCAATATACGATGTTGCACTCGGTCTTGCTTGGGTTTGAGGTTGTACAGGAACTCGCCTTCTCGATGGACAGGTATCCGTGGGATGGGGTCGAATCCACTACCTTCAAGTCTGATCCCCAGAACTCCAGTAGCACCGTCGGTAGACAGAGACTCACGCGTAGCTGAAGCATCTTCGAAACGCCATGGCTCTTCACTTCCGTCTTCGAGCTTAGTAGCATAACCTTCGTTTGTGTCCTTGCCATCTGCCCAGACGTCGAGATTGAAGCCTGTGTAATTACGGATGCGATATGGTGCATCATTGCCGCGAGGCTTTGACAGTATATCCTCGTCTGTTGTAAGGAAGTCGAAAGACTTGGAAGCCAAGGCGATTGTGGCGGCCGTCACCGTAAGTTCCATAGCTTTGCGCGAGTACAGCTCCAATCCCAGTCTATCAGGGTTCTGATCCTTGGACATGTGGAAGCCGAGCTGCCACGGCTCAATCAAAGGCTCCCAGGCAGATTTGGAAAAGTTGTACACGTTGATGAGAGTGTCGATTGAAGTATCGGCGGTCAATGCACCCGACCAATCTCGCACGTCAACGCCAAACTTCTTCACCCGCCAGTCAAGCAGTGGCATTTCGTGAACATCTCCGATCAACACAACACGAATACCCTCAATATTCACATTCATTTCCTCGCGCTTGAGCACAGTGGAGCCCTGGCCGGGACGTGGCGGCTGTAGCGAGGCGTCGGGCTGGCTTGTCCTCTTCGTCGGCGCCAGAGATCGAGCCAACGGTTTCGAGGAGCTCGCCTTGCCTACTGTGGACTTCGGCTTCTTGGATGGAGTGCCCTGCTTGATCTTCTGTGGGCTCTCTTCGGCCATCTTCTTGTCGTCGTTGGCCCCCGACATAGCGGAAGCGCGATTTACAATCTGCATCGCAAGCAGGATATCGCGCAGAGACAAACGCAGCACGAGAGGTTCGATATCGACATGAATACTCATTAGTGATGAATTCTTGCCTTGGTTTCGCATGTCAAGGGCTGTCTGGACGCTGAAGTCATCGAGAATGCGCATCCTGCTCGTTTCGAAACGATCCATACGGCACAAGAACATGCCGACTTTGTCGACTTGTAGAGTCATGGCTTGTTGCTTGGATACAAGTACTTGCTTAGTACCTAAAACAATGGCTTCTGAATTTGACAGAGCAGGATTAGCAAGGAGAACAACTTGTGCGTCCACGAGATTAACGCGGAAAGAGATATCCATCGCATTATTGTTCTCCTGCTCAGCGCCTGGCTTGATTGGAGATCGCGATCCGTCTGGAGACATAATGTCAGAGTCGCTATCGACATCATCGGGTTCAGTATCATCCTCAATAGCAAGAGGCTCGTCGGTAGCCAACCCCGCGTTGGCGAAGGCTTGCAACGCGAAAAGGTAGTCCAGGGCCAAGATGATTCTGGGACTATCAATAGTGAGAAGTGCAATCAAGCTCTTCTGCTGACCACCCGAAATCGAAACACTCGCCATAAACTGTTGCTTGACGTCGTTATTGATCAATGACATGATCTTCCTGAACTTGTTCGTGCCCTGGGTCCGGCTATCACGGATTGTGAATGACTGAACGACAAGTTCAGCCTCCATAGCACCGTCGCTAATCATGCGCAGCTTGATGTTGGTTTCGTTCAGGGAGAACTTTGACAAACTGGCAGCCTCAATGTCGCCAACTGGTTCGCCTTCCTCAGATTTGATGAGCTCCAGGCCGATTGCGCCGACCTTGAAAACAAAATCGAGTTTCGTCCACTTGTTGTCATCCGTGTGCAACTCGGGGCCCTGACTTGCTACAAGGTCTTTTGGCGATTCCTGAGAAGGCGGTTCCTTATCAGTCAGCCTTCTTGCTGGTCCCGTGGTCGAATCCGGAAGCTCCTGGCTAATGTCCTGTTCTAAGTTGTCCGAATCCATCGCAAAAGCGGTTGGAATGGATCGAGACAACTCCAACGCAAATTTCATCTGCTGTGGAGTGATCTTCAAATTGATGTTTGACATGCTTCCATCAATTTCAAGATCAGGCCGTTGTTGTCCAGGCCTGTGCTCCACCATGGTAATGTTGAAATCAAGATCCACCTTGTCGATGAGCTCTAGATCCTCAGATCTATCATCTTCATAGTGAAGCTTGGATGTCAGCTTGATGTTACGAATACCAGCAGTGATTTTGTTAGCGACGTCCGAGCCTTCAGAGTCGTCAAGAGGATCAAATTTGTTCTTGGCGTAAATTTCACCCAGATTGGCAGTCAATGTATCGCGCTCCGGCTTGTCCGACACGACCATCCTAGGGAACACAACAATAGGCGTGCTAATTGTGATGTCAAAATGGAACTTGGTCGCCCTCTCCTGAATCTGGGTAGCTTGGTTGGCTGCCGCTTGCCGTGCAGCATTGAAGATGGCCTGCATCTTCCCGAACTTGACAGCGAACTCCATGATCTTTCGGAACGGCTCGGTGAGGAAATTGATCTTGATTGACCCAGTTTTCAGTGCTACAGATGCATCGTAACCAGGGTAACTGTCGAGTTCGCTGTCAAATGTCTCGTAGCTGAAATCGGCCAAATTTTTGCCCTCGATAGTAACCAGCTGGCGCAGAGGAGACTCCTCCGACACGCCTTGGTTGACATCATCGATCAACGACAAGTTGCCAAGTTGTCCACCAATGCGCATGGTCTTGCCGTGCAGGAATATTCCGACTTCACCAGAGTTCAAACTCAATGTAGCCAGTCTTATGCCATCGTTGTTGAGAATCACTGCTATGCGCTTGAGTTCAGCTCGGATGCGAATTTTGTCTTGGTCCTGTGGTGGGGCTTGTGCAGGCTGCTGATTATCACCCGTCTTGTCAGCAATCTGTGATTGTTGATTCTGTGGCTGCCCAGGGTTCGTGAAGGTGATCAACACAAAGTCCAAAAGCGTCAGCAGAGTCCTTCGTGTGACTATGAGGTTAATAGTGGACACTGCAACGTCTAAATTCAAAGCGATGCCCTCGTATTTGCTCTGGAATTCGGGTGACTCTTTGTTGACCTTGACGAATTTCAACGAGAACAGGTCTTTCTGTTCTGTGGTAGAGGCATCCTCCGAAGTGATGATGTTGCGGAACTCAGGCAACGGGTCTTGTTCGACATGATCCTCCACAGCCAAAGACTTCAAGCTCACTTCTGCAACCATCTCAAAAGGCTCTTGATAGAAGCTAAGGTCGAAATGCTCTGCAATGAGCTCAACCAACAGCTGGTCGTCCTTTTTACCTTCCGGATCTGACTTGTACAAAGAACCCTGAAGCTTGTCGACGGTAAAGTTGAACTCAAAATTACGCTGGTGAATGTTGATATCATTCTTTGGCTTGGCTTCTGGTGCATCCTCAAACTTCTCGTCATTTACGCTGTCGGTGTCTTCTTCCATGACGAGCTCATGTTCCTGTGCAGCGAACTGGAACGATTTAGACCTAGGTCGGCCAAGCGGGTCAGTGTTCGATTTCGCTTCGCTGGTAGGCTTCAAGTTTGATGGACCCTTCGCCCCCTCTGTGACCTGTTTGGCTGGTTGATCGTTGTCGAATTTCGGTATTGCCACATCGATCAACTTCATCAGGTTCTTGTACTTGGTATCTGAGATTGACGCATGAAGCACTGGGAGATTGCCTCCTATACGGAATTTGGTCAGGTCTGTCGCTTTGGGGACGATGCAAATCTCAATCTTGAAATCCATATTGATCCTGTCAACAATGTGCAAGCTCTTCGAAGTTGCACCCTCCTCAAGTTGTGCGCGAGTCTCTTCAATAGAGGGACCGATTAGGACTTGGGTTGAATCGAGCTTAAGGAGAAACTTGTCATACATGAGAGCTTCTAGGCGCTTGAAGTCTTCCTCGGTGTATTGCTGTTTCTGTTTTGATTGTATGTCATTTAGTGTAGCTTTATCAACCAACTCGCTCGTGACGCTTATATGACCAGCATCCAAAATTAGACAGTTGCTTGATTCCTTGGTCACGGAATCAGGGATGATGATGAGAGGTGCTTGTAGGTCGAGCTGAGCGTTGATGGTCTTGTGCTCGGTCAGAGCAAACTCCAGACCAGCGCGTGTCTGTTGCCGTATACCCTCCACGGTAGCACCAGCAGTCTCCATGAGAGCACCAATAGATTCCATGTGCCGCTCAGGGGTTTGAAGAATTTAGCTACTTCAACAACAAACTTCGGGTTGTACACGAATTCCATGCCTTTCAGCTTCATGGTCAATGCTGTATCGGCACTCCCATCGATCGGGTTTTTCTCAAAAGCGAGTTGGAAAAACGGATCCTCTTGCTCTTCGTCTTCTTCATCACCATCACCATCTTTGGTCGTCTCATCGTCGTTGAGCTCCTCGATACGCTTGTCATCGGGGACAGGTGGTGCATCTTTGATTGTGATAAGTTGAGGGAACAGGCTACCTTCAGTAGTACCATCATACAAGCGCATGCCCTCCAGAGCAACCTTGACGAACATGGAATCTGTGCGTTGCAAAAATTGCGTGCTGAAACTATCAAACAGGAGACGCAGTATCTCTTTCGCTTGGCCATGAGGATCTCGCTTGAGTGTGAAGCTACCTGTTCGCAGGCTCATGTTGACTTCCATCTTCACGTATTCCTTAGGCATATCGACCGATTCGGCGATCGCATTCTTTTCATCCCAGTCAATGGCGTCATACAACTCCTTGCGCTGTTCGTCTGTCATCTGGGTGTTGTCCTCATTGTTTTCCTCCTGCTTAGAGCCCCAAATCCATGAGCCCCAACCTTGCTTCGGTGGCGGCTTCTTTACACCAACATTCTCCTTCCGCAGTTGATTGCGAGCGAGAGATCGCCAGAAACGAAGATCTTCGTAGGTCAATTTCCGCTCAAGCTTGTCGAGAGCTTCAGTTTCGTCCGCAGTAAGTTTCTCATCTCGTTTCTTCTTCTTGAACAATTCGATGTAGCGTATGCGGTCGTCTCGGCGTTCCTTGAAGTAATCCCAACTCCATTTTCGATTCCGCT
The DNA here is from genome assembly GCA_026873275.1 of Pseudopithomyces maydicus. Classification (NCBI taxonomy): domain Eukaryota; kingdom Fungi; phylum Ascomycota; class Dothideomycetes; order Pleosporales; family Didymosphaeriaceae; genus Pseudopithomyces; species Pseudopithomyces maydicus. The sequence continues at coordinate 2,569,743 of JANTUC010000003.1, read as the reverse complement.
CGTGGATCTTGTCCAGCACTGCCTGGCCTGCAAATCGGAACCACCCTGCGGGGTCTTCTTTCGGTGAAGATTTGGGCTGGAATTTCTTGTACTCTTGATGCCTAATAAAGTAGTGGAACAGATCGACAAGCATCAGTGCATCGCGATATTGATCCTCGTCGATGATGAAACCGAGTTCGTCAAACAACAGCCGCGCCTTCATTTTAGGCCTGTCTGTTTTGCCAGTCTTATCCATCTCAAGGCCCATTCGCCCACTGATGGGTTTCAAGATGAATTGGTGGTCACCGAGGTCGGGGTTTTCGCCTCTCACTATCATGCTGCGCACCTTCTCGAGAAATTCGTTGTGGTCGATCTCTTGCTCATCCTTGCTCTGGCTACCCTTACCAGTGCCGATGAGTTTCGCATCGGTATCCCAGTATATTGCGAGCGAACCGAGCGTCGCAAGTTTGTGGGTGGAGCTTGCAGTGCCTTGGATGAAGGTCGGCTTCCAGTTCTCATCAGTGCTGATGGCGCTGAAGTCGGAGAGCGTAAGGCCAAGGGCAAATGGATGACCTGGGTCAGCTATTGAGTCTTCGTATCGAATATGGATGTTCTTGACGGTGACCTGGACATTGTCCACGATAGCCGTAACCAAGCTTGCCGTGAAACTCTGGTTCTTCTGCTGCTCCTCGGCACTCATGCCCTCGGTATTTCGCTCTTTCAGCAGCTCAGCGCTGTCCAACTTCTCCATCTTGACCGCGTGTGCCCTGCGCTCCTCCTCATCAGCATCGTAGTCAGCATCCTCCTTGGGGGCGGCCAGCAGATAAACATCCTCAATGTTGACCTTCAAGGGCTTTCCCCGTAGATTTGACCAAGGTATAGAGAGTGTGAGAGAGCCGAGATGTCCTTCGACCACGTTGAGGGGTAGGTGTAACTGGTCAAGAGCCTCGCGACGGAGCTCGAGATCACGCAACTTGACGTCGCCGGACCAGATACCGACGTTGAGCTGTTTAGGGTCGAAGTTCTGGACATACATGCCCAGAAACCTGTTCAGCAGGTTGGAAACGAGGCCCTCGAGCATGGCGGCGGCGAGCGACCGTTACCCAGGTCGGGACGGGTTCGATACGAGAGGCGGGGAGGTCGGTTGCGGGGTTCGAGAAATTATTCGTTAGGGCGTGTCAAGTCGTGAAGTCATAGGGAACTGTGGCAGTCAAGCATAACAACGCAGAGGAGGGTATCGTAAGCTATGTATGTACACGGTGGGCCGAGCAAAGGAGGGGACACGGGGAAGGTCCTGTAGCGGTGTGTGCTCGCGCTCGGTCTGGGCTGGCCTGTCGTTGAGCTTGAGACGTCGGAGGCCTGGGGCGTAATTAATACAATTGGAAAGAGGCGTACAGCCGCACAGGAATAGCAACGACGCTGCAGGAAAGAATGATGAGCAGCACAGGCAGCGATGGTGCGTAGGATTGATCGCCCGCAGGTCAGATGCAGCCCCAATGCATGACGTATGGGGCAACTAGTCTGGAAAAACACACGGCCGCTTGTAACTGGGGCCCGTGTACCGACGCGCCGGGGGTCTGTAGTGGTTGTTCCAGAAATTTGACGACGATTGCATCTGTATGCTCGGGAGCCCGTTGGAGTAGCTCGACCGCCCCAATTCAGCGCCTGCGCGTCTCATCCGACCACGTCTCCATCCTTCGCACCTGGACTGGCAACCGCGACACGACTGTATCACCCGACGCACCCACCCTCTCTCATCGACGCCGCATCGAGATATACAATCCCGCCCGAGACACCCCATCGACCGACCCGACCGAAGAATTGGCCAGGCGTTAGAGAGCCCGCTCTTCTTGCATCGAGACCGGCTCGACAGACACACACCACACAGGCAACATGGGCTGGCTATGGTCATCATCGTCCAGCAAAGCCGAGCCGCAACAACCCACACCGACCTCGATACCCATACGGTCGGAGCCTGCACCCGCATCCGCTCCCGCACCCGCAGCTGCACCCACCCAAGACGCGCAATCGAGAAATGAGGCATCTTTCAACGAAGCCTTCCCGCACCTCGCACCCACTCCTACTCTCACCTCGTCCACGTCGCCCCCAACCGCCGTCCAAGACGATGACCCCTCGCTCCCAACCACAATGTCCTGCCGCGCCGCCTTCGACGCCGCCTTCTACTGCTCATCCTTCGGTGGCCACTTCAACGACATCTACCGCTATGGACACCTGCGCTCCTGCAGCGAGCACTGGGCCGACTGGCGCTTCTGCATGGCCTTGACTGGCGCTTCGCGAGAGGGCCGTGCCAACGCGATAAGAGAGAGGTATAGAGAGAAGGAGGCCGCCTTGAAGAAGCAGCCAAACAGCGAGGATGTGTGGCGAAGGAGGGGCCCTATGGAGATGATCGAGAGGCCGTTTCGACTCGCTGGAGAGGAGACGAAGAGTGAGGAAGGGGCTTGAGATGTTGGAATAGATACCCAAACGTGTTAGTACTACAAGGTCGCCTAAGATAGATAGGATTGGTGTGATCTAAGGCCAGTGTGTTGCCCTCGGATGGCAATGAGTTGTACAATAGAGCCTGGGTTTAGGCCGATGTGTTGCCCGAGGAATGGCAATTAGGTGTATAGAAGTCCTTCTCAACTCCCTTCTCAATAACCGGGGATGAATCTGTGGGTTCAAGGCATATGCGACAAAGACTGTTAGAATAACGTGTATAGTATAATGTACATAGCAACAACAATGGTAACAGGTACCATGTCACCAAATCATGCAAAACATCACAATCATCATGTGAAACAGTATTTTTGAATCTTTCTCATTCGAGTCCTGGTATTACCAGGCCCGTGGAATTAGGATACATACATGTCATCCTGCTATCTGAAAACTTTTCCTACCAATCGTGATCGTTATTCGTCCGATGCAATTAGAAGAAAACCGTGAAATGGCTAATGCCCCAAAGAACTCCGATGACTGCCACCCAAAACATGACCATCTATGCGGAAGGAAGAAAGGAATTGCACGACCCAGGTCTGATGCGAGACGCTTAGTCGACCTCCTCGACGGTAGGTCCGTCATCGTGGCCAGCGGCGCCGCCAGGAGCACCACCGGGGAAGCCGCCAGCACCGCCGGGCATGCCACCGGGCATGCCACCCTCACCGCCAGCTCCGTAGAACTTCATCATGATGGGGTTGGCAACAGCCTCAAGCTCCTTCTGCTGAGCCTCATACTCCTCCTTGGTAGCCTGCTGGCTGTCGTCGAGCCACTGGACGACCTTGTCGATCTCAGACTTGAGCTTCTCCTTGTCACCAGCCTCAAGCTTCTCATCGACCTTGGAGTCGGAGAGAGTGTTGCGCAGAGAGTAGGCGTACGACTCAAGAGCGTTCTTGGCAGAGATACGGGCGGCCTCAGCCTCATCCTCAGCCTTGTACTTCTCGGCCTCAGCAAGCATGCGCTCGATCTCGTCCTTGGACAGACGGCCCTTGTCGTTGGTAATGACGATCTTGTTGGTCTTACCGGTACCCTTCTCGAGGGCAGAGACGTTCATGATACCGTTGGCGTCCATGTCGAAGGTAACCTCGATCTGAGGAACACCGCGAGGTGCAGGGGAATGCCAGTAAGCTCGAACTTTCCAAGCAAGTTGTTGTCCTTGGTACGGGCACGCTCACCCTCGTAGACCTGGATAAGCACACCGGGCTGGTTGTCGGAGAAGGTGGAGAAGACCTCGGACTTCTTGGTGGGGATGGTGGTGTTGCGCTTGATGAGAGGGGTCATGACACCACCAGCAGTCTCGATACCGACGGACAGAGGGGTGACGTCCAAGAGAAGGATCTCGTTGGTGGACTTGGAAGAAGTGTCACCAGACAAGATAGCGGCCTGGACAGCAGCGCCATAAGCGACAGCCTCGTCAGGGTTGATGGACTTGTTGGGCTCCTTGCCGTTGAAGAAGTCGGAGACCATCTTCTGAATCTTGGGGATACGGGTAGAACCACCGACGAGGACGATCTCGTGGACGGAGGACTTGTCGCACTTGGCGTCACGGAGGACGCGCTCGACGGGCTCCATAGTGGAGCGGAAGAGGTCCTGGCACAGCTCCTCGAAACGAGCACGGGTGATGGATGTGTAGAAGTCAATACCCTCGAACAGGGAGTCGATTTCGATCGAGGTCTGGGCGGAGGAGGAGAGAGTGCGCTTGGCACGCTCGCAGGCAGTGCGGAGACGGCGGAGAGCGCGGGCGTTGGAGGTGAGATCCTAAAAAATTGTTAGCATCTGTGTTGACCCAGGAGGCATTTCAGGACAAGGAAATTGGATTTGCATACCTTCTTGTGCTTACGCTTGAACTCGTTAACAAAGTGGTTGACCAGACGGTTGTCAAAGTCCTCACCACCCAAATGGGTGTCACCAGCAGTGGACTTGACCTCAAAGATACCCTCCTCAATGGTGAGAAGAGAGACATCGAAAGTACCACCACCCAAGTCGAAGATGAGCACGTTGCGCTCGCCCTCGGTCTTCTTGTCAAGACCGTAGGCAATGGCGGCGGCAGTGGGCTCGTTGATGATACGGAGGACGTTCAGGCCAGCAATGAGACCGGCATCCTTGGTAGCTTGACGCTGGGAGTCGTTGAAGTAGGCGGGGACGGTAACGACAGCGTTGTTGACGGTACCACCGAGGTAGGACTCAGCAGTCTCACGCATCTTGGTGAGAACCATGGAGGAGATCTCCTCGGGTGTGAAGTTCTTCTTCTCGCCCTTGAACTCAACCTCGATGACGGGCTTGCCAGCCTTCTCGATGATGGTGAAAGGGAAGTGCTTCATGTCGGCCTGGACCTCAGCATCTTGGAACTTGCGGCCAATGAGACGCTTAGCATCGAAGACTGTGTTGGCGGGGTTCATGGCGACCTGGTTCTTTGCGGAGTCACCGATGAGACGCTCAGTGTCGGTGAAGGCAACGAAGGACGGGGTCGTCCTGTTACCCTGGTCGTTGGCGATAATCTCGATGCGGTCATCACGGAAGATACCAACGCACGAGTACGTGGTTCCGAGATCGATACCTACAGCGGGAGCCATAGTTGTGTGTGTAGAAGAAAGCGCGGGGTATCACAAAGAAGAAAAGAGATGAGAGTGTTCGCGGAGTCGATTCGACTAATGCGCGTGAGGGTCGTAAATGTGTGTGTGATGTGTGTGAGAAAAGAGGCAGTGGTTGCGCGCGGCGGGAGGTCCTTTTGTAGGTAGCTGGTGGGCAGTTTTTCAGATGCTCTTCTGGAAGTTTCGATCTGGGTCTCGGGCCAACCAGGACCTTCTACGAGCTTCACGCAGCCTCTACGGCCCACTCAAACGCTGCCTAGTCCAATTACGGGGGCGAACAAGTAAAGGCTTCACTGCAGAGCCGCCACCTAGGGCGGCATCCACGTAGGCCGCCCGTTGAGCGAAACTACATGCCGTTGCTCGAAAATTCTTTGGAATGCTGCACACTGGCGATGACACAACACAGCCCCGCCTTCTGCATCAGGATGGTTAAGCGAGCCCCGCGCCCTGGTTTAGCCCTACTGCGCTACTGCGTCGCCCTTTGATGGATGTCTACCTGTATATGTACAGCCACTCCAGGCAGCCTCTGTTTACAATATCCTCTCTTGTTGACGCTGACGCTGACGCCGATGCTGCCTTGGGCTGTTTGTCCTCACGAACCACAAACCTCTGTTTGTGCCTGCCTGTATGCTTGCAGCTTGCAGCCTTGTTCACACACACCACGATCGTGCCATCGTGACGATTTGTGACGACTGTATGTGCTGTGCAAACAGGTGCAACAGCCAACCTCCGCGCAGAGATACATATCCATGTCTCTCCGATCGCTTTTGCTGGGTTCAAGGTTGTAGAGATCCCCTTCCAACCATTCTCGACATCCTATAACTCGCCTCTGTGCTCCTCAGCTCCAGGTAGGTGGCCATCGCAAACGCTTCTCAAGGTTTCACAGGTGCTTCGTCTAGTAAGCTATCTTTTGTCGACTTGGAGCATTTGCCAGAGAGATTTAGCTCAGAATGACGCCAACACTGTACTGTCACAAGGGGTAGAAACTCTCTAGTTCATGGTGAAGACATCATAATTTATAGAAAACTTTTGCCCGCGCAACCGTCACCAGCTGGATACCAAAGTGGAGATGTTGGCGGCCCGCTCGAGGTGCAGGTTCTGGTTCTCGGCTCCACACGTTGAAGTGACGTCATTCTTAACGCATCCGAGCTCTTGGAGCTACCTCCGCTGCGATGCGGGGAGGTTGGAAGCTCAGCTTGTGGTCAAACTTCGTGTCGCAACTTCAGCTCACACTTTAATAGCTTGCACGAGGCCCTTCTCTCTTCTCATTGTACCGATTTTGAATAATAATTAGTCAATACTCCCAGACAACAATGTTGCGGACAGGCGCGTCGCGTCTTGCGCTCAAGACGATCCCAACACCAGTTGCGCGTGTAGCTCCTAGCTTTCGCATCGCTCCCGCATCTACACAATGGACTACCCAGTTCAGCTCAATGGCATCAAGACGCCCTCAGATGTCCCAACTAGCTCAACTGAAGCCTATACATGCTGCCGTGCTCCGACGTTCACTGTCTGAAGAGAGGAAACAAGCGGAAGCGAGATATGCCAAAGAAGAGATTAAACCTACACCGGAGACAGTATCTTCAACCTCTACCATCCATCCTTTCAACAGTGAAGTAGGCGGAGATCCTCCACACCACGAAGTAGACATGAGCGCGGGCATCAAGCAAGACCTTGTAAGACCACAGACATATGATCACGGCTCAGCATGTATTCTGACCTCTTCAAGTCAACGATTAAAGAAACCTTCGACTTGAGCGATGTTCCGCGACAAGCGTACTACATCGGCCTCGCTGGAGTTTTGCCTTACTTGGCTACATCTCTATCCACCGTCGTCTGTGCTTACGAGATTAATCACGCCGTGGCCGGCTACGGATATCTCATGTCGTCAGAGACTGCTACCCACCTTCTCCATATACTCGAGCCATTGCAGGTTGGTTATGGCGCTGTGGTAAGTATAATCGCAATATCATGTTGACAAGGCTGACGGCAGTAGATTCTGTCCTTCCTTGGTGCCATCCATTGGGGTCTGGAATTCGCCGGATATGGCGGCCACCACGGTTACAAACGCTACGCCATTGGGGTTGTCGCGCCGGCAATTGCATGGCCAACTGTGCTGATGCCCGCGGAATACGCTCTCATCACCCAGTTCATGGCCTTCACATTCCTGTATTACGCTGACACGCGTGCAACCTACCGAGGCTGGACCCCGCCATGGTACGCCATCTACCGATTTGTCCTCACCTTTATCGTAGGAGGCAGTATCGTGGTCAGCCTCATCGGACGTGGGGAGGTCTCAGACGAGGTTGGTAGGATGCCGGGCGCGGTGGACAGAATGAAGGCTCTCGGAGGGACGGAGGGACAAGAAGCCATGGCCAAGGAGGAGGCGGGCATCCGCGCCCAGAAAGAGTTGGAGGGGAAGGACAAGGGGGAAGAGGACAAGGGGGAAGAGGACAAGGGGCAAGAGGAGGATGACTCCGAGGAGAGCGACTGAGGCGGCGCGGTAGTCTGGGGAAGATAAAGTCGGACCTCGGGTTTGCGTCTCCACGCTTCCACCAATGATTTTTCCATTCGATCCGATAGCGGAAGTTTCTTTTAGTGGCCTGGCGTTGGGTTGGTATTGGTCAATAATAGTCACTGGACATTTTTTTGCTGTTGATATCTCACGGCGCTACCCCACAGATGCGGCTCAAACACAGCGGTGTGAGTGTCTCCAGACGTGCGGTCAGACGCCATTATCGCTGTGTGGGCCGAGAATGGCCGGGTGAGTCGGGTCGATCGATGCCGAATGCAGTGGGACTCTGTGGCGTTGAGCCGCAAGTGTCGGATAGTGTGGTGGAAAGATGGGTCTTGCCTCCTGGCTAGCGTGCACCGGAGGCTCTTGACGCAGTATTGGCGAAAATTGGGGGTTCGCACATGAACACGTCTGGATCCTCCTGGGGCCTACATGCGTCAGAGCGACATTCGCTCTGCCCCGCCCCCGCTTTTCCAGCCATAGCTCCCTAAGTCATGCTGGAACGCGCACCCATACGTGCGACCTCCACCGCAAATCTTTCGATCGAGCCCCCAAAATCCCTGCCCTCCAATTATGATTTCATCCAGTCTCTGCCGCATGCCCCACTGTTGCCTCTGGTCTCTTCCATAGGTCGCAGCGCTGTCTCCGTTCGTATTGCTCCCCCATTGTCACCGATTCCTCAGACACGCGTCCCTAGCAACACAGAAAGCGCGACCCATCCCCACACTCCTGGATTTCCCCATCTTCGCTCCCCGGAGAATCTGCTCATCTCTGCCCGCAAGATTGTCCGCGCGCTTTGGGCCACCCGCAGCAGACCGCACAGCCATGGTGATTGAGAAGACCTCGGCAAAGGGCCCCGAGCCGCAGCCAGTGCCCAAGGTGGAGAGTGAGTATTTCGAGGGCGCGCCCATCAACAGCGACGAGGTGAAGCAGCTCGACGAGACCAGGTTGAAGCAGTTCTACATCGGCTCCATAGACCAGGGTACCACGAGCACGCGCTTCATCATCTTCGACGGCACGGGGCAGCCGGTTGCCCAGCACCAGATCGAGTTCACCCAAATATACCCCCATTCTGGGTAAGTGCTGTACGATGCGTAGATGTTGCGCACAGGCTCACTAGCAGCAATGCAGGTGGCATGAGCATGACCCGCAAGAGATCCTGGACACGGTCGAGCTATGCATAGAACAGGCCATCCAGGCCTTTATCCACAAGGGCCACGATATTAAAGACATAAAGGCCGTCGGACTTACCAATCAGCGCGAGACGACCTTGGTCTGGGACAGCAACACAGGCAAGCCCTTGCACAACGCGATTGCATGGCCGGATACCAGAACCAAGGGTCTGGTGCGAGAGCTCAAGGAACGCGAGGGCGCAGAAGATTTAAAGCAGACCACTGGTCTGCCTCTTTCGACCTATCCGTCTTCCGTAAAACTGATGTGGCTTTTGAACAACGTTGATGAAGTCCGCCAGGCTTATGACGAAGATCGGCTAGCTTTTGGAACGATTGATACCTGGATACTTTATCATTTGAACGGAAAGGATAAGAACATACACGTCACCGACACCACCAACGCCTCCAGAACCATGTTCATGAATCTCCACACCGTTAAATATGACGACAAACTCTTAGGCTTTTTTGGCATCGACCGTAACAAGATCAAGTTACCCAAGATTGTGCCGTCATCTTGCCCAGAATCATATGGATCCATAGCAGAAGGCCCACTGAAGGGCGTCCGAATCGCAGGGTGTCTTGGTGACCAATCGGCTGCCTTGGTAGGCCAACAAGGGTTCACGCCGGGTTCTGCCAAGAATACATATGGCACAGGATGTTTCTTGCTATACAACGTTGGCGAGAAGCCTGTCATATCCAAGCATGGTCTGTTAGCAACTATTGCCTACGACTTTGGGCGTGATCGCAAACCAGTGTATGCGCTGGAAGGCAGTGTGGCCGTTGCAGGCAGTGGCGTGAAGTTCCTCATGAGCAACTTGGGTTTCATTACCCACTCGCATAAGATCAGTGATTTGGCAGCAAGTGTGGAAGACAACGGCGGATGTGTCTTCGTGACGGCCTTCAGTGGTCTTTTCGCACCTTATTGGATCGACGATGCGAAGGGAACTATCTTTGGCATCACCCAACACACTGAACGTGGCCACATTGCCCGTGCCACACTGGAAGCGACTTGTTTCCAGACCAAAGCCATTCTCGATGCCATGGAGAAGGACAGTGGTCACAAACTTACTGAACTTTCCGTGGACGGTGGTATGAGTAATTCTAATTTATGTATGCAGGTAAGTCAACAACAATTCGCTGATATCAGACCGATCACTGACCCTGCCATCTGCAGACGCAAGCAAACATCATCGGTATCCCCGTTGATCGCCCGGCTATGCGAGAAACCACATCCCTTGGCGCCGCCATCGCCGCAGGCTTTGCCGTCGATATTTGGAAAGAGTTTACGGAACTGAAAGGGATAAATCAAAAAGATCGTATGATATTCGAGCCCAACATCACTAAAGAAGAGAGCGCGAAAATGTTCAAGAAGTGGGGAAGAGCAGTCGAGATGTGTCGTGGTTGGCTAGACGCTGACGAGGCGAAAGAAGATTTCTGAAGTACCGCATAATTGACCTTTATTATACCCTCATATGGTTTCTTGCATCTCTTCTCTCCCACGTATCGTTTTCCTTGTCTCCCGGCAGCATCACGGCATCCCGAGAGATGCCCTTGCTGCCGATTTGATAGCAGGCACGGCCCTTTCACCGCCAGGAAGGCATGCAAATTTTTGTGCGGTGGTCATCAAGTGAGCCGATAAGTTGGTCATGTCTTGTGCAACCCAAATCTGGACGCAGCTGACTTGGTATCCCGTTCGCCTCCAGGTAATATCCCATCTAATATAGCCGTTCAAGTATACCAACCCTGACTATCGCTTCCTAGTGCGGGGCTCGGTCAGCGTTGACCAGTGAACTGAAGTTCAGTCTAACGATTTTCCTGGGTAGTTATCCTTGCTGTCATGTTATATGTGTTTCGCTCAGGCTGAACTTTCGGTCCACTTCACCGCAACCGCGTGTCAGGAAACGGCGTATCGAACAACGGCAGGCTGAGGAACGTAACCGCCGTCAGGGATATGACAGACACCCCCGGCACGTGTTATTCTAGAACAGGATATGACCACGCTGTTACGACATCCGACCATGGCTTGCTATGGAGTTCGCTCCGTAAGCGTTTATTGTTCCATGTGACCGGGCCGTCTCTGGTTAGTCCCCATGACGAATTGAACGAGGCCACATTTGTTCTCCCACGCGAAAAGACGTGCTGCTCGATGTTCAGGTCGATACCGACTCCTCGTGCCAATTTTCGTGATGTACAGAGAACAATGTACCAGTGAAGGGACACAGTTACCACGAAGCATTTCCAACCCGGCTTTTGCGACCGTTCTTCCGTGATATTCACTCTTGACTGTGGTGCACGAGATCTGGCGACCACGGTGAAGGGGTTGCCGCTGGGCTGGGTAGTGACTGGCGACCTCGTTGTATGCAACCCTGGGCTAGTCCTGCATGCTGCCCTGCGCATGCATACGCCTTCTCATTTTTCACATTGGTCGCCCACGAGGCTTTAACGAGGTAGGGTCGAATAGATGGCGCCCGAAATTGAGCGAAACCGGGTGGGCAGGAAGGTTGGTCGGGATCCCGGTGGTATAGGAGGATTGCCGGCGGTCGCAGAGACGGTCATGCCTGCATTACTTACCTGTCGAACCGCGCAACAATGCGCATCCGAACCGTCCCACTCGGAAATGGCGCAACCTATTGAGTTGCATCTGGTCCTGAGCCGTATTCGTACCTCGGAGTAAGCAGGTAGTCGCCCACGGTTTCAGCGAAGTGTCGCTGAGGTGACTTGACTAGAGGGTAGAGAGCCTTGAGGGAGTTAGCACTGGTCTCTAGGGGGAGCGTTACCTCTAAGGGCGAGTCAGGCCAAGACCACCCTAGACCACACGAGCCTCACCCCACTGGGACCATAATAGCGACTCATCCCACGCGTATTGTCTTGCGTCCAACGTGCAATTGTGGCGGCAGATCCGTCCGCCATGTGCGGCGCCTGGTCGAGGCTTGTTGGGGAGCTAGTACCGAGGCGAGTATCTCCACCATCCGCCTTCTCTAACCGCTCCCCGCGACCACCTGAACCCTGTCAGCTGTTCCTGGCCGTTACTCGACCCTCTTATCTTACACGCAAGCACCTTAGTGTCAAGCTCCTTGCACTGTGTGATCTTGTCCTTCCAGCACGCTGCCAAAAGCAGAAGGATTCCTCCCGGCTCCCAGGCTCTGACCAGTCGGACAGAAGCCTCCGCAATCACCATGGCTAAGCAGTTGTCTGCACCATGACGAGCCACCTACTGGGGTCTAATGCTTCGGTCCATCTTGCATTGGGACACCGTCTCTGCTCCGACTTACGGGCTTGCGTCGGTAGGAATATATTTATGGGACGGTCCGACGCGTTTTCACGTCCATTAGCCCGACCGTTCCAAAGACCCCAACTTCTAGCCTCAGGACACCCGTACCACTATACCTAGTTCCCTTGCTACAAGAATAGTCCTCCCTCTTCTTTCTTCGGCATGTGCGACTACACACAAGTGCATTACAAGTGCTCTCATCTTCGCTATACCGTCCGCGCCTGGTGCACAAAATATCAAGAGACACAAAGAAGATGTCAACCCAATGTTGTTGCGGTGTAAGACGCCTTGCATTCTTACAATTAAATATATGTATTAATACCGTGTGTAGTGAATATAGACTCGATGAAAACTGCGGTTCGTCCTCCCGACACATGCCCCCTCTACAACTTTGGCCTGACGTGCCCCAAGGCGATTGCAAAGGCTCCATAGGCAGACGCTGACGCCAGAAAATCCCGTTACCCTGTTTCATTACAATCAAATTCGTGTTTTCAGCAAGGCGCACAAGGATACGGCATGGAAATGAGCAAAATACCCCTCTGGCAAAAGGCTTTATCTGGTTTTCGTAGTCGAATGTACCACAATGTTTCGTCGACGTTTCGGCTTCAGGTTTTGCGGCCTGTATCATGCAATCCTTATTGTCCTCAGTTGGTGTACGTTGCCGTTGACGCCATAACCCATTCGCTAATATGTGGTGGTCCCCATGGCGAACTATCACTGGTCAATGCTTCTGCAAGACGCATGGTTCCTGCATCCACAAGTACAACCTCATCTCTCGGCTACTCCCAGCGGACGCCAACGACCACAGAGGAGCAGCCACACCGGATGCCACGCGGCTGTCCCCGGAATACGATTTCAAAGTTGGTGTCGCGCCTCTGCCATGGCGATCTTGTCCTCGCAGCAGGGTAGCACCACGTCCTATGTCACCACCTCTACACCTGGGTCCCACTACATCCGCTTCCCACGCTACAGCATCAACTCCTGACACCGAACTCTATGTACGGCAGCCAGCGGTCTAGATTGTTCCGCTACCAAAAGAACCTCTACGTACTCCTAGTTTAAGTTCCCTCCTTGATGTTACGATGCTGTTGCAAGTCGCTTGCAAGGCATTACACAGCCTCTCACCTCCCAACGGAATCCACCCCTCCACCCTGTGTAAGATCGCATCGCCTCGAACTCAAGCGATAAGAAAGTTCTAGGTCGCATCACAGAACACACAGTTGTGCCGACAGCCGGATTTTTGCATTGCGACTTCTTACCTACTCAAACGAACCCAATGTCGAAGGCAGGTTCTGATGACCCAGCTGTGGGGGTCAAAGGGTCATGCATTCATGCAAGCTCGAATCTCCGCATGTCGTCGACCCAAATCGCCGACTGCCAGAAAAGTTTCCGCACGGGCGGAAATGCCAGACATACAACCAATGGGAGGCGTCCCAAATTACTTGCCCTGGGGCCGCCGGATCCTTCGCTGCGGTGGTCGAGTTTGTAACACGAGCAGGGCAGAAGAGTCAGTGTCATTCTTCTCTCCTGGCTTCACGACTCTTCACGTCGCGTATGACCAGATGTGGTGCTCCTTCAATCAATGACCGCACGGCCACAGATTGGACACTATTCGCGTCACACTTTCACCTTTCGAATGGCTTGATCCCGCTTTGCATCGGGTTGACCGTTCGATGCCAGTCATCCACACGAGCGGAGATCTAAATCCTCCACCAGTGACTTGTGCCATCGCTTCAAGTTACTGCGCAATCTAGGAACTTTCTGGAATGTCTACAATTGCGCCCAAGTTTCAAGGCGTACAGGGACATCCATCCCACTCGGCTAATGCAAGAGGTCATAGCTGCAGCCACCACGTTGCGTAGGATTTGGGTCCACTTACTGGTAAGACGAACGTACTGTACCCAAGTAGCAGGTGAAATGAGAGCAACCGCGCACGGTGTTACGGTACGTGGCACTACAGAGCTTTGGCTCAGTGTTCGTACGACATGGGAAGAAAAGGCGATAACAGGGTCATAGCTTGCACGGAGCAAGGTGGTTCCTGCGTATTGGTTCGGCATGTGCGAATTGCCGGAATCTGAGACTGCTCCTGACCCACTCTCGCCCACTGCATATCACCAGCTGACCAGACCGTTCGCGATCCCACCCCCTTGCGCCGCCCTACCGTCATGGTCGACCGGAAGTCGTCCCGCCTGCATGTCAGTCACACCGCTTAGCCCCGAAACATTACCCTCATATGCAACTGCGGGCAGACATGTCCATACATCATGAATATTTATACAGCTCGAGATTTGGCAAACTTTGATCCCGAATTCAACACGGTCTATACGTCTTACGGGAGGCCCATCCGGGTCGCCCTTCCAAAGCCAAACTCCCATACTGTACACTGACCAGGTGGGGTTTCGCTGGTGTGCGATCGTCCGAGAGGTCCGTGGACGAATCACGTTATAGAGTCAATCCACCCATGCCAGTACCAAACAATCCGTTTACCCGCACGAAGCTCCAAAATCACTCTGTCAAGGGTCTTGGTGCTCTTGCCTAGCTCTAACCGCATGACGCATATATTCGCCCGCCCATGCACTTGTATAGTTGGAAACCAACGCGAGCGACTTGCCCTGATCACTGAGACTTCGACCAACAAGGTCCCCGCGTGCTCGCTTACCTAGTCATGTAAAACGCTGGACATGCACCGAGAGACACCGAAGCACTGCCATCTCGGACGAGGATTGTCCGCACTGGCGTCGACCAACGTTGGCCCAGGATTGACCACACCCATCTTTCGGGTACCATTGGCAGGGGGATCCATTGGTCAAACACGAGTGTCAACAAGGATTTCATGCAGATCAGACGACCCACATATACACGTAAGGAGAGTCGCGTTCTTCAAACCAGTTTTGACCTCTTCCGTGCATACGTGCTCGCTTGGTTGATACCGTACAACTGCTCGATCACGCCGGTACTTCTCATCTCGCATGCGTTCTCATCGGCATAGTCGTCGCTATTATAACCCGCCATGATCCTTTACCCGGCTTTACGAGCGTTGGTTGGCGAGTAGATAAAGTTTCTGACTACGAAATGCGGAAGGGCGGGAAGAGGAAAGTCGAACTGTTGTCGGATCTGCACATGTACCTTTGCAAATGCGGGTCGGCCCGAGCTGTCAGAGTAATCGGTCCGATTACTGGTTTCGCAGACGACGAATTCCCTGCCTCTACCCCAAGCAACCTCGAAGGTTGGGGTAGCATGTTCTTGGGGTAGCATGAGCTGGGCTCGCCCGAACCTGGAGCTACTACATGAGTTCCCTCTTGAACTTCCATCAGACGATGTATCTGCTCGACGAGTACGCGCTCCGCTATCGCTATCCACTGTTTCACAACCCGTGTACTTACTTTTTTTTCCTCTCTTTTTTTTCCTGCACTACTATTATGTGTGTTAAACATTTTGTGGGGCACACCATGTGGCATGCGGTCTGCTAATAGATATCATACACTTTCGAACTCCCATACACGTCATGCGGAAGTAGGTGCCGTTATCTTTTTTTGTTTTCTAGAACTGTTTACATTAGTAAACAGCGCTACATGGATGGCGGAGCTGACTCCGTGACGGCCCAAGAAACACATCTGATACCCAACGGTCAAATCATTCCGAGGCCTCCCGAAGCCCTGTCCTCGATTGGAGAGCTGCTATGTCGTGCAGGCGTGCAGACGTGCAGGTCCCATGACTTTACAAGCTGGGGAGCATGCCCGACATATTGCATTCGGGCCTTCTGGCGTCGAAACACCCAACCAGGGCGGTCGCTCGCCTCATCCACGAAGCCATCCGCATTCCCCGGAATTGTGAGGCTGCGAGAAGCTATTGGATTTGGACCTGCGTCAATCATATGTACATACATGCATGGCCAGACTCGCGTGGTCTGTACATTTGCTATCGAATGTCTCGCAGTAGCGTACCATTCGGACCCCTTGCATAGGGTTTCCTGCCGCGGGTTGCTAGTGACTTGGAGGAGCTTTGGGTGCCGAGACCGGGGCTCGCGGGAGCACCTGGAGGATCGACCGTACTTACGGGCGAAACTCTATCGATCGAAGGGAATTTTTACAGTAGATGGCACCGATGGGATCCTGCGTTGCGCTCGTTAATTTAGATGCTTCGCTGGCTTTAACCCCCGAGCATCATGACAGATCTGAACATGTAGAGAGAGAGAGAGGGTGCGTACAGTTGTACTATTTTTTTCTGCATCTACGATCCAGTTGAGTTTAAAATTGCATATTCCTACCACGTTTTACACACATACATGACGCTATTCAATTACTACATACACGTGTTTCTTGGCCATTTAGATGCGTCTGGCAGGTATCACATGCATCAGGCTGTACATGCTTCTAGGTATTTTTGTTCCTCGTGTACGTATCGTGACAACGACGGGCCGGGTCGAGGGCTCGCTGCGCCCACCAAAGTTCGCACAGGGCGACACGAGATGGGAATCATTGCCTCAATTTGTTGGAGACGGCAGGCATTGCGCTGTCATCCATGTTTTCACGCTGCAATGGTGGCTCATGAGGGCGGCATTTCGGAGGTCCTCGGCGACGGGTGGTGATTAAACACGTGAGGTCGCGTTACCCGCTCGTGGACTTGTGGACGGCCGGCGCCCGTGCCTTCCCCGCCAGGGGCTGCGAATGGGCTGGGCCAATCCCAATCTGAAGGTCTTCCATCGCCAGCGTCCTCAGCAACATGTCTCCCACTCCAACGCCAGACAATGCTTTCTATGTCCTGGTGACGGGTGCAAACAGGTGCGCTATTTGCTCAGCACATTGTCCGGCTAGTCAATTAATTGTGGTACAGCGGTCTCGGTCTCGGCATCGGTGCTCGCCTGATAGACGAATTTCTCCAGACGCGGCCGCAGGATGAATCTCTGGTCCTCATAATCACCACGCGCGACCAGCGCAAAGGCGACGCCACTATCGCAATTCTCGAAGAGCAGCTGCGCAAGATATGTCGCAAGGCAGAGAAGACGCTCCCGGGCGTCTCCCAGGTGCTGCAGCGACGTGTATTCCTGCAGCAGGAGCGTCTTGACCTCCTTAGCCTGGTCTCGGTGCAGAAGCTGGCCAAGAAGCTGCACGAAACACTGCCGAAGCTCGACGTGGTCATATGCAACGCGGGAATTGGTGGGTGGACGGGCGTGAACTGGCTCAAGGCCTTCATGACTATCCCCATAGCCTGGAAGACGAGCACGACATGGCCGACCTTCAAGCTGTCGGGTGTAGGATGGACAACGAAGCCACAGCTCCCACCTATGGAGGACGGCAGCAAGAGGGAAGAGCCCCCCTGGGCGAAGTCTTCTGCGCGAACTTCTTCGGACACTATCTGCTGGGACACTACCTCGCGCCACTGCTGGCGAAAAGATCACAAGCAGAACCCGGTCCGAGTAGACTGATCTGGACGAGTAGTCTCGAAGCTTACGGACATGCCTTCAGTTTGGACGACCTCCAAGGCCTGGCAAGCGACCAGCCGTACGAGTCCTCGAAACGCCTGACCGACCTCATGGCTATAACATCGGTCCTTCCCTCCACCGAATCCACCGTGAACAGGTACCTTGCCTGCAAGAGTCCCTCGGAGAAGACCACCAAACCCCGCATTTATCTATCTCATCCTGGTATCACACACACGCCGATCATGCCTCTCATCTGGATTCTAGATTGTGCATGGAGATTGGTGTGCTACATCAGCCGATGGCTAGGCAGTCAATGGCACGTCGTTACCGTGGAGAAAGGCGCCGTGGCAGCTGTCTGGCTAGCTCTAGCAAAGCAGAACACACTGGACACCATGGAGCAGAGGGAGGGGGTAGGCAAGTGGGGTAGTGCGACCGACGTCTGGGGTAACGAGCGCGTGGAAAGGACAGAGGTGGAGGGATGGGGCTGGGGTGGGAAGCTTGGTGAGACGCCGAGGAAATTCGGAAGAAGTCCATATGCAAAGACTCTTACACAGGAGGATCAAAACCAGTTTGTGCGTGAGGGCGAAACTTGCTGGGAGGAGCTAGAGAGATTGAGAGTCGAATGGGAGAGCAGGTTAGTTGATGCAGGCGTGGGGGTAGGGATGGACTAAGGACCGCGCCGCTCAGGAGGCGTGGGATTTAATGTTCTACGATATTTAAACGTATAGTCATAGTGACGTCCCGGGACCGGACATGGGGGTCGCACGACAGACCCAGCGGCTGGGGATGTGGAGCGGATCGGTTGTCGTAACAAACTTTGTTTCTGTGACACCACATTTAACGCTGCGGCTATGTGCATTCGGGGATGTTTCAACCATAGAGTGATGATATCGTCAAACGTAGTACATGATACGAGTATCTCGATGAGGTGATACTGGATTCGACCCCGCCTTCTTGCTGCCCTCTCTCGATCTCGGTGCCATGCGGTGATCTGCTGAGGACTGCCTGCTGATCGATGTCTAATAGAATCTGCATGTGCTGCTCCTACAGTATGTAGTGTGTGTGTGTGGGGCTGTCGTACTGCAGACTTTGAAGGAGCAGTAGACACCCACCCCACACAGAGCAGGCACATGAATGGGCATCTATCGCAATGTAATGTAGAGTGGCACCCACCTCTCGAAGACAGCCTGATCTGAGGTTCCATTTACGATCTCAAATCATGTGGCAGATCAGCGCGAGCCAGTGACCTGCAGGGTCCAGCCTAATGCTGACGATGGGTTCCGATGTGCGAAGACGGTCAATCATGGTTGAGCAGCCAAGGGAGCTTAAAAGGGACCGTGGTGCTTCTAGGTCCTTTGGATCTGCAAAATTGGCTTTCCCGGATGCGAGGAGGAGCGTCCATGGCCCGCGAGCGCGGCGGGAGCAGGACAGCGTTTCCAGGGGGTGTGGGCACTAAAAATTAAGGCTGGATTGCCACCACCTCACCCATTGTCTACCACGGGACGACGTGATAAAGTTGCAACACCCCTTGGGCAGGCATCGCGGCTGGGGGTGTCCGTTATCGTCGTCGTCGTCGCTGGTCGCTCGTCGAGGCTTGGACTCAGGCGTGATGGAGGTGACGAGCACATCTGTCTGGGGTTGATATGCAAACACCCCGGCCGTTCACCTCCTCGGGCCCAATCGCGTCTTCGGCCCTCTTGTGGAGGCGCGAGCATCCGCTGTCGCGGGTTGCGGCTTCCTCGCTAGCTCCAGGGCGCGCCCCTCAGAGGGTGGCCAGCCTGTGGCCCCGGGGTCAGTGAACACTCGTGCAAATCCCCCTCCAGTTCGGCATGTCACATAACGCCCGGCCTGCATCTCCCCCTTCTCCCTCAAGCCGCCGCCTGCTGGACCACCGTGCTGCCTTGTCTGAGCGAGTGGCTGCCGCTGTTGGGCGTTGCTACCGCCGTCACTGCGGGAACATGGAATGAGGAACATCGCATTTGACTATCTGACCATTGTCGTTTGAATCCTGGACAGCGGATTCGCGCGCGCCCTTCACTGCGACCACCGCCTAGAGTACACTATGGAACCGGCGCTCCACCAGTCTGAGCCTTCCCATAGTGACTTGCAATCGCAGCTCGCAAGCAACCTCAACGCCGCGGATACCTAAACCACGGCGCACGCACCCCAACCACCACACACACAACACACCGTTGTACTTCGCTTGTTAGCTGCTTCTTTCGCCCTCACCAATACCCAGTCAACCGTGGACCACTTACCTGCGCGCCCATTACGCCACTTCGTCTTTTCGCACGCCCACGTTGCACCTACATTGTGCGCCTGCGCCGTGTACTTGGCCAACTCACATAGCTATTCTATTCCAAGGACAAAGAATCGTTGTTTAGCACAACTGTCGGCTCGATTTAGACATCCTATAAAGGAGTCTCACCGCAGCAACGCGATACAATAGCGGAGCCCCGATCTTTCCAAGACACACTGGACAAAATGGATACACCAAATCGAAAAGTCGGGCGCCCAAGCACACCTCACACACCTGGCTCTACCCCATCATCTTCGCGGAGTCGCATCGATTCTTTCGCAGAGCCCAAGTCGGAACTTCTTCGCAATGCACTGGATGCGAGGCGGGCAGCGCAGTCAACACCTACACCGGCACCGAACGAACCTAAACAGATGCGGCCAGAAAGCCTCAAAAGCTCGGCATCCGATCCGTGGCTAGACAATGCAAAGGAAGAAGGAGACACAATCAAAGTGACCCCCGTGCGGCGCCAGTCCAGGCGGCCGAGCGAAGGGCCACCGTCGCGAATGCGCTCGCAGCGCGAGCTGCAGGCAGAAAACGAGTCTCTCAAAAATACTCAGATAGATTTGAAGATCAGGCTAGAGGCCCTGCAGAGCCAACACAACAAGCTCTTAGATCAGGCCGAAGAAGACAAGGCGCGGATCCAAGAGTTAGAGTCGTACGAGGATGAGGTCTTTGACTTGCGAGACACCAATGCAAAACATGTCTCCATGGTGGAAGACATGGAAGATGAGCTGACGGAGCTTCGTAGACAAAACGAGGAGGTTCTAAAGATCTCGGAAGACACCGTTGCCGAAATCGAAAAGAAGGAAGAGGCGTTGCAGGAAGCTGCAGAGATCATACTGGGCTTGGAAAAAGACAAAGCTGGTCTGCTTGAAGAGGTCAAACGGTTGAAGGAAACACAGCAGGCCAAGCCACAAGCGGCAAATGGGTACGACACAAACACGTTTGCAACTGCACACGGGCAATTAAGATATCCTGCTAATGTTAATTTGGCTGACGACTCGCGCCCGTCAACGGGATACCACGACTCTGACTACTACAGCATGCCCGCGTCGCCGCACGAGAAGCGAAGCCAAGAGTCCATCACGTTCGTGTCGGAGCGCGCAAAGAAGTTCATCAACATGAAGAAGGAAACGCAACGATCGATCCAGGACCTTTCCCGAAGGCTGTCGAATGCGTCTCTCAAGCAAGAGAAGAAGAAGAACGAGCCCGTGCCACAAGTCCCGCAGATTCCAGAAGCCTACAAGCAACAAGCGACCTCCGCAGAACCTTATATCACGCCCCAACGGTCGGGACCAGTCCAGGTGACGTTGTCGCCCGCCCTGTCTTACGACCCGTATTCTATCGCCTCAGACAGGAGCAGCACGCCCCATTCCGCGTCTAGCGGGCTCCGAAATCAGCACCATACAAGCTTCAATATAGACACATCTTCACAATATCGGCCGGCGTCACATCGGTCGAACGCCACCGGCACCCCTACAAGTAGCAGGCGGAGCAAGCAGTCCCTACGCAGCGTAGACGCGCCGACGGCTCCGGCTCGGCACAGCAGTCGAACTGCGATGAATGCGTATTCTGCAGAGCAACTGAGGAGCGAACCGAGAATCGAACCTGATGTACGATCGGAGGCGAGCAGCGAAGCAACGTGGGAGGTTCAATCCGTCCTTTCAGAGGCAGTGACGACGGAGGTGGATGCAAACTACCGCGGGCCATGGTACAACCAGATAAGTGCTTGGGGTACCCCGAGTCGGTCTCTCGTCCCAGGCCAGGTCGACGGGCCTACACAGCGGTCGACGTCGTATACGGAGAAGAATTTCCTGTTCAATCCTGCTGAGGATGAGGAAGAGTTTGTGGAGAAGACGCGTACTCTGGGTCGGCGCCAGCGTTGAAACGAAAAAGTTTCTCATTTTTCTTTTGGCTTGCTAATGCAATGTAATTTTAATTTGGGAAGCGTTTTTGTCCGGTTCGGCGCGTGCTGGCACTGGCGTTGGGTATAGAATTTTGGACCGCAAGGAAATGAGATTGGGATATGATTAGGATTACGAAGGGCGTTATAGTGCTGTGGTTCACGCGTATGTGCGTGTGCTGATGTTTGGAAAAGTACACATGGTTACCATCAAGTAAATGGAAAGAGTTCAACCAGCCAGAGACATCGTGAAATTGTGGAGCATGCAATATATAACTTGAAGTGCCTTGTGTATGTAGTAATCTGCATGACGTCTAGCACGTGCATTTGACGAGTCCATGCCACCTTGCACCAACCGGGGTTGTCGCACCCCCGAGACACGCCCGCTCCGACACAGCACCCCACGTCGGCACGCGTCTCTCTCTGCCATGACAGTCGACCCGCGGCTACCATGATCACCTCCGGCTTTACGAATGCGCCCGTGTCGCAATTCCTCGTTTTTGGCGTCGTCATCGGTGCGCTGGTCGCCAGCTTGACCGACACGCGGTACTACATCCACATCCAGGTCGTGCCGAACATTTGGAAGTATGGCCAGTTTTGGAGGTTCTTGACGTGGCAGGTACGTTGGCTTGAGGATGAGCTGGTGTGGATGTAGCCTTTATATTGACGTTCTTCGTAGCTCTGCTTCACAAATTCTACAGAGGTGCTCTTCGCAGCTATCAGCCTCTACAACCTCCGCGTCATCGAGCGCCTCTGGGGCAGTCGCAAATTCGCTGTATGTTCCTGCCTTCCCCTCTCCATCCTCTCGACACAACCACCTAACCCTCGCAGTCCTTCCTCCTCGCAACCCTCCCATACACCACACTCCTCCCCCTCTCATCCTAACCTTCATCCTCCGCCCCCTCTCCTTCGGCCACATCAACGTCCTCCCCGCCGGCCCAACCCCCTGCTCTTCGCCCTCCTCGCAAATTACTACGCCGCCATACCCTACACCTACCGCTACAAAATCTCGCCCTACGCCGCGTCCCCCTCGACCTCCGGGGACACCCCTTCGTCCCAGAACACATCCACATCTAGCTTCTGGGCCAAATCCATAACCCTTACCTCAAAAGCAACCACATACCTCCCTCCACTACAACTCGCGCTGTCCCAGGTTCCAGGCAGTTTGCTGGGTGCGGCGGTGGGCTGGGCCGTCGGCACGGCGTACAGGCGGGATGTGCTGCCGTATGCAAGCGCGTGGCGAGTGCCTGGCTGGGTAGTGGGCGAGGAGCAGAAGAGGGGGTTTGAGGGCTTGAGGGCAAGGTTGGATGCGGAGAGGGAGAGGGAGGGGGCGGGCGGGGGTTGGCAACGGGGATTTTGGCGGGCGAAACGAGGGGCGCGAGGCAGAGGCGGACGTTGGGGGATATGGTTGCGGAGCAGTTTCGGGGGAGGGGGTAGGGTGGGTGGAGAGGGAAGGGAGGAGGTTGTAGGGGAAGTGGATAGAGTGAATGATAGAGGTTGAGAATGTGGTGCATGCATATGGTGACATGATATGGCATGCCATGACATTGAATACTAATCACCCTCGAGCGACGATACCCGTAACAACTACCTCGAACTGCATTACATTATCTCACTCATTTTATGCACCCTTTCCCCTCGCCCAACATACCCCTCTCAACCCTCAGCCTCTTTTACAGTATCACTCCCATCCCTCTTATACGACCCATACGTCGCATACCCACCCGCAGGCGGCGGCACATCCCCATACGATCCGTACGATCCGTAGCCCCCCGCCGGAGCAGGCACGTTATCGTACGATCCTGTCATGGATATTAGTTCCCATTATGGCACACATCAATGTGACAATGTACCGTAGTCATCGTACGAGGATTGCGCGACGGGGGCTCCGAGGGCGGAGGCGATGAGCGTGAGGAGGATAGTGGGAAGTTTCATGGTGGGAGTGGGTGGTTGGTATGCAAAAAGGTGAAGTATGGGGAGGCGGATTGATATATTTGTATATGTATATGGGTGAATGGGTAGATGGATAGGTATTTGTATGAATACACAACTTTCTAATCACACTCTCACTCCCTCTCTCATTCCAACAAACCCCATACCAGCACCCCCTCCACCCTTATATACCCGCAACCCACCCGTTCAACTCCCACCAGACGAAAGAGAAGATCCGCAGCCCACCGACCCCAACGCCATCCTAGCACCATCTAGACCCAACGAAGTGACAAGACAGCCCCTCAAGCAGAGACCTAAAGCCCATCGTACGTAAGTGTCGCCGGCCAAGCTGTGGTACGAAGACGCGGCTTGAGCCCGGTTGCTGAGCTGAGGGGGACTATCGTGGGAAGGTGATGGTGGGTGAGGGGAAAAGTCACATGGGTTCAGCTTGGGCGCCACTTGGGTTTGGGTGGAGGGTTGGCGAGGGCGGCGGGGAGGGGTGGTTTGGGGGTTTGTATGGGGGGTGTTTTTGCTTTGAAGTAGGTGATGACTGGATTGGGGGAGGTTATCTGTGTGGCATGTCATTGGAATTGATTTTGTCTCTTGCAGTTTGCTTTTTGGGTCGTTGATGTTGCCAATGTGGTGGACGAATCTTCATACACAGGTATTCTAGGGTCACTATACTCAAGCTCAATACTCTCAAGTCATCTCCCAACTTAGCAAAAGCATTACGTGCCGGTAAACCCTTGATACCCTCGCAGCTGAATCCACATGCACCTTCTTAGCCGTGGGATACAAACATAGATTAGCAAACTCAACGCCGATCGCCCCTAGGTAGAAGCTACCATGTAACAAGAACTTTGACAGGATGGGAACAGCGGCAGAGAAAAAAATAAACAACCCTGGGATTGGCAAGGCTTTAACCTAGACGGTAATCTATAGCGAAGGCTTGACACGTTCAGCACGCTACTTTCTGTAGGGCTAACGACATCTTGGAGGGCCAAGAAGAGGGTCAATTTGCACTAGCTGTATGATCAAGGGCATGGGTAGGTCACTATTCTAGTGAAATAAATACGAGGAATATGGTAGTCAGACGGGATGTTGTCTTCCATGCCCCAGCATCGTCGCCTCACCGTTAATGTCCAGCAACTACCTCGAAACCCCCATGACGCCATGAATAAGCAACAGCCAACGCACCCAACTTTTTCAAAATCTCATGATCCCAGGTTATCATTTACTCTGGCTAACCCAAAATATCCGCCCTTCACCAGTCGGCGGTACAAAGTTCTAGCGCACGCCCGCGGTAACGACGGCGCAGTCTGGGCTCAGCCCTATGCGCCACCCCATCGTGAGTGGACACCGAGTGAGACACAATCGCGCCGGAAGCGAAGATGCACCGCAGCTGAGCGGAGATCCCCAGACTAGTATCTTTGTCAAGCGGATCTGATGGAATGGGGAAGCCAAGAGCTCGGCGAGCTGAAGGGATGGTGCGTGAGCGATGCGAAGCTCGTGGGTTGGTTGATCGACTTTGGGCTTTGGTATTTCCCAGTTTATGGAGCTGCCTGTTTTCGTTCGTTTTCTGTCGAACTATGTGAATTCAAAATGTGGAACGGCAAGGTGAAGAAATCTCGATTCGAGCCTATTCCCTCGGAGGATGAACATTCGCAGTGTCTTCTGCCGTCGGAAACCCCGCTGGTCATTCAACGTGGCGTGTCGAAATGGGTGTTTGTTCTCTCAATTACTCTGGCATCATTGTTGTCGACGCTTCTTGGAGCGGCTGTTAATTCTGCAGCACGATTGGATCCGAATAGGATCAGTATACGACATACATCGCAGTATTGTGAGGATTCAACGAATGGAACACCATCTAGGTTTCCTGGCTAATCTGCCTAGCACCCATCGTTGACGAGGTTGATCTGAGATATTCTCAAGTTCGCTTCAACGGTTCTCTCATGAAATCGAACGTTTACCGTCAAGATGCGGGTCCCGAAGTGGACTCCGCATGGAAATCACTAGGTGCAG
Source organism: Pseudopithomyces maydicus (assembly GCA_026873275.1). NCBI lineage: Eukaryota > Fungi > Ascomycota > Dothideomycetes > Pleosporales > Didymosphaeriaceae > Pseudopithomyces > Pseudopithomyces maydicus. The sequence goes on along the minus strand of JANTUC010000003.1, from coordinate 2,544,144 downwards.
ACTGTAAGTTTTCGTTCATCCCATCTCTTGTACTGTTCATGCTAAGATATACTATAGACAGTGCAGCTCGGATTCCCAATGACAAAGCAGCAAAATCTGGCCTCGCATCCGACCAAGTCAAGATCAAAGACAAGTACGGTGGAGGCTATCCCGCTCATGTCGAAGGACTCCACCACCTTCACTGTCTCGTATGGTTCCCCTCTTCACACTCGTCTTCTCACTGAAACCTCCAGAACCTATTACGCAAATCACTGTCTTGGAATTTCCCATACTACCAAGCTCAGGGCCTGGGCCCCTTTTCCAACTCTCTTGAGATCTTAAAATACCACGTCAGTACGTGCTAAATACACATTGCTTACCCATCAAGAGGCTTACGATCCTGCAGCACACTGCCTAGACATCCTTCGCCAGCAGCTAATGTGCACAGTAGACACTGGTGTATTAGGGCAAGTATGGTACCAGCCTGCTGGTAAGGCACCAGAGCCTTTTGTCGACTTCAATACCGTGCACAGGTGCAGAAACTTTGAACAAGTGAGAGAGTGGGCGGAGGAGCACCAGTTACCATCGAATGAAGATACTCCAATTGATTTTCTAGAACTACCGAAAGAAGGGGACCGGGTATGGCACGAGGTCCCGTAATACTACCGTAGGCAATACAAGTTTATCGTATACGCAGGACGTTTACGCTCTGAATATGCATGCTGATAGTGATTCTCATATCAGAAGCGCATTCCTTTCGTTCAGAGTTCCCCGATTGTTGCTGGATTCGCGACAGATCTTCCTGGCTTTCATGCTGCAACATGATCCTTGACTGATGAGTTGCTACAGCGCTGGTCAATTTCGTCGTTTGTCGGACTCAAGTTCTTCGGCTGCCCCGACTTATCTAACTCGCTCAATGACGTACAATTATCAATGGAGTGCTGGTCGCGTGCCTTCCCGGTGGATGTTGCTATTTCCATCGATTGTCCTGGATTGGGTGTTGGCGAATAGTGACCTCGTATATCGGCTTTCCGTTGGCGTATATTACAACGCACGGTGTAGATAGACATGCCGAGGTATGACAAACTGTGAACGCACTGTCAGCGTGATGTTTTCTGCTATTAAGCTTCATTTGAAAAGGGGTTTGACCGTACAATAATGCAACAATCACTGCCATGCCTCCAGGACTCTGAGCACTTTTCGCAATACCCACGATGCCCGTGATTATAACAACCACCGAAAAGATCATTCCCATAACATTCACCAACGCGAAAGAACGTAGATAGGGCTTTTTGCGAATCCATAGAACGAAATGTATAACATCTAATAACAGCCAGAGGCCCATGAATGCCAGAAACGTGGCAGCAACGCTATTTATAAGGTCAGCATGTGTGCAAAACTTCTCAAGGCAACATGGTAGAAGGAATGTAGTATACTCACGGATAATTGATGGGGATACCGTCATCCTCGTCGTTCAGAGCGATTGCCAACGATAAACCGATAATCATGACAACCCAACAGCACATCCGAGAGGCCCAGCCGAAAAGCAGCACAAGCTTCATCTTCTTGCCTGCGGAACAATCCATCGCTGTTGATACTAGGACGTATATAGTCTGAGCTTTGTGACGGCTTTCCAACGTTAACAAGACGTGGTGGTGAGGTGAAGATCGAATGCGCGAATCGTTATCAAGACGATATTCTGTGTACAGCCCCGAGCAATCGTTCCACGAGAGTATCGGCGCTGGGCATTTGAACAAGTTTATTGTGTTTTGCAATAAGCACTGTTTTCCGGTGGAGGCGGTAGGCAGTGTTTGCTTTTGTGTAGAACTAGGCAGCGCAATTTCGGACAGTGCAAAGACCTGGGTTGAATGCGATTACCATTGTTGATGATATGCATGGACCCTGACAACAGCCGCTGCTAAGTTGGGACTCGGTTGCACTTGCCTTGTGTAACAGACGAGAAAGAGAACACGGTTCTTGGCGCTTAAAGGAAGTGAATGATACAATCATAATAAACGATCAAAAATAAACAACCGAATTTCCCGAATGGGCGTTTGATCAATGCACACTTGAGGCGAGAGTGACAGTCAATAGCTGTCGCTATAGACGCTGTTGTCAGATCCTTGACTAAAGTGAACATAGTAATGATTTGTGCTACAAAATGACCCTGCCTCGAACGCCGGCTTAGATGTCCAATGCCCAAATGCCACATGTGTTGAACCAAATCGCTGGACTACCCAAGTAGTCCAAGTTACTCAGACATCCTAAGCTTTGTCAACTTCCATGTTCTCAGTGAGCGAGACTCCGCCTTCCTCTTCCAGCTCCATGGCATCCTTGGCTGCGAGCTCCTCGGGGTCTTTAGCCTCCTCCTCTTCAGCTTCCTTAGCCTCCAGCTCATTTGCCTTGCGCTCCTCTTCCGCAGCAGCAGCCGCTTTCTCTGCAACGTGATTCTTGATCTGTGGATCCTTCTCATTGAATAGACGGAGCAGCATCGCTTTCCTGTCATCCTTGTCCACCATCAAGTTTGCACTTCCGGGATGTCTCCACAATGGTAGCACCATGCGGAATGGGAAACCATCTTCGCCTTCGCTCTGCTCGATGCGTACAAAGGAGCACCCTATATCCATATCCATCAACTGATCGCCCACTTCTCCAATCTCGTGGCTGCCATCCTTGGGCAGCTTGGGGAACATCTCGATGAGCAACTTGTATAATGTCTTCTTGCTCGTCAAGTTGACAATGCGGGATTGCGCCCAGGGCTCCAAGATGCGGATGCCCTCGTTCTGTAACCGCCAAGGAGCCTTCATGAGCTCAGCGTCCTTAATCTTGTGGCTGACGAACATGACAACACCACAGTGGATGAACTTCATGCCGCGATACTTGTTCTGGTTGATGATTGCCTTAGCGAGGGCGGATGTGTAGTAGATCTTGTTAAGAAGAAGTCCTTCTTTGTTCTTGACCATGAAACGGTCCCGGGGGAACCGTTGAGAGATGCCAAAGAAGTCCAAGATCTGAGCTATTGAAGGTTCATCTGCTGGCAAATATTCAAAGTACTCCTTGTTGCTTTGCTGGGTGCTGCCCTTGAGCTTGGGATGATCGTCCACCGCAGGTTTGGCAACAACATCACTGGAGGCCTTTGCCGGCTTAGGTGCTTCCGCTCCAGACTTAGCATCCAGGTCAGTCGCTGGTTGTTCTGTAGGTTCCTCCACAGTCTTCGCTTTTTTAACAGTCTCAGTAACATCGCTAGTATCATCGTTTTCCAGCTTACGTTTCAGCGGGGATGCGTTGCCATTGGGCTGCTCTGCTGCAGGCGTCTCGGTCGTAGGCGCGGGTGTTGTGTTTTCTGATTCCATCATTGCTTTACGCAAAAGTTCCGTGTTATCAGAAGCGCTTATCTGATGCACCTTGATGTCATCGAGCTTCTCCAATATAGCAATGAAAAAGCCTCCAGTATCCTGCAAATGGGGGTACACCCTTACGCAGCGTTCAAGCGGTATACGCTGTTCTTCAGATGTTGTGATTGGAGGGAAACATCCCGGGGCGATCTTGCTGGAAAACTGGCGCTCAGGCTCTTCCTTGTCGTACTTTTGCTTCGTCTTCACGAAGGCATCCCAGCTGCTGAACAAGTGAGCAGTCTTCTCCCCACCACCCACCGCTGACGTATCATAAACTTTCCATTTGTTCAACCCTGGTTTCCTCTTGAGGTTCGGAAGGTAGTTGGAAGCATCCACAAGCTGGACCTTGGAAATACCACCGCACGCTTCGATAGCAGCACCAACAACAGCTTCGTTCTCGACTGGGTTCATACTGCAGGTCGAGTAGACAAGGCGGCCACCCTTCTTAAGCATCTGAAGACCACGGAAAAGGATGCGCAGCTGCAGATTGTGCAAACCCAACCCGTCCTTGGGTGTCCATTTCGACCACACGTTGGGGTTCTTGCGCGCTGTGCCGTCTCCTGAGCAAGGAACATCGGCTAGGATACGATCGTATTTAAGATATTGCTTCTTCTCACCTGGGTTAGAAGGCAATTCGACGGAGGGAAAAATCGAAGCATCGTGGTTCGTGACAATCAGGTTCGGGAAGTTGAGTCTCTTGACTTGATGCGTCAACATGCCAGCACGCTTGTAGTCGGTGTCGTTGGCGATAAGGAGACCGGTGGATCGGCCATCGTCGCTGTAGTCGCCCTCGCCGTCGATGTTGGGATTTTCGTCGCGAGCAGCTCGTGCGACCCGGTCTTCTTCATCACCGTGGATCATTTCCGCCAACTGTGCGGTTTTACTGCCTGGTGCAGCGCACATATCCAATACCACCATACCCGGCTTGACGTCCAAGAAATGTGGCGGAATCATGCTGACGACTTCCTGTCTACTGATATTGCCGGAAGTCGTCTCTGCGACGAGGAACTTTTGGAACTCCGCGAAGGGCGCATATCGACGGATGACCTTCTTGTGCGTCTTCATGTCCCAGACCAGTTCGTCTGGAAAAGCGGGAACGGGCTTAGGAGGTTCAACAGGCTCGCCTTCGAAGTCCATAGACTTGATTGCAGGGATGTAGCGCTGCTTGAAGATCTCGCGCACGGCGAGCGCATCAGAACTTGGTGCCTGTGAAGCGGAAACTGTTGGGCAGATCCGAAGCCAGATACTTCCACATCTCTTCGAACTCGGCCTCTTCCAAGAAACCGCCCATGCGGTAGTAGCTCTCGAAAAGATCATTCTTGCGCGTGATATCGTTCCAGGACTCGGTTCTGGTGTCCCTACCGCCTCCGCCTCCGCCTCCACCGCGACCTTTGTTCTTGCCGCGAAAGCGTCCGCGACCGCCGCCCTACAGCTGTTAGCGCGTTGTCGCAGCATTTGAAATTTGAACATACACGTCCTCCACGACCCATTGTAGCAGTGCGAAGGATATAGGGTTAAGGGTAGGTTGCAATGTTGGTTGCGACAGCTTCAACCACGAGCTCCAGAAAAGTTCAATAGCTCGCGCCTCGAGGCGGCCAGGAACCGGGGCTGATTGGTGGGGCAGCATCACGTGCTGATAGTCGGAAAAACTTTTGGCGTGCCGCTAAGCGAGCACTTTGAATTTTACCATCGTGGCTCTCCAACCTCAGATCCCCAGCCTCGACAACAACGTCAATCTCGTACTAACCATCAGCACAATGGCCGGCAGCACGTATGTCAATTCCTTCGCTGATGTTGTCCTCATGCTAAACATCGCAGTGTTCCCACCAAATCCTCGATCGAGGTCCCCGAGTCGGTGCTCAAGAAGCAGAAGGCCAACGCTAAGGCCGACGAGCAGCGTGCCGCTGACCTGAAGAAGAAGCGTGAGGTATAATAGTCTCCCATGATCTGCTCAGCAGATAGGAGTATCGTCGTTGGCTAAGACTTTCTTAGGCCAACAAGAAGAAGCGCTCCGTCATCTTCGAGCGTGCCCAGAAGTACCAGCAGGAGTATGTCAAGGCTGAGCGCGACATCATCGAGGCCAAGCGCAAGGCCAAGCAGGAGGACTCTTTCTTCGTCCCCGCTGAGCCCAAGCTCGCCTTCGTCGTCCGCATCAAGGGGTACGTAACATTTACTGGGCCATTTTGCGATGCGCGCGACTAACTGTTCTGCAGTATCAACAAGATTGACCCCAAGAAGCGCAAGACCCTCCAGCTCCTCCGTCTTCTTCAGATCAACAACGGTGTCTTCGTCAGGCTGACCAAGGCTACCATCGAGATGCTCAAGATCGTCGAGCCCTTCATCGCTTACGGTTACCCCAACCTCAAGACCGTCCGCGAGCTCGTCTACAAGCGCGGCTACGGAAAGGTCAACAAGCAGCGCCTCCCGCTCTCCGACAACCAGATCATCGAGGAGAACCTCGGCCAGTACGGCATTGTCTGCATTGAGGACCTCATCCACGAGCTCTACACCGTTGGCCCCAACTTCAAGCAGGCCTCCAACTTCCTGTGGCCCTTCAAGCTCTCTTCCCCCACTGGTGGTTTCCGTCCCCGCAAGTTCAAGCACTTCATTGAGGGCGGTGACCTCGGCAACCGGGAGAACTTCATCAACGACCTCATCCGCCAGATGAACTAGACAATTGTACGAGACGGCGTTAGGCTTCTGTAGGGAAATATCATGGCATGGCGTCATTTGCCTGGGTCCAAAAGTTAGCTTAGGATGAGGTCATACCAGGCACAGTCTGCAGACCAGAGTGCGCCAAACCATCCCAATGTGGATGACGGTTGGCCGCTTTCTTGATGAATCAAAATGTTACAATGATACCCTATTCTTTTGCGACGGTGCTTTGATTTTGTGACATATATGAATGTACTCAGATTATCAATGACCCTCGTGCAAACACCGAATACGTACTCGTTACGTGCCTATCATGGTCTTCAATTAACGTAAGGACCTGTCCAGGTCATGTCGACTCCAGCCAAAGGCAAACTAGACGCAACGAATCCAACAATAATGAGCAGCAGAACAATACACCAAACAGGAGAGGGTGGAAGTGATTAATGACAGGGCGGAGAGCATGTTGGGACGGTAGTGGTAGATGGTCGGTGCCAACACGATAGCCGAAGCTGGATGTCTTATTGTAGGAGGCAGAAAGACAAATACAGTCACTATTGGTAGGTACAGAATGGGATTAGACAAATAAAGAAGCAGGTAACCGAAGTTCGTTCTTGCTATACTAACGGATATTTACAGCCCAACTCAACAGATGCACACAGCCCCAGCCCAACCATAACTCGAAGCATCCCAACACTACCAAAAGCCAGAAGTGCAAGACACAGTACAAAAGGCTTACGCACGCCGCCAACATTGATCTTCAAGGACGTCTTTACATCGTAACAAGGACCGAAGACCGGTGATGAAAATCTGTCGCCGACAGACTGCTCTGAGGTCTGAATCAATTAGAGGCAACCTGTTGAAATTGCGCGGAGTCAGCAAAAGCTAAGCGGGGCGACTTTTATGGTCAGAATCCAAGAGTCTCATCACTGGCCGAAGCCTCAGGTCGTAACAACGATCTTCACTCCACCCGCCTTTCGAAAATATTACAACACTGTATTGTATATCGTAACAAGAGCGGAAGACCGGTGATGACAAGATGTTCTGAGGTCTGAAAAAGTAACGAAAACCTGTTGAAATTGCGTGGAGTCAGCAAAAGCTAAGCGGGACGACTTTTATGGTTATGATCTTATGATCTCATGCCTAGTCGAGGTGCTAGGCTGTAAAAACATGCCAAAGGCATGTTTTTCCACGTCGTAACAAACCTCAAGACCAGTGATGATAATCGTTTCTGAGGTCTGAGCCAAGCGAAGGTACTACCCTGTTGGGGTTGCACTGTTGAGAGCTTACTAGCGGATCTGTTTGTCATGATAATCATCGCTTGGATGTCTTAAGGCCGTCCTACAGGGGCCTGTCTCCACAATAGGGCTTTGTTTAGCAGCCCTTCACTGGAAGTGTGTCTCCATGTCCAGCCACAATTTCAACATTTCCTATGGGCAAAGAGACACTGGATGAATGGCCGGAGGGAACAATTAAGAGCATGTTATATATTAACATATTTTCACAAGTTGTAATTCTTAGTTTTGGTTTGCGTTTAAATTATGAAGCTCAGCTACTCGAGGAGCGGGTTTCCCGAAAACACGAAGGCCCATGCTAGTAAACTCAAAAAGGTACCACAATAGATGACAAGACAGGAAAGATAACTAGTTCTCAATGTCCTATGTACATGATAAGATATGGATTTCCATTCATGCAGATTTGCAATTCACCGTTCAAGAGAAATAGCATGAGCGCTTCATCATAGATGGCTTGTATCAATACAATGTTAAAGGGTTACTGCGAGTAAATTCGTAGTGGAGACTGTGAACATGTTGCTACCTTCCGGTGAAGCTCCTCCTGAAACAAAAGGGCATCTGCACGCGCTTATGTTTCCCGCCCCCAATTGTAAGCACATGGAGTTACGCCCCGCGAAAAAGGCAACCGCGAGAAGAGCTTGCCTTACGCCCAGTAATCCCACATATATGAGGCTGAGTCTATGTTAACAAATAAGAACAAACTGCTATTCAAAGCCATGTGCGTAGCTAATTATATTCCGCGAGATCCGTGTGTCCGATGATCAAATAATACACCTTCGTTTCATCTTTTGTTCTCTACATTCCAGCATGGCCAACCTGCCAGAACTTGCAACATCTCCAGCAGGTCTTGAGGTGGATCATACAGCGTCCGGTCTTCACCATGTTCCGCCACGCTACGCCTCCAAAGATGAGTACCCACTGATTGACGACGCCGAACATGCGCGACGGACCTCACCGAAAATCTGCGGTATCAAAAGATCGACATTTTTTCTCGCGGTCATATTGGGCGCAATAATTATAGCTGCATCTGTGGGGGAGGTGTTGGCGGCTCTATTGCTGTATCGAATGCAAGGTATGCATCTATCTTTCCTCGCTCTTCGCCTAAAGCTTTTGCGATCCTGGGGCTGAGCATAGTAGTTCTACTGTCGTGATATCCAGTGGCCAACTACAAACGTAGATACAGATCCTACATAGACACTGACCAATCTCAGATCCAACGCTCAATCTTTAAACTCAGCACCTACTCAAGACACGGCTACGGTCACATCAAGAACCAACGACGCCTCTAATCTTACCTCCACACCCACGTCTACAGCCACAACAATGCCTACCGGTAGCGGCGTCCCATATACCCCCAAAGCACCCGTGGACGTAGAGCGAATAGACAACTCTTGCCCCTCTGCGATCATACAATCTTCGAAAATTGGCAACAGGGCCCAAGACGAATACAAGTGTAAGGACGAAACCGACGTCCATGGCAACGACATCATGTGGTTCACAGCATACACCTTGCAGGCATGTATAGATGCGTGTACCTCGTATAATAGGGGCATTGTCGCCGATACGAAGGAGATGCAATGCAAAGGTGTATCGCTGAACTATAATCTGACCTTTCAACATGAAGTCAACGGCGATGCAAATTGCTGGTTAAAAACGAGGTTAGACCAAAGTGAATTTAGATCCTCCTCGATTGTCACGCTGGCGTGGCTGGTTAACGAGTGAGCAAACATTCACGGTATGTTGGGTGGGTATTTCTTTCTGTATCAAATCAATACATCTATTTCAGATACCTATTTTACTATAGTCAAGCCTTGGTACGGCAAAAAATAACTAGAATAGGTAGTGTGAACACGATTTGTACGAGGATCGTGCCACGAGAGCAACAAATTGATCCTCTGTAAGGCACTAGCTGCTAATTAATTTGGATATATTCAATATCTACGTATTAGTGTCCATCTAGCATAAGATATTGGACAGATAAATAGATTATTTTCACTGTCGTCAATGTAGGTCTATCTAACTCATCACTGTGAGATAACTCATCGCATGAGGACCTTGTTGTAGAACCAGTTAAGGAACTAAATAAGAAACATAGGAGTTGACCAGACGGTGTGGATACCTAGCTCCCAGGTCAAATTTCATCTAAGCAATGAGCGTGTACAATCGCCAACCACTTACATGTAAAATGGTTAAATCAACGCAGCCACCGTACCCGCACTCTGTCTCACATAATCTGCGCTCTCAGGCTTACTAAGTTTCAACCAGCAGTTTGCCCTGCTATTATCTAGGTACATCTCCCTCATGTCTGATCGCAGCACTACCGCTTGGCATGGATTTGTCTCGCCATTTACATAATTGTATGTGCTGCACGCGTCGATACAAGTCTGCAGCGAATATGCTATGATGCCCGTGATATCGTGGCCAGGATAGTCAGCCCCTTGATTGCAGGAGTAGGTTTGACCGTTTGATTGCAGTGTGGTATCAGAGGGGCAGGCAATATCAATCGCGGAGACTTCCTCGGGCTGAGCGGGTATGTATGGAATTGCAATAGAGGTAGGGGATGAGGCGGTGGACGTTATAGGCGTGACAGATGTTGAACTCGATGGTAGTTTACTAGATGGAGATGCAGTCGCGGCTGCGTCGCTGACGGTCACGGTCACGACTAACGAAGTCGGTTCGTTCTTGGGTCTTTAGCGTGGTTAGGGCTGTATAGTAAATGTGAGGGGACACTCACTTCGCATTTTTAACAGCGATCGAGCCCCCAACTCCACCGCCAACGGCAGCTGCGATTATGCAAAGTATGAGAGCCAGCACAAGCCAGAATGTTGCTCTTCTGAGACCGCAAATACGTGGCTTCACAACAGATGCGCTAGATTGTACTCCCACTTCTAGCTTGCTGGAATAAGGTACTGATGGTTGTGCTACTATAGGGGGTCGTATAACTCTGGATCCTGAGAATAGGCCAAATGGGGGTTTGGAGACATTGTGGTTGACCGACGATTGAGGTCCCAAGATAGATATCGCCAGGCTTTCGAGGGGAAACGACCAGCTTAATAGATGTACAACCGAGGGATTGGGGCTAGATTATCGTCCTGCAGTTAGATGCATGTATTGGATAGAGGGTGAGCGAATCACAAATGGCTACAGTCTTGTGTGGCACGTAAGATACGAAGACACGGCTTAATCGTACGACATGACCTATCAGAGAGCTTCTACATCGGTTTCAGATTATCAATGCTACCTGGATAGGTTACCATAATTGTTTGGCCCCCATCCAGAATTGGCTGGTGACTCGCTCGGGAGAGATAAGACCAAATGATCCCTTGATCGCACGTCCCACAAAAACAAAGGTTCAGCCTTACAATTCATGGTTTTCAATTAACGTCGTAACATTAATCAACATTATTACTCTTCATTACTCTTTATTATCTATTATATTTATCATGTCTCTCAGTATCCTTCTACCAAAAAAAACTCCACCTCACCCCCTCTGTGTATCCACCAAATCCGCAGTTCCATACTCGGTAACCCCCAAAAACAAGCTATCCTCCCAATAATCCTCCCACTCCATCTCCCCCCAAATCTTCTGAATCTTCCTCGCACTCTGCTTAAACCTCCTCTTCACATCCCCATACCCCTCGTACAAAAGCTTGCCCTCCCTCTTGACAAACTCCCCGTTCACCACCACGTCCTCCACATCCCCCGTGTTTGAATGCAACACAATCGCCGCAACAGGATCGTACTCGCCCCCTAGCAAATTCGGCGTCTCGGCATCGAAAATCGCAAGATCCGCCTTCGCACCTGGTACGATGACGCCCAGGTCGTCGCGCCGCAGCGCCAGCGCGCCCGCTCTCGTTATGAGGTGGAACGCCTGCTCGGTGCTCATGGGGTTGTTCCATGGGACTTCCTGGTCACGGAGGACCTTCTCGTAGAGACGGAGGCGCAAGTTTTGCAGCCAGAGGCGCGCTTGCTGCACCATGTCGCTGGCGAAGGTGAAGTGCGTGTCTACGCCCAGACTGGCTTGGTCTTGGATGACGTGCGCGTAGATGTTTCCGTGGCCGTAGTGCATTTCAGATTCCGGGGTCGTGGAGATGTACTGGTTTCGTTGGCGGAGGACGTGGATGTCGGAGGAGGAGATGAAGGAGGAGTGGGAGAAGATTACGGGGGTGGAGGTGTTGAGCCAGCCGAGGGAGTCGAGGAGGGTGGGAGAGTTGTCGTTGAGGTAGGGGCCGGCGAGGTGGTGGGTTGTTACGAGGCTGAGGTTGTGGTCCTGGACGATGGACCAGAGTTCCTCGATTGTGGACTTGGGGGCGCTAGGGAAGGCGTCGAAGGAGAGGCCTAGCTTGACGAGAGAATTGTTGGTGAGACGGGCATCGGTGGCGAGGGAACGGAGCTTCTCGATCTGGAGGTCTACAGTCCAATTTGTTGCTGTGCCTAGGTCGTGGACGGAGAATGCGTGGAAGATGCGAACGCCGCTGTCAAGAGTGGCTTGCAAGATGGAGTCTTCGGTTTCCTCGGATGAATCTCCAGATGCATGGTCGAGAATTGTTGTGGTGCCTGTGTTGACAAGTTCCAAGGCACCAGCGATCTGTGCTAGATACTTGTCTTCGGCGGTCATGTGCTGGATGGATGGACCGAATTCACCATAGCGTTGGAAGTACTGTGCGAGTGTCGTGTTAGAGGCAAGAGTCTTGTACCCTGTCTGCCAGAGATGGTGATGAGTGTTGATAAATCCTGGGCTAATGATTTTTCCTGTGGCATTGACAACTGTTGTATCGTTCGGGTAGGACGAAGGTGTTGTTCCATTGTACAATTCGACGATGCGATCGTCTTGTACCAAGAGGGAGGAATCGCGAAGGATTTGGGTGTGATTGGCGGAGAAGTCGTAGGATATGATGGTCGCATCTGTAAACAGCAGTGAAGCTGCATTGACAGGAGCCAAAACAGAGCTCAGGAATAAAGCAAGAGACCGCATATTCAAAGAATGAGATGCTGACACCATTATGTTGCCAAGAAATGGAGGTGGAATCCCAATATCAACAAGATGCTCTCTAAGCGACCGGGCAACAGTGGAACGTCGCCTCTTGTATAGACTTTTAAGTCCTTGCCGATTTACTCCTGGTGCAAGAAACGGCTGCTGTCTTCCGTACGATTACCCAATTCTACATATTACATCACGTCAGTCTCACACCGTTCTACATCCTAAAGCTCGGTGCGCTTCGCGGTTACCATGACCGACTTGGAAATCGCACCTCGCAAACCTGAACAGACCAAAGTCTTTGGCAGCAAGAATTGATCAAATTACGTATATGGCGGCTGATCGTCACCTATCAGCACAACCTCTAGGGTGGACCCGTGGGGCTGCTCGCCTGGAGCGAGATGCCGACGAGGTGTCTGGACAAGCAAATGCCATCTAGAATCGCAGCCAAGTATGAACGATTATCAAGCCGGAACAGCGACACAGCGAAGCATAATGGTCAAAGTACCGAATGTTTGTATGCTAGACAAGCCAAACTAGTGGGTTCGTGGTTAGTTCGCCCAAACTAGGCGAACAGTTTTTTAAGGAGGAAAAAAAAATGAAGCCTCAGTTGCTTTAAGATTGATGTGGATCGGAACTAGTGACGGTCCGATCCGAGATTCCTCCGTAGGTTCCGACTGCGTGTATGTAGGTACCGGCACTTGGTAGAGGATTTCAAAGCATGACCAAATCTAGGAATATTTCGCTGCATGGTACTAACTTCCAACACACCTCCTATTTTGCTGTTTAGTCGAGTCCTCGCCAGTCGTGTGAGCTCAGTCTAGCAATATGAAAACGTTCGTGTCTACTACGGTAACAATGCGATTTTCGAAGACGCCGAGCAGGCATCTATCTCGCAGCATCGATCGTACCCTTAATCTTTAAAGTTTTTTTTTTCATAGGGTTTGCATGATTAAGATCATGTCAATTTTAAAGCGATCTTGTTGGGAGGGAGATGCGAAAGTCTCAAACTGACCTGATTTTGTCCAAAATCATTTTAATTGGACAATATCAAATACTACTCAGAGATGGTCGCGTCTGATGGTTCTCTCAATGTGCAAATTTGTATGATCTATATAATCATCGAGCTGCATTCTATATACAAATGCTGGCTGGGCGCTTCTCCCTAACCAGAAAACTTTACTCTATCCCAACCTTCTAATTCCCCTCCGCCTCCTTCGCCCTCTTCTCAAGTAGCGCCACCCTCTCATCAATCTTCTTAAACGAATACGACTCCCAAAAAGAGGGATACAAGAATGGCCTCAGATCAAACCGGTTGTCATCAGGACTATACGCCTCGGCGTGATACGAGGGCGTCATGGTCGTCATCTTATGCCGATTTATCGCATAAAAGTGATGGAACCGCTTCACCTTATCCGCCACCTCCCTCGGCGTCGCTCTATCCTTCCAGTCGTGGACCAACCGGCAGAACATGGTATACGGCCCCGCCTTCTTCTCCTTCCGCAGGCGTCCAAAGTCAGAAAGCTCCGCGTACGTCATGCCCATGTCCGCTTCGTCGGACTGGACGTAGTCGGCGGTGATGGGCTCGAGCTCGGCGGTGGGCGTCGCGTCGACGAATTCGTCGAGGATGGGGAGCTCGAACGAGGTGGCGGCCCAGCGGACGAAGCGCTTCAGATCGGTCTTGGAGATGGAGCCGATAGGGTTGATGTCTGCGGAGGAGCAGTCGTACTTGGTGAGGTAGCCGCGGAGACACTCGTCGACGTTGCCGCTGCCGAGGACGAGGAGGCCGCCGCCGCCGTCGCGCTGACGGACGGTGGGGAGGAGCTGGGCGAGCATGTAGGCGGTGACCATGCGCTGGCGAGCTTGGATGTTTTGCAGAGCGAGGTTCTCGGTTTGCGTGCCGCCGTGGACTTTGAACTTGGGGTCGAAACCGGTGGCTTGGCTGAATATCTGGCGCTGTGCGTCGAAGGCGGGATCGATGTTGAGGTCAGTGTGGTAGGCGCCGATGTCTTTGGCGAGACGCTCGGCGCGGGAGCGTGTCTCTTGTGATGACTGGCTGGCCATGCCCATGTAGGCTGTGTGAAGGATGGAATTGCAAAGATCTTGAGCGTCTTTGGGGAGCCAGTTGGAGTCGTGGTGATAGGGGCCGCAAATGCGCTTGACGTCTGCAATGACTTGCTCGTTGCCATCTTGAATCGCAGCGAAGACTAGACGACACATGGAGAAGACTAGTGTAGCTGTTGAACAGCTGTCGATGCCACCAGACAGTGGAATAAAGAAGCCTGCAGATTTGGATCTACGAAGGTAATCCCAAAGCCAGCAAGCTGGACCAAGAGCAATCTCTTCTTCTGGAGCATGGATGCGTAATGAGCGAGATTTGTTCGGGTAAACGTCCAGATCAAGATCGGTTTCTCCTTGCCCAAGCGAGAAGTCAACGTCGATGCGCTTATATTCGGGAGCGGATTGGGTCTGGGCACCTCTGGCAGGGCTGATACGATATGAGTTGACTTCTTCTATGTCGACGATGGCAGTCACGACCTCGACGTCTGTCATGCTAAATTGGCTTCCCTGGTTGACGATCTGACCATTGACGATGACCATAGCGCAGCCATCGTAGTAGAGGCGATCGCCATCACAGCCTTTCTGATTGCTGTACAGATAGACTCCGCCGTTCTTTCGCGTTGCTTCCAAGATCAAGGCTATGCGAGTTTCCAGTTTACGCAGTTCATGGTGCGAGCCTGAGGAATTGGTGATGATATCTACACCGTTCAGGCCCATGTTGATGTGTGGACTCTCTGGCACGAACAGCTCTTCACAGCTTTCCACGCCAATGCAGGCATCGTTGGTGCTCAAGACAGCATCTCCTATGGGTACCTTCCTTGCGCCCTGGATCTTAGCGATGCCATCTGGCAGAACGAAGTCTTCAACCTTGAGAGGTTTCTTCCAGGGGATGAAGTAGCGCATCTCACGATAGTTGCCGTCGTTGGCAAGGTGCATCTTTGGACGGATCATGAGGATCTTGGAGTTCAAGATGACAACGCGGCAGTTGTAGCGGTTGCCACGGTGGAAGACGGGCATGCCGAGATCGATGATGATGTCGTGCAGAGACTCGTCTTCCATGATCTCCTGCAGCATGGCCATGGAATTCTCATAGACCTCGCCCTCGAGGAAGTGGTCGAGGCAGCCCTGGGACAGACATCAGCCCAGCTCGGTGGTCTCAGTAACGCCGAGGCATTTGGGGAAGAGGAGGGCACATGTTGGCTGTACTGACATATCCACTGATTTCCAGCTCAGGCCCCACACGAAGCTTTGCACCTTTGCTTTTGGCAACGCGGATGGACTCTACGATGCGGTCTTTGTTACCGGTGAAGTCGAGAGCCCATTGGTTGAGGGCGCAGGTTGCGACATGCATCAAGCGACCCATGGCGGAGGGCTCGGTTGGGTTCTGTTTTGGGTAATGCAGAGTGAATGGTAGTGCGGGGTTTGATTGAGCGGGCAGGAAGGCGCTACCCGGGCGGCTCGTTACTTGCTAAGGGCGGCGGAGGGCCAATGCTGGGCTCTCTGCGAATCCAAGCCAGACGGGTTTTGAGACGGGCCTTGGGGTCAGTCTCGGTGGATTGTCTGTATCGTACCGGGATGGTGATGACTGGCTTGGGTCGGAGCTAGGTTTCTTTGCGGCACCGCAGCATATGCCCCACCCTGCAGCACTCTAGGCGGCTAGTCGCCTTGAGCCGCACGCCGTCACGTGCCGTCCGAACTCCAAGGCTCCAAGATTGGGCTCCGGTCATTCGCCGCGCGCCGATAACGAAGGCCCACGGCAAGCTGCCGATCTGGACGCGGCGGGAAAGCGACGGCCATCGCCAGCCGCCAGCTCCAGTGATCCGCGACGACGCGCTGTGGTGGATGCATCTGCGCGTGGTTTGGGGGGCTCCATGCTGTCCTGGCCGCCCGCCCGCCTGCCCGCCTGCCCGCCTGCATGCACCACACGGGCTGGCACGCAGGAGGCTGGCCAGCAGCACCGACTGCGGCTGGCGGATGGCGGACGGCGGATGGCCGGTGGCGAGGACACCCCCGCGCTCGCGGCCAACGCCCGTCCTGGACCCTGAACCTTAGTGCGCGCCATGGTTTGCTTTGGCACGGCACCACCCTGGCGCGAGTGAGAGAGCGGGTCGAGGTTCCGCTTACACGAAATCTGCCCACATGCCCAATCGTGAATCCGTGGACTTTACATGCCCGAATGTGCTCTGCTCCGCCATAACTGCTGCTGCAGCTCACCCATCGTGACCACCACCGAGCCCCTCGCGAGCACCCTCCCGCGTGAAGTCACCTCCCCACTGAGAATAACCTTCTCCGCGGCCTGTCGCGCCTGCCAACCCACCATCTTGCCCGCCATTGACTCCTAGGCGCGTCCAGACCGACGCAGCCAAAAGGGAAATCTGTCTGCTGCTCCCGTTTCCCCATATCGTCATCCACCCTTCACTTTGCCACTTCATGGTGTTCTTTCCTCCTCTGGCAATCTACGCCTGTGCGCTGTGTCCAAGTCGACATGGTCGACCGCCCCGCCCAGCCACGTCCTCAACACGGTAAACCCCACGCCCAGATGGAGGCCGACAGAACAAAGGAACGCGAGTTCTACAGGTGAGGAGCCCCATGCGTCGGTGCTGCATGCTGTAGTCCAGTGTGCAGCCGCTAATCCCATTCGCAGATACTACCACCACCCCCAGTACTCCACCTCAGATGCCACCAGACAGCTCCCTGTCCTTTCTCCCCTCCAGTTGCCAACATCACCACTGCCTCGACCAGCCAGACCGTCCGAAGACAAGGCACTGACCGCTTTTGCTCAACTGGGTGCCCTCCGCTTGAATACCCGTCGATGCTTGATATCCTTCTTCGACCGTCGAAATATCTTTATTCTCGCCGAAGCCACACGCACAGCATCCATCATCACTGGACAGCCCGAATTCGAACATGATGCCTTGCAATGGGGCACTTCGATATTTCCCAAAACTCAGAGCATCTGCTACCATACCGTCAGATTGCCTTGGGAGTTCCCCCACGAGACCGAATGTGATTACGACCACTACCCTTCCTTGGTCGTAAACGACTTGTCCCGCGATGAGCGCTTCAAAGACTATCCGTTTGTGGCTGGCCCACCGTATTCTCGATTCTACGCTGGCGTTCCCATCCGCAGTCCCAGCGGGCATTCCATTGGCACCTACTGTGTACTAGACGATAAACCTCGGAACGGTGTTTCCGACCATGAATTGCGATTTCTCAAGGATATGGCAGGGACCATCATGCGCCACCTGGAGATGTCGAGGGCCACCGAAGATCACAAGCGAAGCGGAATCATGGTCAAGAGCCTAGGTTCTTTCGCTGATGGAAAATCCTCTCTCGATGACTGGTGGGAGGAGAACGAGGTTGTGTCCTCGAACGCGTCCCCATCGGATCCTCCAACTGCCCCTCGACAACGCCGCCCGACCATAAACGCCGTCTCGCCTACTACACTGACCAAGGCCTTTCTACTTCCCAGGAACAATAGTACTGAGTCCAGCATACCAAGTGTGAACAGCGTCCAAGCGACGTCTCCATCGAGTGTGGCACCAGGTAGCACCATTGCTACGCCTGCTTCCGAGATTCTGGATCCTGTAAAGTCCGAGGTTGCTTACAAGACCGCTTCGTCTGCCGGGGAAGGCAAACCAGACACAGTAACTCCTGAGACCAAGGCCATATTTGAACGAGCGGCTCAGATGATTGTAGAAGCTGTCGAGGCCGAAGGTGCAGTCTTCTTTGACGCAAAAGTCAGTACCTTTGGTGGGCTCGTTGATGACGACTTCACTTCTGAACAGCCACCCGAGCCAGACAAACCATGCGTGATTCTTGGGGCAGCACGTTTCAAAAGCTCCCAACATCTCATGTCACCCTCTAACCAAATCTACATGACTGAAAGTGTTCTAAGACATCTATTACGCAGTTATGCT
Source organism: Pseudopithomyces maydicus (assembly GCA_026873275.1). Classification (NCBI taxonomy): domain Eukaryota; kingdom Fungi; phylum Ascomycota; class Dothideomycetes; order Pleosporales; family Didymosphaeriaceae; genus Pseudopithomyces; species Pseudopithomyces maydicus. The sequence goes on along the minus strand of JANTUC010000003.1, from coordinate 2,525,864 downwards.
CATGGCCAAATTTTTAGTCTTGACGATGATACAACTGCTACAGCCCAAGCTGACTCTGGTCCGGCTGACGACATAGATCTGATGGCGTCTCGACGATCAGATTCGATCAAAAGTGCAGAGGACGAACAGGTGCTCAGGGAGGTTTTCCCTCGAGCCCGGAGTCTAATCATATACCCGTTATGGGACGCACACCGCGATCGCTGGTTCTCAAGTCTTATGATTTGGAGTTCAGATCCAATGCGTGTTTTCACGCATGAACAAGAGCTCAGTTATCTTTCGGCATTCAGCAACAGCGTCATGGCAGAGGTAGCTCGACTTGATACCAGACTTGCAGATTCTGCCAAGGCAGATTTCATCTCGTCCATCAGTCATGAGCTCCGCTCGCCTCTTCACGGCATACTTGGCATGGCGGATTTGCTGAAAGACACTGCGATAGATACGCAGCAGCAGTCTCACGTTCAAACCATTGAGAATTGCGGAAAGACTCTATTGGAAACTATCAATCACGTAAGAACCAGGACCCCCAGGATCACAGAGATAGATCGGCTGACGTCAATTTAGGTTCTGGACTATGCAAAGATCAACAATCTTACCAGAAGCAACACCAAAAAGCGTACCAGTCGTCGGGCGAAGAGCGTTAAGCATGTCATCACACCGACTCAGGGTCACACCAACGATATCATGACCATCACAACCGATTTTGACATCAGCGTGTTGGTCGAAGAAGTGCTCGAGACAGTCTTTGCTGGTTTCAACTTCAGTAAAAACAACTTCGAGAGCCTTGACCAGCGACCGAAGAAGTTCGAACCGCCGCCAATTTCGGTGATTGTTGATATCAACAAATGGGACAACTATGTCTTCAGGACTCAACCTGGTGCTTGGCGACGTGTTCTTATGAATTTGTTTGGCAATGCGCTAAAGTATACCCCCGCTGGGTTTATTAAGATCAAGCTCCAAGCGGTTCCGAGCGCAGACCAATCCGATGACAGCGTAGAGCTCAAGCTTACGGTCACTGATTCAGGGATTGGCATGTCTGAAGACTATATCAATAACAGACTTTTCCACTCATTTGCACAAGAGAACCCCCTTAGCCAAGGAACTGGACTGGGTCTTAGCATCGTTAAGCAACTAGTGGAGCTATTAGGTGGAGATGTTGAGGTTCGTAGTGAAAAGGGCCGGGGTACGAAATTCGCCGTCAACTGCCCACTGAGACCGGGAATATTCTCACCGGCTATGTCAGCACTGCAACCGGGTCAAGAAGTGTCCAATGTTTACAAGCGGACGCAAGGCAAGACTGTCCAATTCGTGGGTTTCGACAATGACGACGAATGCTTCCCCGTCAAAAGTTTGAAGAACAAGACTGGTTCAAAGATTGCAGCAAAGGCCCTCGAGAGTCTTTGCAAAGATTGGTTTGGTATGGAGGTATGGGATGCTAAAGCTTCTCATGCGCCAGATCTGGTCATGGCAACAGAGACTGGTGCCCGGGAGCTAAGAGCCAAATTCAGTCAGAGCCCTGAAGGTGTCCCCTCTGCACCTGTTGTAGTGCTCTGCCGCGCTGCCGCTCTCGTCCAATCGACAACTGCTATCACAGTGCCTGGACTGATTTTCGAATGCATAGCTCAGCCCTGCGGACCACATAAACTTGCCAAAGCTCTTATGTCATGCCTGGACCGGCAAGCTAACCGTCTGATAGCACATTCCACCGATAATGACAACAGCTCCATAGCCGGGCTATCACAACTTAATTTGAAAGAAAACTCAACACCATCGAGCCCAACTAAATCGCTATCCTCGTCAACGCTCAGCCTGCCACGTCCGCAAATGAAGTCTGCGGTCAGCGCTCCTGAAGTACGATCTGTCAACCACACTCCCACCGATACAAGACGTGCACCGCCTAAAAGTCTAAATTGTCTTGCTGTCGACGATAACCCTATCAATCTCCGACTTTTACGGACCTTTGTTGAGAAGCTCGGTCATCGTCACGTTCTTGCCAAAAATGGCCTTGAGGCTCTGGACGCCTATAAAGATTCTTGTGTTGACAACTCGCCTTTGGCCGCACGGATCGATGTTATTCTGATGGATATCAACATGCCTGAGATGGACGGCATGGAGGCTACGCGGCAGATCCGCGCTCACGAGAGAGACAATGAGCTTCCGCCGGTTACCATCATTGCTTTGACGGGCGTAGCTAGCTCAGAGGCGCAACAGGAAGCTCACGCGAGCGGCGTCAATCTGTTTTTGATCAAGCCCGTACGGCTAGGCGACCTTGAAGTTGTCTTGAAAGGAGTCGTAACCAGCGACGAGGCAGAGAAAAAGAGGGAGAGGCGTGAGAAGGATCAAGTCAATATTGAGATATCTACACCAGCGGTTGACGAGAAAAAGAAGTCCAGAGGAGCAGTGGCGAGGCCCATAAAAAGAGTAAGAGCTTGGTCTGAGTCAAACAAGGGCTTCACTACGGAGCATAAAAGGTGCGGTCGAGACGAAGGTGCGACAAAGTTACGAGGAATTCTTTTGTTTTCTGGCGTCTATCATGGCGTCTATACCCATCTTGGTAAACCTTGCATCCGAGTAGAATCGGCTGCATGTTCATGGTATTGTGCATAGCGCGGCGTTATGTTTTCTCTCTCTGCTGCTTGGTTATTGTTACTAGAGTAGATAGTTTTCTGCGCGTGGTGCAGTACTATTGCGTACGAGCGCGATGGAGTAGACATTTAGATTTCCAAACATTTCTCACCATTATGGAATCACAGTTCTTCCAAATGAACAACTGGGTAATGGCCATTTGCATGGTGAGATTGTATGTGAGGTATCGTGCGGCTCCAGCTCCACGGGTTGGGTCCACTCCAGGGCTCCAGCTCCAGCAGGGCTCCAGCTCCAGTCAATTAAGATCACGTGATATATCCTTAGCGCGTCTGTGCAAGCGCGAAACGACAGGCACGGCCCTCCGAAAAGTTCCTTCCCGTCAAAAAGTCGTGAGGCGACTACTCCTATCAATCATTAATCGTTCTTTCATCGCCAGTCGCAAGTCTGCGTTCGGCTCTTTTCCCACGACACCTCTTCGATAGCTGCATTGCTCTAATCTTTTACTTCTCTGCATACCCTTTGTAATTGGCCGGAGGAACCCTCTTCTTCACCATGTTCAGCGCCTTGCGAAGGTGTCCCGCAACCCTTGCCAGGGGACTCTCCACGGCTGCGCTTTCCCCCAGAGTTCTACGAGCGTCGCTTCCACAATCCACAAGCGCCTTCCGTATAGCGCCACCCCGAGTCCCTGGTGTTGCGACGGCAGCATTCCACCAGAGCGCAAGATGGCAAGAGGTCGCCGCCCAAGCGGCTGAGGAACAGACCACCCAAGATAACCACATGGTCACACGCTTCGAGGATCTTGCGACCCAAGGACTGGTGCATCCCAATGTCGTCAAGACACTTACCCGCAACATGAGGCTTGAGACAATGACGGATGTCCAGACGCGGACCATCAACGAGGCCTTGAGCGGAGTAGACGTGTATGTTGATCTGGGCTCGAAAGACGACGGCGCTAATACATTGCAGTGTCGCCCAGGCAAAGACAGGAACCGGCAAGACGCTTGGTTTCCTCATCCCCGTCATCCAAAGAATCCTCCAAAACGACCCCAAGCTCGCCGAGCGTGCTCGCGGCTTCAAGCGCGCGAAGCCCGACGACATCAGAGCCATCATCATCTCGCCTACTCGTGAGTTGGCCGAGCAGATTGCCGTCGAGGCGCAGAAGGTTGTGTCTGGCACTGGCTTGATTGTCCAGACCGCCGTGGGTGGAACACAGAAGAGATCTATGTTGCAAAAGACTCAGCGGGAAGGATGCCACATCATGATCGGTACACCAGGCCGGTTGAACGACATCTTGTCCGACCCTTATTCCGGCATCAAAGCACCCAGACTGAATGCTTTGGTCATGGACGAAGCCGATCGTCTTCTCGACCAAGGTTTCACCGCCGAAATCGACCAGATCAAGGAACAGCTCCCGTCTCCTGACGAGGTCGAACGTCAAAACCTCATGTTCTCAGCCACCCTCTCCAGGGAGGTTGTTGAGTTGGTCAGACGTACCATGAGGCCTGGCTTCCACTTCGCCCAGTGCGTGAATGCGAATGAAGAACCTACTCATGATCGGGTCCCACAGAAGCTCGTCCAGCTCCAGGGCTTCGAGAACATCACCCCTACCCTTTACGAACTCATTCTCCGTGAGTACCAGAAAGGACAGTCCGGCGACAGCCGTCCTTTCAAGGCCATCGTCTACTTCAACTCCACCGCAGAAGTTACGCTCGCTTCATCAGTCTTCTACAAGCTTTCTGGTGGCTTCAAACGTGATAGGCCTCTTCATGGCATGCGCACCTACGAAATTCACTCGAAACTTTCCCAGGGCCAGCGTACCCGCGCCGCTGATGATTTCCGCTTCTGCAAGACCGGCGTTCTGCTGTCCTCTGATGTTACTGCTCGAGGAATGGACTTCCCCAACGTCACCCACGTCATTCAAATTGGCCTCCCCCGTGATCGCGAATCTTATATCCACCGTATTGGCCGTACCGCCCGTGCTGGAAAAGAGGGTGAAGGATGGTTGTTCGTTACACCGTATGATCAACATGAGACCCCTAGACGTCTCCGAGGCATCCCTCTCAACGCCGACACTTCGCTCGAGTCTGCGGATGTTGACATGTCGGTTCCATCCGAGCTGCCTGAAAGCACCGCGAAGCTGATCCAGGATACCGTTGAAGCACATTCGAAGGTCTACCCCGATCAGCTATCTGACGCTTTCCGTGGTCTGTTTGGTAGCTTCCAAGGGTATTCCGACAGGCAAGGTCTCCTGGAGGGCGCAAACAGACTGGCCGAGTTTGGTTGGGGTATGGAACAGCCCCCACAGCCCCCTAGCTCTTTCTTCGCAAGGCGAGGTGGCGGTGGCAGACCCGGTGGCTTTGGTGGTAGGTCGGGCCCCCGCGATGGCGGCTCCGGCGGTAGGTCCGGTCCCCGTGATGGCGGCTTCGGTGGCCGTTCGGGTCCTCCTCGTAGCGGCGGCTTTGGCGGTCGTGACGGTGGTTTTGGTGGCCGTGGACGTGGTGGTCGCGATGGTGGCCGCTTCAGCGAACGGCCTCGTCGCGATTTTGGCGACCGTCCCCCGAAATTCGACTTTTAAAAAAAGTCTCCTTCTATGATGATGATCACAGCGTCAGATTTTATCACGGTTCTGGGACAGATTTGCCGCCTGCCGCGAATTTGTTGTCGGCTTTTCTTGTATGACCTGTTTTCCTTTTTGCACTTCGCATGCTGTACATTTACTTTTACCATGTTGTACTATATTAGGATACCCTCGCTCGCCTTCGCAGCCTGTATGGAGGACGGTCATCGGAGGGTGTTTCTTGTTCTGGGTAGAGGAGCGGCGTCCGAACGATTGAAATGCGTTCTTGATCTCCAATCACGGCTGGGTGTATGAATAGACAAGAGCGAAAAGTTGTAATGTTGATAAAATACGGAAATTTGTACGAACAATCAAAACGAAACACTTGAAATCAAACGCTTGCATGTACTGACGACTCTTCAATCAACTTGATCATCACCATGCCATCATCCACACTATTTACACTTCCCCTCACAATCGTACACCCACCTTATACATACCAACCCCACCTCCCCCTACGCCTGACTCGTCCCATTCAGCCCCAAATCCCCCTCCTCCTTCGGCGCTGGCGCATTCGGCCCCCCACCCGCCTGATTCGTCGCATACTTGATCCCACACCTCTCATAGCACTCCTTGGCGCCCTGCGCAAACGCCGTCGGCAACTGCGTTCTGTACTCGCCGACGTTGACGTTGACGAGCCAGGAGGGGTAGGCCAGGTTGGCGTCGACGATCTCCTGCGGGTTGATGAAGAAGTTCTGTGCGGTGCGGGCGACGCCTGGATCGTCGGAGCCGAGGGAGGCCACGAAGACCGCCGAGTCGCAGTTGTCGTTGAATTCCCAGTGGAGGGAGCCTTGCGGGCGGATGGTGGTTTGGTAGAGGCCGATTTCGGTGTAGATGGGTTGGTCTGGGGGGAGTTAGATCTTGTGAAGGGAGGGGATAGGGGAGGTAAGCAGGCGTGTAAGTGTGGATAAACATGAAATGCATGCAGAGCGAAGACAAGTCGAATAAAGAGTCCAACTCACCATACCCATCCTCCAACACAAACCCCGTCTTCAAGCTCGTCCCCTTCACCAGCGTCACCAATTCATTCGCCCGATTATGCAAATGGATGCTATCCAACCCACACGGATTCAAATACCCAATCGCCACCGACACCCCCGTGTCCATCAGCACGGGGAAATTCTGCACAAACGCAAGGTACCCCTGCCCGCCTATCCCGTTGGCAGCATTGGATACCGACCCGTTGGGCGTCAGGTCGAACTTGAAGTAGTCGTTGGTGTCGCCGTAGCTGGCGAGGTAGCCGATGCGCTCCGCGGCTGTGTAGGCGCCCTTGAGCGACGCCAGTTGCGAGGCGGTGTAGGAGGGGTTGGGACGCGTCCAGGGGGTTACTGGGGGTGGGTCGGTGAGGGTGCCGTTTTCGGGGTAGAGCGGGGCGCTGTTTTGGCGGGGGTGAATGGGGGTAGGGGTGGTGAGGGTTAAAAGGGAGAGGGTGGTGAGGGCTATGGTGAACATGGTGGTGGTCGATTGCAGGTGGGTAGGTGATTGAGAGGGTTGGAGGTTTGAAGGGGGTTGAGGAAGTTGGTCGTGTCGATGGCCGTGTGGTCCTCACTGGGTATCTTGGTATCTGAATGAGGAGACTTGGTTCGTGTAGATGTGGCGGATTGCAGCCCTCTTAATACACATCCATTGTAATCCAAATAGGCATGCGAATCCGGATCTCAGCACTGGGCCGGACGTAGAAAGATGTAGGTAGTCCTTTCCTGCATGAGCCGTGCCGGCAAGCTACAATCGCAGCGTCCCAAGCTACAATGGGCAAAGTCAAAGTACTACTTTGAAGCACGAAGACCCTGGAAGCTCTCGATCGCATCATGCACGGAGGAGTTGGGCATCGCAAGCAGCAAATCTGACCAATGTGGAGCGTTAATCCGGGATTTGGTAAGTTGACACACCTTGCAATGTCTAGACCACAGTTCGAGATCGTTTATCGCTTGGGGTTGTTCGGTTTAGCGGATGTCCTACTTCAAGTTGTGGTTGTAAAGCTGCGGGGCCCCGCAATCTGCTAACCTAAGCAGAGCTTCGAGAACCCTTTAGTTAAGTGGATGTTGGGGATTGTTCTCGGAGAGGACTCCGGGCAGCACAGGAATCTTGGACGCTATGCGATACGGTACATGGGTTCGCACCGTGTTGGACCGGGGCGAACGGGAGCGGTCCGTGTCAAACAAGTGCTTCCTAGGTAGGCTGCTTCCGACATCTCTTTATGCGGTATCATGTATTGGTATGTGTTTGATGTTATATATCACTTACAATGTGAGTTGAGCAGTGTTTCTGTTGACCTCTTTGAAGGTATACGAATTGTGGATGTTATTAGAATCTCTTCCTTTCATCAGTGTGAGGTGTCGTTAGAAGATCCCGGGATATACTCATTCATAGAATTGAGAAAAGTATGGAGTCTCAGCATTTCCATAACTTTCACCGTCGTGGAATCCCCTAAGAACATCTTTGAAATCCAATGGGGAGTGAATGGCTGGACCGAACTCGTAAACTCCAAGAGTACGGGCAGCTTATTTGATAGTAATGATGATGAAGTCGTTATATTGCAGGTTTTTCTTTTTGCTGCCATTACTATGATCTGGTCGTTGAGGTCAATTACGATGATGACTGGATGGTTCGCTTAGGTATGCCCAATTCAGCATCCTTGCCTGCATGTGCGCAGCACATAAGATTGGAAAGATAGGCAACAGTATCTCTTCAACCCACACATCATTTGTCCCAACTCTATCTCATCGGCATCATATCCATATTTCTACTACGGATTCTCTGAAATTCGAGTTCTGTAGTCTCTGCACTCGATTGTAGACTGTCTTCGACCCGCCGAGCTCGCGAAATCTCGTTTCACCTTCAGCCTCACTTGGTTCATGATGATTGTAGAGTTTCTTTACGGTGTTGATTTCGCGCTCGATCAAGCTACTGTCCCAAACTCTTTTTAGAACACTCATATTTTCAACCCGATCCCGATAGGAATAATCTGTCTCAACCTATTAGAGAGCCACTGGCAAACTTACCCCCACAACCACGCGGAACTTTAAGGGTGTTTCTTGAACACGGTTTGGGAACTGTTTTTGACACCTTTTTAAAACAACGGGTTGGGGATGTCGAGTTCAGAAACAACGAAACTCATGTTTCATCGTCTTTGGTAGACATTCTGGCACAATGCAATGGTGGCTACGGTTCGAATCCGTATTGGGGATTTAACATGACAACATTTATCCCACTTTTAGCGGATCATAGACTTCACCACGCCCTCGAATACTCACCGGAACAACGTCTTTGGAAAGATACTGATGGGAATATTATCCGTAAGTGTAGGTTTGAACACAAGGTGCAACTCTGACAAACTACAGTCTCCATAAGGTGCCATTTATCCTTAAAAATGAGGGGTCTTCGATTTCGTACTGACGTCGAAAGAGATCACTGGACAATATCTCTAAAAGAGTTCGTTCATGCGGTTAAAAGCATGGAACAACAGTATAAATCTGTCACTGAGCACGCACCTTCGGTTGGTAGAGACCAAGATCTAATTATGCTCTTTGTCCTCAGAATTTTTCATAGTCAAATCCTCATGCAATATCGAGCATTTGAAATGTTTCAAACAGAATACAACAGGTATCTAGATTCAATCGCGTTAAACGGATCGGCTACCGGAATTGCGGTGTTCACTTCGACACTTTCACAGGAAATAGCGAGCGTCGCGAACTATGCAGATCGTCAACATAGCGAGGTGAAAGCTATATCCCTCACCGTGGAAGCACTACTGAATGTGCTCTCTCACTCGTTTCGAGATTGTCCGGAGTTCCAAAAGTTTGATACTAGTCTTCGGGCTGTTTCCAGCAATCTCAGCATACGCACTGGGGATTTGGTATCACGAATGGACACAAGACTAAGATTTCTTGAAACTAACCGCAACATTCAAGAGTCTACGAGTCTATGGCTGCTCAGCTTGCTGGCGGCAATCTTTCTGCCGCTGTCACTGGCCTCATCATTACTCAGCATGCAGACACGTCTGGTAGATCTCCACTACTTGCTTTACGACTTTTTTGGCGTCATTGTTTTGTTTGGGTCTGGAGCGCTTATGATTATCTTGGTTATGAAAAGAGTCGCCAAAGCAAAGGGAAGCGTGCATGGGGTTTTAAAGATCCAGGGAATCAACAAGATGACTGCAGTATTGGCTTGGGCAACTGTCGTCACATCTTTCCTGGTCGGTATGATCGTTGATGTCGACTTGGGCCTGAAGATACTCGGCATTGGTGTGGCCGCTGATGTTGTTATACTTGCTTTTTTCATATTCTTGCGGTGGTACATCGATCGTAGGCTGACCAGGTCATTCTAGAATCAGCCAATAGCAACCTAAACATGTTTCATTCATCCATCGGATAAATATGCACTAGAACAATAGACAAAACATGACATAGGTATTGAACGATATCGAAACTATAAAATGCATGCTTTGATTTAGGCTAGGTGTAGCTAGGCAGTTGCACAAGTTGTAACCTCACTCACCAAAACAGCACCACACTCGTTTCACGTGTCAGTGTATCTGATCGCAGTGCAATCGCTATAGCAATGCAGATCGAGCGAACATAAGAAACATCCTAAATTTCCTGGCCGATGGAAAGTTTTTTGAAGATGGCAACGGCCTCGCATGTGATTGCGCCACTGAGCGCACGTGGGCCCCAACGGGGTTCCAGGGTCTCCATCGAACCCAGAAGCGAGTCAACGAACCGACTTTCACATGCGCCGCCCACCCATGTTCGAGATAAACCGTCCAGAGCCGCCCGTCATGCTATCTAGACCAAGATTAGGCGGCCTCTGGAGAGCCCAACAATCTCCTCTCACTCCCCGCCTCCGTAGACAGCCACTTTCCGCATGCGGTGTCTTCCTGATACGAAAGCAGCAGAACCGTAGAACGCGTCGAACAGTCAAATATCAGCCGCTACGATGACCTCAGAACAGGCCCCAGTTGAGTGTTTCGATGCATCGGCGACAATTGAGGTGTCTATCGTAGACGAAAAGAGATCCTCAATGCTATACAACGTGCTCCCAGCCATGGTGCAGAGCCGCATCCCCATGCTGCCCTCCATCCGCCGCGCGCTCTGCGAGATACGGAGCCCCTCACGATCTCTCAGCCCTTCGCCGAATGCCTCTGACGCACCGCTACCGAGAAGCCCACCGCCGGGCTATACCTCGCGACCCACGAGCATGGTAGAGTCGCAGTACAGCTCGAGTCGCACCTCATTCGACACCGTAGAAGAGGACGATATGTTCCAGGAAGCGGCCGAGACCCCGCTATCATCACTGAACACGCCACCGCCCTTCACCGTGTCAGAGACAAGGACGGGGATAAAGTGGAAGTATGCCAACCAAGGTAAATTTCCCTCACAAGCCATCTCCGAGCACAACAATTAACAGCTCGAAGGCGTGAGCCTTTCCGCACAAGCATACGCAGAGTCACAAGCCGACCGCCTTGACGAAACCTCCCTCATCCTCACTCGCCAAATGTACATACACAGCCTGACCTACCTCCTCCGCGGCCTCCCATCTACCCTCTCCCCCGAAGAGACATTATCGCTACAAGCCGCCCTCCCACCCGATCTCATCGTAACCGCGCCATGTACCCACGGCCTCTCCCTCTCCCCCGCCGACCCGTCGCCGCCCTCCGACCCCTCGATCCTCCACCGCATCATCGCAACCGTCGTCTTCGAGACCTTCGTCCTGCTCCAGTTCCTATTGCCATACCTGAAGCTGTTCATGGGCCACGCCTACCGTTTCGAGAGGAAGCATAACGTGGCGCAGCGGCTGGTTAGCAGCGGTATCATGGGTGCCGACGCGGTGCGGAGAACAGGGTTGCAGCTCACGCACACGATCTGTCAGATGAACGATGGCAAGGTTGGGGTGGCCTTGAGCGAGCTTAGTCTGTGGATGGTGCGCGGAATAACGGGTGGGTTGCAGCAGGGGATACAGGATGGGGTTAGTATGATGGGGGAGGAGAGACCGAAGACGCCTAGAAGGGGTAGAGGGCGGAGTGTGAAAGGAATGGTTGGGGTTTGATGAGATGTGAATGGCGATTAACTGGGCTGTTTATGATTGACGACTTGATAGATTAGATTAGATTTGTTACACTGTGCATAAAAATCTGTTGGTATAACTATGTTGACTTGCTTGAGTGACAATTCTGCCTTCGTTAAGTGCTGTTTTTTGTTTAATGTCGCCTTTCGGGCTCACAGGAAAATCTTATCGCTACAAGTCGAGTTAATGTGCAGACACTGTACTTCTAGAACGTGGAATTCATGGCGAACGATAAAAAGTATCTATCGGTCATGGGTAGATACAAAGAAAACAAAAATTATCATTTCATCAAATGCATACTACAGTAGAGTCGGAATGGGCTAGTTCTGAAACACATGCCCAAAAATACGCTATAATCTATTAATACAGATCAACGAATTATGCGTTTTGTTATTTTCTGAGGATTTTGCTGAAGAAGGAGTGGTTTTTCGATATTTATTCAGTCTGGTGAGATCAATAAAATGGCATAAAAGATGAAACATGATATGTGAGGGCGGGTTATCGGAATTTACGGGCTGCAAGAGAGTCCGTCAGGTGCAGCAGGGAGCAGAACAGCATTTGATATGCATGATAGCAGTTTGTAGAGGGAAAGACCTAAATATGAAAGAGAGGTAAGCGTGGCTTGACAGGAGAAGAAATCGTTGCGTGATGAGAGGAGTATAGTTGTGAATGACAACAAGTTGCACATGATTTTGTCAAACGCCAAGATATTCTCTACGCATGAGTAACTTGTTGGTCATCGATTGATCATCCCCCGTCACTCAGAGCGTGCAGGTCGTGGAAGCAAGGCAGACAGATCGACACACTAGGTCATTGACACAGCGCTTATGCAGTGTCGGGAAGACTGCATGTATATAGTGCCCGGAAGCTTTTACTTTAATCGTTGGCTTGTGGTAGGTCATCTGCAGGAAAGAGCCAAGAATCGTTGTTCCGAATGCATATGTGTTCGTGTTGGCTTTGATGCATACACCCACCCTCCTCTGGCGACTTGGAGCCGATCATGTGTTTTCCCCAGGATATTATGATGGTTCATTTCAGTATTTGCAATCTAGCCATTATAAGTTCATGTGGCGGTCTTAGCTTATGACGCGTCCGATGGGTATAAAAGACGTTCTTCCTGGTGCTCTAGCGCATGTGGGGAAACCCCAGTGGCGATGTTCGTGGATTCGTCAAGTTTGGGTAAATGCTTCAAGCGATTATATCCTTGAACCAGGCAGATTCTCTGTGAATCCTAGTGATAAGTTAAAATCTACGATGAGTTCAAAATTTGAACATTTTGCAATGACAATTAATAAAGTGAACGATGGTCTTGGACCAGATTTTTCAGGCCTAACAGCAGCTTGCGTAAGCTCATGTCGCTCATTCTTGGTCTACAACACCCAAGACCACGTTGATCAGAAGGTGTGCTGTCTAGTGCATGTGGAGTTTGACCATTGCAGCTGACGTTGTTGTGAGTTTGAATACAACCAGAACACGAAGGAAGGCGCTCTTAGCGTATGTGGGGGTACCGATATGTTGAGCTCGGCAAGGTCAAGTTTCCTGAGCAAGGCAAAAGATCCATGAATGATACCGCTATCGTAACGTTGCACTTCCCCTTATCTCGGAGGAGAGTGTGCTACCTAGACACGCTGGATAATGTCTCTCGCGGCTAAATATCGTTCGACACTATTCAGTTCTCTTGATCACTGATATGAGCAGTCATGCAATGGGGTGACGATAGCAAGCACCACCACTGTTGTTGTTAGTCAGACTTAGAAACACTCCACTGATCTATGTTCTGCTCGACGCAAGACTGCATGTGTGTGTCACAGTGCGACGATCCGAGAACGCCGACCGACGAGCCGTGATGTGCTGGCGCAACAAAAGCTTGGAGCATGTTTCTTGATGCACATGGTAGTCACTTGATAGGACTGCACGCCGATAGCGTTTTGACCTCTTGTCATGTAGACGAGGCTTGTGATCGACCATATCGACAAATGTTTCCAAAACCCTTGCCACGAGAGAACTTTCAATGCAGCTAACGAGCCGCTGGTTGTTGCCGGAGCTTTGACTCTTAGATCATTTTCGAATTTACGGATTGAAGTACAGTCAGTTTTCTTTTCCTGCGCCAGTCCTGCTATTGAGAAACGGGGTTGATAGCGGAGCAAATGCACAGTTTGGAAGCCATGTGTCTCGTTTAGTTATAGTGCCAGATTGCAAGGAGCGGCTCTGAAGAGGATCTGGAAGCTCAAAACCGTTCGCCTAGGAGAGTCGGTGTATGAATAGCCTTGCCAACAATGGCGCTAAATTGTCCTGCAGATGAAGGATAATTTTGATTTGATGTTGCAACAGCTGGTTGCCTCTTACGGCATAGAACCGCCCCCGGAGCCCCGGGGCCGTGTCGCTATCACGTGTTCAATGCCGAGAGTGGTAGGAATGGCCGACTTTTTTTTTCGCCGAGAGTATTGAGGTTACCCTAGGTAGATGCTGGGGCAAAACGCAGATATCGGTCTTGCCACGGTTACCACTCAGGCCGCAGGTCAATCGCTGGTAATCAGTAAACGAGCAAGCGTCGTTGAAAGTCGAAAGAGGTGAGGTCAATAAGTGGAGCGAATAGGATCACTAGGCGGCCGTTAGCGGATCCTTGTGTTCTCACTTCCGCGCCCAGTCTGTCATCAGTAATTATTTCAGGCTTCAAAACAGCCCGCAGCAACTTTGAGAGCCGATTAATACCGAGATAGGTGCCCGACACTAGTGCAATGTCAATCTTTTTTGGAAAGTTTCGCGTTCCGCGTAGGCACGCACGCGATGAATTGACAGTGCTCATATGGCATGACGAATACCCTAGGTCAAGGTGAGGAAAAGGTGAGAAACAAACCTTGTAATCGAGAGCATGAGAGGATGTCACTCTTCAAAGTATTCTGGAGGGGGTCCAGAGCAGAGGAGAAAGAATGTCTTTGTCCTGCGCGTGGCCGCCTTGCTCCGGCCGGCCACGGTTGGTGATCACCATTGCAGCTAGTTCGACAAGTGGTCGCGTGCGTACACTAAACGATCCCTTGAGGTCCCGAGGAGGAGGCAATCGGCTGTGTTATTATGCAAAGCGTATGTGGGGATGCGAGGTCGAGGGATCGATGACTTAGTCCGGACTAGCGCTGAATGAGAGCACCGGTCCAGTGAAGTGTGTGAATTGCGTGCTTGGTCGATTGCGCCATCGCTCTTTCCAAATGGGCACGCCGCACGTCGCTACCATAAGTAAATCCCACCACACCCAAAAAGTGAGGGCGGTCATACACAGGTTTTCCAACAGTTTCAAGTCTCTCTACACTTTGATTCAACCCGTTCCACGCTACGCGCTATTCTACCTGTGCGACTACCATAGCACACAGACCCGGTTCTATTGTCCGAGTCCTTTGTGCACTTACTTAGTAATAACTGGCCACTCTCACCCGCATAACCAGAAACTATGGCCCCGAGTCTCTTGCTACCGACTGAGGAGTCGCGGCCGTTCTCCACTGCTGTAGCGAAAGAGTCCTTCAAACCGGACAATGGTGATGGCGTGACTTCATTGGAAGCTCAAGTTCCTGCGGAAACTCGTGTTTCCTTTTCCAAATCACCTTCTTCTGTCAATGATCATGGCCTCCCTATCACTGACAGCAATGGAGACCATCATTTCGATGCGAGTCAACGCCAGGAGAACTTCATCACTTCCCAAACTCTCTTGGAGCAATCAAAGGACTTTGCTTCCCACAGCATAAATAAGAGTGGCAAAAGACCAAACATTCTATACATCATGGCCGATCAAATGGCTGCTCCTCTTCTCAAGATGAACAACCCTGATTCGGTAATCAAAACCCCCAATCTCGACGAACTTGCTCGGACTGGCGTTGTCTTTTCCAGTGCATACTGTAATTCACCACTATGCGCCCCCTCGCGGTTTACCATGTGCTCAGGACAGTTGCCGTCCAAGATTGGTGGATACGACAACGCTTCTGTCCTCAATCCTGATGTCCCGACTTATGCACACTATCTTCGCCGTGAGGGATATGAGACTGTACTCGCTGGAAAGATGCATTTCATTGGTCCTGATCAGCTTCATGGATTCGAGCACAGGTATTTCATTGCCCTTTGTGTTTCGCGCATCTCTGACGCGATTTCAGGCTCACGTCAGATATCTATCCTGGTGACTTAGGTTGGACCGTGAATTGGGATAAGCCTGACGAGCGCCAAGAATGGTACCACAACATGTCTTCGGTCATGCAAGCCGGGCCATGTGTACGATCGAACCAGCTAGATTACGATGAGGATGTGATGTTCAAGGTATGCTCTTTACCATCGACTCTCAACTCCTGTTTGGAGGTAGCTCACTCACACGAATTTAGTCTTCACAATACCTCTATGATTGGGCTCGATCTGATCCACAAACTCGCCGGCCATTTGCACTGACTGTTTCTCTGACCCATCCACACGACCCTTACACTATGACTAGGGACTATTGGGACAGGTATGAGGATGTGGACATCCCCTTGCCGAACATCCACATCGATCGCGAGGATCAGGATCCCCACTCCCAGCGTCTAATGAAGACCGTAGATCTGTGGGATAATCCGATTCCCGAGGAAGCTGCCATTCGTGCTCGCCGAGCGTACTTTGGGGCTTGCACATTCGTCGACGACCAAGTCGGAAAACTCGTCAAGATTTTGAAAGACTGCTACTTGGACGAGGACACGATCATTGTTTTCTCAGGGGATCACGGTGATATGCTAGGAGAACGCAACCTCTGGTACAAGATGAGCTGGTTTGAGAACAGTGCACGCGTACCCATGATCATCAACTACCCAGCCAAGTTCGAGCCAAAGCGGGTCACCGAATCCGTGTCAACTATGGATCTACTCCCTACTTTTATTGATCTGGCCGGGGGTGATCGGTCCGCTCTTCTTCCTGTTGATGGCGTTAGTCTTTACAACTACCTCGTGTCAGACGATCCAGGAAAAGATGAAGTTTTTGGAGAATATATGGGAGAAGGGACCGTCACACCCGTATACATGATCCGTCGCGGGCCTTGGAAATACACAACATCTCTAGCCGACCCTCCACAGTTGTTCAACCTCATCGAAGATCCTCAAGAGCTTGTAAATTTGGCCTCGTCATCCAAGTATGCGCAAGTTTTTGCAGCATTTGAGGCAGAAGCGAAGAAGAAATGGGACTTCGTTGCGATTCACGCAGACGTTCTGGCGGCCCAGCGCAGACGCCAACTGTGTTGGAGCGCATTGCAACTTGGTAAGTCGTCCCTCCAAAATCGAATGCTCACAATGCTCACAACAACAGGCCGTAAGGAAACTTGGGATTACCAACCTCCCGGTATTGAGAAAGATCGGTACATCCGCTCTCACATTCCCCTTGACGATCTTGAGCGTCGTGCGCGCTTCCCTGTGGTCGATTATCTTGGTCGTGAGAAATCGGCAGCGGCGTCACACCACGGCATTGCTGGTGCCGCTGGCGAGTGAGTGGGTGGTTGTTCAGCGGCAGGCTTGTTGGTAATTGTACGACTAATGGCATTCTTGCATATATTGGGCTTTGTTAATATCTTGATACTGATTTGGGGGAACAGAATATGCGGTGTCACCATGTCACGCTTGCATTTACTTTTTCTGTTCTTAAATTATGCGGAGTATTGGGTTTTGGAGCGTTCAAGCGGCCTGGCGAATTTGACAGTGGCAAACACGTGTAGATGTGCAGTCCACGGGTCTTCAATCATTTCATTGTTGTAAAAATTGTAACTATTTTCCTTCCAGAAACTGTTTGGACAAGGCATCCAGAACCCAAAACCGCGTCGAAGGTGACTGGGAAGAGAGACTTGCATAGATAGGTGGAGATTCCCGCATGGGCTCACGCCCCTGGGTTGGAGCTAATTTCCCACCCCGCACGTGACGGTGACGCTCCCCGACTGTATCTGCTGCTTTTGAAGTGCCACAGCTGCATGCACTCCGCACCCCCACCCTATAGCTCTCGACTTGCCGACGTCGCTTTCCCATACCGATCCACACGCAAGAAAGACCTCGCAGGAACCCCACGAAACCATGTCTACTGCTGCTCGCCGTCGTCTGATGCGGGACTTCAAGGTGCGCCACCCGGGGGGTCGCTGCAGCCGGCCTGCAGCAGACGGCCGACGCATGCGTGCAGCTCTACATTTTGGCAGCAATACTGACTCTGTGTTACAGCGCATGCAAACAGATCCACCTGCTGGCGTCTCTGCTTCCCCCATCGCCGACAATGTTATGACATGGTAAAGCGCCCCGCACGCGACAGCGCATCGTACAGCGAGTCTCACACGTGCATAGGAACGCCGTTATCATCGGGCCTGCGGACACACCCTTCGAGGATGGCACATTCCGGCTGGTGATGCACTTTGAGGAGGCCTATCCGAACAAGCCTCCGGGTGTCAAGTTCATCAGCCAGATGTTCCACCCCAACGTATACGGCACGGGCGAGCTCTGCTTGGACATCCTGCAGAACCGCTGGAGCCCGACGTACGATGTGGCTGCCATCTTGACCAGCATACAGAGGTAAGCTGTCCTGGGAATCTGCGAGGGTGAGCCTTGTATACTGACGAGGCGCAGTCTGCTGAACGACCCCAACACATCATCGCCTGCCAACGTCGAAGCGTCGAACCTCTACAAGGACAACCGCCGGGAGTATACCAAGCGTGTGCGCGAGACTGTGGAGAAGAGCTGGGAGGACTGAGGCGGGAGGGCGATGCAGCACAGGACGTGACGATTACAAGATGACAAGATGCGAGCACGATGCATGAGAGGAGTTTTACGGGACGGGGGCAGAGGCTGCACTTGGGTTGGCTATTTCTGGTGTCTCTTTTCCACTTCCACATAGCGAAGGCGTTAGGGTTTTTGTTAATGGATCCATGGCGAACTGGCGTCGCAGCTGATTTCCATGTTGTTGCCATGCTGTTTCCTGGGCTACGGCCATGCACAGCGCCATGGTTCATGCACCCAGAAGTTTAATTCGCATGCTTCGTGACGTACGGTTCGTGGTGCCAGCAAAGCGTGAGTTGAACCCTGGAACGCCGTCACGAGGCGCAGTGGGGTCAGGTCGGCGCGCGCGCTAAGATTGTCAACAGCAACGCAGCTGTTGACTCTCGCCCACAAATTGTACAGTTCGTGCGAGCGACGCTCTTCGCCCGCTCTGCTGCTGTGCACCCCCCGTCGTTTACCCCTCCGCCGTTATTTCGCAGGGCAGCGCCATCCTGAAACAGGCAGTAACCGTTTCCCCTGATAGCGGGCGGGGCCTCCAATCTCCTGCCTGCACCGCGACCGCGCCGAGGCCTCGAAGACTCCCGCCTTGCGTACCACAACAGCAGCTCGCAGCCTTCCACGCACCACCGCCGCAGCCGAGAGCGCGACAAGCAGTCCTGGAGTGGCCGTTGGGCCGAGAGCATTATCGGACTGCCCGCCATGTCGTAAGTGGCTTTGGCGGTGTGGAAGCTTCGAGCGTAACGGTTGCTAACAACGGCTGCAGGGGCTCCAACACCATTAAAGGTGTGACCTACTCTCCGACTGTGCCATGCAGAGCAAGTGACCCCAGCGTACTGACAGCTGAGCGTAGTGGTGGCGCGTTTCCGCCCGCAGAACAAGATTGAAATCGCCAGTGGCGGAGAGCCCATCGTCAATTTCGAAAATGAGGACACCTGCTCCATATCCGTACGCCTCTCTTGCCGATCATGTATGTTAGAGCGGCTGTGCTAACCATATCCCTCTGCAGTCGAAAGAGGCCTCCGGCTCCTTCACTTTCGACCGCGTCTTTGACATGAAATCGAAACAGAATGAGGTGTTCGATTACTCGATCCGACCGACTGTCGACGATATTATCAACGGCTACAACGGTACCGTTTTCGCCTACGGTCAGACCGGTGCCGGAAAGTCGTATACAATGATGGGTACTGGCATTGAAGACGAGGCAGGAAAGGGTATCATTCCGCGAATCGTGGAGCAGATCTTCGCCAGTATATTGTCCTCCGCAAGCGACATCGAATACACCGTTCGGGTCTCATACATGGAAATCTACATGGAACGCATTCGTGATCTGTTGATGCCTCAGAACGATAACCTACCAGTGCACGAAGAAAAGAATCGGGGCGTCTATGTTAAAGGACTGCTGGAAGTTTACGTCTCGAGCGTCGAGGAGGTCTACGAAGTCATGCGAAGAGGTGGAGACGCCCGCGCCGTGTCAGCCACAAACATGAACGCGGAATCTTCGCGGTCGCATTCCATCTTCGTCATTACCGTTGCGCAGAAGAACATCACCACTGGTTCTCAAAAGAGTGGTCAGCTTTTCTTGGTCGATCTTGCTGGTTCGGAAAAGGTGGGCAAAACAGGCGCGAGTGGCCAAACGCTGGAGGAGGCAAAGAAAATCAATAAGAGTCTGAGTGCACTCGGCATGGTCATTAACGCCTTGACGGATGGCAAATCCTCTCATGTTCCTTACCGAGACTCCAAGTTGACTCGTATCCTGCAAGAATCGCTGGGTGGTAACTCTAGGACAACTTTGATCATCAATTGCTCGCCGAGTAGCTATAACGACGCGGAGACATTGAGTACACTGCAGTTTGGAAGGCGTGCAAAGGCAATCAAGAACAAGGCGAAGGTCAACCAGGAACTCAGCCCTGCGGAGCTCAAAGCAATGCTCAAGAAAACCCAAGGCCAGATCACGTCTTTCGAGGGCTATATTGCATCCCTTGAAGGCGAAGTCCAGCTTTGGCGTGGGGGTGAGACAGTCCCCAAAGAGCGTTGGGTTGCGGCGTTAGATTCCAGTGTGTCGGGCAGGAAACCTCCTCCCACACCCTCTCGTGCACAAACACCCTCTCGACTAGATGCCACAAAGAATTCGGAAACGCCTTCAAGACCAGATTCACGACTAGACGTTGAGCGAGCTGGTACGCCTAGTATTCCTCTTGATAAAGACGAGAAGGACGAATTCTTGCGGAGGGAGAATGAGCTCCAAGACCAAGTCGCAGAGAAAGAAACGCTGGTTGCTAGAATCGAGGAACAGTTGAAGACGGCAAAGGATGAGCTTTCTTACTTCAAAGAGCGGGATTCAAAATCGAACAAAGAGCTGGAGCGGTTATCAACTGAGTTGAATGAGCTCAAGATGCAGATCGAAAAGCTGAACTTTGAGGGCAAGGAGGGGCAGATCACTATGGACGGTCTCAAAGACGCCAACGCCGAACTCACAGCCGAGCTTGACGACGTAAAGCAGCAGCTACTGGATGCTCGAATGAACGCAAAGGAATCGACCGCCGCACAAGACGAGAAAAAGAAGAAGAAGGCCGAAGCCATGGCACAGATGATGGCAGGTTTTGATCTCGGTGGAGAAGTCTTCAGCGACAACGAGCGCAGCATCCAGAAGATGATTGAGCAGTTGGACGCACTGCATAAGCTGAGCTCATCGGGCGAGGCTGTTGCACCCGATGCCATCCAGGAGATTCGGGAGAAGCTGGTGGAAACACAAGGCATCGTGCGACAGGCAGAATTATCTTACAATACGCGTAACGAGCAAGACGACGCACACAACCGACGACGGGAAGCTCTGGAACAAAGGCTCGCAAACCTGCAGCAACAATACGAAGAGCTTTGTGAGAAGAACCTGTCGGATGCAGACAAGGAGGAAATCAAGAGTCGCCTTGCTGAAGCTTACGAAGCTCGTCAGGAGGGCAACGTTGAGTTGGTCCAAGAGCTCCGGGCAGATTTGACTCGCAAGTCTGAACAGAACTCCCAGCTGGCTACTGAAATTGAGAGCCTCCAACAACGTATCAAGAGTGGTGCGATTGCCAATGGTGTGGCGAATGGCATCAATGGCAAGTCGGTCCAGCAACAGATTGCCGAGTTCGACAACATGAAGAAGAACCTGATGCGAGATCTGCAGAACAGGTGCGAACGGGTAAGTGCTGTTGACATTTGCCGCATAAACGTAGTTATTAACCATTATGGATCAACAGGTTGTCGAACTGGAGATCTCGCTAGACGAAACACGCGAGCAGTACAATAATGTTCTCAAGTCATCCAACAACCGTGCCCAGCAAAAGAAGATGATGTTCCTGGAGCGCAATCTTGAACAACTCACCGTCGTTCAACGCCAGCTCGTCGAGCAGAATTCGAGTCTCAAAAAGGAGGTCGCCATTGCTGAGCGTAAGCTTATCGCGCGCAATGAGCGGATACAGAGTCTCGAACAGCTCCTACAAGACAGCCAGGAGAAGCTCACTGCTGCCAATCATCGGTACGTCGACAAGATTTCTTCTATGTTCTCTCTGCTACTCAAGTCCAATATGTCGGAGAAGTGCAAGGATGGCACAATCAGTCTCTTATCTCCTTACCTTCCTGTCCCTCCTACCAAGAAAATTTCCGATCTTCTCTCTCCTATCAAGTTTACCAAGGAAGGACATGGAGCCCCGAAAGATGAAGGATCTATTTCATATTTCACTTCCTCTGATCCTATCGAGCTGGATGGTTGGACAAACATTGACAATCCTCCCAGATTCGAAGCTCAACTCACCGCTGTCAAAGAGCGCCTCGAAGCCGCTAAGCAAGGCTCTACCCGCGGTCTCGGTTCGCCCTCGGCTGGTGCTTCGTTCGCCTTCGGCGGCGCGGTCGGATCGCGTGTTGCGAAGCCCATCCGCGGCGGTGGTTCTTCTGTGCAGGATGGCCCGGTTCACCCGAGCATTAACAGTCTGCAAGGGCAGGATGGAGGTGCTCAGCCGAGCGGGAAGAGGACAAGCTGGTTCTTTAACAAGGGTTCATAGTTCCGAGTGAAATCCAGTGGACTACCGCGCAGCGATTTTTGATGCATCTTGGTTATCTAGGTTTTCCAGTGTCTCTGGCGTTGAAGAGATGGGATGGTCGTCTGCTTGAGCCAACCTTTGTGGAATGAAGAGATACACGTGCTAACGAAGTATATGTGTGGGTGTGCGCATCCGATGCGATCAATGCATACTTGGAGTTTGGGCGGGTCGGTGGCCAGGCAAACCGGTAGCTTCTATATCCCGAAAGTGTTATTTTGCTTTTTCGCCATGTGGCTTTGCTCCTCGCTACGATTTCCCTCGATCAGATTAGACCATAGTGCATTCTCCCTAATTCGACTTGCCTACATACGGACTTCAGAGAGTGTGTCAAACCAAGCTTTCGTGGCACCGTGCGGGCCGCGTCTCGGGAGGCGGCTGCGGCATGTACCTACCTCACTGAGTTACTCCGGAAGCTGCGGAGATCGCGGAATGAGACGTGCGTGCGCCAGATAGGTTGATGCTCGGTGGGTATTTTCTTGCAAGGTCGGCTTTAGTCTAGACAAGCTCGGCCGAGCCCGATCAACACCACAAATCACATGCACGGCTATGCACAAGGGTGCTGTGCTGCGTCAGTGTTACCACAAAGAGGTTAGTAATCGCTATGGTAGCCAATCGATATGGGTGGAGCCGCGGCGCAACACACTGTTTATATGGGCAAAGAACAAGGGGGCTTACACACTTGCATGTATAGTGTGAACTGTTACCAGAGGGTCGGGCGGCACTTTCAAGCAGATATAATACCTCAAAGCTCCACTGATTACATCTCGGCGAACGGTCGGAGTGGGTTTTGAAACGTTCTTTTTCAAGAAGGGCATGACGACAATGCTCAAGATTGTATTTATGTTGCGTTACGTTGTCGTGCTTGAAGGTTGCCACTGAGCGATATATATATTTGGCTCTACTGTCCGTGGTAAGAAGAGACCACACAGCAACCGCATTCCAACACTTACATCCAATTTTAGTTATTGGTCACAGAATCCTTCATATCAGTTGGTCACCTGAACTACAATCGTCAGCCGACAGTAACAAAACGCCCCGTATAACGCCCCGTATAACGCCCTCTCAGACGCCCTATTTAATTTTTCACCTCACCTGGATTCCACAGATTCTAAGGATATCGACCCAGTCTCTTGTTTCACGATGGCGGCCGTCGAACAAAAGCAGGCCACTGTGCCTGATTACATCGACGAGGCTGCGAAATCAGCAGCCAGTGAAACCTGTGCCATAGTACCACGTTCGCCAACCGGACTCGATCAAGGATGGCATTACTTCAACTACACAGATCTTGCAAACGCGATCAACAGTATGGCGTGGTGGATTGAGAAGACCATTGGTGTTGCTCAGCAACCTGGCCAGACCATTGGATACATGGGGTATGCTGACGATCATTCTAAGCACGTGCAAGGCTGATGGTCGCAACAGTGCAAATGATCTGCGGTACATAATTGTCTTTGCAGCAGCGTTGAAGGTTGGATACGTGCCGCTATTCACGTCGCCTCGAAACTCGCTCGATGGCCAGAAGTTCCTGGTTGAGTCGACACAGTGTGAGATTTTTATGACTACGCCGGAGATAGCACCTCAGGTTGCAGCTATTCACGAAATAGTACCTGGACTCAAGGTATTCCAATTACCAGAGACTCAGGGCATTTCGGGAGTGTCAGTTCCTGTGCCTCACTACGAGAACAGACACAGTCGGGATGCTACTGCCCGCACTCTTATTCTTCATACTTCTGGTTCTACCGGTAAGCTTTATGATGTCGATACTAGAGATACGGTTATCTTACTTAATTTAGGCCTCCCAAAACCAATCTACTTGACAGTCGCAGGTCTGAACACTATAAAAGCGCAATCCTTGTTAGGACCTGAGAATGGTTTCGAACAAGTCGGCAGGCAATTTCTAGCAGATGGCAAGCCGATGCTTGCAGCTGCGCCCTTTTTCATGCCATGGGCATAATAGCTGCCCTCAGATCAGTCATGTGCAGAAGCCCAATCGTCCGACTTCCTTCCGAGAAAATGCTCACCGCGGACCTGATCATCGACGTCATCGAAGACATCAAGCCGAATTCGGGTATCTTCCCGCCATCTCTACTCGAGGACATATCTGCCACCGACCGGGGCCTCGAAGCTCTAGGAAAACTTGAGTTCGTTTGCTTTGGCGGTGCTCCTCTCGGTGCCGCAAGTGGGGACAAGATCTGTCAAGTTACCAAGCTGGTTACTATCATCGGTAGTACCGAGGCATTCATGATGTGTACGCTTATGCCTGCTGAGCCCGACGAGTGGGGATATTTCCACTGGGCAGCTATCACGGGAACCGTCATGGAACCGGCGGAGGAAGATCTGTACGAGCTTGTTCTGAAGCCGAGAGACATAAGCTATCAAGCGATATTCCACACTTTTCCTGGCATCTCGGAATGGCGGACGAAGGATCTGTTCAGACAACATCCCTCTAAACCTTATCTTTGGAAGTACATCGGTCGACGAGATGACATTGTTGTATTGAGCAACGGCGAGAAGTTCAACCCAGTTTTGACTGAGAAACTGATAGAGTCTCATCCGTTGATAAAAGGTGCTTTGGTCGTCGGCCAAGGCAGGTTTCAAGCAGGTCTTCTGGTGGAGCCGGAGTGGAATCAGGCCGGATCGCTCGACCCATCGACTTTGATCGAAGAAATCTGGCCAACGGTGGAAAACGCAAATCGAGAAGCGCCCGCCCATGCACGAATATACTCGTCAAAGATCGCTGTTGCAGGCAGAGAGAAGCCTTTCGTACGCGCTGCTAAGGGCTCGATTATTCGTTCTCAGACCGCGACAGCCTTCAAAGAAGAGATTGAAGCGTTGTATTCTGACGAGGGGTACTCCAGTGATCTTGAACAAGATTTTAATGACGACCCTGAGTTGGTTGAGAAGGTCCGCGCAGTGTTCACTCGCTCCCTTCCTTCTTTCAAGCAGGACACACCAGACAACGTGGACATCTTCAGTCTGGGCGTTGACTCTCTAGGTGTGCTTGCACTGACCAATGCGCTCAATAAGACTATACATGGCGCCAAAGTAACTGCGCCAGTTATATACAGCAATCCTTCTGTCAAACAGATAGCTGAGGCCTTGTCGGCTAATCTGAGCAATTCGAGCGGCCAGACAATAACACCGCTTACTCGAGAAGAGAGAATGGATCGCATGGTCAGGAAGTACACGCAAGGAATGGTTCGCGAGAAGAAGTTGATACAGGCTCCGAACGCTGTCTCAAAACAGACTGTTGTCGTCACAGGATCGACGGGTAGTCTTGGTACCCATATGCTCGTGCAACTGCTCAAGGACCCTGGCATCGAGAAGGTGTACTGCATGAATCGTTCTGATAACGCGGAAACTCGCCAGAAAGAAGCCTTAAAAACACAATACCAAGATGCTCTGGACTTCAGCAAAGCCGAGTTCCTGAAGACCGATTTCGCCGTCGAAAGGTTCGGTCTCTCCGACGAGACATATGAACTACTTCTCTCCACTGTCACCGTCTTCATCCACTCCGCATGGTCCGTCGATTTCAATCTATCGCTCGAATCCTACGAAACCACACACATCGCCGGCACCCGCCGCGCAATCGACTTCGCAGCTGCCTCAACCCACAACGCACCCATCATCTTCATATCCTCCATCGCCAGCGTAGGCAATTGGGCCTCCCTTGCACACGATGACTCCCCCGTCCCAGAAGCCATCTCCTCGCTTTTTGACAACGCACTCACCCTCCCACAAGGCTACGGGGAATCTAAACATGTCGCCACCCAGATCCTTGCAACAGCATCCCACCGCCTAGGCATCAGCACCTCCATCATACGAGCAGGCCAACTCGCAGGCCCCAGTACGAACGCAAGTGGTGCAGCGTGGAATGTACATGAGTGGCTCCCTACCCTCGTCCACACAAGTAAGATCCTGAAAAAGCTACCTGCATCACTGGGAAATCAGGATCGCATCGACTGGGTTCCCATGGACGTTGCTGCTGGTACAGTACTGGACATCGCATCTGCCACCGCCGATGTCGCTTCATCAAAATCTTCCTCTGAGCGCACCCAGGTGTACCACATGACTAATCCGCATACCACATCTTGGAACCAGATCTACCCCGTCATTCATGAATTCTACAAGAATTCTGGGGTCGATATGCAGGTGCTGGGTTACAACGAGTGGGTTGATGCGCTGAAGGAGATCCCTAGAGATAAGGAAAATGCGGAGCGGGTGCCGGGATTGAAGTTGCTGGAGTTCTATGAGAGTCTGAAGGAGGGTTCGGGGATGGGGATGCCGGTGTTGGAGACTTCGAAGGCAGAGAGTGTGAGTAGGACATTGAGGGAGGGGAGGGCGGTTGATGAGGAGGTTGTGAGGAAGTGGTTGGGACAGTGGGGGTTCTAGATTTATCATTCTTCTCTCGATACTGCAGGATAGATTGTGGGAGGATCGGATAGAATTAGCGTATGCTTTTATCTCAATACTCATTTAGCCCATTTAATTGAAGCTGGCGTCGCGTCCTTCTATTCATGGTAGCTGGGTGGCGTGTGGTGTGCAGGTATACTGTTAGGTATCGCTTCGCAACAACAACATGAGGTGAACTCGTCGACCCGCCTCTCTCACAATAATTGTTTGACTCGATTGCGCATCTCTATTAGAATACAATCGTTCGCCAGAATTTCATCTGTTAGGTTAAGTGCAGACCACTCTAGGAACTAACATAGTAATCATCATTGATGCAACAGATACATACGGTTTTCCTTCAGTTGCGCGACAATCAAATTGCAATTGAAAGCGCTGAAGGCTGCCTTCTCGGACTATTTCCCCGAACTGGCCTACGGATAAAAAAGTTAGATAATGCGTTGATTCTTACCGATACCGTTTATGAGTGGTTGGTCGAGAAAAATAGCCAGAGACTCGAAGGACGGAGGACGGAGGACAAAGGGCATGTTCAAGAGTAGTAACTGATGTTCACCCACCCCCACGCCGCGGAACGTCGAACTTTCCATGCACCAGACACCTGACACTTTCATCATTCAAGCCTTAGCTCACCGCAAATATTGCCCATCACGAAAGCACCTGGAACAATATTGCGAGTGCCAATTGCCGGCAAAATGCCGTCCACGCAAGCGATTCGCGGCCGCGGGGTCCTCGCACGCTTCCCGTTTCAGACAGTCGTCAGGCATGATCAGGCAAAAAAATCTGTAGCCGCATAGCAAGACCACTTCATAATCTTAGAGACACGCAAAGCGCTGATCAGAATAGCGTCATGATGTCGTGAGCTTGTATAAAAGCGCTGCGGGACCTCACAGTCCATTGTCCATCCCAGTCTATTCTTTACCCACGTTCCCTTCCAACTTTCATTTCAATCATTCTTTTCTTGCGACAGGTCGCTTCTATTACTATCCTTTTTATACAAATTATCCAATTTTTATCAACAAAATGAAGTTCACTGCCACCTTCGCTCTCTTCAGCGCCATCGCGCTTACGAACGCTCTCGCTATCCGCCAGGCCAACTCGCAGACCTTCACTGGTGCTCTTGGTGGCATCGCGGCCACACCCATCCTCGACTCGGGCAACCCGGACCGTCCTTTTGCTGTGAAGGGTGATACCTTTGTCAACCTCAGCGCTGCCTTGCAGCGTTCTTGTGACCAGCAGTTCAACGCATGCGCCAATGCTTCTAGGGGAGGCCAGGATTTTGTCTTTGACGACTGCCAGGCCCAGAAGAGTAAGCAAACACCAATGCCCTTTAATATCATTCCAGCTAATCTGATGTTGTAATAGACCAGTGCGACGCCGCTTGAGGTTCTGTGTAAAGGACGGACACGAAGATCTTCGACGAAGATGGATGTGGCACCCGATGAGATCGCGATGAAATTGGCTGGACCTTCTCAATGATGAAACATGATGATGTACTCTGATGGGAGGACCTGCAACGAACACATAACACGAAATATATGAACAGCATCGTCTACGATGGCTACGCTACCTATGCAAATATCCTCTATCTGTGCGACTTGTTTACCTTGGAACATTCGATTATGTGTCGCCAAATATCTAACAGTGTATGTGTGAGAGTCGTTCTTTTCGGTATTGATCTAGCTCGGCGTACACTCTTTCTTAGGTAGATTCGCAAGGCATGGTGCATTGAAAAGCCTCCCGTCAATTGCGCCCCGCAATGTTCCCGCCATGACAATGCACCATAGTATGATAACTGCCACGCTGAATATGGTGCCCAGCACCCTAAAGAACAAGCTTGGCATCTGGACTCCAAATTCAATCGTGCAAACGGCGAACACCCCGAGTGGGAATGTGAAGCCCCACCAGCCCATGTTGAACGGAAATGGTCGGAGCTTGTGGCAAGTAGCGAGAGCAAAACAGAGCCACAATAAGCCAAATCCCCACATGATCAATGCGACGAAGACCCCGTTTATGTAGAATATGTCGCCAGCTATGGTAAGGCCATGGAAAAAGCCGGTATGTGGGAACACGGTGCGACTTACGCTACCGAGATACATGATTGTATATCCGCCCATGCCTAGGGGGCCCAGAGGTAGAAATGATGATACTACGACTTCGCGGGGAGGAAGTTTGTGCAAAGCCAGACGTTGATAGTATATAACCAGGACGAACATGGCAAATGGAACCGAAACACCCCACATGATATAGGAGGCAATCAGTGTCCCTAGAGCATCTTGCGGATTATGTAGGATCTTGGCGACTATAACAGCCACAATCAGCATTTCGCCCGAATTTAGATCAGCACTAACCTTCTGCACCTGTTCCAGAAGCAACGATCGTGGCGGCAATTGGAAGAAGTTGAGCCGCAGTAATCATATCAAGATTTTGCTGTTGGGGCGCTGATGTGAAAATGACAGCGAGCGAGACCGTGACTACTACTGAAATTACCGCATCGATTATCCAACAAACCCACGCGAATGTTACGGTCCAAGGACCCCAATACGGGACACACAAGAATATCCAGGCCTCGACGAGGGTTGCGAATCCAATGGGAAAACATCCTAAGAAGAGTGAATTGGTCCTGTCCGCTATCATCACTTTCCAGACTTCAAATGGGATGTTTGTCAGCACAGGTCATATGGATGTTGTGCTCTGGCGGGATTCACCGTACTTTCTGGGTAGAGGGTATATCGTAGGGTAGAGATGGTGAGAAAGGTAAAGAATAAGATCGTATTAAGACCAAAGAAAATAACGGACAGCCAATACAGCCATCGTGCCTTGAAAGGAATACTATATAGAAGGAGCGATACAATGCCTGTACCCATCGTGACAGCGAACCAAGATGGCGAGAAATTACGCACGATTCTTCGCCAGCCGACCTGAGCTGATTAGCCTATTACCTATATACCAGCATGTTTGACCCCAGGTATACAGACATCGTATTTAGTTAGGATTGGGGTCTCCTGGATAGCAGCTGTCTCTCTGCATGGGCTCGAAACCTGCATACAACGGCTAGAGCGGCCAATCGGAACGCGCTCAGTCGTGTCCAGAGGGGACAAAGCTGGGTCATCCATAGATCTGATGCGATTCATTTCGGTATCGCCCATCTCTGGGTGGTACAAAGATGGTATATTCTTTGTCGACAAGGAGATCCAGTAGCAATGTCAACGACGATAGCCGAGGGTTTCTCTACTAAGTTTTGACGATGAACAACGCTGATGCATCAGCAAAGTCCGCCATGTCGTAAACACACCGGCTGAACACGGTCAACGGCCTGAGCTCGCAGCTCACACATCGATGTCCAATTGGATGGGGCCGGATAGCTGGCCGCTGTCACTAATACGATATTGCAGAGAATTAGCGCTCCTTGACTTTCCGCTGGTCCAGACGAGAACCCGTTACCAGATTCGGTGTAGCGTTTCACGTGCAGCCCTGATCATAGCCACGGTTGCGCACAGACGGTTTGTCAAACTCCAGCTTTGGGTCCATCCGATTGTGCGACATTTAGTGTGTCCTCGCATTTCTCCCTTGTTGTTTTGTGCACTCTCGCTATGATGAGGGCTCCTTAATCCGCCGCATTCAAAGGGCCCCGAGCGCGCTTACAACGGTCCTTCGTTGCCAGCCGCTCCCCGTCGATAACCCTGCGTCCGATCAAGCTACGCAGCCTGATCCCTGTCAATCACAACATCGACTCGTTGCCCGTTTCGCCCCTATTATGACGGGATTCTTGGATCTACCTTTGGAGTGCAGAAATGTCGTGTACGATTTTCTTCTCTGCGAAGAGCTGGAACCCCACTCCCGAGCTATGATGGTAGTTTCGGAGAATTACATCAAAGAACGCCTACCTCTTCGGAATTACCGTGGCTTGTTACGAACGTGCCGAAAAACATATTGCGAGATCAAGCAGGCCATACACCATCTGGTGGCATCCAGGCAGATGAACTACGAACTTGACATAACGTTTTCGCACGGTCGACCGTATTTCGCTATGACGTGGCTTCGCTTTCCAGGTCTATCTGCAACGGTCAACACCATCCTTGTTAACGTCGACCTGCGGATTCGAGAACCTTTCAATTATGAAGGGCAATTCCAAGCACCGCACGATCATGAGCTGGTCCATCTAATTGAGGATGTGCCAGAAAGCTTCGCGGTGCAGCTGTTCGACTACATCGCTATCCTGCTCAAGACTTTGGCGAACCTATTATCGTGCGGAGACACACAGTTCCGCTTACTTTACACTGAAAATCTGATTTTGAACTTCCGCACACCGACGACTGTGGTGAGAGGGCTAGAAGCACCTCGAGCGGAGCAACGACGAGTGAATGTCGACCCGGAAGAGGCCGAAGATCTAATTGATACGATGCAGACTACCCTAAAGTCGAACGCGAAAGCTTTTCAGGCTTTTGCTGCCAACCAATGCGATGAGTTGTCGCCACTGATTCAGATTGGTTCGCTACAGTTTGCAACAAAAGGCGCAGTGTGGGCTCATGGTCACAACATGATACTTGCCCAGAACGACTTCCAATGGCTGCAGTATTAACGATTGCATTACGTATTGTTTTTTGGAACGTTCAAGCGCGACGAATTATCATGACGATCGAATATATCTTGCTATCAGCCATGTTCTAATGTAAATGCTTGGTGCTCCTGTTTATACATCTTTGCTCCTATGCCGAAGGATCATTTTTTTAGCTACATTAATGGCAGTCTTGGTACATACACGAGGTTTCATAGACTGTACTTGTACGGAAATATCATCATTGGGTATCGTGTCAACTCCATTGCTAGTCAATTCATTTGCTATAAGAACTGCACCTTGCAGTCTATATATCTACACATAAGATCTCTTCCTGGTCAATCTCGCAACCCTGCCTTCATCGGCTTTGGCAAAAGCCACTGCACCCACCGGCTCATTGGCACAGACATCGCCAATCATAATTTTCATATCTTTCAACATGCGCGATCTCTCTAGGCCATGCAGCGTGGTTCCTCCGGTGGACGTAGGCACATACGGATTCAGTAGCGTCATACTGCTAGCATATCCAATGATGTCCGGCACGCAGGTATAGTACTTGAAGAATAGTGCCATAAACGATGCGATCTGAAGAATTATCGAGGAGACCAAGAGAGCAGTAAACCAGCTCCAATGGGTGTGCCAAACATTGGGCATCGGGGTAGAGATTGCCGATTCCGTGCCGTTGAAAAGCTGGAGATTCGCTGACTGGGTGATGTTGTCGAAGGTCTGAGCAAGATTACCCCCCAGGGTGTTCATCGCGTATGTGGATTGAAAAAATGTATTCCACAATATAGTAAGACGCTCGGAAAGGAGTTCAGGAGTCAGCTCGTAAAGTTGGGGATAGACGCCCACGTATCCAACAAAGTTTGTCGGGTCAGCCATCCACTTTTCGGCGTTGCTGCTGCCACGGAACGCCGCTGTGCGTACTCCAAGGGTGTCGATCGCCGGGAGTGTGATTATGATATTATTCAGGACTGCGCCTCGAAACATGACATCCGAGTTGCGGGTCGTGTAGTTAACACTAGTGTACCTATCTAACTTCCGCATCGATGTTGGCGCACAAGATTTGTCTTTGCAGTTGATCTTCGTTTCATAAGCTTCGTAACTTACTTTGCAGGAAGCGACGGTATAGTTGAAAAAGTCCTCATCGTCGGCATCATTGTTGGCCATCGACTTGAAACTGATTGAGCACGGCCAGCCGGTACAGCTGCTGTTGACAGGAGACGTGCCTAATTTCCATGTGGAAGTGTCCATGTCGCCGAAATCTGCTTGCTTGCCTCCCTGCATTTCGTTTTTGTCGCATGATAGATCCCACTGTCGCGCTTCAATAGAGAAGTTGCTTATTCCATTTTCGTTGATGAATGCGACGGGAATTCCAATCAGCGACGCATATGTAACATTCGTTTTATCATCATCGACCACATGCTTCCATTCGTCTGAAGTAGTGTTTTCTATCGAAGAGAAGCGCGGAAGCCGTACGTTGCCCCAAAGGTCCATGGCAGTGTCTTGATATTTTGAGCTGGAAAGCAATGCAGCTAGAAATATGGGCCCGAATACGCCTCTTGCGCCATTCATAGCGCTAGCAGTGGCTATATTAGTATCTAAAACAGTATCAGGGTTCAGGTACTGGACTGTGCCGTTCGAAACTATGCTCTTGGTTTCCTGGCTAATGAGCCGCAACGCAGACTGGCCTCCTAGTGGCGAGAGGAACCAAACAATCATCAAGAGGTATCCGACTACCGAGAAGCCGCGCAAGGAAATTTGTCGTTCCATGGCGGAAAACAAAGAGCTCGAGCCAACGAGTTGTTCGAGGCGGCCAAGAGTGGTACCGCGCTCCGCTAGAAATAAGCCCATGTACTTGAAGCAGCGACCCATTAAAGCGGCAAAAATAACGGGGAAAATAGTTGGCGAAAGCAATAACACTTGTTGAAGACGTTCGCCATATCTAGTAACGTATTGACCATCGAGTCGCGCTGCGATAAGAGCAAGTGCTGTGAATCTGTTAGTTATAAACACTTCAGTCATCTCATCTCGTTCCATACTAATAAACAAAATTGGAGTTGCATGGAATAGGACGTCAAACGCCAAGATAAATAATCTCAGCCTATTCATCGACCCTACTTTCGCAGACGGAAGCTGGTCACGATATTCTTCCTTTTTCGGACTTCGCGGTGGCGCATCCTGCATATTGATCGGATCGTACCCCGTATGTTGGGAGTCGTCTTGATAGCCATGCGGTATCCTCTTAAACTGTGCACTCGACTCGGAAAAGCTCTCTATCTGCTGAGACCCCTGCTCTTGCGGTAGCTGCGAGATATTTCCATCGATCCGGGTGTAGCCCATCTTGTCGCGTGACAGAATGGATCGGGTTCATCTACAGCGACCAGGCTTTACGTGAATATATGGGAGAGGATGGCTAGGGGACGTCTACGTTTTTCTTCTCGACTTTCCCACTAGCCGGGGTCTCGGGAGTGGGAATTCCTTCTGTAACAGTAGAGGGTCAATCCATGCCTGTTGGGGAGTAGACAAGGCCGAAGCACCCTCCGTATTTCTTTGAGTAGTATATTACAGATGTTAGAAGGCTGTCAACCAGTTGAGATCGTAATTATACCATCCTATATGCATGTGCCTAATCACGCGCACCATGTGAATGCTGGGTTCCCATCGACGCTGTCTCAGAAAAAGTCATAGTAGCCCAAGCACAGCTTTCGCAAGGCGGCGAACGCCTTACGGGTGTATGACTCTACTGATTGGCGTTTCAACATGCGCCAATTGCGGTAGGGCTGCTGGGTATCCTTCCAAGCCAACACCTTATAGCATAGACGCAGGATGTTGGTGGCTTCTATACGAGAAACGAGCCAACAATGGAGGATTTGGTCAGCACGGGCAAAAGCATACGCATACTCAACACAGCGCAACATACGATATCCATCGATGATTGTAATTCATCAGTGATATTGGGCATGCTGTTGTGATCTGTTGAAGGCAATACATTGTACATCGGAAAGTAATTGTGACCCGCTGGCGGCCAGACGTGGCACCGCCACCAGGGACACACGCCAGCTAGTACTAATGAGATATGTACAGCCCCTTCCCTACCAAAACTTATGCGTCACCAACTTCAAATTACTATCCGAGAACTCTCGAATACCTCGATCCTCCACTCGTGTTCGGGATCGCGTAGTAACCTCCTTCTCGCCCGTCTTCACATTGACGCCCTCGTGCTCGAATTGCTCCCACTTGACTAAGCTACCAGCAACCGCCCATTTCGGAACAGCATCCTCGAACTCAATGTTCTTCTCTTTCCGTAGCATCTCCAATACCTCAACCACAGACTTTTTGTAAAGTTGCTTGTCTGAGTAGAGCGATCTTGCGAAAGAATTTACCGAGTTCCGCACCGCGTCCCCGCGGCACCGCCACAGCATGCAGTTCAGCGCCTCCTCTACCGATGGCACCTGGAAGAAGCGCGCGTCGAAGTGTGCTGTCCCAAGCGCATCGTATGCCGACTGTTTAACTTGCGGTTCAGGATTCGCGGCTAAAAATGCTGCGAGATGGGCGTTGAACCGCACCGAGCAGTAACTTGCCGCTAGGCTGCTCAGCTTTTGGACCCGCTCGTTGAAGTTCTGCACGCCGGCAGGGAACACAAGAGTTATCTCATCGGATTGCGTGTATGCTACCGTCGCCTGTGGGAAGTATTTAAGGAGATCTGCGCAGGTGGCAATCATCGCATCGTGGATGCGCTGATCGAAAGGTTTGTGGAATTTCGACGTGAGGCGTGAGAAAGTGTGGCCATCGAGTCGCAAGATGGTGGGTACCGTGAGCGGAAGAGTGAAGTCGAAAGAAGCTTCATATTGCTTCATACGGTCAGCTAGGGTGAGCTTCGCTTGTTGGTCGGCGGCCGGCGCCGTTGGTTGGGCTGGCGTCTGCGACATTGCTGGTGTTGACTCAGGTCCAGACATCAGGTCTTCGTGGCTGGTATCTAGTATGCGCAGCGCAATGTGTATATTGGGTTGTGCGTCAAAGGATTCACTCGGTAATCTGTAGCACTAGGAGAAGATCGATCGCGCTTTTATAGGTGAGTTACTCCTGTGAACCGGTGAGTCTTTGTTGACTCAGGAAGAGTTCAGGTGCATGGGTTTACGTCACATGTGACTGACTGTAGTCTAGGGGCCGCTACCTTTAGACTCAAATCACGCACTGCCACAACTCAACTGCGTAAACTATACTGGATTAATAGGCTTGATACCAGTCATAACACCCTTTCTAAAGAACCCCCATCATCTATCTTGTCGTAAATCAGGTAGGCCGCCCGCAGCTCCACAACCATGACCCACTGGCGATCTTGTTATACCGATTCGATTCCTTGCACCTGGCTCTTCCTCTTTTTCTCAACCGTGATATGGATCTCAGTCACTACCTGTATAATCGAATCTCTATCCTCGATATGATGCATATCAAACATGTCCT
This sequence comes from Pseudopithomyces maydicus, assembly GCA_026873275.1. NCBI lineage: Eukaryota > Fungi > Ascomycota > Dothideomycetes > Pleosporales > Didymosphaeriaceae > Pseudopithomyces > Pseudopithomyces maydicus. Next base: position 2,490,344 of record JANTUC010000003.1, on the reverse strand, counting down.
CCGAATTGATCGTCGTCGACACGTTCTTACCTTCCCCCTGTATGCACTGAATGCACTTCTCACAGAGTGTCTCACACCCTTGTTCCCATTACAGAACCACGATCGATTAGATCCGGACGTTGTGGAGAACACTCCGGGAAGGTGACGGATGATTAAAGGCCGCAGACAAGGCAGACAGGAACACACAATGCTAATGTTGGCCTCCGAAGAACTCCACGTCGCAGCAGGGGGGTTATCGAACGTCGGATCCGGGGAGTTCGATATTGCGACGAGTGAGTGAAGCCTCATTATCGAAACTAGGCATACGCTGAAACCACAATTGTCAGCTGTCGGGAGCCAGAAGCCGTGGAAGAATTATATGTGTGACAGTCCAGAATCAGGCTGTATGTGTATTGTGCACCGTATGACAGTAACAGCCTGGTTACCCAGATTGCTCGGGTGGCACAAGCCACGTGAAACAGAGAGAGAAACATGTAAGAGAGGTGTTGATTCACTTACAAGCCTCCGAGAGCAAAGATCGCAGTGAGTGCTTGTTTCTGCCTCCGCGGCAGATTGAGACCTCGGATGACTGGCATTGGTAGAATCATGATGGTGAAATCCGTCAAGATATTCATACCGCCGTTGAAGAACCACGTTGCATATTGATCGAGACATTTGAAAGGTTGCTTCAGTGTCCAGAAAGCTTGGATAGGCCGGCAGCCAAAGATGCTGCTGAATACGGTCCAGATTGCGTATGCGATGACGATCGCTAGGACAACGTAACATACGATCTGGAATCGCTTCGTGGAAAATACGCGCCGGTATTGTAACAGTACCGAGATTTTTGTAAAGGCGAGAGAGAGATAGTAAGCAATCAGACTAGCATAAAAGGCCTATCCAAAAGCATGAGCAGTGGTGTTTGAGCCCCATGATGTATGTGTGCTTACCTTGAGCGAGTGTGTCGAGTCTTCTTCTGTAAGCTCCCATATGTGTCTTCCCATCCCATATTCTGCCTCTAGAAGCTGTTGGTCTTTTGCCAGCGCGAAGGAGCTCGACTGACTTACGAATCCCGATGCAAATAGTCAAGCCGATCGAACAGAGCTTTGAACATATTAGTTGAATCATTGATGGGGCCCTCTTTCATACCAACGCAATTAAGATACCATAGTCTTCAATTCCAGAACATCGAATGACACAGAACCGAGTGTACAGCCTCAACACGACAGTCGAAGTGGCCAATGCGGTAAACACGCTCGAGAGAATGACCGCTTGCCTCCCACGGGGATTGTTTTCCAGCAACATGATTACCCACGCGCGCCCAAATTACTGCTTGAATGGCTCTAGGACTGAGAATCGTGAAGAAATACGAACTACTCAGACTTTCCCCGGGCTGGCATTTCTCATGTACCCCAGATTAACAATGTGGCTGAAACGAAAAAGGATCTCGATTTGTTAGAAGAGTTCAAAGTGGGATACTGTTCGTCGAAAAAGCAGTCTCTAGACGCGAACAACTTCATAGCAGTGTGGGGTGGCATCGGGCAATGTTACATCCACCTGAGAAGACCGTTGAGGGGGCTCCTACCCGACTCGTCCATGATATGTGTCTGTATGACTATCTGAAGCCTTGACGCGCTCCCGGATTCTGGGTCCCCCATGCTCAAGGCAACCTAATCCGACACTGTACGATGTCAATGGTGCCTGATAGGTAGGGATCGTTACGCAGCACGGTAGTGCATGTGGCACAACACTCGCTTCGAGCGCAACGACAGCTTCTTTGGGATACCCAATAGCCGATTAGATACATACAGTTGGATGTTATTAAAAAGCTAGTGCATCTTATCAGAAACATCGGAAGTAGCGGCTTTGGTTGTTGCTACGTCTCGGAATATACTCGCGCCACAGGTCCGCGTTGAGCTGCATCAATTCCGACCCAAATCTTTGGGGCACGTCAAAATGCCACTCAGCTTCTTGGCCACAACATACTGAGTCGCTTTACCTGCGTTCGCTGCCGTGCCTGGTAATCCTGCCCTCCCCACGCTTACAGTAACCACGCACTGCTTCTCGTACTTCTTAGCTATCCAGGCTTCCAGTGGTAAGTTCCCTTTATTTCCACAAACCGTCACATCTGGTTTGCCAAAGTTCTGAAACAACGAGAGTCCCATTTGGAGGCTCATATCAATCTTTGTCAGTACGAACTTGAACTTCTCGACAGAATCGCACTTGGACGAGGTCTTGGGCATGTTGACATTCAGCCAGGTACCGTCGGGCAGAAATGGCTTCCCCGCAGCTACGACTGTAGTCGTAAGCTTGTGGGCCACGTCAGCATAGACAGTGCTATGCCGTGGCCAGGGCTTGTTCCAAGCGACTCGCTCGCCGTGATGTCCGCTGAAAGCGAGAGCGGGAACACCATGGCGGGCAGCATACATGGCGACGTTATCGGTACCTTTCCATTGGTGTGATTAGTTGTCGGAGTAGTAACTGCTTGCATGCATAGACGTACACACCTGAGCCATAGACCTGGAGTCCGATATTGTATCCTACATTCACGCCGGAGACGACTAGATCGGCAGTACCACCGTTCCACAGCTTTGGTGCAATGCTCTGCAGGCCTACGCGTACACTTGTGACGGGGAAGGAGTTGACGTAATTGAGACGCGGGTTCGAGGCATTGTATCCCGTTGCAGGGCTCTTCGGGGGACAGCTTTTATATTCACAGCCGGAAGTCATGGGTAAGGACTTTGGTGGGAAGTCGAAGAAGCCTATAGACTCAGTCAGTTATATTCAATGATTATTCCAGGAGATTCCACAAGAATTCCTGTCACATCGCTCACACACCTGTCCCAGACCGGTCGAGAGCTGGTGCCGAGAGTACAACATCGTGGCCCGCAGCGGTCAAGCGATTGAAGAAAGCGCGAGCATTAGCCTCCGCCCAGCCATCGTCGTTGGACTGAACAATGCGTAGAGAAGGAGCGAGCTCGTTGGGATCGCGGGTCGGTATTTTGACTGGTCCGGCGACGCTGCCACCGCAAAGGGCTGCAATCAGTGCCAAATACGGCACCATCTTTACAGAAATTACAAAACAGACGTGGGACTACCCAGATATCGACAGAATATAGAACATATATAAAGCACATCTTGGTCTGAGTCGTTATGTGCGCGGTTCTCGGCGTGTATTGAGGATGTCGGTGTCGTCGATGAACCGTTGAAGGTAGGCCTGCAGGGGGTCGTTGACAAATAGCATATGATATAATCAATACGTCGTGCATTTGAATTCGTTCTGACTTTATGAAGAAATCAGATTTGTGAGATGTTGAGGGTGAATCTAAGTCCAGAGAGATGTAATCAAGAACGAGTAGGAAACTTCAGTGTACTCGATTAGAAAAAAACCTTACCCTTCCACCATATATACTCATCACGTCAATGGGGCATGTGCAAATATACACTGGCATTGAGCCTCTGATTAAAATTTCTGTCCCTTCTCTATCATTGGGTTCGGCGGTCTACCGTTCATGCACAGGCGGCTGGTTTTTCCACCCTTCCTAGAAAGCACCGTGATGGTTGTTCACTATGCCTTATCATCACGATCATGCCACAACAGCATTGGCCTCCAGTTCCCTCTTCTCCTCCTCTTGGGCGCCCAGCTTCCCGGACTTCTTGAAGATGTTCTCCAGCACAGCTCTAATCTCCTCCAAGAACCGATCCACCTCCTTTTCACTGCCAACTGTAATCCTCAAGCAGCCCAAGCATCCATACTCCTTTCCTCTGAACCTCACCACCACACCCTTCTCTTCCGCCAATCCTTCGTAGACTGCCAAGGCTGTCTCGTTAGATGGCTTTCCACCCTTGTCCGCCGGCGCATCCAGCATCTCGAACAGCAAGAAATTCGACTCCTCGCCACCGATGAACTTTCCTACGCCCGGGATCTTCGGCAGCTCCTTCAACATCCTGTCTCTCTGCACCAACAGTATGTCTCTGTTCTTGTACATGACTTCCAGGTGCTTTGGGTCCAGCGCTGCACGCGCGAGCTGGCTGGTCGGGTTCGAAATATTGTATGGCGCCTTCAGCGAGTTCAGGATCCGCGCAATGGCCGGGTCGGTGAAGACTGCACCCAAACGGATACCCGCCAGTCCGAAGCCCTTCGACAGCGTCTGCATGACAACCAAGTTGGGCCACTCGGCGACCCACTCTGCCAAACTGCTGCCATCAGGCGCAAAGTCAATGTACGCCTCGTCCAGCACGACGACGCCGTTCCAGCTCTCATGCTCCAGAATGGGCTGAACGTCCTCCTTCTTCAGCAGCGCACCAGTCGGGTTGCCGGGTGAGCAGAAGTATGCGAGTTTTATGCTTGGGTCGTTGGACAGCGCGGATGTGATTGCGGGTACGTCGAGCTGGAAGCCTGGTGTTTGCAGCGGGACTTTGACGAGCGCGACATCGTTGACCTGGGCGGAGACGCTGTACATGCCATAGGTGGGTGGGCAAACGAGGATCTTGTCTTTGCCTGGGACGCAGAAGGCGCGGAGGAGGGCATCGATGGCTTCGTCGGAGCCGACACCCACGAAGAGGTGGTCGGGTGTGATGGTTTTCGAGGTGTGGGCGTGCGTGTTGCGGAGGTTACAGAGGGATTGCTTGAGGTCTATCTGGTGGCTGTAGGTGTCGTGTCAGCGTGAAATGGCTTGCGTAGAAGGTGAGGACGCACGGGTCGGGGTATCGATTGAGACCCAACAGGTCGATGTCGATGGACGGGCCTGAGCTGCTTGTCGCGCCGTTTGTGAGTTTTCCATTCTCATTCAGCGCAAGGCCAGGGCCCAGCGCGTTCTCGTTCGCGTCGAGGAGGATGTTTGTGCCGTCGTCCTTGTAATCACTGCCTGGGTTACTCGTTGCTCCACCTAGAGCAGAAGAGGATGACGTACTCGCGCGCGCATCTGTATGGCTCCAATGCAAGGATGTTTGGTCGCGCGCACTTGGACAAGTCGAATGCTGATCTTCTCGAGGCCATGGTGTTTGTGGGTGTTGCTGCAAGGCAAAGCTGCTGTTGTGTTGAATGGCGCGGCGCGGGGCAACTTTTTGTACGTGTCGCGGGGTCTAATCGGCGGCCCCGGGGAAGAGTCACCCTTCCGAGCTATACCTCTTCACTCTTATCTTTTGACTCACACACGTCAAAGCAGAAAATATTCGGAGTTGGTCAGAGATATATTAGCATTGTCGGAATGACATTACAGAAAAGTCAAAGTTTCGGAGTTCGTTCAGATGGTCGTGTTGCTATGACAGATCTTGAGCATGGAAATCCCCAGTATGGGCAGCATCCATTTCCATCGAATTAAATCTACCGAAAATACATATGATATATCGTGCTGGACGAGAAATGGTGATTGTCACGTTTTGGGAAATTATTATGCTGTATGGGGATGGTGATGATTTATTCTGAATGTACATGTTGCATAGAAAGTCGAGAACACTACGGCAGTCAAGATCAAACCAACAACTGCAATTGGTTGATCTGCGAAATAGACAAAACTGTCTCACATTTAAGATGGCGATTGGTCACAAGAAGACTAGCAGCTCTAACATTGAGAGTATCTATGTATTAACATTGCTGAATCACAGCGTGGTACACTGGCGGAAAGGAGCGAATGACGAAACGGCAGCCACAGGGCCCCGCTCTTGCCACTAGACCACTCTCTGTGGCTCCACCCCAAATGCTAAAATTGCTTTAATGGGTATCGGTGTGCGATAAGATTGAAGCTTTTGAGTATGAGTAGGTAGTGTGTAAACAACGCAGGATATTCATTTGCAAAGTTACATTTCTTTCATCAAACAAGTACAACATCCAATGTGGTCTAGTGGCTAGGATTTGTCGCTCTCATGGATCATCGATTCAAAGTGCCGACAAGGCCGGGGTTCGATTCCCCGCATTGGAATTACTTTTTTGCCTTTTGAGTGTTTAGATAGCAGAGGGTATCCTTCCGTGAACATTGCATGCGGGTGGGTAAATGGGTGCGTGAAAGTATGGGCACTTCTTTTTGCGCCTCATGAACACCAGACTTCAAACCCCTAGAAGCACACATCAATCCGCTCCACGACCCTCATCGTTAGAGTTCTCGTCTCCGCATTCTATACCAAACAACTGCATATTACCTACTTACCTAACTACCACAATCCCATCGCCCACCTCAAAAGCGCACACTTGCCTTCTTCCAGGCTATATACGCGACTTTACCTTAACTTTCCTTGCTTATGAGCCTCCCTCCAACAAGTCCTCAGCCTACCCCGGCACGCCTCATGCGCGGGTCAGGATGGTGCATTAGTCCGGCCAGCCGACGGAGATGACGCAGTTAGATGGCGTGCAGAGTGTGGGTGGACTATGCGCGTACCTGCAGCGCTGAGGGGGGTGAGATCTGCAATTACCGGGTGGTGCTGAGCTTGCTTATACGGTGGATTTGACGTATGCAGTTGGTAGTGTACGTACATTCAAAATGGCAAGTGCGATGCTGATATGCACACTCATTAGGAATATTATTCATGTTTGTATGAAGCGTGCATGATTAATCTGTATGAACAATGGCATGGAAATTTCAATAGTATTTGTACATTTAAATATAGAGAGAGGGGTATCTTAATCTTCTAGGAGATCCATCACCAGCTGAGGAATGGCATCCACACCTTCAGCCTTGATGGCACTGACTGGCAGCGCTTGGACGCTCTTCTTCCACGCGTTTTTGCGGCTGCTAGGATGCGATTCTGTGCCCTTATTTACACCATCTAAATATTGCTGCAAACGTAGATAATTTGCCTGAGTCTCAGGAAGATCCGCTTTGGTTGCGAGGACGAACCATGGCTTCGCTGATATAGGCGTAGTTGGTATGAAATCGAGGGGCGTTATATTTGTGTCAAAGTCGGGCGAATCGATCATGTCTGATGGATCGCTTGGGGTAGAGCGGTGGTTGGGAGGCTGATAGGTAACCATGCGCCGTTCGGTCTCAGCATTGAGCTCTTTGCCGCGTATAGTTTCGTATTCGGACACTTCGCGCCAGAGAAGCTTCAATGCCTGCACAGCGTCCCCAGCAGAGAGATCGATGACGAATGCGAGGACCGCAGCTCTTTCCACATGTCGCAGGAAACCAAGACCTAAGCCTTTGTCAAGATGCGCATCCTCGATCAATCCTGGAACGTCTGCAATGGTGAAATTGTCACGTAACACGCCATCCCTTCCCCTCTTGACAACCTTTGGCCGTCCCTTATGGTCGTCCAATACTACAGTGCCTACGTTAGGTTGCAGCGTCGTGAAAGCCCAATTGCCAACACGAGCTCTGCTGTTGCTCAAAGCGCGCAGAAGTGTGCTTTTCCCCGCATTGGGAAGACCCACGAGCGCAAGATCTGCCAGGATCTTCAGCTCCAGCTGTAGTGATATCTTCATGCCTGGGTCGCCCCTCGTAGCCATCATGGGTCGATAATGGTTCGCGGTAACGAAATGGGGGTTTCCAAGACCACCCATGGCCCCGGCGGCGAGAAGCATGGGCGTCTCCATGTGCTTGTCCAGATCCAGCCATATGGGGGCTTGGGGTTGAAGTGCTGCCAAGTGAGACTTTCGCGGCGGGGGCAGCGTCGGGAAGGCCAGTCTGTTGAGTTCGGAAGGCACCATGCCTGGGAAAACCAGCCATTTATCCTTCCTATAGGTACCAGGCTCCATTTCTGGCGCCGGTTCTGGTTCTGTTTCGGTATTCGGTTTGCGCCGCCGTGATCTTTGCGCCCGGTCACGTTCGCGTTCACGGTCACGCTCGAGTTGTTCCTGCTCTTCGATCTCATCGGCTATGGGATCGAGTCGCTGGATTTCACGCACAATGGTGCCTACCGGCACTGTGATCAGGACATCTTCGCCCCGCTCCCCGCCCTTCACTTTTCCCTGTCCGTTTCTGCCTCTTCCAGCCTTCATGAGCCGCCGCCTGGCAAGCTTGTGCAACGATGTCTCGCCACGGACTGCCTGGATGTACACGTTCCCACCACTGCCGCCATCGCCGCCATTCGCTGGCCCTTCCTCAATGTACTTCTCGCGCAGGAACGACACGCAACCATGGCCGCCGGCGCCGGCTTCAACTGTCAGGATGCATCGGTCGGCGAAGGGAGTGAGGGCGTAGTTGTCAGGTGTCGGGTTCAGATGGGACGGTTGCGAGTAGAGCGATTCGGATTGAGAGTCATGGCTCTCGGCGGTGGTCGAACTACATCTTGCTGTTGATACTCGCCCACGGACGAGAAAGCGACGAGCAATGGAGCGCGCACAGGCTTCGGACAGCGAGGGATATAGGAATGGCGTCAAGGTGCTGCCGAGGCAGAAATGCCGGGTGGCAGGTCTGGCCAGCGGTGGCATGCAGCAGGATGCTCCAGGTCTTGCTTGGAAGCCCTGAAACGCGACGATGAAGTGGCGTTGAACAAAGTCCGAAGGCTCTGATGCGATGCTGCTTCGGGGGTTCGCGTGTCGTGTTATGTAACTAGCGCGTCGGACTTCACCCAGCGCGTTCCTGGGCTGTGAGCAGGCCACCGCCCACCGTCGTCGCCTCGCCACCCTCTGCAAGGCCTGGTCGTGTCTGCGCTCCGTCTCACGCTGCCTGCTGGTACCTGCGTGGCCCACTGTCTGTTTCCTGTTGCCCAATCTCCGGCATAGTCTCCACCGCGACCTCGTACCCAGAAGCACCCGAGGGCGTTCCTGGAGGCCCGCAGCCTTCACTCACGTGCGGGGGGCCATCCTTCACTGCCATTCGACAGCCTGCTGCCCGGCCGCGCCGCAATGCCAGCGATCCGGGGTCTCGTGCTCGCGGGAGCCTACATCGCGCTCTGGACGGCTCTTCTTTCTTTTGGGCTTCCGTCGTCCTTGCCTCTTTCGGCCGCACAGTGCGCACAGCTTGCTCGCGTCTTCCAGTCTATCTTGGCGGCTTGCCTCATTCGCGAGGTAAACAGCCTTCTCAACATCTGGGCAGAGAACCGCTGGTTGTTTACGAATGATCGAAGCTCCTGGGACTGGAGCAAGGAGCTTGCTGTCGTCACTGGCGGCTCTAATGGAATTGGCGCTGCTGTCGTGAAGGAGCTAGTGTCTTATGGCGTGAAGGTTGCTGTGCTCGATATTCAGCCGCTGTCCGAAGCTCTCCAGAACGGTGTGCACTTATTTCGTCGGCACCCATGCTTGAGCTCCCATGGTCGTGGCTAACCCAGCGCGTAGATGAGGGCGACCAAGTTGGTTTTTACCAATGCGATCTCACTTCGCGGGACGCTGTCCACAGCGCTGCCCAGGCACTACGCTCAGACCATGGTTCCCCATCCATTCTGATCAACAATGCCGGGATAGGCAACTCAAGCAGCATCCTCGACCTTTCACCAAAGCTACTGCAGACCCTTGTCGGGTTAAATCTCATCAGTCACTGGTATACGGTGCAAGAGTTCCTCCCTGATATGATCTCCAGAAAAAAAGGTCATATCATGGCTACTTCTAGCATGGCTGCTTTTCTGGGAATGGCAAACTCTGCCGACTATGCTGCAACCAAGGCTGGCCTTATAGCTTTCCATGAGACCCTCACGCAAGAATTGAAGCATCGATACTTTTGTCCTCAGATCAAAACCTCAATCGTTTACCCAATCTGGACCAAGACGCGGTTGAACATTACATTAGACGAACAGTTCCGCAAATCATTTGAAGATCCTAGAGACGTAGCGAAAATCATGGTGGACCAAATTATTGCAGCTAAAAGCGGTCAATTAGTCCTGGGACCGAAGCTTGCACCATTTGTGCGTTCCATGCCCATTTGGATCCAGGAGCTTGTTCGCGATAGTCAAGCCCACATCGTCACTGGAAACGCAACAAGTGCTGTAGGTGTTTCCTGAATGACGGCAAGGCATCCAGAGGGAATCCTTTGAAACGAGGCATAAACGAAATTGTGGAGGTGGGTCCGCACTACGGACATGCTGTTGTGCAATAACAACAAAGTTACCCACCATGTCAACGCAACTGGAGCACCAATCTAGCTGCCGTCTCTCATCGTGTTCTGCTGAGATTCGCAGAGTATTCGCGGCTAGGCATATAGCTTTCTTGATGATCTCAGACACGAGCATCGTGTTGAAGTTTAGGCTCACCTATGATACTCAAGAGGACTAAGACATCCTTTCAGGAAACCTATTCCGCACGTGTGCTTGTTGCCATGTTCCTTGCCTTAATTCGCCTCTCAGTGGACGCTCCAGGTTAACTGGAAAGAATCCGTTTGGTGCAAAAGATATCGAATTGACAATCAAGCTTCTTACACACAGGCAGACATCCCGATTCGGTCCGTTTCGTGTCCGCCATGGAGTTGCGAGCGAAATTATGCTCTGCGGTCTATCGTCTATTGTTAGCTGACGTGTTAGGATGGCCTTCGGACTGTGGGTGATGGTATGTGCGCGCTAAGCCTCAACCCCGATAGTACCCTGGTCGGATCACAGCAGGGATGTGGCACGAGAGTGTGGCCCCCGATGTAATGGATTTCAGCATGCGGCCAAGATGATATACCGTCGGCCTTCGCCTTGTCGCGCCTGCCTTAAGGACATAGTACCTTACCTTCCCTTCGTTTCACATTTTTCGTCGCTCTCTTTCTCGTTTTGTCGTTCATTCAGTCACTCCTTTCTTCGACAATGCCATGTGGTTCAAGGGTGCTTTGGTGCTTTCCTATGCGGCGTTGCTCGTAACTCCAACTAATGCAATATTTCCACACAAAGGTAGGCTCTGGCATGCACCTTCGCCTCAAACTTTACTAACATCGACCTCAGATGAAGTCTTGGGTAGGCGAGAGAGCCTTACTGCTCGACGATTCAATCGTTTAAATAAACGACAACAACCATGGTCAAATCAGACTATCACACCAGAGATACCTGAGGTACCTGAGGCGCCCGAAACTCAAGAGCCAGAGTTAGAGGTGCCTGAGACATCGATCCCTGTTGTGATCGTGCCGACGACAGACGGACTACCATCTACCTCGGCGCAACAGGATGAGCTACCATCCACATCAGAGGTTGTTATAACAACCGAGATCCCTACAGCGATCGAGACTCCTGTCATTTCGAGCCTGGTTCCTACAACTACACCTGTCACCACCACAGAACCCGAATCCAGTGCCATCCCCTCGGCAAGTGAAACTGCTACATCTGAGATTATTTCGAGCACAGAGCTGCCTATTGCGGAATTCACAGAGTCTTTGCCCGAGACGACTTCCAGCTTTGAGCCAACAACAACTGAAGCTGCTACGTCTGAGCTCATCTCGAGCACAGAATTGCCTGTCACCGAGACTGTGACATCGCCACCAGAGGCTGACCCCAGCCCTGAGCCAACACCCACCGAGGATGTCACATTTGAGCCCATCTCAAGCACAGATCTGCCTGTTACTGATGCTGCATCATCGGTTCCAGAAGACAACTCTACTCCCGAGCCGACGACTACTGCAACTATTGTAACCTCGAAGATAAGCTCAACCGCGGAACTATCATCCTCGACTGTATCATCAGAGGTAGAATCAAGCCAAGTTGAATCCACAACTGTACCACAAGCATCGGAATCACTCACAACATCCGTGTCGTTGACGCGTGGAGCTGGAAGACCGCAAAAGCCAAATGTTACACCAGAGTCATCTGCGGCCATTGAAGTACCAGAGAGCTCGATCGCAGAACCAATAACCACCGATCCAGCTGCGTCCGATGTATTTTCATCATCTCAACCGATCTCTACTGCAGACACAAGCTCAGAAGTTCCAATTCTAACCAGTAGCGAGTCAACGTTGCCTGAGGCTACAGAGACGCCTGCTGAATCGCAAACTCGTACCCGGAACCGCCCATCAGGCGCTAAAATTGAGCCAACAATGACAGAGACTCCTATTTCCTCGAGTCTAGAGCTGGAACTTCCCACTGAAACATCTACCACCACTTCAGAAGAAGTCGAGACCACTGTGGCCATCGAGACCACTGCTGTATCAGAAGAGGAACCCATACCATCTTTGACTGTTATCAGCACTACCGAGGGATCCAACTCCGGAAAACCAACAGTATCTCGTACGCGTGCCCAACCCACTGAGACTGATGAGGCCGAGATTCCGGTTACTGCAAGTTTTGATATCACTTCTACCACCGACTTCCCTGAGAGTACGGCTGCCGCATCTCTTCCAGACCTCCTGCCTATATCCTCCATTCTATCAGATGTCATGGACGCGCCTTCAGCGATCGCGAGCATTGTGTCATCTGTGGGCTCTGACGTGGGGGCCATCCTCACTGATATTGGCGACCTTGTCTCTTCTGTAAAGTCTGGTGTAGAAGCTGTACCTACCGATACCAGCGATGCCGTACCTTCTTCTAAGCTGCTGACCTCTGTCAAACCTGTTGAGCCAACAATCCCTGCTTCTGAGACGCCCACAGACAGTCCTATCTCATCTGATGTACCAGCTGTTCCTATCTCTACAGGAGATGGTATTTCTCTAACTGGTGCAATGGGAACTGGTGCCACCACATTTTCTTTAGCACCCACAAATGTTCCCAACCCGAATACGGGTGACGAGAACCCCAAGAGCAGTGCAAACGAGGATGCTTCGGTTGTTCCGGGGCCTACGACGGCGACAGCAGAACCAACGTCAATAGGTGCGACTGAGGCGACGACATCAATTGTCGTCTCATCAGATGATTTGCCTGTCTTCTCCATCTTCGACCCGTCCGCTGTCCAGACCTCAGCCCCATCCACTCCGTCGGACTTGGCGTCCACTGGGGTGCCAGTAAGCGAGACTCAAGGAAGCCCGACTCCGACGGACGCACCCATCGCATCCGTGGGTGAGACATCCGTTATTGAGACTTCGACGCCTGTAGGTGAGACATCAGTGACAGGTCTGCCAAGTGTACCGTCAGGCATAGTCGACTCTACTCTTAGCCCAACTGGGGAGGCTTCCGCAACAGATCTTACAATCGCCCCCACAGATGTATCAGCCCCTGTGGCGAGTGCTACAACCGATGCTACAGTTCCTGCACCTATCCCAACAAGTGAATCGACTGCAATTGTTTCCGGCACACCATCAGGTGTAACTGATTCTACTATTGTGGCAACATCTGGTTTGGGTGTCTCTTTGACATCAGGAGCAGCCATCCCAACAGGATTTACTACATCTGCCTCAATCGCCCACCCAACTGACCCGGCCGTTGCTTCAGATACTGCGAGCAGCGCCGTTGAGGTAGACACGGTAGAATCGCAGGTACCAATCGGCGCACCCGTCCCCACTTCCGAAAGCATTACCAGCGCGGAGGCGAGTACAAGCAATGGCGAACAATCTGCTGTTCCCAGCTCTACTGAAGCAGTCCCTACTGCAACTGGCATTTCGTCTGAAAAGCCTGATGCTACTACGAAGGCTACCAATGACTCTGAATCTGAGACTGTAGAGCCGACAAGTGGTCCAACAGACGGGCCTACCGACGAGGCACCCACTGGTACACCTGCACAGCTGGGCCCCCTCCAACTATTCCAACGGGCTTCGACTCTGATCCAGCTGCTGTATCACCATCAGCCTCGTCCACCGAGGCTCCTCTTGGAGGCGCAGGTAGTGGCGAGGAGAAGCCACCGCCACTGTCCAAGTCCCAGACTGCCGGTATCGCTGTGGGTGGCACAACGTGTCTACTCATTGCTCTTGTTGCTGCTCTCTTCCTTGCTCGACGATACCATTCAAATATGAGTAACAAGCGCCATAGCACTGGCGGTATGTCGTATTACGACTCCCCACCAGCAAACAGCAACAACCATGATGCCGAAGCTGGAGGTGCACTTCCTGCTGTGTCGGGCGGGGGTGGTGCTGCACTCAGCCGATCGCTCTCTAGTGCTTCTGCCCGTAGCCCTGCTATGTCTGAAGTTGCTACCGGTGGTGCCGCTGCTGGTGGCCTTGCTCGCTCCGTATCGAAGGCCTCTTCCTACCGCCACTCTATTGGCCCAGTATATGGCGCTCAAGAGCACACATCGGAAGGACGTCTTCCCCGTGAATCTCGCTATAGTACTGGCTCTTACCTGTCTACTATGCCCTGGGACCCTTCGCTTGCACTGAACGCCGCCGCAGCAGCGTCAAGCATCAGCCTCAACCAATACCAAGATGAGGCTTCTCAGAACCCGTTCCGTGATCCAGAGGAGCCTAAGCCTGTAGCGAACCTCCCTCCTCTGGGTGGCACTGTCAACGGCCCACTCGCCATCAACCCTTATGAGTTCAATGCGTTCAACAATAGTCCTGCTGCACGCGAGTTTCCTCCAATGTCTCCTTATGGCCCCGCGAAGCGCAATTCGAGTCCCGTTAGAAACCGTGCCTCGGAGAGGCAAAGCGATCCTTTCGCCGATCCTTTCGAACATGACTTGATCTTGAACGTTGCCCCACATGCTTCAACCGACTCTTCCATCACAGTCCTCGCACCGCCGCCAACGCCGCGCTCTGCAATGCCGACACGTGGTCCTTCACCGAACCCCTACGAATTCCGTCCACCACCAACTGCACCGTTTGCTAAGCACTTCCCTGGCCGAGATTCAGACAGCGCTTCTCTAATTCCGGCGCCGCTCAACTCTGGTAGGAATACTCCCGAAGGACGTCGCTCACCCGCACCACGTGAGTCGCCTGATAGCCAACGAACACTTGTACAGCCACCTCCAGCACACATTGGGCCTAAGCCCCAAGATGATGCCAGCTGGGAGAATAACAGAGTTGATCAGGTTGACGTTCCTGCACCGCTCTTCCCAAAGAAGCCGCTTCCTTTGCGCCGTCAGCCCACACTCGCTGGCCCAGGTCAGACACTCCTCGCCTCCACCGGCCTTCCCTTGACCATCAAGCGTAAACCCATGGGCAACGATAGCGTGAGCGGGGAGCTCGACGTGCCGAGAAATCAGCATCTCAGCCCCGTGCCAACACCTACCGCGGCAGACTTCAGCGACGACCCCGTGGTGCAGAGAAAGAGGAGTGGCGAGATGATGTTTGCCGATCCATCGCTTCTGGGACGCCAGTTCTAAGCTGGTAATAAACTGAACTTGTCATGGCTTAATGGTTGACTTTGTGCATATGGATGGGCGGATTGGATGATGGAAAGACCTGAATCTGCGATAGACTTTTTACTTCTCAAGCAACTGCCAGCACCGTTTGGAGAAGCTTCATCAGCTTTAATTACCTCCGACGATGACGACCTTGCTGTCTTTTTACCAGCCGCTAGCCTCAGCTGCTACTTCATTTCACCACATTCGTTTACTTCGTTTTTCTTTTGCATTAAGCACTGGCAACATTTTTTATACCCTTTTGCATGCCCGAGGCAGGATTTGTATCATCAGTTCGAGTGTATTAGTAGATTAATAAAAACTAGAAAACGTGTGTAGATTGAAGTTTGCTTTGCTGGCTGTGATCGTGCCCTCTGCTTAAGCACGTGTGAGTAGAGAACAATAAACACTATAAGATGATGGCCAATTGTGCACGAACAATTTCTGTAAACTCATCCCACATTGCATTACATACTAAATGATCGTGTGATAGCGCAAATACTCATGCAATGCTAGGATTCAGTAATGTGTGTAAATGCGCCATGAACGTCATCCAATCGTAGAGAAACCACCAACGCCATACAATGCACGCGACTTAACAGACCAATGCAAACACTATATTTGCCTTCTTCCCCAATTTTCATCCTCGATATAAGTTTTCCCGAATTTGCTCGTTTTCCGCTGCCACTGCACGGTCTCAGGACTCGGACCACCTCACAATCGTGATGGACGCCGTGTACACCATAGCCACTAACCCGACAACCATCATCAGAACATCACCCGCCTTCGCAAGGTTGCTATCGGCAACACCCTTCAGGTGAAGGTACGCCGGGTAGATATACACCAACGGCACGCACGCCACACTACCGATGAGAGCAACAAACTTGTCCAGATTGCTCGCACCGACAACGGCAATGAGACCCGCAAACAACACAATGCACGTGCGGAACGCATTCTTCTTCCACTTGGTGAGCATATTCTGCTTCCCGGAGCGCTGCCCGAAGAACTTTTGCTCCAGGATACGTATCGCGGGGAACAGCTGCACGGGCTCGCCGACCATGACGGCAATCGCGTACAGGAACTGTATCGCGTTGACGAGCTTGCTCGTCTGCGGGAAGTTGGTGATGACCTCGACGCTGACATTTTCGCCAAAGGTGCCGTAGCAGAGGACGCCGACGGAGCAGAAGATGACGGTGATGATGAGCATGACGAGGGCGAGGAGTTTGTTGAAGTGCTCCGGGTGCTTCATGCTGGATTGGATGGGGAGGATGAGGCCGATGCCTTCGAAGGTGAAGATTGCGGAGCCGATGGTCAGTGTGAAGTCCCGGGGGTTGAAGAGCTGGACGGAGGGGTGGAAGCCGTGCATCTTGGAGATGCTCGAGATGTCGTACCAGTAGATGTAGACGAGACCCATGGCGATGAAAACGTCGGCGAGGATGGCTAGCGGACCGAGCTTGGAGATGTTACGGATGTACGACATGGGGATCAGCGCGATGAGCTGGATGCCAATGAGGGCGTTTGTGGATAGCGGTACATTCTTGCTGGGTGTGACAGCGGTCAGGAAGGCAGAGATGTTGTCTGCTGTGAAGATGAGACCAGCACAGACGAAGCAAATCTGCGAAAGCATGATGGAGGAGAGAATGATGGAACGTAATCGTTCTCCTCCGATAGCTTGACCAATCTCTCCGTAACCGCCGCCGTATCGCGCGCGACACTGGAGGAGAAGCTGGAAGCAGAGCATCGTGACGGCAGCGACCGTCAGAAGTGTGATTGACGAAAACAGCATGCCGCCGTTCTTGAACGCCTTTGGCAGGAACATGATACCTGTTCCAACGAAGGCTTTCAACAGGGTGAAGAAAGACTTCAAGTTTGATGCGTCGCCTTGAGCCCTAATCCTCTTGGAGCTCTTTCTCCTTCCAAGCAACGGTCGATTTTCATCGGGTGCAGTCGATTCCTCATCCTCAACAGCCGTCTCATCGTCCGATTCCTCTAAATCCTCACCAGCAAAGTTCCCGTAGAGCTCCAAAAAGGAAATAAAATTTCTTGTAACAGGAGCCGCAATGTTACTAACACTTCTCGCCTGTCGCGCAAGGTACGCCCGTCTGAACCCGCCGGGAGCGAGTTGTTCGTGAACGGGGACGAAATAGTCACCTGCGTCCTCGTCTCCAGCCTCGGAAGGTGCGAACTCCGCGGAATGCGAAAACGTTGCCGCCCGCTTGTGCATTTTGGCACGCTTGGATTCGGCCTGGATCCTGTAGAGATCTCTGTGCATGTCACCACCCGGAAGGCGGAGCGAAGACTCTGCTACATCGTCGAGATGTTGGGAGTTGCCATTGCTGGCTCCCGGGTCGAATTCGGCGGTGTAGCTAGGGTCCAGATGCGGTGAGATAACTCTACCGTGGTTGGCAAGATCCTGTTCGGAAGGTTTCGTTGGAAGGTCCGCCATGTTGTATTATTCTACGCACACTGCTGTAGAACACGAAAGGAGGATGCAGTGAGGCGATGCTGATGTTCTTTGTAAACCTGGGGCCAATGTCGAGTTTCAGAGAGAAAAGTTCAAAGGGTCCGTGTGCCTGACATCACCGTGCGTTTGCCGTGTTTGATGGAATAACTCAGCAGCCAAAAAGAATACAGCGATGGTCGCAGCGGAGGGATAACCCGATAGTTTGAGATTGAGCAGAAGAGGTGAGGAATTGATCAGATTGTTTCGAGGGCAGGACTCGTAGCTATAGTGCGCTGGAACCTTCAAGATCGGCGCACTGGAATTGTGGGGAAGCCTCGAAGCTAGACCGCGGATGGATTCATTTAGCGGCACACGATGCACGTGATGGCACCACGTGGGTGGGCCGCCTGCGTCATTGCCATTGGCTATCCGCGGCCAAGTAGCAAGATACCGGCTTAATGAAGGACAATTAATTCGGATGGATATACCTTGCCATTAGTCCGCAACGAACACGTTTCATGTGGAGCAGTAGGAAGTTTTAAAGCCCATGGGCCCCTAAACACGTAGCAAGATACCGAGATCACTATTCTACGGACATCTGGATCCAATGGCACCGCCGGGCTATAATCCTCCGAGCTATGTTCATCACACCATTCCAGAACGTTACATGCACAAGCATCTTCCACCGCCCGAGATAGACACCAATGGTCGCGCCTATCTCATATTTTTCTCTTATCTTGGACTTTGCTTTACTCTGAGCGTGCTCGTCGTCTGCAAACTCATACAAAACTACAATACACTTTCTCACTCCACCGTTGTAAAGCGGCCGAACAAACGCCACGTACAGATATTCGCTACGTTAGCAACTCTCAGCTTGATCACAACATGGTACTATATGTTTAGCTACTTCCGAATTTCGTATCAAACATGGGCCATGTGGCGGTCGCGCTTTGAAATCAGCCAAGATAAGATGCATTGGGGGTTATGGCTGAAAGAAACCTCGCTGTTCAAGGAGAATTGGGAGACCATCATTATCGGTAACTCGCGATATTGGTGGTCGCATCAGATTTTCTTTTTTGCATGCGGACTGGGCTTGAGTTTAGAAGGAAGAGGTACGGTTCTCTCATTATGACAGCCATAAAGCAGATTCTAATGAGACCCAGGTATCCGTCATGGCATCAAGTCTACATGGATATTCATGTTGCTCGGTCAGCTTGTCGCGGTCAGCTTTGCCACGAACCTTTACCTTCTTACCATATTGTTAACACCTTCTCCGCCGCCTCCACTATCGAGTGGAATACATAGAAGACAGTGGCTAGGCCCTTGGCTTATCAATCTCCTGTCTATCGTCTTCACGATCTACCCGGTGTACCAGCTTGCTGACGAGCACTACTGGTACCACCAGAAGAAGTTCATGCCAATGTTGCTGACGCCACACGTCGCTCTCCTGGTTATGCCATTGCTCCGTGCGACTATCCCTCGAAAGTATTTATCGGATTCGAATGTAGATTTCGCAGGTACGGTGTACAAATATCTATGGGCTGTGAACATATTAGGAGGCGCGTTACTGTTTACAAAAATCACGGTACTAGCCCATAGTTACAGCGGTATTTTTGGTATCTGGCAACAGTTGTGGGAACATCCGGCAGTCAGCAGTGTAGCTTTCGACGTCATATTCTGCTGGATCACTTGGGGTACATGGTGGGCTTTACGAGCACAGATCATCAGTGACAAATCTTCGATGGACGGGAAAGCGGAGAAGAAGAACGAGGGGACCGGGCTCGGGTCGGGAAGGGTAGATGCGGTTCCGGAGAGCGATAGCTTGCGTCGGCGATAAAGCGGGTGTTGTATTGCGACCGACAGGCTCATTCACTAGTGTAAGATGTATATGGCTGATCGCAAGCGAAGTCAGGAGACCCCACATAAGGTCGTGTTAGCTGTGCAGCGGAACGAGGTTGGAGATGTGGATAGACGGTGGTTGTGAGGCTGAGGCTGATGGCACAACTGTGGGAGAGTGGTGAACCAGTGGGCCACTAGCCGGAGGAAGCTAAATCTTCCCCACGGAGGCATACGGCCCCTCACTCGTCAATCACGGAAAACCCGCTGCAGTAGACTCGTGTAATACCAGGTTCACTATAGGAATTAGCTCGCCTACACCGAGTATACTTTCCCTGAGAAGTGACTGGCCTTCGTTGTGCATAATTATCGATTTTCGTACGGTACTGCTTCGTCAGCATGGCCGCAACCCTCAATGGTCCAATTCAATACTCTCTATATTGCGATGCAGCCAACCCGTCCATCGAACCATTGGCGAACTACTAAGGGTTACTATTGATTTTGCAAACTCGACCCATGGCTTGCCCATGGGGAAGAGACGGCAATGGCGCCGCGCAGAAAGCTTGACCAAGCTTACTGGATGCGAACGATGTGCCAGAGAATTTCCAGCGCTACTGCATCAAGACCGATCTACGGTCTATTTCCAGAGATGTTCGCTTGCTTTAGGTCCCATTAACGCGAGGTTTATGTGTAAACCGCCACTCGCGACGTCATCCGACGGCGTGATCAGCAGTGGCCGTGTGACCGGATGCTCTGCGCTTGTGGCTCAGCTATACGAAAAAAATCTATACTCCTACTGAGGCGATCGCGGGGTCAGAGTATATAAGGTAGGATAAATCCCACGGCATTGTAACAGCAAACCGCATCAATTCACCTTCTTCAGAATATTGTCTAATTTATCCAAGTCACTCGCTCAGAGATTGACAACATGAAGCTTACATTTTCAACTCTCGCTCTGAGTCTTGCGGCCCTCACATCGGCCCAATATGACATTCAGTCTAAACCTTTCCGTCTTGTCCTTTCTTCCAAAGACGAAAAGATCAATGGCCAGACCCTATCCGCATGCCACGTCGGCGCAGCCATTGAATCCCTCTGCCTCTCGACCAGCACTTCCACTTCCAAACCTGACCCTATCGCCGCCGCCACCTTTCGCTTTAACACGTCTGCCAACACATCGCCACCCAGCGGCTCCAGCAACGCCCCCGGGATCCTTACCTACAAGCTCAACGCCTCGCCACCAATCCCATCCTCTCTACAGTTCTCGTACGACCCAACAACCAATTTCGCGCTGCCACTCATGTTCCCGGGCACGAGTGGAGATACGCAGACATTGGCATTCGATAGTAAGAACCTGTTGAACATACAGGGATATGTGAACTACACGACCAGCCCACCCACTGCAGGGGAGAGCAAGGCATACTACAGGTGGTATGCGTGCCAGACCTACTTCTCTGGCTACGAGTACCCAAACCTGGTATGGGCGTTGGGGGATGTCAAGCCTGAGACCCCAGGGTGCGCCAAAGTAAACGTAAAAAGGGTATGGATCTAAATTAATGATGGAACATCACTCCATCGACTTGGAACAGAGAAGAGGGAGCATTGCTTTGATTGGAAGCTGGGCGTTTGGCGGCATTTTATGATTTGTACCTATTGAGGCGGTGCGAAGTCAATTCACGAGTATGATGTAATGAAGCAATCCGATGGTTAGTAGCAATATCAATAATACCTATAACGTATTTGTTTGCTATGTGTTAGATCGCCTTCTGCATTGTCGGGTACTAGTCTATCGCCGTGCTATTCTCAAGCGCAAAAATAGCGGGGTTATTAAATGCCGGGCGGGGTATGCATAGGCCATAGTCAGCCTATTTAGCAATGCACCGCACGATATGAAAGAGGAGGAAAGATGGTGAAAAAAAAAACTTACTCCCAGAACGGTAGTAAAAAAGACAAAAAGTGAAAGCCCGACGTGGGGGTCGAACCCACAACCTTGAGATGACGTTGTAACGCGTCTTATTCAGAACGTGAATACTAAGAGTCTCACGCTCTACCGATTGAGCTAGCCGGGCTTGTTTTGCTTTGTTTGATGAAAAACTTTGGTCTTATTATTTATATATATTTGCATTGTAGATAATAACTGCTAGAAAATCTGCGTCTGCAATCCTAGACGTTTATCTGCTTTTTAGTGCTGGTGTGGTTCGCCCGATGTTCAGAGTTTTCGCGGGCGCCTGAAAAATTTCACCGGGCCCCTATGCTTCTGGATCAGTGACTCACATACATACCAACATAATAAAATGGGCATAGACGTTTCTGACAGGAACCAAGAAATATCAATTTGTAATAAGCACATATTAGATTTTCAATTTCAACGACATGGTATATATCCACTGCTACTACGGCATGCAACGATTGCTGCCATACAACCCTCAAGAGTTTCGCTGGCGGGTTGTCTCGTGCTCACCCAGCGGCTGCCTAATTCTTCAACACAAAGACAACAATTCACACTCAACATGTTATCCAGACATGACTGTTGGATGGGTGCGCGAACGCCTACGCCTACCCTCCATCCGGCGCTTTGAGCCACACATCGAATGACTTAAGCCAAGACATCAGAAGGCTTCGAATGTTATTCGACATGATACTGAAGTTTTAACTGATCCAGGACATGTATGACCTGGCCGCGGCTGCGTTCCAATTTTTCCAGCCGCTCATCGATCATCTTTTGATTAGTATTGACATTACTTTGAACTCTGGATGACCGGCGTTGGTTCTGATCAGCTTTCAGTGTTTCGAATTCTTCTTCGACTTGATTGCAGATGTCGCGTACAGTCCTTTTGCGTTGTTTCTCTAATGCTGCTGCCAGACCTTCCACTATACTGGCGAAAGGCCCGTTTTTCGCATCCATGAGAGAAGTATTGAATGACCTGGCCCTGGTCTTGTATAGGGCTTCTCCCGGTTGCCTTGCGGTCAGTGCCTTCTCGTAGACGGGATGCATGGCTTCCCGAAAATAGTTTCCATAATCGTCCTTGGTGGTGCGTTGTCGTTCCACTCTTCATTATGATTAGTTGAAATGGTTTTCATCTGAGTGATGGATGACTAACAGGATTGCAGCGTGAACATCTTTCGCAGCCTGTCGAATGATCGTCGAAATTCTTAGTTTCTTGGAGTCAATAGCTTTTAGAACCGTCCCGAGTTCTTCACTGTTGCAGTGAGAACTTTGACCTAGATATAGTCAGAATAACTATAATCTTTCACAGTTCAAGATTTCTTACTACACAACTGAGTCCGGATCTTGTCTATTTCTTTGAACAGCATTTCCTCGACTGGAGAGAGGAACTCGCTACAGCTTTCCTCCGCAACTTCAAACTCGGGCAATAAAGTATGAACTACGGCTCGCAGAAGGTGCCTGTTCCAGACAATATGTCTCTGTCTACGAGTGGAATGATCCCCTAGTATCACTATTAGTTAATAAGAGCGTTGCATCGCTGGACCACATACCATGATGTACCATCCAAGCTCGATGCTGATTGGCATACCAATGATTATCAAGACCGCTATCTGGCTGCCACTTGCTGTGCTCGAAAACCGCCTTATCTATCCAAGATTGGATGGACTCTCGTGTGACATTTAGGAGTGGATCTGAAATCATGCTATCGAACGAGCGCGAAATCTCCGCTTCCAACTGTTTTACTATTTCCTGTGCTAAGTTAGTTTTGGGATGTATGGTCTCGATCAGCAGGGGTGACGAGATACCTGAGAAGAGAAAAAGTCCAAAGACACAACCTGATTTTCGGAATTCTTTTGTTGTAACCTTGAATTCAACGACGTGATGAGAGCTCCTAGCGTACTACCAGCGTAGTTATACAGCCTTTTGTAGCGATTTCGGGAGGGGAACGCAGTAAGGTACTTTTTTAGCTGCGGAATACCTGTGTCTTCAGGCATTAATGGTATAGGACCCTTTGCTGGGTATCCTGAAACATTAATTTCATAATGATGAGCCGAGGTAGGGAAGACTTCGCACTCTTCCCAAACCTGGTTAACCCTTCGGTCTCGCTCTCTTACGCTCAAGGTCAAATTACGGAATTTGAGCCATTCTTGCGCATAATCGTATAAGCGACTGTCCATATAGGGTTTGTCTCTTTCAATCTCTGCTTTGTAGCTCTCATTGCTTTCCCACTCAGCTTTCTCGGCCGCGCTGAATTTGACATGGAGATGAAGGCCATAGCCTGTTCCGATGTGGTCCTTCATTGTCGGTACTAAGATTATCTTTCGGGATCGGCCTCCGCGCTCTCTACTTTCACGCATGTGCATCATTGCGGATGTTCCAGAGATGACCCTACCAATATTATGTACCACAACCTCCAAGTCGCAGTCGATTAGATCTTTTTGAGCAGCCTCAACATTGAGATAACTGTGGTCGTCCAGACCAGGGAGATCTCTCAATAGCATATGCTCAAGGATGTCTGCACGTGAGCGAATTATAATTCGTTTAACCATTGGCCATGGTTCGAATGGAAGTACAGAATTAGCGCCCCCAAATGCGTACGGAAAAATCTTTTCCCACATCCCGTCGCGGAATGAAGTAGTCCTGTGCCACTGCTTAAGACGGAAAGTTTCGGGGTTACTCCTTACAGCCTCATACTGGGCTCTGGCTAGTTCGAATATGTGGGCTCGACCAGCATGATCTTCGAGACCCTTGGCGTCTTTAAATAGGATCTTTAAACTTTTTTCATCCTGGAATCGTGGGTCATTTTTGAACAACGAACCCAAGAACTCTTTGGCCAGCTGACAGCTAGCATGGATAACATCTGTGGTTTCCTCTAGGGACTCGGCATGGAACATCCCTCTCACCAAATCTAGCAATGTTCGTTTGAGTCTGTACTCGAACTGTTCCCAGGGCATTAGTATGACTTCCGACTCATACTTTATCTCGGGTTCAGCCTTGTGAAGCATTCTGTATTCGATCGGAACTCGGGTGGCACTTCGGCCTGAATCTGCCGAGATGACAAGATTTGGGTCATCGAGTAAAACCCCTATCAACCGTGATTTTCCCTGACCAGAATCGCCGGTGAATCCGACGATTGGCTTGTTATTTGAATAAGGTTCTTTCAGCCTCGTCAATCTCTCATGTATATCCTCAAACATGCCTTCAGATATAGTAACGAGCTCTTGCCAGATAGTTTTAATATCGTTTTCTGCTTTTCTGAACCTTGGGTTAAAGACAATGTTGCTACTTGATTTCGAATCGAAGCTGGGATCATGTCTAATTTCTGAGTATGCAACCGCACAAAAGACATACTTTAATGATTCAAAATTGAGAGGTATGGCTTGAACGGTTGTTCGCTTTCCACTCTGTCTTAAAGTGTTCGATTCAAATTCATTTGATGGTTGTCGATATGGGAGGTCCACTTCGGACTTGGACCGGAAGGACCGCATTGCTCTTGGTGCTGTAGGCACATGGGATTCCCACGATGCGGGTGGAAAATCGTTGAGATTAATTAATGTCTTTGTGCGTGTTGGTGGAGCCCCGTATGACCTCGTTTCTGGCACCTCATATCTTTTGTTTGCTCCACCTGGTGTATAAGAAGGTGTTTGCTCTTCCGACGCATTATCCTGCATATTTCTTCGCTTCCTGCGAGCTTGAATGTCTGTGGCTACCGGGCGGTAGCTATCATAGCCACCCCCATGACGACGCCGCTTAGTCATTGTGGATACTTCACTAAAGTTACAAAGTCGAATACCAGCAGATAAGAAGTGTGTCGTTCAGTTGGAAACAGAACTCTACCTATGCCTGTCAATGATAGCGCTGGAGTAAGATATTGAGGCAATTATAATAAGCAGGCGGCAGAATAATAGACTCGGGAGGTTCGAGTAAGAGATTGAGGCAGCTGTGAAAAGAAGGCGCTAGAATGATAGTTTCGGGAGGTCTGAGGACAGGAGAGGAACGAGCCGAGCTTGAAATAACACGGGAGCCGACAGGTTGTTTGCTTTCGAGGCGTATTGAACCCCACTATTTATGCGCGTCAATCTGCGATTGCATTAGCAAACGCTGTATTGGGGTGCAAATGTCTTTTTGCTGCCAGTAGGTCCACGAGAATATTTGCAATACATTTGTGGAATGAACAGATCAAGAAAACAAGGCTTGAGAAAACTCACTAATATGAGCATAGTAGCTTGCGGCCCTGCTTCGTGAAATATGGAGATAACAACTGGGTCGTTTTCATCACAGCAGAAATAGATTGATGTGTAGACTCTATACCAAAAAGAGAGAACGAATAACACCTATGACTCGCCCCGCGACTGGGAGACTTATCTTGACTCAAACGGCCAGTGTTGTTTCATACGTGGTGATGTCGCACTCGAATTTGGCTATAGGAAGATTTGGCTTATTTCTAAACTCTACAACAAACAAAAATTGCGAAAAACAATTGGACTATATTATCTTAAGAAGCTCATGGATATTCACCGGCCAAATAGGTAACACCCATATAATCAGTTACTTTAATATAACAAGTGAGATGACACAAATTGAATCCTTTTAGCGGAGCGGAGCACCTCTACATTTTTACAAGTATCATTCTTTCAGCTCTAGAATAGTACGACACATTTTCAGCCTCTTGAAGGCTCAAGGCTAACCAGTTTAGATTGGACTTTAGTATACGCGAGGTGGACAGGTGACAGTGGCAAACACGTGCCTGAGACATGACCAGGGTAAGCAGGTACGTGACAATCATATGAGTAGCTTAGGAAAAATATGAATATCAGTTGATTCAAGCTTAAAAATTATTCCTCTTTTATCGTGAAGTAATATGGTTATGAATTTGGAGACTTCAACGGAGGGTGTTCAATGAATCACACCACCACATCGCAAAGTAGAATTGCGTGAGAATGTACAAACAATGACTAATAACTACCCTTTGATCGAGCCATATTCTTTGAAACCTCCTACCCATCGATCGAAAGTATCGTCAGACTGCGCAACCTCAACGTCAGTACTGATCACTGATACTTTCAAGCCCTTGATTTGCTCTTCGATTTCAAAATCACCCTGGAGCATCAATTAGCCATTTATACATTATAATTGTATTGAGAGACTTACCAGGCCAATTCTGTAGTGCAAATTCTTCTTTAGATATTCTGCTACTTCATTCTCGGTCGTCGTGCCTGAGTCGACAATCTTTTGAACTGCAAGCGACAAGTCGATCTTGTAAGAGGTAGTCTCGGTAGTCTTCAGTCTAGGAGCACCCAGTGTAGACGCAAGACCAACAAACGACTCCGCATTTTGCCAACCTTTCGCGTTTGTGGGCACATCTCCCAGGAATACTAGCACGTTGTATGGAGCACTGCCACCAACTCCGTTATCAAGACCCCCAATTGGAAGCAGGATATCGACAAGATATATTTTCTTGATAGTCACCGCACTGGCCTTGGAAATAATATTGGCTTTCGTAGACGTGACTGGTACATCAGCAGGGCCAGAGTACTGTGCCTTTATCGAAGCAACGAGAGTAGCATTCGAAGGATTGTTCACAAGTTCTGGGTATGTATAGCCCATATCGCGGATATTGCGTGCGGAATTTGATGTCCAGAAATCGCCGGCTGCGTTCTTGTGAAAAGGCGTAAGAGCTATAAACACCATCAACTGTTAATCCTGGTTAAGATATCTGAACGGTGGCACTTACGCGAGGCTGCATCCAATGGGTCACCCTCGCTAATGGTGTATGTTGGTGAGCGTGCGTTGCAGGCTTTGATATAAGTGCCGGGAAAGATGGCTTGGTGAAGTGCTAACTGACGATCTACATTACTATCTTAGAATGTCAGTATCAGCTCCAAGCCTCCAAGTAACAAGGAAACATACGCATGATGCATCCAGAACATGGGATCGAAAGCAGCCGCGCCGCTTGGGCTCATGTGTCCCGGGAAGTTGGCATTATGAATGGGGTTATGTAAGTTTTCTATATTGCCAACACTGGATGAAGAGTCGCAATTCTGTGCGCTAGTAACTTGGGTGAACGTCTGATACTGCGAAAGAATGTTGTAAAGTAATGTTCTTTGACCAGGAAGAATTGAGCGGAGATTCTTATTTAGCGCCTCATGATCACTCGCAGTCTGTGAGGCACGAATGGTATGATCGAGGTTCTGGCAGACTTGAGGTAACCCCCCAGAAGGAGTTCCACCGCCAGTGAAGAGCGCACAACCCTGAACATGTCAACCCACCGATTCTAAAGGCAAAAGCTACAGTACTCACTGTTCCGTTGATTTCCTTATTATCTAGAGGGTGGAAGTTATAATCGAAAAGTGGATTATCGATCTGTTTAGTTGTGCCATTGGGAAAGGTAACTGAAACCTTCTCATCGCTCATCGAGGTAGGAACAACTGGCTGATCTGTCGGGAGAGCTTTCGCCCAATCCCAGTATGGGATTCTTATCTTAGTAGCTGCATCCTGGTACTTGGTACGAGATGTAGCTGGGAATCGACTTGCAATGCTCTTCGCGATATTTTGCAATTTTTGCTGTGGACTGTAAGCAAAGGGCTAGGAATGAATTTCGCCTTAATCCTAACCTCAAAAAGCGCTAAGTATGGGCGATGCCAAGTGCCGAACAGTAACTGAGCGTGAGGGCAATACCCTAACTACATGTGTATTTAGCGGGCGACCTTTTAGCTGTGTCTAATATCTACTCACTTCACCACTACCCTGCACGCCATCCCAAGCATACCTGGACCCGTTATTATGGAGGATAAATAGTCTTTTCTATGAATCTTACCATGGCATGCCATGTATTCCTAGATTTGTGTGAGCTTTGCTTGTTTCATAAGAGATTCAAGACATACCTGCTATTTGATACCACGAATCAATGACATGCTGGTCCATCGCTTGGAACTCGGTCATCGCGAGCAAGAAGAGATTCCATGGCTCCCCTCCTGCTTTCTCCAAGTCGCGTACTTCTATTCGGGGGTAAACGCCGCCTGTCGCGCCTGTAATGGCATAATATGAGCCGGGGCCTTGGCGCTTGTCTACAAGATCACTCCCAATGGCGATGAGAGGAGATCCGTCAGCGGAAGCTGCTAATGATGATATTGCTGCAATTTTAATATATTTCATAGTGACAAGATGGCACGAACAAATGTTGAAAAGAATGTGAATGTGAAGAGAGCGACTTGACGATCAGATTGTATCGCCTACAGTCCAATACTCTTATACGCTATACATCCTGTCATCTGTAATCATCATTGTCATGCATTCGAGAAAGCAAAGACTTCCACGTGGATATGGCGCTCAACACGAGCCATGGCATTGAAGGAACGTCGTTTAACATCGACCATTGGTCCATGGGTTTTCTGGAAGCCTAGGAGAAATTACGAAAAGGATGTAGAAAGTTAGTTCGAAAACAAAGCGTAGTAGAACCTGGTCTGTGGGAGGCATCCCGTCAGCCGCCACTAAGCTGCACTGGTGCACGAACATCGCGCGTGCAATGAACGTGTTGCTATCAAATTCTCAACGTCAGCAGTCTCGCCACCTGTAATAACGGATTCATGCGACGAGTGACCCATATCTTACTGGTGATCATGTCTCAAGGACGTGCATAGTCAGTCTAGTTACCGATACGAGTGTATGACGAACATTCAGCCTGGCTGTCAAGGCAATAGCCTCATGCAAGCCACGAACGCTGTCCACGGACAGCAGTAATTGATCACAAACCCAGTAGCCGAAATTTCTGTAGAGACCCATTGTACGATCAGATCGTGCGATAAATCTGTATGCTCGTACGAGTAAAGAACTGTGAGCTCGCCATACGATACTTTTTCAAATAGTGCAAAACGAAAGGGTGAGACATAACCGCACGGATGGTCTTAAAATCCTACAGGCTCGTGAACTTATGCACCTTAGAGTTTGAGCAACACCGCCACCTCGCAATGTGCTGACCTTCTGATGAGTGCATCAAAAAAACGTGGTACTGATGAGTTTTTGTTGCATAGGTTAGCGACTATGAAGGGCGAGAGACGCTCAGGGTACTAAGGTAAATAAAGCAGCGATGACTACCTGAAGATCATTTTCAGGTCGGATACGATGGACTTCCTTTTCTCCCAACAGTTGGTGCAGGGGCATTATTGGCGTGCCTCTTTGGGGTGAAGGACGTGCACTGTTTGCCTCGGGGCCAGATCCTTCTTTTTTCCCTCGATCCCAAACTCAGCGAACTTCTACGGTATACCAACATTCCTGCGCCTCTTATCTTCTTGACGGGTCATACATGTACATTCTATGAAGCTATACTACGTCTACGAGTGCATATATGTATAAGATCGAAATGAGAAAGATGTTCACGTTACCATCCTACATTTTCACGTGACCAGCATATGCAACTACACTGGATTTAATAGTCTGCACGATTGCGCAGATTCGTCTTGCACATTATTGATTACTTCACAAACTTTTGGAATATATCTAGTCAAGCCCCCACATATGTCAACATCGTACACTGATTATCAAGATAAATATACTGAGGTGGTAAGAAGTATTGAGCATTCTAATTCAAGATGTTTTTCATACATTCATGAAAGGCAGATAGCGTTATTTATTTGATATATTTTCTAGGACATGTAAGATCATGCTATCCTGTTTTTATTTAAAACTATTTGGACAGCTTCACTGTTCTACTTCGTCTCCTAAGAAAAAAACGGACGGCCTTTCCATGCTTGACGAGCATGTGGGGTCCACTGATCTGCGTTCCCGGTGCACGACCGGCAAAGCGGCTATTGGCCTGGATTGATGACGGCTCTTGGTTCACGCAAAAAGCCTCTATCGTACATATTGGATTTCTTGTCAATGATCATGCACTTAATTTACGGCATACAGATAAGCCCTCTGGGTCTCTTACTGATCTACCGCGGTCGTACCTCCTCAACTCCCCCACCATTTCTAGAGGTCTCCGCTGTATGTCAGGTCAAATCCACACACGATGTACGATATTTGCCTTCTGTTTGCCATTTTGTCTTTCTCGAAGTTCATTTTTGCCCAAAATGGCATCGACTTGGACGGGCCCATGCTAAGAGGAGGTGGGAAAAGAGGACCAGGCGCCATGCTTCGCTTTGGGTGCTCTCAAGTAAGTACTGGAAATCATCTCCCGAAGAGATACTAAGGATAAAGGTGGTGATAGAAAGGCTCGATCCGTACGTTCACTACGAAATACGATTTCGCAAACGTTACTAATACAACCAGCCTCGTAAATCCAGACTTGGTACCGTCTACACATATGCACCAAATTGCGGGAGGCGTACGTTAACATCGATCTTGAATGCATCTTCCATGTCTCACAAATAAGTAGAATGCTTTCTCGGCCTCTATGCCCGTGACCGATATTTCCAAGCTCGCGACGTGCAATACGTGCCACTTCCTGGAGGATTTCAGGTGCGTTGATACCGAAGCCGTGCTCAGGATCAACACTGAAGTGCGAAAGCAATTATTGGACAGCAAATATATACTTTAAAGCTCGTAATGGAACATACAAGCGTGTTCCGCAAACCGCGAACCAGTTCAATGACGGCGATAACGCAGGGATCACGCTCTACTATACTTCGCCGGACGTAAACGCAACCACTGCTTTCAAGCCTGGATTTCGCATGCTTACTGGCGATCCGATGAGACGCACATCAGAAGGTTTTGGGAAAAATATGCAGCAGTGTTATCGATGCTATACAGAGCCCAATTGGGGCGGTAGTCCCTATCCTCCATGCATGGACCCCAAGTACGATACAGATTATTTCCCAAAACAACCATGCCCTGGCGGCATCCGGTCTAATATCATATTCCCGCAATGCTGGGATGGGAAGAATCTGGACTCTCCGGATCACCGTGCACACGTGGTACATCCTGTGAATGGGCCAGTAGCATTTCCGGTTGTAAATGTTACATGCCCAGCAAGCCACCCTGTGCATGTCCCACAGCTAATGTACGAAGTAAGTTACAATGCAGCTGATATCTCAGGAATATAAAGATCACTACTATTATCTATGACCCCGCTGAATATATGTAGGTGATGTGGGATACTTCTGGTTTTAACGATATCGACGAATGGCCTGCAGATGGGAGCCAGCCGTTCGTGCTTTCTACTGGTGATCACACAGGCTATGGGCAGCATGGTGACTATGTGTTTGGCTGGAAAGACGACTCTCTTCAACATGCTATGGACAGTGGATGCTATCTCCGAAACTGCTCCTTGCTTACTGAACAGCCTCCAAAGATCAAAAACTTATGCAACGTGCCTAAAACCGTCGATGAGGATATTGATGGCTGGATGGGGACGCTTCCTGGAGGTGGTATGGGTAATTGACGTTAGTATATATGTACGGCGCGGCCAGTTCCATCAAAGCTTGGAGCATGTCTTCTCACTTTGCTTACTTGCCCTTTCATTTTCCTCCCTCCACCACTTCTTCCTTATTTCGTGACCGCTCATGAACACCTCTTTCCATAACGGATCATATGGTGGCAACCTGCGACCAGGCTGTTCATCTCCAGATATTCCAGCAAGCTCTCTCAAGGTTTCAAAATATCCTTCGAAATCCGGAAAAACCATCAGGAACATCGCACCATCACCAAGTCTTGCTATTCGATCTTCTTCCCACTGCTGCTGCTCTTCCAGTGGTGGTAGCTTCGCACGACCCGAAAGTATGCGAGCCGCCAGTACACCTTGCCACTCGAACACCTTGAATGTCAAGCCTGCTCCAACAGCTCCAACAAACAGTAATGTAGGGTCTTGTCGATACACTACATGCTGATATAGTCCAGGCACGCGATTGTTCCTTATCTCGACTTTTGGTAAGAAGGGAAGCGACCAAGAGTACCCGGTTCCAAAAATGATAGAATCGACATCAGTAACAGATGTTCCGTCAATGAAATGTACAGTCCGTCGATCATTCGTTGAATCTATGTGTGAAATTGAAGGTGTGCTGAAAATTCCTGGGTGTTGGAAGGCTTCGTCACCAAAGTAGCCATTCGCCTTGTGTCCTTTGATAACTGCGTACACAGGGCTCTGTGCCACACCAATAAGATCATACGCGATGTCTGCTGCGGAAACAGACGCACCAACGACTATCACCTTCTTGCCCTTGTATGCGTCCCGTCCACGAAACATCTTGCTGTGCTTCACACTCCCAGGTCTTCCTCTCTCAAACTCGCTCAAGCCTTCAATCTTTGGCACGTACGGAACGTTATAATGTCCACTAGCCACAATCACTGCGTCGAATCGCTCTTCCCACCACTCATCCTGATTGTCGTTTTCTCTGCGAAGTACGAGCCTCCACTCGTCACCGATCTTTTCTGCAAGCTCTACTACAGTGTTATAAGACACGAGCTTTTCATATTCGTTCCTCTGTACGAGTCCAGATATATACTTTCGTATCACTGAGTGGTGTCTAAATGGTGTCTCTTCGCCATGTTTTGAAATCGAAAGTTGAGTGCGCTCTGTAGAAATCGGTTCCTCAGAGAAAGACATCGGGATTACATCAACATTTGTCTCCAGATAAGGATACACAGAAGACTCGGCGAAGCGAGGTTGGGATGATCTTGGTGTTTGTGTAGGCAGTGATAATGGAATTTGGATCGGTAGATCTGCTTTTCGGGCTGCCAGGGAGTCAAATATCGATGGGTCAATGTTGGGAGGTGGAAGCTGGTCCTCGATCCTGGAACGGGTTAATTGAATTTTGCAATTACCAAAAGATGCCGACGACGGCATACCAACAGCCACCAGGAGTATCTCTGCGCTCAAAGACTCGTATAACGTCAAAGGCCTTCTCTTTCGCAAGAGCATCGATGGTTATCGCACCACCGGGACCCAGCCCTATGAGGGCGACACGCTTTATAGGCATGGTCACTGTGACACAATGCAAGGATATGATATTCAAGTAAAGTTGCCAGCGGTAGACAAACTGTTTTCGGTTTCACCACCACGAAAATTATTGATGGATGACAGCGTGGGTTCAGGGCTTTAAGGGATTTCGATCAGTTCCGAGGCAGTGGTAGTGCAATCCTTAATCGATACTGTTAGCTCTTGCAGATCGCTATATTGGAGAGCCATTGCATGTTCGCACCTAATTCTGTTCCCCAGCATCAGTAGGGTATTTTGCGACATGTAGACCCACTGTTGCGCGATTTCGCCTAACCCTAGCCTATCATTCTTAGCTAATAACTTAGCACCTGAGACACCAAAGGATCTCACTGAGGCTTATCGAGTACAATCAGGAAATGTTGAGTGTTTCCCATGTCGCATTAATACCAAGACCCATCAAAGCGAGCGCGCTTACATTTTTAGATTTCGCTTTCCAGTTGTAACCTCGTTCCGAGGTCTTCTGGAATTTGCCCGACAACAGAGTAATATTACTTAGCTTTTCAATATTAAAGCATAAACACGAAATTTGTTTTGTTACCATCGTCTTAGCCACGAGCCCTGGTGTTTAGCATCGGAAAATTGAGAACAATTGAATCAGTTGTACTTATGCTATTGGCCAGATGGATGTTGAATCGATAGGATAAACTAAGGCATAGGGCTTGAGGGATTTAGGTATACAATACACGTACAAAATTTTCAAGCTATTTCCTGTGCACTTGCTTTATCTTTGTCATTCATTGTATCTCATACCTAAGTAGCACAGCAAATTTCATGGGTTCGTCACCATAAGACCTGATCATGGTAGATGCCACGGCTTTATGGAAGCTGCATGGTAATTCTTATTACTTTACTTCTATAAAAGATTACGCATCTGGCTCCTCCAACTTCGCAGGTGGTGGCTTGATTTGCGGTTGGGCTTCTGCTAGATGGATATTGCCTTCCTTGTCGTACACAATCTCCCTTATCTTCGCACATCTCAGGTGATTCTCACCTCCGCTGAGTGTGCTATCGTGGTAGAACAAGTACCACTTGCCCTTGAATTCGGCAATGCTGTGATGTGTTGTCCATCCGACCACAGGGTCCAGTATCTTGCCGCCGTATGTGAATGGCCCAAGCGGACTATCGCTGGTAGCATACGCCAGGAAATGTGTGTCGCCAGTGGAATAGCTGAAGTAGTACTTCCCATTGTACTTGTGTAGCCATGCAGCCTCGAAGAAGCGGCGGGCGTGGTCCTCGGCGGCGATGGGCTCAGAAGTCGAGGGGTCCTGAATAACGACGTCGGTTACGGAAGACGCAAGCGATAGCATGTCGTCGCTCAATTTTGCGACCTTAGCGTGTAATGCGCTACCAGTCGAAGGTTCATTTGCACCTAATTGTGATTTGTCGAAGGAACCATTGGCGTAGCACTGGAGCTGTCCACCCCAGAGCCCACCAAAGTAAAGATAAGCTTGCCCATCGTCGTCGACAAACACAGCAGGGTCAACGCTATAGGTACCCTTGATGTGTTCGGGTTCCGCCTTGAATGGGCCTTCCGGGCTGTCTCCAACTGCAACACCAATCCTAAAGACGTCCTCCTTATCGCGGGCGGGGAAGTAGAGGTAGTATTTGCCGTTCTTTTCCGCCGCATCGGGGGCCCACAATTGTCTTGACACCCACGGGACATCCTCCGCTTTAAGCGCGATTCCGTGGTCTGTGACCGGCCCACCAACCTCCTCCATGCTAAAGACGTGGTAGTCGTTCATATCGTATTGGTCGCCATTGTCATTGTTCTTGATATCTGTTTCTCGGTCATGTGAAGGATAGACGTAGAGTCTACCATTGAAAACGTGTGCGGACGGGTCCGCGGTGTAAAGATGCGTTACGATAGGCTGCTTGTCTGCCATAGCTGTCCGAGGTGTATCGCTAATTTAATATTTTATTCAATCAATAGAGTCAGGATACTGGCAGCAGGATGCTTTTATGTGGTTGAAGTGCTGCCCCACGCAGTTCTCCAATTTAGCCATATTAGCCATCGTGTTAGCCATCGGAACACCTAGCCCGGGTACTAGAAGATCTGATCTGGCTCGCTTAAGATGAATTGGGCTGCGCCGTGAAAACGTAGCAAAGTCTCCGTGGTAGCATGTCCAGATGGTGCCTACTGTAGAGGCGTTTATCCGCTTGGCCCGCTTAAGAAGGTTGAAAGGCTCGGGCTGGCGGATATCAGGCGTCTGGCGCATCGTTACTCATATGCTACAAGCTTCTCTGATTCAGTGGAGGATGTTACCCCAGCACAGATCAGATAAGGCGTGTCAAGAGCTATCCGACGGGTGTTGTGAGGTATATCGAGGTTGCGACGTCATGCCCGCTTTGGGCTCATTGCCTAGGCTAGGCTCACTCCTCGGCTCACAAAAACCATTCGAACTGGTGTAATTGATCTACAACAATGTATTTTTTGGTATGCAATTCATAGTTTCGTGATATAATCAGAGTTTCTTAAATACCGTTATCTACACCCACCCTCCATGTGTTACTGCTGCCTTCAGTGCACATGTGTGTGCGCGGGTGGCAAAATGTTAGCGACTGACGACACACATATACAGCACATTTGTAAATAAAATTAGGGATATAAGAAGTGATATCTCTGCATCATGGCGTGCCAGAATTCCAGAGCGCGGGTCTACTAGTCAGCTCAAGTCTCAATGCAACCACAATGTACTATGCAGAACGGTGTACCTCAAATCTTTGATCAAAACTGTTTGTATATATCTAAGACGATAATTTTTGCATTGACATTCCATGTTTGAATAGTCGTGTACACAAGTCTTCTTTGGTAGAGGATTAGAGGGATATATTGTAATACCAGCAGTTGTACTACGCTTAAGAAAACTTTGGTATACCGCATGGGGCCACTTCTTGCAACATGCCCATTTGTTACGAGTCAGCCATCGATTACAAAGTCGATATTGCAAAGCGCCAAGTTTCGATGATATGGGTATGCATGACCAATGCGGGCTACAAGACAATGTGACAGCACTTGTCTTACCCCATTTAATCAATATCTAGCTACATTTCACCCTTTGTCTTTCTAAACATAAGCTCGCCAACCACATACAGGCTCGTCACTCCTGCGGCCTCGTTCCGCACTAGCTTAGGCTCCCTTGCTTACACGAACACAATCACCAACCCTGCAGACCATCTAGCCCAAAACATTAATGTCCAGATATATATAAACTCATTCTTGAATACACATCAGAATAAACATTTTTCATAACAAGAAAGTCCTATCAAACAGTCTTTCCTAAACCCCACCCTCCTTCAATGGCTCGCACCAAACCCCGCCCCACCCCAGAGATCACACCTCTCTCGCCCCCACCCCCAAATACATCCAGCATAACCCGCCCCGGCACAGAAGCAGTCGCATACCACATCCCCCACGCGCCGTCCTCCCCCAAAGACGGATCTCCCAATCTCAAAACCACAATTCACCTCCCCGGGCGTTCAACCTGGACCTCCGGCCTTCACTATCACACCTCTCACACCGAATACCGTACGTTTCCCTTCTCTTATTTTCATCCCTCACCCCACCAGCCAACTAACTAACGATACCCAAGTCCACCTCCTCAAAGGCAGCATAACCGTCCGACTCGGCTCCAAAATCACGACTTTCAGCGCCTCCACCGGCGGCCCGGTATCGCTCGCCCGCTCCCCATCTGGAACATGCACCTCTCTCGGCACCGGCCTCATCATCGAAGTCCCAGCTTATGCGCGACACAACTGGGGTCGCGCAGATGCGTGGCATGAGAGGGAACATCGACGCAGGATGCACGCGCGGCATGTATTTCCGGATGATTGGAGAGACGACGTTGTGGTGGAGGAGTGGACGGCGCCGAGCGACTTGACGAAGCCGCTTTTTTCTGGAACCTGAATGGTGTGATTACGGGGGAGGTTAATAATGATTCTGTAGGGCGACGAGAGCAGAATGTGAGTGAAAAGGTAGCAGAGTGGATGTTGGGGAGGTGGTGGGTGCCGTTTCAGCTGTTTGTGATTTTTTGGGAGTTGGACAACTGGCCTGTTTTTGTGGATATGGGGTGGCATGGAGATGGTTTGTCGCCGGGGTGGATGATGGAAAGGACGGAGCGCGGAATAGAACATGCAGTGACGTGGTTGGTGTTGATAGTGGTAAGGTTGATAGCGAGAGTGTTTAGAGTCGAGGGCGTGAAACAAGAACGAACGCCGAAAGCACTGTGGAGGGCATGGGTGGAAGAGAAAGATCATATGAAGGAGAAGACTAAATGAGTTAATGTTAGTATGAAGTCTCGAATACACTGCATCAGAATCACCCAGTTGGAACATTGGTTGAAGCGTTTAAAACGAGGTATCATATATCATTTCTTTTGGAACAATCGACCTTTTCGACTTTTTTCCAAGACCTAGCAAAAATCCGCAGCGCCAAAATTGATTCGACTGACGCCATGTGTAGACAGTGAAACCCTATGAATACACGTCCGCAGTGGACGCTCCTCCACTACTCGACGCTTACTTCTGGTTCTCGGGGCGGAGGGAGCGGACAGCCTTGCCCGCGCGCCAGATCTCCAAGTCGTCAATCTCCTTGAGTTCCTGGTTGTACTTCTCACGGTAGTCGGGCTGCGAGTTGTACTCGAGAGACCTCTTGGTCTCTGAGCCGTTCTCAACAGATGTGTAGAGGTCGTCGAAGACGGGCTTCAGGGCATCCTTGAAGCGCTTGCTCCAGTCGATGGCACCACGACGGGCAGTAGTCGAGCAGGCAGCGTACATGTAGTCCATGCCGTTAGCGCCGATGAGGGGGTAGAGGGACTGGGTAGCCTCCTCGACGGTCTCGTTGAAGGCCTCAGAGGGGGAGTGACCGCGCTCACGGAGGACCTCGTATTGGGCAAGGAACATGCCGTGGATACCACCCATAAGGCAGCCGCGCTCGCCGTAAAGGTCAGAGTAGACCTCCTTCTCGAAGGTGGTCTCGTAGAGGTAGCCGGAGCCGACGGCGACACCAAGAGCGATGGCCCTCTCCTTGGCCTGACCGGTGACGTCCTGGAAGACGGCGATGGAGGAGTTGATACCGCGGCCCTCACGGAAGAGGGTGCGCACGGTGCGGCCGGAGCCCTTGGGGGCAACGAGGATGACGTCCATGTCCTTGGGGACATCGACCTTGGTGAGGTCCTTGAAGACGGGCGAGAAGCCGTGGGAGAAGTAAAGGGTCTATGATTGTTAGCTAATGTAGATGAGATGGATGAAAATTGCTCACCTTCTCCTTGGTGAGGAGGGGCTTGATGGCGGGCCAGGTCTCAGACTGGGCAGCATCGGAAAGCAGGTTCATGATGATGGTACCCTTCTTGATGGCCTCATCAATGTCGAACAGGTTCTTGCCGGGGACCCAGCCATCCTGCTCGGCCTCCTTCCATGAGGCACCGTTCTTCCGCACACCGACGATGACGTTGAGACCATTGTCACGGAGGTTGAGACCCTGGCCGTGACCCTGCGAGCCGTAGCCGATGAGGGCAAGAGTGTCATTCTTGAAGTATTCCTAGTTCAATGGTTAGCTCCAGTTCCCATTGAGCATGTTTCTGA
This sequence comes from Pseudopithomyces maydicus, assembly GCA_026873275.1. Lineage (NCBI taxonomy): Eukaryota > Fungi > Ascomycota > Dothideomycetes > Pleosporales > Didymosphaeriaceae > Pseudopithomyces > Pseudopithomyces maydicus. Next base: position 2,451,592 of record JANTUC010000003.1, on the reverse strand, counting down.
TGCCATTGGAGCTTGGGGTGACTTACGAGAAGCTTCTCCTTGGGCCAATCCTCGCGCTCTAGAAACTACGTCAGCGCACAATTAGCCGAATGATCGAATATCGGGACTCACCATAAACAGTCTCCTTTGTGCCAGCGAAGTCAATGGTCTTGACACCTCGCACCTGCTGGAAAGAGGTGCTGACAGCGGCCTTGGGAGCAGCTGCCACGCTGGCGCGAGACGCAGCGTTGAGTGCGGAGACGAAAGTGCGTCTCTGGACGGTAGGAGCGGCCAATTGGCGCGCGATCTGGCGGGAAGCACGAGCAGCGGGTCTTGAAGCCATTGTGAATGTGTGAGGGGTATCTTGGAGAGGATTGAATGGAGGGGGTGTTGTGCAGTATTTAAAGCTGGGCCTGGAGCTGCGTCTGGGGTGGTTCGGTTTTCGAGCTCGGACGGCCGAACATCGGCGGTGGGTCAATAACCAGTCACAGATGACGCTTCGGGGAGGAACACGCTTCTCCGAGCGAACCGAAAAGCGGACCTGGAGCAGTAGCCGTGTCCCAGACAGCGATCAGCAGCGAAGAACGGAGTCACCCATTGCAGACACGAGAACACTGCGCGGCTCTCCACAATGAGTCTTAGAGTTTGTGGCACTTTCCACACGGATCTGGCGAAGAACCTCCGATCCTCCCAACCCCAGGACCGACCTCGTCTCCACCGCGCACCGGACATCGCCGAAGAGTAGAAGAGAACATTTTAGCTCACAGCACAAGTCCGAGGTGTAGCGTAATGCCATTGCAATTTCACAGAATTCCTCGTTTGCTCTATTTAACAACCACCGCTATGCTTCAAACCTGTGTATGTATAGACGGTGCAGGGCATCTCAAATAACGACCAAAGATCCTGTATGCCAACGCCTTGCTCCCCGATGCGCCATGACAAAATGCTCGCTCATGAATATCGTCTCCACCATGCTATCGTATGGGTATGTGTGCCTCAGGGCAGAGGGTTCTTCAAAATCACGGACAGTAGAAAGTCGTCCACCCTAATCATAAGCCCCTCACAGCGAATCACCGACACTTAACCAAGTTGATGTCCGCTGCGCTGTGGTGTCTTCCGAAGGCCATTTATTTCAACACCCGATCGAACGATTCGCCCTTCACGCTGCCACCGCCCATTGCGGCTCGCACATTGCGCTTAAAGCCCTCTCGATTGTGTTTAAGGTCTTCGGCAGCCTCTTTGTTCAGTGGGTCGGATGCGTTGGGTTCGAGGAAGAGGAACTGTATCGCGTTAGCCACCAGTCAAGCACTTCAAGGGGCTGAGATCATGTTTTACGCACCTGTAGACCAACGAAGATAGCGTTCAGGTTAAGAACGGGTTTCCAGTCCTCGCGGAGAATGTTAAGACAGACGTTGCCCTCCAGATCGATGTTGGGGTGGTAAATCTTCTGCTTGCAGCGTACCTTGGGCGCATCGTAGGGGAACGTAGGTTTGATGTCAAACGCGAATTCGAAATGCCCGCCCTTGTACATGCCCTCGTCTGGGTTGATCGCGAGCGAGAAGTTCTTGTAGTTGTCCAGCTCTCGCTTGAGTTCCATTGTGTCGCTAAGGGAGAGGTGTTCGAGGTCCTTTATGACTCGAAGGTCAGCAGCCGAAAACTTCTTCTTGCCAGACGCTGCTGCCGCGGCCTCGGCGTCCTTCTGCTGCTTCTTCATAGACCATATTTTCATCATCTTGCCGGTAATGAAGGGGTTATTGACGCTATGCGCAGTTGTCTGGACGAGTCGTGTGCGAGGTGGGGAGAAAGTTGCGCCACGGGGGCAAATCCAAGGCCTCAGTTGTTTAAAGTTCCCGGGAAGGTATGCAGAGCGTACAAGGAGTTAAAACAAGTGGAAGGCTGGAGTATGCGACAGGGTGTATATAGTCAAAGATAGGCTCCAAGGTTGACCAGGCGGCAGTGACGGGGAACGTGGGGCGAAGCTGCGGTCCAAGGGTTTGCCCGATACCGACCGACCCGACCTTGGCTCCTCCTACGCTGCTGATTCGCTAGGCTGCGGATGTCCATAGCACTCCCCTCTTCCTCTGCTTGGAGATAATAGAACTCCTCGGATTTTAGAAATACGCAGACATTGCAAAAATAAACTTCTACTACAATCTGCAGGAAAAACCAAAATCCTCTACATCTCTGCAACGGCAGGGAAAGACAGAGAAAGACACTATAGCGACAAGCACGCTGTAGCAGAACAATCGACCAACAGCTCAGCAGCCAAAACCATTCTACGAAAAAAGAGGGATTTTCAAAACGGTTCAATAATTGTTTAACTGAAGCATCACGGCATTTTACACAAAATGTCCACCAGAGACGCCCTGCACTTCCCCCAGAGTCATCCAATCCTATCAACCCTTACCTCCCACATGCTTCATCCAATACCGCCCGCTCTCGTCCTTACCTGACCCTCACGTACGCCACATCTCTCGATGCCTCCCTCTCCCTAGCCCCCGGCACTCAAACTGCCCTGTCTGGTCCCTTCTCAAAAGCCATGACGCACTACCTCCGCGCACACCACTCCGCGATTCTAATCGGTGCCGGGACCGCCGTCGCCGACGATCCATCATTAAACTGCCGGCTTGCAGGCGTAGGTGGGTATGGTGGCGAGGGGCTACAGGGCCAGCCACGGCCTGTGGTGTTGGATCCGAGGGCGGTGTGGGAGGTCAATAGGGGGAGCAAAGTTATACGACTAGCAAGAGAAGGAAGGGGACGAGCGCCATTGGTGCTTGCCGGGACACAGAGTAGTCCAGAGAAGATAAAGGTGCTGGAGGAGGTGGGAGGGAGGGTTGTTGTGGTTCCGACAAGGGAGAGTGGGCGGTTTGATTGGGAGGATGTGCTAGAAATTTTGGGTAAGGAAGGTTTGCAAAGCGTGATGGTGGAAGGAGGCGGCTCTGTGATAAATGAGCTGCTGGGTCCGAGGTATTTCGGGTTTGTGGATACGGTGATCGTGACGATAGCGCCAGTGTGGCTTGGAAGAGAGGGTGTGCAGGTTTGCCCAGAAGAAAGGCGGGATCAAGGTGGCAGTAAGATAGCAGTGGGACGTTTAAGTGATGTGAAGTGGGTCCCTTTGGGAGACGACGTTGTACTCTGCGGGCGGCCGCAGAGACAATGAGACATTTGAATCTACGGATGTTGCTGTGATCTGTACAGAAACTCGAAGCACACGGTCGGTACTATGCAAAGATTCCACCTTCCACCACAAACAAATCCTCGCTCACATGTCCTTCCCTGGCATTCTTGTGCGATCACTCACACCTTCGGCTTGACCGAAGCCTTGTCATTGACTTTGAACTTGTCTCCCTCTTTCATCTCACCCTCGCCCTCGACCTCCTGCAATATCTCAAGGAATCCGGACACCATCTTCTTGCCTCCACCCTTGACCGCGGTTTCACCCTCATCTTCACCGTCATATTGCTGCGCGACCAACTTGTCGTCTTGGAGCTCCATCTCGCTACCGTTCTCAGCGCCACTGACCATGAACTTGAATGAACCGTACTGGGTGCCCATCTTGCGGTTTTGCGTCTTGATTCCGCCCATAACCTTCGCCATCTTCTTGTTGGCGAAGGGTAGAGCTGGGCGTTTCTTACGTCGACCAACCTTTGGATAGGCTGGTCGATCATCGCGCTTCTGAGCTTCTTCGCGGCGGATGCGCTCCAAGGTCTCGGTACGCTTACGAGCCCTCTCGGCACGGGTTTGGGAAAAGAGAACCATTGAAGATGATGATCTGGCTGCATTATGGTAAAAAAATAGTTGTTTTAATGTGAAGAGCAGTAAAAAGAAATATACCGAATGTGTACCTTTGTTGTTGAGCTTGCGTGCGTTCGCGGTAGCTGTGTGCGTGTTTTGTATTGGTGCAAGAGTTAGGATTCAGTTGAGATGACACAAATAAATACTGCTTCGGTTAAGTCGCACCGTTTGCAAACGCGTCTCGAGTTGCCATGGCGTTGTTGTTGTTGACCGCTTAGCGTGGCAGTTGCGAAGTAGGAAGGCACGACCGCGAAGTGTCGTTCAAATTTCAAACAAGGTGACATAACCTGCCGCAAATCCGAGCACGGTGGTAGATTCATTTCAAAAATAAAGATGGCGTTGTATCTCTAGAGCAGACTTGAAGTATAATTCAATTTGCGACACCAAGGGGCGCAGCCACAGTCATGCTCCATGGCAACTGTTCTGATATGGTGCCGCAGAATAGTCCTTTGACGCTGTCTTCCAGGCCTTCAGTGAGCTGGCTTGCAAAGTGGTAATCCCAACCGCGGTTCCTCCTTTTGCTAGCCAGCACTTCGCCTGTACCAAATGGATCCTCCAGCCACGGTGCATAACCGTATCTCTGCTCACCCTCGGCCGTCTCTTCTAGTTCGGCACTCGACATTACCGGGTCAATGCCTTGTACCTGGATCCGTTCAGCTGGCCACATGATTGCAGGCGCGTGTAGAGTCAAAAAGCGCTTCGCTTTGAAGGCGTGAGTTATAACCCGAATGTGATTTGGATAGTGGCCTGTGATACGGCGGAATAGCACTATGGAAAAAAGCAAGTTCTGGAAAGAGTCGGTAGCATGCTCTTCAAGCAGGATTCTTCCTTTTGCAAAAAGTTCATGTGCTTTCCCACCGCCTATATTGCCTTGTGCTAGCTCTTGTGCAAGTACTGCGTGATAGTAAGAGCGAGCTTCGCTCAATTCGGTGAGTGAGCTTTTGGTGGGCCCACCACTGAAAGCCAACAGCGTCTTGTCCGGTACATGGGGAGATAATTCGCTGGTCAAGGCATCAAGACCAGCCAGGGCATGTGCCACAAATGTCTCCTGCTCGCCGGGCTTGCTTGTTTCAATGTTTGATCGCTGGAACGGAGCCAGATGCCAATTCTTTTCGTCGTAAGGGCTATGCAGAGGGAAGTCTGGGGACGATGGTTCAGGATGGAAGATTCCATGGCAGCAAACAATAACCAGATTCTCGAAGCCTGAGTAGTCGGGAGATGGCACTATATGGTTAGGGTGTGTGAAGTTTTCATTGATCCGATAAGCAGGACTGGCGTGCGCGGGTGTTGGGTTCGAGGACGAAGCAACCCCTGCGTTGGTCGTAGCGTTCACGGTATGGAAGTTCGATCTTGGCAGTATTCTAGAAGGTGTGGCTGGTGCCGCCATGGGTATATATTAAGAATGCAAGCGCTGGAATGAAGGAAGGCAGGCCTGCCGGGTGGCTGGGTCGACGTGGATTCGGGAGGCGAAGGAAAACTGCGATTGGCTACTCAGTTGTGCATGTAAGCGGGTGCTAGGAGGTGTCAAAGGTAAGACAGATGGCAGACGGGAGGAATGGGGCTTCTGATGGGAAGTACTGTAATTGAAATGGCCAGGTAGTGGCTGGCGCGTCTGGGCCGGGAGTCTAAAAACTGGAGGCTTAGGGCAACCCGCGATAAGGGAAAGAACTACTGCAGCGAGACAAACACGGGTGCGGACAAGGACGAACAGCAAAAGGTCAGTATGCGAACACTGTTACTGCGTAAACACTCTGCATCCTCCACACCCTCCACACCGCCCTTAGAGGGCGGTCGGCTGAGCTATGGCGCCACTAGTCCAGGCGTCCACGCGTGGTAAACGGGCACCACTCCAGCGCTGCACGCCCGCTCTGTCCCAAAGCGGATGGGGCGTGGTTTAAATGATGACCCGGGGTGACCAGGCCATGCGGGTGAGATGCTTGGTCAAGGGCAGGTAGATTCGATGCTGGGGGCGTCGATGTCGCCATGGAACGGTGAGTGAGGGCAAGGCAAGAAGAGACCGGATCTCTGAGACGCAGGAGACGCAATCGTGGGATCGGCGCTGGGGTATTCCAACGTGGTCTGTCCGAATAGCGACCTCTGGGCCAACTTTCATTTGCCGCCGAGGCCGATGGGAGTGGTGAAATGTCGACATGCTGCAGGGAACGCCCCAGGTTTGCGCGACAAGCGACTCAACGGACAGCGGTGCAGCGGCGGGTAGCCAAAGTCAAAGGGGCGCCGTTGAACCTTGGAACGGGAGGCACGGTGACGTCCACGGTACCGTGGCGGGCGAAAGGCAGGGCAGAGGCAGAGGCAGAGCAGGGTAAGGCAAGGCAAGGCAAGGCAGGGCAGGGCAGGGCAGGGCAGGGCAGGGCAGGGGATCATGCAAGTCGAGATGGATAGAATTCTAGATAGACACACACACATGGAATGCTGGCCGGCAGAGGGGTCTAGCGGCGACGAAGTTTGCTTCCCCATCGGGGGGGGGGGTGAGGCTGAGCGTAAGCACTGCACCGCGCTACACTTGCTCGCGGATGCTGCTGTCGCTGCTGCGCGTTCTCCAGGGCGACGAGCTGATTAAGAAAGCCAATGCTTTCCTCCTCTAATTTTAGCCGCGTCCCTGCAACGGTACCCACCGCCACGCCACAGACGGCTGGCCGCCGTACACCCACCGTTGGCCACGGTCAGGAGGGTGTGGTCGGGCAGGCGATCAAAGAAGCCGTCAAAGAGCGTGCAGGCGGTGGCCAGCGGGCGTGCATCATTCACGCAACGACGGCGCGTGATGGGCAGGCTGCCCAGAGGCCGCTGAAACAGGGAGCACTTGAGGGGCTTTTACGTGCAGCCAACCACGCTCGCGTTTCACGTCGCATTCCCGTGCTTTTCTTCAGCGTTAGCCTGCGCAGCCCCCATTGTGAGGCCCTGCCGACCAAGCGCATCGCCTATGCCCCTTTGGTCGCCGCAGGCCCACCTCCACCTCAGCTCTCCTCCCAGACATTTCTCCTCGCAACTTCTTTATCAACAATCGCTCGCCCTCGAGAGCGCCCCTTCATCCCCTCGCTTTGCGCCCTTGCACCACACCCCGAGCACCTCGCACCTCGCACCTGCCCCTCCCCACCATACCTTCCAAGTCCCACTGCCTGGCCCTGACCACCGCACGTCATGGCCTACCAAGGAGGACCCGGGGGCAACAGCTACGGCGACCCTCACGCACCCGTACGTCCTTTATCCCCCCACCCCATCCACACGCGATGCCTACTGACACCGTCAGCACCCCTACGAGGCCCGCCACGACGAGGAGGAGGTCGGCCGCTCGCTGCTCCACTCAAATCCCTCCGGCACACACCAGGGGCCCTTCGACGACCACCACGGCGTCTACGGCCACGACCAGCGCCCGCAGTCCACCTACAGCCTGACCGAGACATACGCCTCGGACGCCCCCCAGACACAGTACGCCCCGCAGTCGCAGGCTGGCTCGGAAGTCTACTCGGCCACGGGCGGCTATGACCCGTCCACCGAGTATGGTGCACCCCACCGCGCTGCCTCGCCCTATGCCCGGAGCGAGACCAGCTCGACAGAGGCCTGGAAGCAGCGCCAGCAGCCCGGCGGCGGCATGGGCCTCAAGCGCGGTCTGACGCGAAAGGTCAAGTTGGTCCAGGGCTCCGTCCTCTCAGCCGACTACCCCGTGCCGAGTGCCATCCAAAATGCCATCCAGGCAAAGTACCGCAATGATCTCGAGAGCGGCAGCGAGGAGTTCACCCACATGCGATGTACGTTTGACAGATTTTGACAACCCAGGCTGAGACGCTGACACGTGCCAGACACGGCCGCCACATGCGACCCCAACGACTTCACATTGAAGAACGGCTACAATCTGCGGCCGGCCATGTACAACCGCCACACCGAGTTGCTCATCGCCATCACCTACTACAACGAAGACAAGGTGCTCACCGCCCGTACTCTGCACGGTGTCATGCAGAACATCCGCGACATCGTGAACCTGAAGAAGTCCGAGTTCTGGAACAAGGGTGGCCCTGCCTGGCAGAAGATTGTTGTCTGCTTGGTTTTCGACGGTATCGACCCTTGCGACAAGGGCACCCTCGATCTGCTTGCCACCGTTGGTATCTACCAGGACGGTGTCATGAAGAAGGACATTGACGGCAAGGAGACTACTGCCCACATTTTCGAATACACCACGCAATTGTCCGTGACACCCAACCAGCAGCTTATCCGCCCGCACGATGACAGTGCCAGCACCCTGCCACCCGTCCAGATGATGTTCTGCCTCAAGCAGAAGAACACCAAGAAGATTAACTCTCATCGTTGGCTCTTCACTGCCTTCGGTCGTATTCTCAACCCTGAGGTGTGCATTTTGCTCGATGCCGGTACTAAGCCCGGTCCCAAGTCTTTGCTTGCGCTGTGGGAGGCTTTCTACAACGACAAGGACCTTGGAGGTGCTTGCGGTGAGATTCACGCTATGCTTGGCAAGGGTTGGAAGAACCTGCTCAACCCGCTCATTGCAACCCAAAATTTCGAGTACAAGATCTCCAACATTCTCGACAAGCCCCTCGAATCATCCTTTGGATACGTCTCTGTGTTGCCTGGTGCCTTCTCAGCTTACCGCTACCGCGCCATTATGGGCAGGCCGCTTGAGCAGTACTTCCACGGTGACCACACGCTCGCCAAGATTCTCGGAAAGAAGGGTATCGAGGGCATGAACATTTTCAAGAAGAACATGTTCTTGGCTGAAGATCGTATTCTTTGCTTCGAACTTGTGGCCAAGGCTGGCTCCAAGTGGCATCTGACCTACGTCAAGTCTTCCAAGGGTGAGACTGACGTGCCCGAAGGCGCTGCTGAATTCATTGGCCAGCGTCGTCGTTGGTTGAACGGTTCTTTTGCTGCTGGTATCTACTCGCTCATGCACTTTGGTCGCATGTACAAGTCCGGCCACAACATTATCCGCATGTTCTTCTTCCACATCCAGCTGCTGTACAACATCTTCCAGACCATTCTATCTTGGTTCGCCCTCGCCTCCTTCTGGCTCACTACGTCGATTATCATGTCCCTAGTTGGTAAGCCCGCTGACAAGGACAACCCTGATAAACACGCCTGGCCTTTCGGTGACAAGTTTACTCCTACCTTCAACACGGTTGTCCAATATGTCTACCTCGCTTTCCTGGGACTGCAGTTCATTCTCGCTCTCGGTAACCGTCCCAAGGGTTCGCGATGGTCCTACATGACTTCCTTCATTGTGTTTGGACTGATCCAGTTCTATATCATCGTCCTATCCATCTACCTTGTCGTGGTTGCCTTCAGAGATCAAAGCCCAGGCCACGGTATCGATACCGACTCTGCTAAATCCTTCTTTACCTCGTTCACGAGCAGCGACGGTATCGGTATCATCATCCTCGCTATGGCTGCCACCTTTGGTCTGTACTATGTTGCTTCGTTCCTGTACATGGACCCATGGCACATGTTCACCTCGTTCCCTCAGTACCTCTTGATTGCCTCTTCCTACATCAACATTCTCAACGTGTACGCTTTCTCTAACTGGCACGATGTTTCTTGGGGTACCAAGGGTTCTGACAAGGCGGATGCCCTACCGTCAGCCAAGACGGAGAAAGCCTCTGATGGTAAACACACGGTCATTGAAGAGCCTGATCTGCCGCAAGCAGATATTGACAGCCAGTTCGAAGCGACCGTTAAGCGCGCACTTGCACCCTACGTTGCTCCTGTTGAGTCCAACGAGAAGACCCTCGAGGATTCGTACAAGTCTTTCCGTACTCACTTGACCACTGCCTGGATTGGTATGAACGCACTGCTTGCTGTGGCTGTTCAACAGGACAACATGGATAAATTCGGCTTCACGGCAAGTTTTCATATCTCGCATATGTATTGATCACTATCGCTAACATCCATTCAGTCAACTTCCAACGACCGCACTGCCGCCTTCTTCAAGTTCCTCCTCGTCTCCACGGCCGTTCTTGCTCTCATCCGTTTCATCGGTTGCCTGTGGTTCTTGGGTCGCAGCGGTATCTTCTTCTGCGTCCGCAAGAGATAAGATGACTGCCACCAAGCTTATGAACCCCGAACCGTTCCTTACGACGGCCTTGTTATACCACCATGTGTGAAATTTCCGATTCCCCTAATGTTTTTTGTTCGCGCTTCCGGGTGCTGGCGTTTTGGCATATCCAACGGACTCCAGCCGGCTGGGTTGGCTCATCTTATCGGTAAAGAAAAAATTGTCACGTCAAATGTGTTCGACTGGGTCGCGAGATCGGTTGGCATCCCCATTGTATTATTTGGCTTCTGCAGGCGCCGATACCTTTTTTCCATGGAGGGGAGACGCAGGCGGCGAGAAGAATGGAAGCTTTATGATTGTGATACACATGTCATCTCCGTGGTTTTGGCATGGATGATTGGAGTGCGATTTAGAATGAGCCAATTTGAATACTTTTCACTTTCAATGGGTATACTCTGGTGTGATGCAAGTGCGATCAAACTGTTCTACATGGATATGTGACAATACACAAATCTCTGTATCGTATGCTGTGTACTCGCTCTGCACCTACCTACAGGCCATGTCACCTCCCATCCATCCCACGGAATCTAATTCTCCACCCCAAATCGCTCAGACCATGCAGCAGTGACGAAACAGGTAATCACTACGCGTGTATTTTCCCGCAGCCAACTAGCTTTTTAGCCCCCTCTTTTCCTCCCTCCGTTTCCAGATTAAACCCGTCCTGGGCGGAGAGCTGGAGCACAGTAAGCACCTGAGCGGGCCGCTTCCGCGACCCGTGCTGATGCTAGGGAAAGGGGTCTGATTTTTTTTTTCGCGCGAGGGCAGTGGGGCGGAGATAAGGGCTGGCGGAGAGGAGCGGTGGGCTGGAGTGGGCTTGGCTGACAGGAGCTGAGATGGGCTGGACTGGGCTTGGCTGGACTGAGCTGAGCTCGGTTGGGTTTGTAAGTATGTACGTGCGTGGTCGGGGGGTAAATCGGGGGATCTATGTATAAGCGTGGATTAGAGGTGGGGAGGTGGAAGGTGGAGAGTATACAGTCTCTGTGAAGGGGGTATGTGCGATTTGAATTCTGAGGCTGGCCTTGAGATGACTTTTTCTCCCGGATGCAACCATCATCGAATGCATTTACTATCATTACTAGAAAACATGCTGATGTTTACTTAAGGCCATCCATCAATGATCAGGCGTGACGGTCAAGTCTTATGCTATCCTGATAATCTCCGTACTATATTATCCAACATGCGAATCGACGGGCAAGTCTATTCCACGCCTCTATGCTCTTTCGCCCCCACTTTCCCCCCTCTACCTAGCCTCTTGCTCCACCATCTCCACTTCTTCTACAACATGCGGGTCTTTCTCTCCGCTCCTCTTCCACGGCTCTTCCCACTTGATGCCTTCATACGGTGGTCTCCGTGCGCGACTCTCTTGCGTCTCCGTAAGGTGCACATCACCCTCCTTGCTTTCTTCAGAAAAGACGAACTCTCGGACCTCACAGTTGGACCAATTCGTTCCCAGCATAGGGTCCTCAATCTCCCAGTCTTCTGTCAGGAAATGCGCGATTGCGCCGTGGGTTACGAGAACGATGTGGTCCTCTGATCGTTGAAAGAGCGAGTTCCGCACGTCGGCGGCACGCTGGTAGATTGCGCGGGCTTCGAAGGCCCAGTATCCTTTCTATTTCGCAGATGGTTAGCTCGTCTGATACGGATGCTAAAAAGAACACTGAACACGTGATTTACTCACCTTGCTGTTCCATCCTTCCTTAACGTCGTCGATATTGATCTTCTCCCAGTCGAAAGGTACCTTGCCTGCTCCCTCTTTCTCGGTTTCTTTCAACCATTCCTTGAGATCTGGTACGTCGAGTCCGCGATCTGAATCATGGCTGCCGAGTTCTTGTATTCTCGGGTCCAAAAGGAATGGTACTTCTGGACGGGCGAGAGTGGGACCGAAGCTGAATGCCGCGGTTTGAATCTGGTTTCATACAACGGTTAGATTCTTGATATGAGTCGGCCGAAGTATAAAGCCTTACCGTACGACGGATGGGTGAAGCTATGACGATATCTACATTATCGTGATGTGGGTAGGTGGCGGACAGTTGTGCGCATTGCTCGTGACCGAGAGGTGTGAGAAGCGGGTCGCGGAGATTGTAGTTACGCTGTGGATATCAGATCATTTGTCTCGTGAGATTGTGAAGACGAGGGCTTATGTACAGTGAGGTTGTGATAGCCCTGGCCGTGGCTAGAGAACAGTCATGTTAGTGAAGGTTGGATACAAGGCCATGATTCCCACTCTTACCGGACAATAGTGATCTTCTTCGGAGACATGGTGGTATTAGATCCGTTACGGGTTGCGTGTACGATAGTCTAATATGCTGTCCCAATTATAGATTGTTGGTTCGGAGCGGTGAGTCACGGCAAGAAAATCAAAATGTGAAAGAGCGAGTGCTGTATGACGTATTGGCCACCTGGTAACCAGCAAACAATTTCTGGCGAAAATAATTCCGGTAGGTTGCTCGATGTGAGCACCAGCAAGGTACATGGGCCATGGCACATTCAAGTACACTCTTATCGATTGAAGGATGCGGTGTCCAGCGACCCGCGGCCGAAGTAAGCTTGGACCAGTCTATCTGCGGTTGGTAGAAAAGGGCGCAATAGCTAAACAAATAGTTGCCATCGTGGTCTCGATCAATAGCATGTGTCGAGAAGTAGTGCGGATTACCCAATGTGATATCTGCAGGGCTGGCATTTACAAGGGGTAGGCGATGTCGCACTCGGCTGACCTTCCTTGGGCTGCACCAAGGCCGATGGGCTCGGTTTACTTTCCCTCACAAGAAAGCTCCGAACACCACGCTGTTCAGAATTCTGTTAAGTTTCTGACTGTGCTTTCCCGGCCGTAGCCCATATCATCCGTCAGCCAATGCCAATTTCAAATCTTCCCTTGAAGAACAAATCAAGATGGCGAGCGAGAAGTAGATCATGACGAGAATCTACTCTTCTTCCGTGGGCTCTCCCGAATTGCCATCTTATTCTTCCGCGGACTTTCCGCCGTCAACGTCTTGCTTAGTTCCAGTAGATCTAACAGCCCACGTAGCCGTTCTGAACTCTTCTCCAACATGACTTTGCTCTGTTCTTCCTCGTCGGTATTGTTCTTCCTGGCTTTGACATTGCTACGTGCCTCGATACCATCCTCAACTGCTTCTCGTAGACGGTTGTCCATGTTCAGAAGATCTCGGTCCATCATGAATATAATCACCTGCTCGAGAAGAAGTGAAATCTTAGCACTGGCAGTAACATCGTATTTTCCTGACACAAGCGGGAGCAGGCACTCCTCAAGCTCCGGTTGTGTAGGTGTTGAATTAGTGTAATTGATATACTTGGCAGAGGCCAGTGAGGTCGCCAGGGTGACATTGAGGGCCAGCTGTTCGTCAGGCACCAGTTGAGAAGTCGTGATCAGAACATGTAGCACAGGAGCTGGGAAGTATCTCGCTTGCATTGTGAGTGTATCAAAAAGGCCTTCGGTTGAGGTGAAGTGTTCTGGAAGCTCCCTGGCTACCTTGGCGACCTATACACAGTTAGACAGAATCGGATTTTGGGGCAGGGAACGAACCAGAGCTAATAGACGTTGACGTAGGTCGACAGCCTCTACGCCGCCCAATCTTGCTACAGCAGCTTCGTGATCAGATATGAAGGCCGTGTCCAAAGGCGGCAAAGAAGTATCAGACGTGTCAGGAGCTTTGCGTCTTGACCGTCGGCCTTTGCTGGTAGATTGGGGCGCATCCCGCATCTCAACATCCTCATCGTCGGTCTCATCACCCATGGTATCCATGTCGAAGCTAGAAAATATGCCTTGTTCCTTTTGTGTGTCCTTTTGTTTTAGCTCAGTAGTCTCCCTGTCCCACACCTCGGGGAACTCTTTCAGAGCCTTCGCATCTCCGGTGGCAAGTATTGCTTTCAACAGCCTCTTCTGTGTGTTTCCAACAGTCGGATCCTGGCTTGCAACATATCGCCACAAGAGACTCTCCTGCAGCGTGGCTTCTCTCTCTTCAGACTCTGGGCTGGCGCTCTTCATGCAACCATTCCACTCAGCCTCCAGAAATTGTAGCATAATATCCAGCCACAGGCTCCATCTTGCCCACCGCGCCTTGTGCACCACGGAACAATTGAAAGCCCAGCCGACGACATGCCAGAAGTCGTCGGCACGATTCCAGAGACTCTTGGAGTTGGCAGCAATATCGTTCAGATGCTCGACGTGGAAAGTATGGGAAGACGTCGGGCTGGAAAGCGGGCTCCTCGCGCCATGTTTTCGACGACGGCTGGCGGAGAAGTTGAAGGCTGCCTTGATGTTCTTGTATCCCGGCCCCGCTACGGTACTATGCACACAGCGCAAGTAGGCCAGGGCAGCATCGGCGCCTTTGAGGGCATCTTTAGAGGTGGATTTGGTGGTGACGGGCGGGTAGGCTACGAGGGTAGAGGCGAGAGCAAGCTGGGCAGCGGTAGCCAGCAGGCCGACGTAGGGTTTTGCCGGCACCGAGATGGCGATGCCGGCAGCAAGCAGAGAGTGCAGAAATGTATAGGCCTGTTCGTCTAGAAGGCGCGGGTCAGCATGCCTTCAGCCAAGTCGCGGCAGCGGCAACATACAGCGCTGGTTATCTAGATAGGCGTTGACGTGGTTTGCCACTTCGTAGCTCAGTTGCTTGACCGGCCGGTGCATCTGCTGTCGCGGACACAGGCTCACAGCCTCGAGGGCCTTGCTGGGGCCCGCAGCACTGCCGTTGGGCGCCATGACGACCGCAATCGTGTGAGAGCGAGCGATGCGGTGACGCCTTGCCCAGGTGGTGGTACGCGCCTCGCTTGACGCGAAGTCACGCCTTCCCAATGGCACCTGTGGGCGCCTGCAGGCCTCGCGCCCCGCATCACCCTTCGGCCCCGCCCACCTACCCGTCGAGTCATTCACCATCAAACCCCCCACTGACCTGGTGGGTTCAGAGTAACCCTCAAACACTGTGCTGAGATGCGGGGCTTTATTAGTGCTGATATGTATTTTACAATTCGGCTTCTCGACATCAACATCCGTTATGGTGTGTAAGTGTTAAGCACAATCCTCAGTCCACAACTCATTCTAATCCACCCCAGATCGGCTAGCATCCGTCGCTTTCATCAGCTTTCGAGCAAATGTCAGCCTCCGACGAGAGCCGGGTTCGATTCCCGGTAACGGAAAATGACTCTTCTTTTTCGTCCCTTTCGCCTCCAAACCTGCACCTGTGTCCATGTCTGCAGTGCGGGCGGGCATCGCATATCCCAGGCTTTTTTTTTGGACATCTGGCTTATCGATGCAAGGCTTATCAACCCAAGGGTTCAACTGCAGATGCTGCAATTGGCCTTCACGCACTCAAACTTAACCCTACTAGTGTGCCAAACATCTATAACCCAGCTTTACTACTGGTCGGATGAAGTCGTCGTTATTCATGCAATGCAAAATCTGGGGCCGTAGCCGTTCCGACACTGTGGGAACGTTTGCCTTCAATATGTCGAATCTCCGACCCTATCTCGAATTTTCCTAGTGGTCAAAATGGACAAAGAAGACCCATACAAGACAGTGGGGAAATCTTGAAGTTGACAGAAGCGGTATCCTAGCAAGCCTCCATCCCATCATCCCATACTGGCACGGTCAACCTTGGTGTTTTTTTCAATCCGCTTGGTGCTCTCATGGCATGATTCCAGGCCAATCAAGGAGGCAATGGAAAATTTCGATAAGGAAACCACAAGTATGCCTTACAAAGACGATGCGAGCAGTCTGTTATGGGGGGCCAATTATGTTTCCTCGTATTGATATCCAGGGGTCAGCTGCACGTAATATACGACATACCCGTGAGTGGTCAGTCAAACTTCCAGCATCAAAGTGCATCCAAATCATGGCCACCGCAGCGCTCCAGCATTGCGGTCGTGCAGGACATACGGTATTTGCGAGATCGTTTCGACGTTATCGAGCCCCTGGCTAGTGGCTATGTGAGCAGACAAGGTGGGAAAATAATATCCGGTTGGGGTCCAGATTCACACCATCACAGCTTAAAAGGCTCAAAGTAGATCGAGACATCTACAAGGAAGATATTCTTCTCAACCTTAAAAGTTGTTTCATACTTACTTTCTAACATGTCTCAGCTTAATGCAAAGTTTGTACATAAGGGGTACTGGGTAAGCTAAGGCTCATGACCTGTGATGATACTTACATACTTTCACTGTGTGAATTAGAGCTTTTATGGGCTAACTCAACACTCGACAGGTTGACAACACCCGGGGGTCTGTTATGGGGAGGACCATCACGACAGACACAAAGACCGGAAATGTCGTCGTTGCTCTTATGGCCGTTCTGACGACAATTGGAACTAAGCGCCTCTGGAACTTACTCTTATTTGCCTACCATCAAATGAGGGTGACGAACAACATCACCGATGGCTTATACAGACAGCAGCAAGCTCTGATGCGTACTCTACCTGGCCCGGCTTCGATGCTTTCGGATTGGCTAAAACTTGAGTGGATTTGGAGAAAGCGTGTCGATCGAGTACATCAGCGTTCTATTCCGCTCACGCTTCTTGCCATCTTATTTGCTGCCATTACCATCGTGGTCGGAACTTTTTCTTCTTATGTGGTGGAAAGTTCCGACGTTATAGTTCTCGTATCAAGCCCTGACTGTGGTCGGATTGACTGGGAAGGTGTTGAGGATTCACGAGATCTTTGGCTTTCCTGGCAAAAGGATTACACGGCCCAAGTTGCTGAAATGGCTGATCGTTATACAACAGACTGCTATTCTAACCGGACTGCAACCTCTGAACGTTGCAAAATCTTCATTCGTCCTACTTTACCCTCTCAACAGGAACGTACGAATTGCTCGTTCGAAAACAACATGTGCAGAAACATGAGTCTGCCGGGTATTTCTATGGACACGGGCTTAATGGATCTCAATAGTCAGCTTGGCCTCAATCTCGCCACTAGAGATGAGATGAAATTTCGCCGAAAAACCACATGTTCAATAGTCGAAATGGAAGGTCATTATGACGTTATTGTTCCTTCAAATCAATCAGGAACGGGGACAGAAGAACAGGGGGGCGAAAATTGTTTGTGGAAGAGAAAGCGATGCGCTTTTTCTATGGGGCGACTGGAAACATCAATTGGACATTTGCGGCGTTTTACATGCCCCAAGGTTCTATGAGAACACGCATACAAGCTGCGTAAGTTAGACAAAAACCGATACTACTTGTAACGAATTCTGATTTTGATGCATTAGTCCTGCGTTCTACTACTTCTCGCCGTCCAATAACAACTCTTGGGATCCATTACCCGGACTTAGAAACAAGAACGACACCGACCTGGTTCTTGGCTTTGTATTGCTGTCAGGTATACATTATCTAAGTCCCGTGGATGACCCATTATTCTCTGCACACCAAGCTTTCCAAAAAGGCGTATCAGATGGTTCTAAATATACGATGTATTTGCCGGATAAACCAGTATCTGTATTTGGCTGTCAGTATCAAGTACGTATTTATATCCATCATCGTCGTGAACAGACAGCTTAACAATCATCAGTATCAATTTTGTTTTGCTCAAGACAAACGAGACGACGAGTGCACGAGCCTACAAGGCTTGTCGACAACAGTACCACCAGGCTTTCCGCAAACCAGTGAAATCCAACTAGCGCTATATAACTTATTGACGCAGTTATCATATCGTAATGATGCTAGCACTGCCTTTGATTACATTCAGCCCTTCAGCACTAATCCTCTTTTCAACCCACCTTTACCTAAAGACCAATGGGTCAAAACTTTGATCAAGATTGAGATGAGCGTTCTGACCCAGCTGCAAATTGGACTGTCAACCTATGCTATCGGTACCTCAAACCTTGGCCTGGAGACAGCAACGCCCATGCGGATCAATCAAACTGAGGGCGACAAAGGACTATGTAGTCTGCAAAGAATGAGGAGCCCAGGGGGCTTTGTGTAAGTTCAATCTATAATCATGTACACACGGAGCACCAGTTGAAACTAAACCTGTCATTGTTCTTCCAAGCTTACTTAGTATTTAGTAACATCAGCGTCTTCGCACTGGCTTTCGTGATCACGTTCTGCGTGGTCGTAACCTTGCTCGACCTCTTGCTTCTAAGGTTCCTTATCTTTTGGCGTGGGTTTAGAGGCCTACTTTCCCCGCGCATAGATTCTTGGATTCACGATGGAGTTTTCCAACTCCAACGTCGGGCCTACGAAGGTCATGGAGAGGGTGTGTGGGAACGGCTCGACAAGGAAGTTCCAGCAACCATTGACGGTGTTCAACTCACCACACTACCGATAGCGTCGAGCCGGCCTTGTCACTGCACTGTGCCTGCATCACCTACGCCGCCCACGCCGCCCACGCAAGTTAAACCACCACATAACGTTACTACTACCGTATCGGAAGCTTCAGAAAGTATGAGTAGCGGCCGTATTTCAGTTATGACAACGAATGTGCCATCCAGCCCCAATACAACGAGCTCATCATCCACGCCTGTAAAGTCGATCACGCATCATGAAACCCAGACGGCTTCCACATAACTTAAATAAATAAAGAACGAGCTTCAAGGGAACCCTTTCGTTGGTATGCAGCTTTGGGATAAGACGGTTTTTGATTTTTTTGAGTAATGTATTCAAACTGTACCAAGCACTTAGGATTTACCCTATAGCATACCATCTACTTGACAATTCCTTTCTTGCCGACTTCAATCCACTTCCGTAATGCATGGTATTTTCAGAAAGCTATATATCAGTTGTGTATGTCGGGCAGATTCATTGATGCATCTCAGCCTACGTTGAAGATAGGGCCTCCGACTGACTGCTGATGGTGTCGAAATCGAAACTCCCCGGGCGCCGAGAGCGAGGATTGGAAATCAACAGGCAGATGCCTGAAGGTCGAAGGCTAGACCCTTGATAATCAAAGCTCAGTCTCGTTCATGCTGCCCACAGCCGATCATCCCTCCACAAATAGCAAACCTCCAGCCTAACCGTACCGAGTAAGCCATCCTGACCCACAAGGTGTGGACCTCCCGCACATAACCACAAATCCACAATACAATTCTGGAACCACGATCAGATCCATCTTTTACCGCCGCTACTTACCCTGTTCGCTTCAGACAAGGAAGGAACGCCCGCCAGTACGGGCAACTTTGCCGACCTCCAGCTGCACATATCATCGTAACGAGCGCAGCACATCATCCCACTTCGCCCCATCACCCGCAAAATGCAAACCCTTATCGGTGTCCCCACACCGCAGGCGAATCAGACGAACAACCGAATACACGACAAGCATCAATACGTAGAATCCATCGTGAAGAGAGAGAAAAATGGAAATTTAGACGCGTCTAAGCAAGACTAGCACAACCATCCCGTTCACAAACACCACGCAACCCTTCCACTGCCCATCCTATATCTACCACCACCCACACAATGCCTCCCACCTCATCGAAAACCCGCCTCCCAGGCCACTCCCCCAACCCCAACCCCAACCCCAGCACGGGATGACCACGATGTTAAACCCCCCACCCAAAATGTTCCACCCACCCCGCTACATCCTCGCCTCCATCGTCGCCGGCCTAGGCGGCTTCCTCTTCGGCCTCGACACGGGCACCATCGGCCCCGTAACCGCGATGCCGCAATTCTCGCAAACCTTCGGCACGCTCTCGCCCACGCTGCACGGCCTCATCGTCTCCTGCATCCTCATCACGGGGGCGCTTTCCTCCTTCCTAGCAGGCCACCTCGCGGACGCGGTGGGGCGCCCCCTCGGCATGGCCGTCGGCGCCGTGGTGTTCGGCGCAGGCGCCGCGCTGGAGGCGGGGTCGGTGCACCTGGCGATGCTGTTCGTGGCGAGGTTGGTCACGGGGGCGGGCGAGGGGCTGTTTCTGAGTACGACGGTGGTGTATATTTGTGAGATTGTGCCGGCGAAGGGGCGGGGGTTGTGGCGTCTGCGCCGCAGTTCTTCATCACGTTTGCGTTGGTGGTTGGGTACTTTTTTGCTATGGGACGGTGAACTTGGAGAACGAGCTGGCGTGGAGGTTGCCGTTCGCGTTTCATGCTTTGTGCGCATTTGTGTGGGCGGGGTTGGCGGTTGTGTTTTTGCCGCAGTCGCCGAGGTGGTTGAAGGCGAAGGGGAGGCTGGAGGAGGTGGATGCTGCGTGGGAGGTGTTGGGTGTAGATCCGAGGGCGGACTTGGACGGTGGGGAGGAGCGCGATGTTGAGACGGAGGCGGGATTGAACAGGGAGCCTCTTGCGTTGCGGCAGACGAATACGCGGCAGAGTGTGAAGGAGGAGGTGCATATGCTGCTTCGCGTGTTTGCTAAGGATGTGAGGAAGCCGACGGCGCTTGGAGTGTTCATGATGAGCATGATGCAGCTCTCGGTAAGAGGTTATTCAAGAGAGAAATTGACTCGTATGGGCTGACAATTTGACAGGGTATCGACGGAGTTCTCTACTACGCTCCCCTTCTCTTCCAACAAGCCGGTCTCGTCAGCGAGTCATCCTCATTCCTAGCTTCTGGTCTTTCCGGCGTTGTCATCTTCGCAACCACGATCCCAGCCATCCTCCTCGCAGATCGATGGTCCCGCCGCGCTTCCGTGATATACGGCGGTCTCGCGTTGACCGTCATCATGCTGGTCATCGGCTCCCTGTACGCTTCTAACTCCGTCTTTAGTGACCGTGGCGCAGGCCGCTGGGTCGTTGTTGCTTTCATCTTTATATTCACGTTCGTCTACTCTGCGACTTGGGCGGTTACAATCAGTATTTATGCAAGCGAGGTACAGCCGATCAAGACGAGAGCCGCAGCGAGCAGTCTGGGACGAAGCGGGAACTGGATTGTCAACTGGATTGTGGCGTTTACGACACCCATCTTCCTGACGAAGAGTTCGAGCGGAGTATACTTCTTGTTCGGTGCGTCGTGTTTGCTGACGAGCGTGGTGTGCTTCCTGTGGATGCCCGAGACGAGAGGATTAAGCTTGGAAGAGATCGATGATATTTTCGATCAGAAAAGTGAGAGTTCGAGAGTCAGTTCATTCGTGAACATCATGTTAGACCGGGAGAAATAGTAATCTTCTAGACACGTGGATACTTAGGGGAACAGTTCAAGTTCATAGAAAGACATGGAGAGACACGGGGGACTTATAATATACCAGGGCATTTGTACGCTGCCCAAGTTTTGAGAGTATGCTATACACACCAGACCTATCTTATAACAATATACCGTATTCAACTATTCAAAACCCATTGAAACGGGAACCAAAAGAGACACGTGCATGACAATAACCGATTGGCATGATTGAGAGCAAAGCAGACCAAGCATGATTACAAAGTCATACCCTGCTTCTTAGCCTCGGCGAGGTACTTGCCAAGCTCAGGACCCATGACAGCGAACATCTCAAAGGCCAGAACGTGGATCAGAACAAAAGCAAGTGCAGCGATGCACATGAAGCTCTTGATGTAGAGCTTAATCAGCCTGCCACGAGCCTCCCAGTTGAAGCTCTTCCAGGCATCAATGAAGCTCACGGATCCGGTGCCACCCAAAGCCTTGGGCACAACCTTTCCACCGAAAGAGCGGTCAAAAGGCACGGTGGTGTCCTGGTCCTCGGGTAGGATGGAGGCCTCGACGCGGACCTGAGTGACAAAAGCAGGCATGCACAAGAAGAGCGTGCAGGCCACGGAGATGATGAGAAGGGCGACGCAACGGCCGATAAAGCTAGCCCACATTCCAGCGCAGTACGTGTCGAATTTGTTGCTGCTCGTCTCCTGGGCGATGCCGAAGAGGTAGGCGAAGCCGATGGAGATGTAGAGCGAGATGTACGGCATGGCAGCAGCGACGGCAGCAGGGAAGGCGAGAATCTTCCACTGCTTAAGACTGCGAATGCGGCCCCAGAAGCAGACGTTGCTTGGGGTGGAGATGACCTTGTGGGTCCAAGTAGCGTGCAGGTTCGCGGTCGCGGCACCAGCGATGGCGGCGATGATGACAAGGCGGAAAGGCAAGACGCGCGGAAGGACGGCCTCGAAAAACTGCATGGCCCAGCTCATGGTAACGGCGTTGATCACCTGGTAGCCGAAACCCCTCCAGCGTGCAAGCTTGCCGCCCTCGGCGACGAGATGCCGGATGGTGCCGCGGATAGACGAGGTGACGGGCTTCTGGTGGACAAGGGTGACGGTGGTACCGGTCTCGAGAAGACCCTCCTTCTCATCCTTGGAGGCAGGCTCGTCGGGGTGGGAAACGGTGATGGCGGCGGCGGGGGTTTCAACCATGGCGAGTATGGGCAGGACATCGGTAAGTGTGTACTGGACCTGTGGGGTGTGTTAGCAGTGACTCTTCGAAGGATAGAGCAGCGTAGGACTGGCGACGTACCAGGCTGATAGCAACTATGGACACGACAAAGGTCACGATCAACAACACAGCGCCCCAGGTGGGCATCTGGATCTGAGGCTGCTCTTCCCTCGCGCGCTTAAGCAGGGCCGGGCCATACTCGAGGCCCCTACGGGCGATATGTTGAAGCATGATGGCACAGGAAACAAACGAAACGGTATTATTAAAAGGAATACGGCAAGTGTGGGCGGTGGTGATGTTGTTGAGAAGTGGTCGTATAAGGAGCGTGAGAAGACGTGGGAAGGCGGAAGGGGTGCTCGGGGATGAGAGGGGCGAACGAGGATGCCGTACGTTCCTTAGTAGGCGGTGGCGCAGTCCGGGCCACCAGTCGTCCACACTTGACGCAACTCGCTGCCTAGTGCACGGATCCCATTGCCGACGCAGCCCCAGCCTTTGTTCTTAATTTGTTTGTGATTGGCAACGATTCACAAGAGAACATGGACCGTGGAAGAGAGTGACCTTTACACCTGCATGACTGGCGAGGCTGTTTGTTGAAGGAGCAGGCTCGGTGGTGCGCCTGTGAAGCATCGCCACGTACTGTGCGACATGCACGAGATTTGCCAGAAGGCTCACACCATCGTCTTCACGGGAGCAGCTTCTGCATGTACTTGTCGTCTCTTCCGAATGCTGTTGGGCTGGTCCACTGCTAGGCTATCTCGTGAGTGTCTCACATCGCCGCGTTTCAAGCACGTCTAGTGGATGCCTCGTGCACCACAACATCCTCACATACTGTGAATCTACAGTTTCCGCACTGTTTAAATTTACTCTCACCCCTCACCGGAATTTAACAGCAGCTTACCCCCTCAATCGTCCCAGACTACATGCACATGCGATGACATGAGGCCAATAAGCTGACAGATCAGACGAATTCCAAAGCTGTCCGGATCCATCCCCAATCATGCCACTCATGCGTGTCCACCAGCTTGCTGTCCCGAAAATGCCCAAACCCCCATCTGTTCCTTTGTCCTCCCAAATCCCATCTGCTATTGAAACCCGGATGTGGCTTTATTGACCACTGCGACACGAGATTCAGAAGCGACGCAGATGTCAGCTTATTCGCCATCTTCTCCATCCAATACGGGCACCATCGTATCCTACTACCTAGTTGCTTTCCACGCCGCACTTGACCCGCGTCGCTGACCCGAGTCCTAAATAGATCAAGCCTCTATCTATCTACATTTACATGTAAGGAAAAAAACTCCTAGGAATTGATAAAGCCGCTAGTCAGTTGCTCAAGACGACCGAAGGATTGCCCAACCCACCTTCCCAAATAGCGCACCCCGCATCGGACCATATCCAAGTACCTACCTGCGCTGTTGTACAAGTTATAAGCACCCCACCGCCTGTATGCATGCATTTTCTTGACGCCCGGGGCCAGCCTATTCGGTGTTCTACATAAAACGGAGCGTGAGCGTCGTCGTATGGGCATCTCCTAGGAACCCACCATGTCAAAACCGCTGCCACCGCTGCCGCGAAGCAGTGGTAGCCTATCTTCGATAATGCAGAGACACGGCGGCATTGCACTCATGCTGTCTGCGCAGCTGTGCTCTGCCATTCTATCGACCATCGGACGGATGCTGCGAACCGGGCACGGCGGCGACGACAGTGAGGTCATGGGCACGTCCGAGGTATGCTTTTTGGAAAGAAAAAATACACCCTTCTTCGATACTGATCGTTTGTAGATCCTGCTTTTCATGATGATCATCACCATGGTCCTCTCCTGGTCCTACGTCTATCTTTTCGCCCTCCCCGGCCGCCCCTTCGGACCGCCCCCAACCCGCATGCTCCTCGTTCTCCGCGGCGTCGCAGGTTTCTTCGGCATCTGGGGCTTCTACTACTCGCTCCGCTATCTTGCTCTGGCGGAAGCAAGCATAATCAATTTCCTGGCACCCATCCTGGCCGTCCTCATCTTGGGTCTCTTCCCCGGTGCTCGGCTTTCCGTTGCGCAGCTCCTCGCAGGTCTGATATCCATGGGCGGCATCATCTGCGTCCTGCAGCCCTGGGATTCGCCCATATCGTATAGCGAGGAAGAGCAGGCAATTGCCGTGGGTGCTGCTTTCGTCGGAGTACTTGGCGGTGCTGTATCCTTTGTTGCCATCTCAAGGTTGGGAGACAGAGTGCATCCGATTCTCACAGTGGCCTATTTTTCCACCTTCTGCGTCGTTCTGAGCGGAGTGCTACTGGTTTTTCAGTGGCAGAAGTTGCAGCTGCCGGCCACCACCTTGCAATGGGTGTTGGCATTTGCGCTTGGAATACTAGCATTTGCCATGCATTGGTTGTTGACGGCGAGCTTGACCTGGGACGCAGACTCAAAGAGGCCATTGAATTTTGTGTATACCCAGATACTCTTCGCCATGATGGCAGACAAAGTCATATGGGGCGTGTCTCCAAATGCATGGAAATATGTCGGAGGAGCTTTGATCGTGTGCAGCGCGATATTCGTCGCGTCGACGAAGGCGAGCCACCACTATGCGCTTGTGCACAGCGACCAAGGAGACGGCGACTACGACGATTTGGAGCTCGAGCTCAACAAGGACCAGGCAAAGGTCGTCCTAGATTCAGAGCATTCCAGAAATTAAGTAATGTGAAGAAAACAACACAATATAAAACAATGATCAAGATAGTTGAACAAGATATGTATTCATGATCCCCAACACCTCATTACAGAGAACCATCCCACCCATGCTTATCGTTTCATGTGCCGTCCATTCTCTATACTCAGACCAAGAAACCCAAACCAGGAGACCTATAGGAAGATGATGAGAGAACAAATAAAGTCGCTAAGTAGAGTCGAACAAGAGCTTTTAGGAAAACACCAACCCGGCTGTGTCCATGCCGGTACGTGTGCAATTTGCGGGAATGTCGTGGGAGAAGCTTAAGCGTCAACGTCGTAGCACCACAACTGTCACAAACACCCATGAGCGTATCACAAAATTGTCTCCGTGAGAAGGTATTGAATGAATACGCAAACCCCTAGCACCCTGACCAGCTGTGAGTTTGACTTAAAAAGCAGGCTCGGCAACTGGCTTCGGGGCAACTGGCTCCTTGGTAGTGACACCTGTAGGCTCGTCCTTGGGCGCCGCGGGGAAGTCCTCACGCTTGACCTCGGGTGAAGAAGAGCGGCCACGGTAGCTGTTGATGGTCTCTTGAGCCTTGGCAGTGTATTGCTGAGTAGATTCGCGGAGGATCTTGGTTGCGTTTCCAGTGCGCTCGGCGGCCAGATCGCGAAGCTGAGTAGCCTGCTGGTTGGCACTGGTTTAAAATAGTCAGTTGGAAGATTTCACCAAATTGTAAATTGGGTGTAGCTCACAGGTGGTATCCCTTTTCAAGTTGAGCGTCAATGACCTCCTTGTTCTTGATGTAGATAAGAGGACCAAGGTAGGCAACCGTCGTAGCGATCAGAGCCAAACCCCAAAGCGGAACGAACTTGATCAGGAAATAGGCAATCAAAGATGCAAAAAAGGCCTGCGAATCATTAGACCCAAGATGTTCGGACGCAATAGGATTTGTGGAACGATTTTGGTAACTTACGGCGATGGTGGTGTACACATTCTCGGCGAACAGGATGCGTTGAGACTCAATGACAAAGAAGTTGGTGAATTGCTCAATGTCATCGGTGAGACGCTCAAGCGATGCCTTTTGGATGGTGAAGTACTGGCGCGGTCGGAATTGGGAAGTGAAGCCCTTGCCGATCGTGAGCTGTCCAGCAAGTTCTGCAGCAGCCGTGGTACCAAAAGTCACCCATGCAGCCTTGAGGATGTATCGGAAGAGGTTGAGGTATCGAGCGGAAAAGATGAGGATGACGATGGAGGCAAACGACAGGGCAGTTGCGCGGGGGTTCTTCCACTAAGCGGGGCTGTCAGTTTACGGCTCGACAAAGACATGGAGAGCCTTACGCTAAGAAGACGATAGAACAGGCTGTGGTAGTGTGTCAAGGGCTGACCGGTAGCGGCGGGCTGGTCCGGGGTCGTGCGGGAATTGGCAAGGTCAGCAAACTCATTTCGTGTTACTGCTGCCTCAGCCTTCGCTTTCTCTGCAACGGGGCCTGGGAGGGGTCAGTTTTCGGCCTTTGTGATAAGAAGTCGACATGGGCCGACTGGAAAAAGCCCAAGCAGAAACACGATGCCGCGCTCGGGGCAGGCGACATGGTGGCCAGACGTGTCTTGAGCCTCAACGAGTGCGGGGTGCGGGACTGGAGGGTGATTTCGGGGTTTTAGTACTGTGTCGCGAGACTCTGTTAGCAAGCAGACCAGGGCTGGGAAATGGGTGCCAAACTCACCTCACCGTTGGCAACCGTGTCCTTCAGGTTCTGGGTAGCGGGGTGGTTATTGACGGCAGCCATGGCGGATTGTGCTGCTTCGAGGCTGTCAGAGAGTGTTGCGGATGGCGTGCGTGGGCAGCGTGCGATAAGACTGGTTTTGGAGGTTAGCTGCAGCTCGGCAAGCCCGGAGGGGTATAAAGTTCCAAAAGCCAGAAGGCGACCACGTACCTTACAGTTCAATAGGCTGTTCTTCGCGTTGACAGCGTGATCAGCTACAGACTGGGCGTTCGCGTTGCCGTTGGCTTGCTGGGCGCTGCCGTTGGAGACAGCGTGGCCGTTGTCTTCGCTCAACACGAGCGGGTCGGTGTTGATGTTGTTTAGGGTGGTCATGCTTCCGACAGTGGGTTTGGTCTCTACCTAGGTGTGCTTGGGTGTCGCAGTAGTCGTCGGGGCGGTTCAGGCAGGTGTATTCGGCAGTACAACGAAGTATATTCGAGGATGCAAGAGAAACACAGGGCGAGGTAGTTTTGTACGGGCAGGGAGCTCTTGCACTGCTCGTGTGAGCTTCCCATGAGCTAGGGCCGCCATGACGCAGGCGCTCGTCAACCACAAACATTTCACTGGAACCTGCAAGACGCAGCCCCACAAAGCAGCGCGTTCAGCATTATGTCATGGCCCAGGAGGCGAGGCTCCGCCGTGCGCTCAGCGGCGTCTCGAAACTTGGGCTGCCTGTTCCTGTGCGGTTCTGGTGCCCTGGAGATTGCCTGACAGGAGGGGTTGTGAGCTCCGTGCGCATCGCATAATGCTAGGGCTGCCGTTAGGGCGAAGCATGTGAATATCTGGCCCAGCGTCACGGCTAGGTCACGCGAGCACCATCTCGACGTCCAAAACACCACTGGAGGACGTGCCAAAAGCGAGGCCCAGGAAAGAGACGCCCGTACAGAACATGTGCGGCACCGAGATGCAACCCTGGGGGTGGTTATGCAATTTCACTGCCAGATATCGTCGGCCTTTGGCCTTGATTCGGCCTTCCCAAACAGCGAACAGTCCATCAGGACATGGTTGCAGCGAGACGCTTCGGAAAGTCAAACATGCTGCCGGGAAATTCACTTTTGTAGGGACTTTTGTAGGGACGCAACAGATCCATCTCTACAGAGTCGAGCCGTGGGCACTGTGCTCCTCCACGTGGGAGCCATGTGGGCCATGCCCGGGCGCAATGGCTGATGGCTGCACTGATGGTGATCCTCAAGAAGAATATCCCTGCAGAGGACCGGAACGAACTCTTCAGCTGATGGTGGTTGCACCAATAAATCAGATACGGGGGGGCTAGGTTATATACAAGGCCAGGCCCAGGGTGCATCGAGTTGTACGGCGCGAGGACGACGATGCTGAAACTTTGTTCCCGCGCCCGCCCTGTCATCCCTTTCCGCGGTGCCCGACATTCCATCATCCGCGACCGGGTCACGATATCAAACATGATGCACGGATCGGCAGCGCAGCAGGATTCCGGTTGGGGGTCATCGTCGGGCAGTGGCTCGTCCATGACGCAATGGCTTTGGACGTGGTCGTTGTGCTCCTTTGTCGACTCCCTCCGCCCCCGCCGTGGCAGCAACGCAGAGGGCAAGGGAGATGGGATGGCAATTTCGGGCGGGCTGCGAGGCGTGGGCATGTGAAGGGCGGTATCAAAGGGAAAGGCTGGGCCCAGGATTAGCCACAGGCGTGTTCCAGGCGGGTGGGATCGTGGGGGAGCCCTGGAGGCAGCTTGCGAAATGGCGCAGATGCGGGCGTCGCTGGCTATCGTCTCCTTGCGCGCCTAGCCAAACACCACGCGGCCAGCACCGCCGCTTCCGTGATAGTGTGCGCGCAGCCCTGTGTGATCAGACGCAGAAGGCGATTCATCTTGGTGCCTGGCTAGCGACGTGTGTCGACGTGTGCAGACCAGCGCAGACGTGGGCAGTCGTGGGCAGTCGTGGGCAGTCGTGGGCAGTCGTGGGCAGTCGTGGGCAGTCGTGGGCAGTCGTGGGCAGGCGGGCGGGCGAGGTGCGCGTCAGGTGCTACCGCCGTCTGCGAAGTTGCGCACTTCACGCTTCACGAGGCCATCTGGCGGTCAAGCATTGCGGCTGGCCGACAGGTCAACACCACCTGGCCAGGCGGCCACTCGGCGGCGCAGCACCACACGCGCTGGCACGCCGCTTTGCTCGTTATCGCAAGAGAGCCCTCCAAGCGAGACTGTATTGGCAGCTGTCATGCATCACGCCCTTGTCACAAGGGTGCTGGCCCGCTCCATACCCGCCTCGGTGAATCATACCGTGTGTCGATATATCTCTCCCACGCCCTTGACCGAGCCTCCCACTTACCCGCATAACCAAATAAACCAAATACCCTCACCGTGGTTGTTTCTGCCTCACGAGTCATTTCACCCACCGCCGCCGAGGCCATCCCGCCCCGGTGCCCACCCTGCTTTTGTCCTTATCACCGCCACATCTGCAACCCTTTGGCCCGCTTGCTCTGGCTGGATCGTCCTCTGGGCACCGTCGTCGGCCGTGTGCGGGCGCTCCTCCGGAACCACTGATACCACTGATCGCGCCTGCGTCCTCCATCCCGCATCCGCCCTCACCGTCCTCCCTCCTCCCTGATTCCTCCCTGCTTCCTCCCCCGATTCCTCCCCCCGATTCCTCTCTCCAACGCGGCTGCGGACACGCCCATACCAGCCGCGTACAGTATATATTGCAAGCCTGGGCCCTGAAGTCATACCCACTCAATCCCGCCCCCTCGGTAGCAGACATGGTCAGAGCGTTCCCGTATCAACACCTGCGCACTGCCGTCATTGCATCGACACTCTGGGAACACTACTACTGAGCCTTCGCCTCCCAGGCAGCTCGCCCTCTGCGGAGGTGGGAGTCTGTAAGGACCTTCCCTTCCGACCATGATCCTGCCACGCTCCCTCTACAACGAAGCCCCGCCCGAGCGCCGCACCCGCGTGGCCAACAATCCTACCCTGCTCTACAGCTGGTGGTCTACCATCTTCGCCGTCGTCATCATCGCAACTCGACTTACTGGCCGCTACATCAGAAATGAACGTCTCTTTCGTGAAGACAAAATCATGGCTGCAAGCCTGCTGCCACTCTTAGCTCGCATGGCCCTTGTGCACGTGGTTTTGATTTGGGGCACCAACAATGCAGACACGTCAGACCTCACAGATCCCTTGAAGATTTATCATCGCGAAATCGGTGCGAAACTAGTCATCGCAGCCAGAATCTTCTACACAATGTTGTATGTTGCCTGCACTCACATCGTTCTGTCACACACTAACTTGCATGCAGCATCTGGATGGCCAAGTTCACCGTATCCGAGTTTCTCAAGCGCATGACAGAACGCTATTGGAAGAAGGGGTATGAATTCGGCCTTCGCGGCATCCGCATCTTTCTGGTCGTTACTTTCTGCGCTGTTCTGATCGCTACCCTGTCCGAATGCCATCCTTTCAAGCAAAATTGGCAGGTTGTGCCTGAAGCGAAACCCCAGTGTCGCCAGGGCTACGGTCACCTACTTACTATGGGAGTCACGGACATCGTCACCGACTTACTTCTTGTCCTGTTCCCAATCCCTATCATACTCAAGTCAACCATGTCTTTCAAGCGAAAGACGCAACTGGTCGCTCTCTTTTCCATGTCCCTTGTTCTTGTCGTCATCACCGCGGCTCGCATGCCTCTCGTCATCGAGAAGCGGGGTCTCCAGCAGTATCGCACCGTCTGGGCTTCCTCTGAGATTCTTGCAGCCACCGGCGTCTCCAATGCTATCATCCTTGGGTCGTTTCTCCGAGATCGTGGTGTCAAGAAAGCAAAATACAAACCTGAGTCGACCACCGATAGCTTGGACCGTCGCTCTTCGACCAGGCGCACCTTACAAGATTTGGGAAGTGAAGAAAACCTTGCTCGATCTTTAGGCTATCGTACAAACCCGGAGTTGAGAGACGAGAGCTCTAAAATCGCAAGGCCTGCGCAGGTTGTCGACATCAACCTATTGAATCCACGGGGGGCGCCTCCACCTTTTCAAACCCCGAACTGGCAGGCTAGAAAACAATCCGAACTACCAGAGTACATTGGCGATTGCGACCCGAAAAGCAGAATCAGTGAGGACCTATCGCCTAGTCCTCGCGCAATCCCTGGTAGGCGAGTATCCTTTTTCGACGTTGGAGGCCTCCTGGAACATGGACCTACAGTAGTTCCTTCACCAACAGATTCTGTCATAGCGCAAGACTTTGCACCTCAGCCGCGACGGTCCTCTAGAAGCTCCATTGGACCCAACGGACGAATATATATACCTGGTCGACGACCATCCCGACTTTCTCAACAATCCGAAGAGTACGAGATGGGACCCCGCGACCTCTCACTACCGAACCAAGGTAGTCCACTAGCTGAAAGAGAAGAAGACACAGTGCCTTCTACTTCCAGTGCCAGAGCATCGACCGCACAATCGTCTCACCCATTATTATCTCGGGATACTCCAACACCCTTTACGCGCAGTACGACTGCAACCAGCCACGCCAGCGTACCTAGTCTTCAGGACGCCGGCGGTCTTCTCTCCTAATTCCAAGCGTGATACCCTGGCCTCGTAGCCTCTTTTCTACTTTTGCCTTGCGTTCATTATAATGGCTCGATATATCCCACAGCATCATGGAGTTTATGGTTACGATTTATGCATTACGAATCTTACTTTACGAAACAACCACACCGAATGTGGTCATAGGGACTGTATCTGTGGCAAGGCTGCATTGGCCATTCATATTGGGGTCATCGGGCCCCGCCACATTGTATGATATCTATAGCATCTAGTCTTACTTGACATGGGTCAAGCCGGCGTATATAAACCAATCTATATTACCCCATCGTTGGAGAGCCGCACCGTGACGCATTTTCGGGTCGTATAGATGAAAAAATAACGTCATTGTTTGCGTAGGGCTGTTGATGTTCATCCAAGCGCGGTATCCTGGCGGTGATCAATATATACCTAAATTGCCTTGCGCATGTACAATGCCGCAAGGGTCGGGTAGCTTAAGCGTCGTCCCACAACCTGGCTGGACTAATTACCTAACCTACGCTTAGACTGTACGCTGCGCGTCCTTGCCAAGCCAAGTGGTCGTCGGCAGAGTGCGACGTGGCGTACAATAGGTACAGAGTACCTGGTATATACTACACCGCTTATCGATAGCCGCCCTGGCAGTGGTGGTGCAGCAGCTCTAGAAATCTTTCCACCATGTGCCGCAGGCTTACATACTCACACTCCCCACACTACACACCGCCTAGTCTAGCGCTCAATGTGCACCTCTGCACCCCAGGAAATCATTAGCGCAACCCGAGAAGCTCTCAGCGCGTCCCCCTTTGACGATCCCACCATCCTGGGTGCCGGCCGCGCTGCTCTGGTTCTGCTCCCCCGCAACCCAGAAACATGTCTGCGGCTCGCATACCAGCAGCTACATGCCGTGCCGTATAGGGAGGTCAAGACGTGCTGGCGGCGGTTGTATACGGATGCGGCGCTGTGGCGAGTTCTCGCGCTCGTCGAAAAGTCGGATTCATCGGGAATGAGCGATGAGGAAGATTGGTTGGAACGCGTCGTCAAGCTGCTCGATATGGCGCTCATACTGACCGGTGCAGCGGGACGGGAAGAGTTGGTGGGAGCGTGGTTTGAGGTATTGGACGAGGTAGTCACCGCTTTAGCTCCACGCTCGAGCTCTGTCGTCGAGACCGCGAATGGCGAAGCACAAGAGGTGGACGAGGGCGGACGGCCGCCTAAGCGGAGGAGAACCTCCCCCGACGATATGAATGTACCTTCAGAGAGCTTTCCGGATACGATCCCTGCCAGTCCCACGCTTCGGTATCCCATCAGTAGAGTGCGAGCTATCAGTCTCACGGCTTTCCAGACGAAAGTGGCGAACCCGGAGATGCAGACGCCATTGATAATCGAGGCGTCTATCGAGCACTGGCCCGCGTTTGAAGACGGGAGGGCGTGGAAGAACCCCAGCTACCTGATGCGCAAGACGCTGCACGGACGCCGTCTTGTTCCTGTGGAAATCGGAAGGAGCTACACGGATGAGGGCTGGGGGCAGAAGATTTTGAGCTTTCAGGAGTTCATGGAGAGGTATATGCTTGAGAGACCCAGTCCTGCCACTAACGAGGAGAAAGAACAAGCACAAGCAAGAGGCTACCTCGCGCAACACGATCTCTTCGCGCAGATCCCTTCTCTCCGCGCCGACATCGCGATCCCGGATTATTGCTATACGTCTCCTGCACCGCAGCCTAGTAACCCTGCCAATGTCAAAGCGGTGGACGAATTAGAGGAGCCGTTGCTGAACGCTTGGTTCGGTCCTGCGGGGACTATTTCGCCGCTCCATACTGACCCTTATCACAATATCCTGTCGCAGGTCGTGGGGTACAAATACGTTCGATTGTACGCACCCGAAGAGACGCCTAGGTTGTACCCTCGTGGGTTAGAGGGCGATGGTATAGACATGAGTAATACGAGCCAAGTCGACTTGGATGAGGCAATGGCGATATGGCCCGAGATATCTTGCTGGGGCCCGACTGGTGGTACCAATGTACCAAATACAAGTTCCAATGAGGAAGATGAAAAGGAGGATGTTTCAGGGAGGCATCCGCAGTTCAGGCAAGCAAAGTATGCCGAGGCTGTGCTGGGCCCAGGTGAGTGCTTGTACATTCCGACGGGGTGGTGGCATTATGTCCGGAGCTTAACTCCAAGTTTCAGCGTGAGTTTTTGGTGGAATTGAGTCAGATCGTTTAGGCGTGTCCAGCGCTAGAGCTGTTCAACGCCTAACGATTCATCACAACTTCTCCTCCAACTAACTGGTAGCTACGTAACCTCCACGATCATTTCTTTGTATTGCGGGATATTTACGAAATTCAATCCATGGTACCAGACCTGAAAACTGATCTCCCTGGGTCCCAAACGCTCTTACGGAAGCTCGGTTGATTTGACGTTACCATGGATTTCCCGTATTTCATAAAATCTTCATCGCTAGTATTTATAGATCTTTATTGTTAATCGAAATATTAGAAGCTCCGCGGTTTGGGATGTGACGCGAACAGTGAGTCCACTCACATACGAAATTTCAAGACATATAATCCCATATCGAGCCCTACACTGTTACATACGACCATAGGACCTTGAGAACAGAGCTTCCCGTTCGCTCAGCTGTACTTAAGCAGGGTACCGGCGGATTAGTAGTTAGGTGGGTGACCACTAGCGAATCCCCGCTGTTGTATGTTTTTTTTATTTTCTTAAATAATCAATCTATGCAGTTTTGAAATAAGCCGTTCTGGGGCCTCTCGTTGTAGCTTATTATGTTGTGTAGCGTCGAATAGAAGATGTGGAACGGCTGGCAAGTGCGCGCAAAAACACTGCCTTATTTATTGTCGACTTCCCGCCCAATGATGTAGCCTATAGGGTTTACCTCTCACAAATGCTTTTTTACTGGAGGCTTGGTAGAGTTCATTATCCTAGTAATGAGCACTATTCCATCATTTTAAGGCGGAAGGCAATTTACCAGTGGTGTAAATTTAGCTCGTCAACGAAGTTCCGGAATTACTGCTTGACAGGGTGGTGGGGGGAGTGGGGAACGTAGGGCTCATTCACTGGAGAGACGAGGCTTACAGGTCCGAAAACAGCAATTCCTACGCTTGGCAAGTATCGGGCGTTGGAGCTCGGATACATGATTCGCCAATGATCGCCATGATACTTAGGGGAAAAGCTGAATAAAAGGTCGCACTCATTTTCAATGTCAGCATTCGCCCGGCGGATGCTTTAAAACAAATGCCTGCCAACTCATAAGCGTGGCTTTGCAACGCCCGATTTTCGCTCGTCCACTATACAGAAGGTATGGCAATCTTCACTGTGCTAAACTTGATCGTTTTTCTTCTTGCGTCACGAGTATCGAGTCAAACTGTTCAGGATGACTGGTTATTACCTTCAATGCCCGATAAATACACAACACTGAAGAGTGGTAATAAATACGCTATAAATTGGAAGCCAGGCCTCAAAGACAATTTTGCGACTTATTGTGAGGGTTGCGATACTAGCAACGTCGATTTATGGATAGTCAACAGCGATCACTCAAAGTACACGTCCAAAATAGCGCGTGAGTAAAGTTCGGTAGTTGCCTCAACAGAATTTCGACTAATCCTGGCGCTAGATGGCCTTGATGTGACGACGACTCAGACTTACGATTGGGTTGTAAATATAGACTCCGACAAGTTTTCAATAAAAGACTCTTGGGGGTTCCGCTTCGTTCCTTATGACTCTGAGATCGAGGATGAAAGTGGAGGAGATATTTCGTCGCCTGCGTTCAGAATAAGTGGTCTTGAAAAAGAGTCCAGCTCGACGTCACAGAGCAGTAGGTTCCCAATCTTTCGAAGAAATCGCTGTTGTGCTAAACACATCCATAGCTACCTCGAGCTCCTCAAACACTGCAACCCCAACCCCGACCCCGACCTCGAACACCAGTACAGCGGGACCGGAAAAAGAGACAAATTCCTCTGATAAAGCATCGAGTAACACAGCTTTGATCGCCGGCGCCGTCGCCGGGCCCATTATCGGTATCGCCCTAGGTGCTGTGCTGGTTTGGTTCTGCCTACGCAAACGCAAAAATAAGAAGTTGGCCAAGGGAAAAGAGATAATACCAACTTACGAGACTGATTCTATGACCAAACGAGACGTCAAAACAACATACGCTCATACGGGTACCCCAGCTCCCCCATACGCCGTAGAGGCACCAGGAGAAAGGAACATTGTGGAGGCACCAGGAGAGAGGAATATTGTGGAGGCACCAGATAACTCAACTACCAGGCTTCCCGCAGAGTTGGCGTAAGACTATCATGGCTTCAGGGAATACGGGGTTGGTATGTGCCTGGCCCTCAGCGGAGTTTTCGTGGAGGTTCATCAACTGTGTATGATTCTTGATGAATTATAGAAAGTACAGATTCTGATAGCATTGCATATAATATTGGGAAAAATAGTTTGGCAAATATACTTTAATGTTATTGCATCTATATAGAGTGGAGTATTGACTGGGGGCCTCAATAGATACCTAATGCTACTGTCTATTCTAGCGAAGAACGTGACATAGAACCTTCCAACGCCAAGCTCTATACCTTTCACCGCAGCATTATGAAATAGCCTTGACCTAAGTGACTTTAAACTCGCTGATACAACTTGATCGAGTTGATTTCCCAAAACGTGTCCACGAAATCCGATGGATTTGCAGCGACCCAAGCTTTGCAATCATTCGAACCTGTTCGTATATTGCACTGACCAGCATACTTCTTGTTCACAAAATCGTCGCCGGCCCAGCTACCACAGAATGTGGTATTGATGATCTACGAAAAATTAGTAAACGCATGACAGAAGCGGAGCAGTAGAGAGCACTGAGACCAAGTCTCGGAGTGATAGCGACTTACAATATGAAACATCCTAAAAGCTTTATTGAAGTCACAGCTCTTAGGCGTAATGTGCACAGTAGGTGACTTGGTCCAGGAATCGGGGTTTGGTTCGCCCCAGGTGAGATCCGCAGGTACTTCGTTCTTCTTGAAATGCCAGATCCGAATGCGCTCAGCTTCTACTTGCAAAGCAACAATCTTGAACCGGTCGTTGAATGGCTGATTAAATGTCCCTGGCTCTGCATTGAAGCTGCAACCCTGCGAGGGTGAGCCATTCAAGCTCCAGTGGCAGTCAGTTGACTTCTCAGGAACCAGGTTGACTTTCTCAATCTTGATCGTACATTGTTCAGACGTGTAGAAAGAATGGGTGTTGGCCGTATGTAGATTGACATTCTCGACGATGTCGATCTCGGAATACGTCTTCGACGTCTCGCCCTGGTAAACCCAAAATGCAGGCCACATTCCACAGCCAGCGACGGGGATATGCGCAAAGTCTGCAACTAGCAAACCATTGTCAAAATAGCCCCAGCTCTGGAGACGCAGGCTCTTTCTACCCGTGCTGGTGGTGCTGTACTTGTTCGTAGAGTCGACGCCTAGTCGAACTTTGCCATTCACGATCTTGGCCAAGCCCGATGCTTGCGCTTCGTCCTGGCCAACGTACTGGGCAAAGCCATTGGTGAAATGCGAGTCATCTACCTGTAGAGTTGGAATGTCAGCCTATGAAAAGCCAAGTAATGAATAGAAAATAGATTCAGGCCATTCATAGCACTTACATCGATGAAGTTGAAATTGTCGAAGAAGTTCGACGCATTGTAGTCCCAAACCTTCTGATAGTTGGCAAAGCTCTGAGAGACCAGAGCGGTCAAGGCGAGAAAGACCGTCGTGTACATTGTCTTGTCTACAAAACGAAGTCTATAGAAACAATAGTCCTGAGAGGTGAGTGTGTTAGATAGAGAGGGGAAGGTGCGTGATATATATAGGTAATGAGTAAGTTGATTATTTCAAAACTGTCGGGTTTATATACACATAAACTTCTGTGAAGATGCTGTTACACTTATTCACTGAGTCAGGGTGGACGGCAAACGATTTGATGGCGTAATGTGCGTTTTCCAGGGCCCGGGCATAAATACATTGATCAACCGCCATAGATGGCGAATGACCAATAAAAGTTATGTGGACAGGCTGACTTCATAAAATCTTCGAAAAGTAAGCTATAGATGCACCCCTCGCAATTTCTCCCTGCGCGGTGGCATGTTCACGTGCGAACTGTGCAATCATTCCCATTTCTTCGGGGAGTCGCTTTCTGGTTAAAGTTATGTTATCAGTTGCACACAAGTCATAGCTTTACGAGTCACATCCTTGTAAGCTCTGTAAAGTACAACGCAATTATGTTATGACCTAATGAACTATGAATTGCTGTATTTGTAAGTAAGCCGAAGGCGCTTCCACATGCTTTCATTTCTTTTTGGAGAGGATTATGTTGTCTTGGTTTCGTCCCATAACTGGTGAACCCAACCTATAGCATCACTGAGCAATTCCAGTACACTTTAATAGATAGTTAAACGCTCTCTGGGGAACAGTAGACTGATTTGATATACGCTTTGGATCACGAGAAAATTATTCTATAGAGTATTGTTGGGAAAGGGAAATGCATCTCGTCAATAACAACCAAAAATCCATGTTCAAATCTCAAACTGCCTATCAACTACCCCTGGTAAACTTCTTACAGCCGGCTAGTCACACGCCATGAGGCATTTCTCATTTGCCCCCCACCCCCCAATCGCTTGCAGGTCCAAATATCCCGACAAAATTCAGAGCTTACAAAGCTAGTGCAGCGACACCCACTGCCATTGCGGCCGCTAAGAGAGAGCCAGGCAAAAGAGAGCTACCGGCTCCAGGGAACTGCTCTGCGCCGGTCGGTGCCAGAGTAGAGGTTGGGTTTGACTGGCTTGCTCCGGTAGTCGTAGCCTCAGCGGAAGGAGTCGGCACGGCAATCCAAGTCTGGAGCAGCGTAGGCGTAGTTGCGTAGGTCTCTTGGTCACCCTCGAAAGCAATGCTTGTGAACGGGAGCTCGGAAAGGGGCTTAGAGGTAGCATTCTCAAAGGCGAGGCGGTCGGAAGCATCGGCAGAAGGAGTGAGGTCCTTGCGGTCAAATTCTGCAGGGGCAAGGACACTGGTGAAAACAATATTAGTATAAGAATCCTGTACGAGAGAGGCTCACTTACTTGTCAATGGTGTGTGCAATGCCGTTGAACAAGATAGAGTTGGCAAATGTGATCTTCGCGTTGTTTACCCAAGCAGAGCCATCAGGTAAGACAGTGAAAGTCAGGTTGGTGCCTTGGTAGGATGGGACTGTGACATTTCCCAAGGACGTAGAGAAGATTACGTTGTTGGGGATCATGTGGTACTTGAGAACCTCTTGGATGGTCTTCTTGTCCGCAGATTCCAACACAGAGCCGATAGACTCGAAGGCTTCATTGGTAGGCACAAAGATGGTGAAGTCGGAGATGTTAAGACCTTTCTCATCGGCGCCTGTTAGTCCGATATCAAAACCAAGGTCGGCAGCTTCCAAGGCGGCATTCATAGCAGTGTAACCGGCTCTATAAGTGAATAGCTGAAGAGGTGCACCGAAGGAGAGCACTGTGTCGATCTTGTGGATGGTAATGCCATCGCCCAACTTTATGTCCTGTTGATCGAGTTAGTACTTGACGGATGTGATACTCTTGAGAAAACTAACAGCTTGAGTGACCGTAGAGACAGTCTGTTCGCCGGACAAGATGCAGACACCATCTCCATTTTTGACAAGTCCGTTGTATTGACCTCCAGTGAAATTGGAGAAAGGCTGTCGAGGAATAATGTATGAACTATTGAGGAGTGTCTGCGCGAATGTAGGAGTGTCGGTGATAACATCCGATGGGTAGACTCCTTTAAAGACGTGATTTGCTAGGAGAGCCCCGATCGCGATTGAGTCATTCTTTTGCTCGATAGCCTCGCCTTCAGGGACATTTCGTGGTACAGCTGCAAAAGCTTCATTTGTTGGTGCAACAATAGTGATGTTCGAGGACGATGCAAGGATATCCGCAAGTCCAGGTACAAGACCAACCAACTCAAGTAGTGTGCTGAGGTCTTCTTGAGAGGAGAGAAGTCCGGCAAGATCGCCTTGTGCCAGGCAGGTGCCCGTCATTAGGAGGGAAGACCACAATGATAAACGCATAGTGTAAAGTCTCAGAGTGTTGCGGGGAAGACTGGAGAAAAAACTTGGGAAATATGCCCAAGAGAAGTAGTAGTAGTATGGGTAATGTAGCAGTGGATGTGATTGTAGATATGGAAAATCATGAGGCTGCAAAGGCTCTTTATGTGCTGGACATCTCGAAGCCAAACTTCTGTGACGATGTCTCAGCCTCCCGGAAAGCTTGCCCACCGGACATCCAAGAGGCTATTGCAACTACGCGTTCATTTCATCCCATGTAAGATATCGTGTGGCAATCGAGAATGAATTCGATGATCGAGCCTCTGTTACCCACCCGTATGAACTGTGAGCGATGCGTGGCAGTGATTCTCGTGCGAATAAGACTATGCAGGAGTGCTGTGTACTTTGCAATGACCTAATCGGGATTTTGTCAAACAGTCTATACCTAAATAATAACATGTAGTGCTCGGACCATTAACAATGCATGCCATGCACAGCCATTGCCGAGTCCCGCGCATCCAATCGTCTGTGTTCATCAGCGAGTACCTGTGCACACGAGGCGGCCAAATCTCACCGACCCCACTTCGAAGCCTCCCAACGGCCAAATCCCGCCGCTTACAGTACAGACTTTTGGAGAGGTCGCGTAAGAAGCAAAATACAGCAATTACAAGGCACGATGGGTCTAAGGCCAAAATTCGCCGATGTCATTTGAGCATTATAATAACTATATAGGTTGCATATCCCACAACATTGACTTTTTTGGATCCATCTTGAGGGGACGAGTCCTTGTTATTGAGCGAGGTTGAGCTCATAACGCCGAAGAATTGCAGTGTAGTCGTTGTACCACTCCTCCAGCCAACTGGTTGCATCAACCATGCGCGTTGTCCAAAGACTAAACGTGGGATCGAGAGCTTTGACGCGTGTCGCCAGATTTCGCAATTTCTGCCCGCATTCCTCGATACGAAAACAGTCCTTTGGTAAGCATTGTCCGTATGTGCTCGCAGGATCGGTGGCTGCCACCATGACTGTAACTAGGACGAATAGAGAGTAGACAATGTTGGGTGTGAATGCGAATGTTGGGAGGTCCACAATTAAGTCTGGTTCCATCGACGCGACAGTGTCAATGATTCCGTGGCAATTGTAGACAAGAGCTTGGAGCACCGCTTTGAGAGGTAGGACTATATTGGCGGGCTTCGGGAAGTCCTTGACAGGGATGCGACCTGGGATAAAAGGTGCCGCAAAAGCTGACTTATTGGTAGGTGTATGTAGCGCAACTTCGTAGATATGTACCATAGCTACATGATACCATACCTTTAGCGTTTCACACCCAGTCAAGCTAGGTGGTATTTGGCTTGCCCAAGCATCCACTTCATTTCTCAAAGCGTCCATGACAGTAATAGTATCGTGGTTGTTGGCGTCCAAAAACATATCTAGTTGGAAAATACCCAGTTGACTCGATATTTTTTGGATCAACCGTTTGATGCGTACGATTTGACATAGCAGCAGATCGGACGGTTCACCGTTGCTTTCTAGATACAAGAGACATTCTTGGTGATGGGAATTCCATGGGAACACGTTGGGTCGGCGCAAGCCTTTAGAGGCACTGGACAGAGCCACGTAACAGGCTAGCCAGGTACGGCGTGCTTCAAGTGAACTTGGGTCCTCATGTTGATCAAAATAAGCTACAGGCGACGGCTGAAGCGAGAAGCCAGCGATACCGATATCGACAGCCATATCAGCAGCCAGTTGTACCAGCTGATAGCAGCTTGCCTGCGAACCTTTACGCGTGCTTTTGTTCCAAAAGGCAGCCACTAGTAGCGCCTGGACGAGCTCTAGGGATCTTTGTCCCCTACCCATGAGTTCCTCTGCAAGCATGTGCATTGTCTCTCGAACAACCTCATCGTGGACTTCTAATTCAGTCCCTTGCAAGAGGTGCGTGGTAGTGTAAGCCATCACAGAGAGCAGCAACAGCGGATATTTCGAACGAATCTGTTTCAAATCGGTAGGCAGGCAAATGACAGGCCATGCAGCGCCTGCCCGAAGTGTAAAGAGTCGGAGCAATTCTTTTTGTTTTCCAAGGGCGAAACGGGCGTCCAGAAACGACAATATGATTTGGTTGTGATCCTCCAGTATGCTTCCAGGCGAGCGACTAGGCGTTGTCGTCGAGCTACTGCTGCTCTGGTCCTGCAGGGCGTTCTTAAGTTCTTGGACTTGGGCCTCAAGTTCGATGATTCGATCGCGTTGAAGGCGTGGCGCCGACGGCACGCACTCCAAGCTATTGCGGTTGCACCGTTCGCATGCTGTTCCTGCAGGAGAAGTGCTTAGGTCGCATTTGATCTTCAGACGATGACATTCTTCACAGGCCCGAGAGCGTTTCTTCATATCGCTAGATTGAAGAAGAAAAAAGAAAAAGCAGTATGTCAAAGACGTTACAGTGGCGAGTTAGTAGATAGTATAGTCTTCCATATGAAACTGGCGTGGCGACGTCAACACATGCTGGTTAAGGAAAACGCTGAGGCTGTGCGAAGGATCCATGCCGATATTTGGCTGGTTGCAGGGACAGGTACGCTACTTTGAGAA
The DNA here is from genome assembly GCA_026873275.1 of Pseudopithomyces maydicus. Classification (NCBI taxonomy): domain Eukaryota; kingdom Fungi; phylum Ascomycota; class Dothideomycetes; order Pleosporales; family Didymosphaeriaceae; genus Pseudopithomyces; species Pseudopithomyces maydicus. The sequence continues at coordinate 2,409,917 of JANTUC010000003.1, read as the reverse complement.
GCACTTTGAGGTGAGAATGACTACCTATGTACTCAGAAATGCGTCATCAGCTGGAATCTAGCGAAAACCTTATAATGCTCGACCCACAAAGAAAAAGCTCTTGATGTTGTTTCTGAGGGCACAGCACCGCAACCCTGTGCCGCTGTTCTCGCCAACGATCGGTGTTCGAATTAAAACCGACCGTACCATTGATGGATCCGGCATTTACACGAGGTGCACGTGCGACGTGATGCATGCCCCTAGCGGAAATCTGGCTAGATCGTAATGCTGCCTGCTATGTACAAGCATCTCGAAAGAGTCTGCTGACATGTCCATCCCAAGAATCATTTAAGTCAACTCGAGTAAGCTTGTATATTCATTTCGTGTAATAATTCGCAGGTAACTAGGTATGTGATGTGATGAATTGTCGTTCATTACGTAGCAGCAAATCAAGCTCGCTGTGCGTGCCCAGACTTTCGGCTGTAAAGTTCGCGTACCTACTACCACAACCTCGTTGGCACAGGTCAACATTGCACATGTTCACTAGCAAGTGATTTCAAGGGATAGCTGCAGATATGGACCCCCAGCTGTGTCTTTTCCGTAGACAATATTTGCAGCTTTTTGAACCAGACTTCCTCGCCTGGCCCCCGAAACCACTTCTACGAGACCCCAGTGGCCAAGCATGGCTGTATTCCCATTTATTCGACATCCAAACCAGCAAAATACTACCATCTGAACGTTACCAGTTGCGAGTTCTCAAGCAACTTATAGCTAGGATCGAGGCGGCTATTGCGGACCCCAAGCAAGATGTATGGAACAACCAATCTACACCCATTTGTGATTCCAACTCCGAGAGACGTTGCTGAGCCATATTAGGTGATTTCAGACACACTTATATCTCGCCTCTCAAGTCTCATGGCATTGGGCCTGCCCTCCGAGAGTACAGCTGTACAACAAAAATCCTACGTAACATTTACTTGTTTACCACCAAACCGTACGATTCAAGAGGATGACGTCGAAGAGCCCACCCTTACTCTGCTGGAGCGTCGTCACCTGATATCTGGCTCTCTTACTACCGGTTTTCGTACGTGGGAAGCTGCTCTCCACCTTGGCTCATACCTCCTTTCCCCCGTTGGTCGCAGGTTGATCGAGGGCAAGTCTATCTTAGAGCTAGGTGCTGGAACTGGATTTCTGGGAATTCTAGCTGCTAAGCATCTAGATGCTAAACACGTCACCACGACTGATGGAGATGAAGGTGTGGTGAAGACACTGAAAGAGAATATGCAGCTTAACAGTCTAAATGATGAACAAACAATCCGAACGAATGTCTTCAGATGGGGGACCGATTTGAATGAACAGTGGATCGAGCAAGATTTCGAGCTTTGGCCGTATGATGTAGTCATTGGCGCCGATATAGTGATAATTCCCTGTGCAATGTCCGGAATGGGGAGACTGACAATGGGCAGACATACGAAAAGACCGCCATTGTCGCACTGGTGGATACTTTGCGATCACTTTTCAAGCGACGGCCAGAACTGAATGTTATCATATCCGGTGCAGTCCGCAATCTCGAGACATTTGAAACTTTTCGAAATGCCTGCAGTATGCTCTAATAACTTCTCTTGGACACGAGAGTTTTATTAACTGGGCTCCAGTGACGAATAATTTTGACATGAACGAGGTCAACTTTAAGCCTCAGTCGATACGGCAGCAAACCTCACTTTTCTATGCGACCGTTGTACCTCTCAAAATACTATCCATCAAAGCTCCTCGGTAGGACATCGGCGCTGACGTTTGTCGAGACACATTGCACGCTAGGCTAATGTATTTCTCCCTAACTATTGTACATGCCTTGCTTTAAAGCTTGAAGATATGTACCTTCAGGGCTCCAGATGATCATTACTAAGACTGGGTTCATGGATCGAAGATGTGCTCGCTGTATTTGGCTTCCGATACTCGACCGTCGACCTGCGAGTATGTATCTAGGTATCTAGGTAGATAATGCTTTGGCTTTGAATGGTTTTACTGGAGAATAGAGAGTTGTCAGTCGTTCATGTATAATCAATCGGTGTGGCTAGGATTGGAGATGGTGCTGCTCCCTAGCAGCCTACACCCCTCACTCATGCGCATGATACGGAGCAGCAATGGCTCAACATCAGATGCAGCAAGCACGCAATCGTACACTTCGGTGTCTATTCGACATATTCACTTGATCATTGAACTTGGAATCCCAAAGTTAGCCCTAACAGTGAAATCTTCAAAGTGCTCGCGTCGGGAGCTCGGCTTCGCTCGGAGTATCGACCGATTAGGAAGCAGTATCCGAGCATTTCCAGTCTAAAAGGCGTGAGTCAATCCCTACCTAGGTACTTGCATCGGCAACTGGATTTACAAGTTTGCAAGCAGTACAACGTATCTGAAGTCATGTCACCCAAGAACGCTCTCGATCACCTCATTCTCTTTCTACCTGCTGATCCATCCACAAATCTGCCGAGCATCCCAGACTTCATATCCAACAACTTTACGCTCACGCCTGGTGGTACTCACGCTGATGGCTTGACTTCAAGTAGGCACTTCTTACCCATTCATTCGTCTTTTGACACGCACATCCTAATGACAGCCCCGAATTATCACCGACAGAACCATAGACTGATTCTGTTACAGACACGCTTATTCTCCTACGCGACGGGTGCTACATCGAACTCATCAGCTTCGTTCCCAGCGCGCCGCCAGAATCCATAACCTCTCACTGGTGGGGCTACTTCGAAAAACACATTGGTTGGGCCGACTGGTGTTTAACGAATTCCCTAACCCCAGAAGCCAATCACGCCTTAGTATCCCAGTCTCACCAAGAGCCCCAGCACGGCGGTAGAAAGAGAGCGGATGGCGTAGATGTAAAGTGGGCGGTTACATTTCCTCGAGGCGAGCATGGCGGTCAGGCATCGTAAGTCGCCACAGGACATTGTAATGCGAAGTCGAGACTAACATCGAGTGATGATGTAGTAGAGGACGTGTCCCATTTTTCTGCCATGATATCACGGAAAGAAAGGTGAGGGTTCCGCTCGATGAGCAGAGAACGACACATCCTAGCGGAGTACTAGGAGTATCCTCTTTGACTGTGATCGTTAAGGATGAAGAAGCATTGCAAGAGGCACGAAAAATATATGACACATTGTTTGATGCGCCGTTGGAGGTCCAGGAAGGTTTTGTCCAGTATGAAGCCCACCGAGAAATACAGGTCGAACAATTGCAAGGTATAGGAGGGGCTCGGGTATTGCTTCGTGTAGCTCAAAATGACGACGAAAAGGATCAGGTGAAAGGCAGGGACTTTTGGTATGGAGATGTTATATTAGCGGTAAAGGCGGTTGAAGGAAAGAACAAAGGAAAGAAGGAGCAGATCGACAGCAACCTGAGGGGAATATGGTTGGAGTATGTGTGAACTTATTTGATGCATCGTCACTGAGCATGCATCACAAGGTACCCGTATAAGGTCATGAATTGAAATCATGAGTTGAAAGATCATTATTCGAGTATCGATTCGCCAGTCCAATTCAATACGTGCATCCTCCACTGATGTAGAAACGCCCAGAGTTTAGACAAGGCAAAACATACTTACTGTTGGATGCACGCTATCGAGGAGCGTGGTGTATGCAAAGACACTGGGTATAGAGCGCCATTCCTATTGCGGGAGCGCATGCTTAGTGGTGACGGTCCTCGAATAAATGGTTGAACGTAATGCCATACCGATGCAGTTCCGTAAACGCCAAGATAAAAGACTCAATGATTTGAGCAGGGGACAAGGTGCAGCAGAGGGTGCCCTAAGCAACAATCTTAAAGACAATCAGCGTGTGTCCCTCAAATGCCACTAATGCCTACGAGCTCAGTGACGGAGAAGGTTCTAAGCAGAGACTTCAGTCTTGCTCTCTATCCGCCTCCTCTACAGCTTTATTGTCGTAGCGGACCCGCTTGGTTGTCTCGGTCATACCGCCGCCCGATCCCGTGAAGCCAACTATTGCGCGTTAGTATTCCCAACATGTCCCGGGCTGTAATGGCTTACCTCTGCTGTTCACATTGGTTCCAGTGCGGAACATAGAGTCTTTCTGAGAGATCTTCTTGCCGACGCCCTTGCTGCTCCAATTCTTCCAACTTGCGACTCCCTTCTCGAGCTGCTTCTTGTTCGGAATCTTGCGCTTTTTCGGCTCAAGACCGTCAGCTGGCGCTGCTGGCTTGGCGGCCTGCATCTTGGGATTGACGCTGGCGGGGCCGGAAATCACATGCGGGGTCGAGGTGACAGGGGCCGGGACCGTAGGTATGGTGGCAGGCGCAGGCTCCGGGTCCCTCTTTCGTTTGTTCTGCATAGGTCGGACGGCATCGCGATCGACAGTGTCATCTTCGTCGTATTCGATGTACTTGATTTTGTACTTTGGCGCGGAAGCAGAACCGAGAATAGTCACGATTTTTGCTTTGTACCAGCCGCCGTCCCTGTAGCGAACCTCGACGATGTCACCGGTGTTGAAGACAACAGCCTTCTCGGGCTCCGCCTTCTCGACAGTTTTCTTGAGCAGAGGGTGCTGCTCCGGGTCGTACTTTCGCTCGGGGGCCGGGACGAAGCTTCCCTCAGGAAGCTGTGCTTCCAGGGCTTGCACCTTGTCGCGCAAAGCGGCAAGCCTGCCTTCTTCCTCCGCCAGTGATGCTTCAATAACTTCCACGACTTCTGGTACCGACTGCCCAAGTGCATTGGCTGCCTCCAGCTACGGGAATGTCAGGATACAATAATATTACAAGGATCAATTGGTGCAGGTTTGTGTAAAGGAAGATGCTTTGCTACTTGCCTGTGCGACCCATTCTTTGCAGATGTTCTCCTGGTCCTTGAGATCTTTCTTCGCGATCCAAATGTTGTCCTTCAGCTTCTGCAAGTCGTGCGCCATGTTGAAGACTTTGCAGGTAGTCTTCAGCAGGGTGGAGGGTGGTGAGGTTGCGAGGTTGTAAGGTTGTATTGCTGTCGCAATGACGATCGCGTCTGGGCGGCGAGGGCAGGTGCGACCGCGCTAGTCGATTCCAACAGCAGCTCACGTGATCGGACTAGCGTATCTTCCCCACAGATGCTTCACCTGAAATCCATGGACCACTGTCGACCTTGGTATACGGCATCGTTTGAGAGGAGGGTTTTGTCTGGCCTGGCACGGACCAAATAATCAAGCTCGACATGTTCAGGATCTCCATTGCCAAGACTGTGATTCCTATGCTGGAATCCTATGTATGTACATCGTCTGTAGGTAGAAAATGACTGGTTATGCTGCTGCTCTCCGACCACCAGAGCCACTCCGGCCTGTATCCTTATTGCGCCTAGTACTGTACTGCAGAATGCTCTGGATGCTGTCGATCCATCAGCACCAACGTTGGGATGCCTGCCAAGTGCGTGCCTCACGGTTGAGGCTCGCCATGCGGCTCCTCTGCCGCCAGCCTGCGGTGGGCCGCCGTTGAACTGTCACCGCCCTATGGCTGGCGCGCTCGCCGCCGAGGGGCGACGACACGGTGTGCCTGGAACAGCTGGGCAGTACCTGATCTTCGAACACGCGTTTCTACGCCCTTCTCACAGATGCGGTGCGCTTGCGCCTTACACCGCCATGCCTCTTTTGGCGCTCCGCCGCTTTAACGGTGTTGATTGATAAGCCAGGCAGAGAAAGAGTCACGGCTTCACTCCACCTTTTTCTGCCCGTCTGCCCCTCAGAGCCTGCCGATCGGCTCCCTCTTCGGCCTATCGCGGTGCTGACCCTTGGCCCTGCTTCTGCTGCTGCTTTTGCGGTCTTTTCCACCCCCGGTCTGCCCGCCCTCGTCTGTCCCAGGCCCCGACATGGTCACCTGTTAGTCCGGCTACCTAAGCAGTCTACGTATGGGCATTTTGCCTTCACTCCAACCTTGTCTCCTACAACTTTCTGCCTTGGAGCGTGACCCTCTCCGTCTACGTCAGGGAACCGTCCAGACTCTCCGCTCCGCGTGCGCGGTCTCGCCTCCACACCGCAATAGGTACGCTCAGCCCTACCACTTTCTTAGACCGCCCGCCCGTCCGCTTTGATCCGACTAGACGCTCTGCGCCTCGTTGCTGCTATCTTGTCGCACCTCGCGTCATAACCACACCGACGCACATACCCTGGTGCATCCTCATGGGCGGGCACCATCCTGTGGCAAATTCGGTGCCAGCAGCTCAGATTGCGGCCTGCTAATTTCATCCAGACCTCTGCCAGACCCCCGCACTTTCACCACAGACCCGGCGCCTAGAGTCGTCCTCACGGCGACCGTTGGCAAGCAGTGCGACCCCACCAACTGCACCCGACTGACCTTTCCTTATCTTTGTTCTTTGACCCCACTTCGACGCCATGGCTGGAACTACGAGAAACGACTTCCAGAACGCTGGTCAGTTCTACCTCGACTCCAACCAGCAGGACCTACTCCTGGCTGCGCTTGCCTCGAACAATCAGAACCCCAACGACATCTTTGCGACGGGCTTGGACACTAAGCAGTCTATGAATGGCCTCTCGAACTCCCAGCAGTTCAACTTCCCAGTCGACAATCTCGACCAAAATTTCTTCACTTCTCCACAACAAAGCACCCCCGCGTCAGCTTTTGGCAACGTCGGTGGCATAGAAGAGAGCCCCTTTGCCGACTACCTCGATGGCGAGACGAATTTCGATTTCGATAATGCCGACAATGGCGATCTGATGATTGGCGCGCTTCCTGGCGACAGCCCAAACAAAGACAAGGAATCGACAGAGAAGCGCAAGAGCCCAGGGGACGATGCGGAAGAACAGGACGGCGGTGGTAAGCGGAGGGAAGGGGAGGATAAGCAGGCTAAGAAGCCCGGAAGGAAGCCATTGACGTCTGAGCCAACAACCGTACGTCCGTCAAGGCTGCAAGCAAAGACTTTAACTGACAGTTGGGACAGAAACGCAAGGCGCAAAACCGAGCAGCCCAGCGAGCATTCAGAGAGCGAAAGGAGAAACACTTGAAGGACCTGGAGACCAAGGTTGCTGAGCTTGAGAAGGCCTCCGATTCTGCAAACCACGAAAATGGGCTTCTCCGTGCTCAAGTTCAGCGTCTGCAGATGGAGCTACGTGAGTATAGGAAACGATTGTCACTCAACAGCAGCGGCCTCAGCAACCGCTCCCCACCTACAGGAGGCTTCAGCTCTATGCTCAACAATATGGCTTCGACGACTAGCAGCTTCCAGTTTGAGTTCCCTCGCTTTGGAGGACTTCCAGGAGCCCACATTCTCGACAACGGTCCTCTCTCCAAGAACAAGAATTCTTCAGTCTCTTCGCTTACTAGCCGTCACGACAGTGCAGGACGAAGCGTGAGCCCCAAAGGTCAGAACGGAGATGTCACTACTCCAGACAAGAACTCTGCTAGCCCTGCAACCGCCGATTCTCGTTCTGGAAGCGTCAATAGCTACTTCGGACAAAACAACAGCTTTGGTGCTACTGATGTGTCCAATCCACAGCAGCGCGTTTTCCAATTCAACAGTGGCTCGTCCACCCACTCAGACTCACCTTCTGCATCCTCGAATTCGGCCGCTGGTCAGAATTCTTCGTGCGATACATCGCCCGAGCCGAGCCACAATTCACCGAAGAATTTGGATTCAATCACTGATGGATATGTGTGTCATGGAAATTCGGAAGGTGAGATTACCTTCTGCGAGAAACTCAATATGGCCTGCGGCAATCCTCGCAATCCTATCCCCCGCGCCAAGTCACAATCTGACGCGATATCACCTGCAGGTGCAACAAAAACCCCTGCTCCCGAGCCCATCGGCTTTGATTTCTTCGCGAATCAAAACGGTGGCAATTTTGATCCTACTCTTTTCGGAGAGTATCGCGATTCTCAAAATGCCATTGTCGGCGACGGAGACTTCACCAACGGCTTCTTCAACGATGCGTTCCCGCTTGCAGACTATGGCAGTCCCTTCCATTTCGGCGATACCCCAGCAATACAGAAGCCCAATCCGCTCGAGGAGATTGAGCGCATACAGGATGGAGACGATGAGGTTGTGCCCGGTGACGACCCGTCACAGTTGCTCAACTGCCACAAGATCTGGTAAGTCCTTATTGGACCGATTTGAGATTCATTTCTAACTCCAAACAGGGACAAGCTATCAAGTCGTTCTGACTTCAAGGATGGCACTATCGATATCGATAACCTTTGCTCAGAGCTTCGTGCAAAGGCTCGCTGTTCCGAAAGCGGTGTTGTCGTTAATCACAAGGATGTCGAAGCCGCACTGAAGAGATTGCCGAAAGAGCAGCGGGCATGATGAACACAATGCAGTCGGATTGTAAGATTTGCATAAATATTGGCAGGGGCGTATTGGACTAAGTACTCTCTACTTTCGGCACTCCTTCTCATTGATGGTGTTGAGCGCTTTAGTTCCACCTTTCTCGTCATTCGCTTTGCCATCCGGGCTGATATCTTGGTGCGATGCGGATTGATGGCTGCAGTGATTTTGGGAGTTTTGGGCGAAGGGATACCTACAACAGTAAAATGGGTCATCGAGCTCATGGTTGAGGATTGACATGACAGACATGAATTAGTACTTTTCTTATAGCTTTGATTTGAAGTTGATATCAACTGCATGTTGTTGGCACTTGTTGTGTCTTTCTGGAAATTATTCCAATCCTGACTTGTTCGTGCGTAAACGATATCAAATTGCACTAGCAAATATATTTCCCTCCCTGGAATAGTTTCGTATTAGGTGTGAACGGACATGAACTATTCTAGAACTGGATTACAGAAGGAACTACAAGCATGTTGCCAAGTCTATATTGAAACCCGGCAACACGAGGCGACCAGGCAGCAGCGAAACTTGACATGCCTACATCCAATGCGTTCCCAGTGTCAATGACCTGCTCTTGCAATCATGTCTCAAATGTTCCAACGCTCATTTCTTCAAGCCCGACGAATCCTCACATCTCAAAGTCCCAGCCCTTCCCCCAAAAATCGTCCATGTCTACGTCCATAACAACACCAACAACCACGCCTCAAACCCCTGACACTAACACACAACCCAATTCACCCTCCCCTCTTCCCCAAGAAGAAATCTTCCATCTCTCCGACGGCCGATCCCTAGGCTGGAAACAATATGGCCTGCCCACCGGCCTCCCAACCTTCTTCTTCCACGGCTCGCCCTCCTCCCGCCTCGAAGGTCTCGAATGGCATGCCGCAGCCCTCAGCACAGGCGTCAGACTAATCGCCCTGGACAGATGGGGCATGGGGCTCTCCTCCCTGCACCCTTCGCCCTCGCTCACCGCCTGGCCCTCCGACGTCCTATCTCTGTCCAAAGCCCTAGGCCTCTCCTCCTTCCACGTGCTTGGTTCCAGTGGAGGAGGACCCTACGCATTGGCTTGCGCAAGGGAACTCCCTGCCGACGTACTGCTCGGCACGGGGGTGGTGTCGGGAGTGGGGCCCCCGGCGGCGGGGACGCGGGGCGCGGCGTGGGATCGGAGAGTGGCGTTTTGGGTGAATCGGTGGGTGCCGGGTGGGGTTGTGGAGTGGATGCTGCACGTTGGGATTGGGAGGATGGCGAGGGGGGATCGGATGCGGAGTGGGAGGCACATGGGGAGAGGTTGATTGGGACGCTGAGTGAAGAGGAAAAAGTGTATTATAAAGAACATGAGGGGGAGAAGAAGGCACTCGTGGAGTGTTATAGGGAGGCGTTCAGGCAGGGATCGAAGGGCGCGGTGGTGGACGCGAAATTGGTTTTGAAGGAGTGGGGGTTTGGGTTGGAGGACGTTAAGGGAAAAGTAAAGATTTGGAATGGAACGGGTGATGTGAATGTTCCGGTACAGTCGGCGAGATGGATGGCTGATAAGATCAGTGCGGGAGGGGCTGATGTAGTATTGAAGGAGTTTGAAGGGGATACGCACCTGAGTACGCAGGTGAAGCATTCGGGA